>CM070535.1:22698069-23298069 GCA_036346415.1 Raddia guianensis
AATGTGGTTACATGGCCTTTATTTCTGGTAGAAACATGGCGTGATAGTTGTTCTTAATCACTTTTTCTTTGCTGATCTGCAGGATTTTCAGAGCATTTTTCGTGTTTCAACCTTTAGTTACTTGATTTTCTATTAGGGAAAAATGGCTTGCCATGAACACCTACATTGGCTGAATCGCTGAACCTTCATCTGTATTAGAGAGATTAGAACACAGAGCTGTCCAGCAGGATGCTATTATACAAAATCTGATTATAGAGAATCGGCAGCGAATTTTAGCAAGCCATCAGTTTTTGAGGCAGGATATTCATAATATTGAGAAAGAAAAACACATGATTCAAGCTGACTTTCATGACGCTGAAGCTTTATCTGACATGCAAATAAGAGAGACCATAGAGAAGATGATGAGAATGTACATACTGAGGCTGCAGTGAAGTGAATAACTATATCAAGTGCATCTTCAGGCAGATAAACTGCTGAAACACAAAAGTTAACTGCTGAAGTACAGAAGCTTGCTGAAGGAAAGGAAAGTTTGCCTCAATTGCATGCTGAGCTAGATGGATTGCAAAAAAAGTACCGATCCTTACGGTTCGTGATCACACTTTCCCACCCTTTATCACCATATCGCTTTGTATTTCATTTGTTTTGTAGCATGTGGGATTATTTTTTAATATGTTCCTTATCCCTAACTCATTAAAAAGATCTGATTTTGAGTACAAATGGGATGTAAACACCAAGCAAGCTGGGCTGATGAAAAAAAAATGGGAAAAAAACCTTATAGCCATTACTAAAGAGGCTGACAAGTTGCATGCTGAGATACAAACTGCTAAAATGAGAATACAAGGGTTTTTTTTTTTCTCCTCTTTAAGGTTTGGTTATGTGTTGCAGTGAAGTGTTGCTGGGAAAAGGGATTGCATCATGTTATTATCTTCTCCTGCTAAAAGCAGGCAATTTCATTCCGCTCCAGTTTACAGTCTAATAGGGAAGGCGCCATGGTGCAAAATTACAAGATCTGCTACATTTTTCCGTTGTTTGTATCTGATCCAACATGCCTTTACTTTCTGGATTGCCTGAGAGTAGGTTCCATGGAGACAAATTTGACACATGTTGTGTAGCACTGTTGCTAGTGTGCCATAATCTGATGTTGAATGCTAATACTCATCTAAACATGGACCCCATTTAAAATACCATGGACTGGTCATAATGCAATTTTTTTCTCCAACTTTAGTAAGATTTGCAGTTCTTTCAGGAAATCTGTGACCAAATATGTAATGATTCAAAGAAGATATGCTTTATTAAACTTTGGTGATGATTAAATCCAATAACCCCCACTTGTGAAAAGTCACCTTGTATGTGCTATTCTTAGCAGCATGATTAAGTATCTAAGTATACCTCTTTCTTGAAACAAACAGCCCCAGCAGGTTAGTTTGTGACGACACAAGCTTAAGGTGCATGAGCAGGCACAGACCTTTATGGAAGTGCGTATGACAATCTCCCTGCTGCAATCTCCATATCACCAAGCAATTCAAAGCAGGTCAATCTGTGATGGTACAAGCTCAAGCTGTGTTGGCAGGCACTGACCCTTGTGGAAGTGCATATGACAATCTTCGTGCTGCATATCACGAATCAACTCAAGCAGGTCATTCTGGGAGGGCACAAGCTCAAGCTGGACAACAGGCACAGATCCTTATGGAAATGGAAGTGCATATAACAAATTCCCTGCTGCATACCACCAAGCAATTCATACAGGTAAGTCTAGCGTGGCACAAGCTTAAGCTGTGTCAACAGGCACAGAGCCTTATAGAAGTGCATCTAACAATCTCTGCTTCATATGACCAAACTATTCAAGCAGGTCAGCCTGGGGTGGCACAAGCACAAGTTGTGTCAGCAGGCGCAGAGCGAAGTGCATATGACCAAGCAACTCAAGCAGGTCAGTCTGGGATGCCACAAAACCCTGCTGCATATGCTTATTTCTCTGCAGCCTCATGTCAGGAAGCTTGTCTAGGTACACCAAACGTGCCTTTACGGAGATATTAATCCCATTGCATACCATCAGGCTGTTGATGCTAGTGCATATCCTGACTACCTGGCTGCAATACTGTCCTGGTTATCCAGCCGGCTCTGATCAGAATACTCAGTTCAACTATCCTGCTGCCTATATTTGACCTCAATACACAGCGGCCATGAAAGGTGGCCAAGCAACTGATGCCGCCAACATGTACAATGGTGCTGCATGTCCTGCCCGCAGGGAGGTTCAGGCAAATGGTGGAGCCGCTACCGTCGTCACACAACTGGTAGATCCTCCTTCAGATGGTGCAAACCCCAACCCCCGCTGCAGGGTCTCAAGAATGGGGCTTGCAGCTCAAATGATATGCTGAGCAAGCTTCACCAGATGCTTATTTCCTTTACCGGCAGAGGTCTGATGCCATGTATTCGTGTGTTAATGTTAGGATGTTGGATGCCATCATAAATTACCAGGATTCTACTCTGTCCCCGTTTTGGATTTTGTAATCTTTCATCATTGCCGGTGAATGAATTGGATTGGGGATTCATCATGCTATGGTAGGTCGAGGCTCTGCTTAGCAATGTGGTTCAGGACTACACTTGAGCTAACCTTTTGTTTGCCCAATGTTTCTATCCTACATATGCTTAATGCTTCTATGTTTTGACTCTGAATGCATGAGATAAATGTGTTTCAAGGAAACTTTGAACAATTTGCAGTAAATAGCTGTGTAAACTTGCAAGTATACTGCCCAAATTTCAGGCAGTAGTAACTAGAAACATGGGCTACTGGAGACGAAAGAGAGCAACACTAGCTTCTTGGTTCGTCGAGCCTCCTGGAGGAGGACCGGAGGAACAGGCTCCTCAGGCTGCGGCTGCTCTCCCTCGCCCGCTTCCCTCCCCCTCCCCGTCCCCGCCCGGCGCCCTCCTCGTCGCCGGCGGCGGATCCGGGACGCGGCGGCGCGGCGTGGGCCTGCTGGTCGGCGATGACGAGGCTGGACTCGAGCTTCTGCGCGACGGCGACGAGCTCGTACGTGTCCCACAGCGACTGCGCGAAGTCCCACGACCTCCTGCGGCTCGCCGCGGCGGCGGCGGCGGCGGCCGCCTCCGCCTCCAGCTTGAACCGCGACGGCCCGCGGCACCCGCCGCGGCGGCGTGAGCCCGAGGCGGCGCCATCGCTGGCTCCGTCGTCCGCCGACGCGCGCGACGACGGCTGCGGGTTGCCCGACTGCGCGTGCCACGCCTGCGCCACTGCCTTGAGCAGCTCCACGTCCACGTCCGCCGCGGAGCTCTTCCTCATGGCGCGCGCTGGCGGCGGCGGCGCGTTAAGCCGGAGCCGTCGGTTCGGCGCGCGAACGCGAACGGCGGCGGGCGTGTCCGCGTGCCAGCCTCGCGTCCCCCTGAGGCCGAGGGCTCTACGAGATCAGAGCCACCAGTCGTGTGTGGCGGCGACGATCAGCGGCGCTCGTCGCGAGCGGCATGGGCGACGACGACGTACGGCGGCGGAGACCACTCCAAGGCTAGGCGCATATATCCGTTTTGGCGCGTACTGCATGCTGCCGCGAGTGAGAATTTCAGAGATTTTTTTACTACCGTTTCTGGTGCCGTGTATCGGCGTATGGCTTTCGTTTGGCGATCGATCTCGAGCTCTCGTGCCGTGGGGCCTGCTTATCCTCTCCGCGTTGCTGGTGTGCGGCCATGGAATTCTTTGCCAAGGCATAGAAAATTCCTCAGGGAGAGGACGCCATATGCAAAATTGCAAATGCAAGTGCAACTGCGGCTGCTGCTGCTGCAGCACTGCGTCTATTTGATAGGATAGAAAAGGAAGCAGTGGGCTCTTGTTATGGGCCTTGGAGCCGAAAAAGAATGAAAAAATATTTTTAGGGGTTTACAAAAGAACCCTAAAAGTCCCGTAAAACTTGTTATAGTTTGTTATAATGTTTGGGTTGTAAACAAATTGACAAATATCCAGTTGCAACTTTTTATTTTAATTCGAACCGAAAAGAATAAGGTTAAAAAAAATTGTTCATCTTTACTCTCAATCCTCCTTTATGATTAATATAAGATTGTTTTTGAACACTTGAAAACTTTTCATAGAATTCTGGTATTTCAGTTGATCATGTTCCTCCTTACTAATAAAATTTTTCAATTTATTTACACGGAGATTTGAACATTTGTACCGACATATGAATCAAAGATCAGAATGGATGGTTTTGATTGTGCACTTATTCTATGATCTTGTAAACGCAACACAAAGCACCGTAGCCAAACTAAAATAATTAATTAAATGCACCGAAGTTTGGAGGCCCTCTAATATTTTCCACTCTTTCTGAGCGTAATACTCTCTCCGTTCCAAAATATAGGACGTGCATGTTTTTTCAAAAGTCAATGTTTAGAATCTTTAACTAATAATTAAGTAAAAAATGTACATGTTTTAGTATATGCATGTAATATATTTAGATCCGTATTTAAAAGTACTTTGATATGCTAAAATGTAATATATGACTCTCCTGGGTGGAAGGATATCCTAAAATGTAGAGTGTGGTACACGAAAAATAGAAAGTATGATGTGGGAGATGGGCTGAAAACTGTTTTTTGGAGGGATTGTTGGCTGGAGGAGATGTCATTAGAAGAGAAATTTCCTCACATTTTCTCCATTTGCCTAGAAAATAATATTTTTGTAGCTCAGTGCAATATGAGGCATTGGCATCTATCTTTTCGTTGTTGGATGGATCCTATAGATAATTCAGACTGGTCTGAAATGATTTCTAATCTTTCTAATGTTGATATTACTGAAAGGCCAGATAAACCTATCTGGAGGAAGGACAAATCGAGCAAATTCTCAGTTAAATCAGTATATGGTCTCATTTCTGATAAGTGGCATAATAAAAATTTCAACAAGATATGGTGTGCCAAGCTACCTCTAAAAATAAAAATCTTCATGTGGATGGTTCAGCATAAAATCCTGTTGACCAAAGAAAATTTAAGAAAAAGGAATTGGTCGGGGGACCCTCGGTGTGAATTCTGTGACAATATAGAAACCATAGATCATCTTTTTTTTTTTCTCTTGCCCGACGGCAAAAGTAATGTGGGGGACTATTGCTACTGGCTATAATATCAAGTGTATCCCATCCAATATGGGTGGTTATTATTCCTGGATGCAGAAACATTGGTGTGTGAGTGACAGAATTCATACCTTTTACCTAGCTTCTTTCTGTTGGAGCATCTAGACATATAGAAATAAATATTGTTTTAATGGGACCAAAATTAGATCTCCTCTTCCTATTATACATTTGATGTGTTCTCTCATAATGTACTGGTCAGGCTTTCTGAATGTTGAGATGAAAGAAAATGTTAGGTAGTGTTCCCATCAACTCAGCTCTTTTATTGCAGGTTTGGCACAAGCTGATCAGGGAGGGGCATGAGCATCATCGTCAAGATGGGTGCTGATGTTTGAAGGAAAAGAGTTAAAAATCAGATGCCTAAACTATCTTCTTGAAAAAAAGAGAAAAAGGAACACTAAGCAATGAGATGCTGCTAGCAAAGGCACTGGGGGAGGACATCTGGATCTGGAGATAGGCTCTCAACTTTTAATTCTAGAATCTATGAAACATTAGTAGTTGCAGTGTGCTTTATCCGGTTTGTAATACAATATGTGTCTTTTGTTGCTACGTTCCCCTCTTATGTAAGAGGATGCGAGTGTCTTTCTTCGTTTTTTTAGAAATTCTACAGTAGTTTGGGTCGAAAAGACATTGTTTGTGTTTGTTTCCGTTGTCATCATGGTAATAGAAATCGGGGTTATGTCCCCTTATGGAAAAAAAAGTACTTTGATATGATGTTAGTTTTGTAGTTGCTAACGAAATATTTTGAAAGAAATTAACGGTTAAAGTTATACTTTGAAGACCGTGCCAAAAATTTATATGCCTTCTCTCCTTCCCGGTTATACTTCGAACTTAGATTAGCTAACGCAGTAAAAAGATGTGATAAGTTATCCCTCTCTCCTTCCCAGTTCCCATCCAAACAGAAAATTTGGGTTAAGCAGGGTTAAATTAATCCACCAAGATTAACCAAACGAAACCTTGATGACTAATTATACCCATTTTATACTGGTGAGCTTTGTGAGACCATCGCGCGCATTTGCAGGTTGCAACGTAAGCATTTTTTTTTCTTTTCTCGCCGTTTCCATGAATTTTTTTTAAAAAAAGAAAAGTCTGTTCCAACGATGTCAACTGATCAATCGGAGTGCATCATGTTGTTTTGTCCTAAAATTTAATCCAGGTGCAAGTGCGACGCTAGTGGAAGACTAATTTTTTTTTACGAAACAATTAGTCGTCAATACGTATAAACTCCAGATTTAAAATGGAGAGAGAGAGAGCAGCAGCAGCTTGAGGCATTGAGCGAGCGTCCACTCTCAGCTGAAAGCCTGAAAGGGATCGTTCCACTGAAGAAGCAGAGATAAGGCCGCATGACGAAACACTGGAAAGCCCATGGTTTCCAGGCTATTATCACGGCCGAGTAGATCCCCATTTCTGTCTCTCTCTGCTTCTGTGGGGGCGGGCGGCCGGCGGCGCGCACTCGACGCGAGCGAGCGAGCACGCCGATGGAGAAGACGGTAGTGGCCACTGCCATGTGGTGTCATCTGACTTGGGCGCTCCAGATCCCCAATGGCCGTGCAATTTGGGATGTGACTTGGGCGAGCCTTTCCTTTGGCAAGAATGGATTAATTAGTCAGTAAAACGAGCAACTTTTCGTCTTTACGGGGAAAATTTCTTGGAATGAGTCTTTGCAAATGGCAAATTGTAGATTATTTTAACGAAGAGACACATGATGTTGATGTCGAGATTGGAGTCATTTTAGTCCACGATGCATACTATTGGAGAACTTGTACATGTATTGTATAGAATAGGTCAGACCTTATCCCTTGTCTAGCGCTAGCACTCGTTCCTTCATGCCCGCATGTACAGGATCTGTAGCTTCCGCGAGAGCCAAGGCTCACCACTCATGTGTATTGTACACCTATTAATAGGCCTACATGATGAATGGAAAGGGTGGTTGCGTGCTCATTTTCATGGTATCAGAGCCGTTTCCATCGACGATACGCCGTGGAGAGCATGTTGAGGCGAATGTTGACGAGACTGGTGATGTTCACGGACTAGGCGGCCCTGGCGAGTGAGGAGGAGACCGCACCGACGAGGAGGAGAGGGTGCCGGACGAGGATGAGCTTAGCGTAGAAGAGCTCATGGTGGCGATGGTGGCGCTCGCGGAGGAAGAGACCGTGTCCGACATGAGGGAGGGAAGCGGTGGGCAGAAAGAAACACAGGATCTCACGAGTGGTACATGGATACTAGCGCCAAAAAGACATTGGTAGGGTTGAACAACTGAAGAGGCTTGCACGAGCGTTGATTGATAAGATAGGTTGCAGTGCGAAGTGCTTCGACCCAAAACTTAGGTGGGAGCTCGGCTTGGAAGAGGAGGGTACGGAGGACATTGTTGATTATGCGAAGGGAGCGCTCGGCTTTTCCATTTTGGGCATATGTGTAAGGGCAAGAGAATCTATAAACGATGCCCCGAGTTGTAAAGAAAGTGCGAAGAGAAGAGTTGTTGAATTCCGTGCCATTGTCACATTGAAAGGATTGAATGCTAATGTGGAATTGGTTGAGAATAAGTGCATAAAAGTGGTGTATAGTGGTGATGGCATCGTACTTTTGTCGTAGAGGAAAAGTCCACAATTAATGCGTGCAATCATCAAAGAGCACAAGATAATATTTTGTAGCCAGTAAAACTTTCAATTGGAGATGTCCACAGACCACAGGTCACAATGCATTATTTGAAAGGGAAAATAAGTGAGCCATTATTGCAACTAGTAACTAAAAATTTACTCCCTCCGTCCCAAAATAAGTGCAGTTTTGGCTATGCATCTAGACTTATTTATGTCCAGATGCATAGCCAGAACTGCAGTTATTTTGGGACGGAGGTAGTAGATAAAATGCGATCTAGGCATAAGTGACCAGGATGCCCAAGACAGCGATGCCACAATGTAGAGGATGAAGCAGTGATCGCCGTCGTGGGAGGAAGCTGTTGTGGACTGAATGGGTAGAGGTCACCATGGCTACTGGATCTCATGACCTCTCTCCTGCTGTGAAGATCCTTTATGGAAAAACCAAAGGGATCAAATTCGACAGAGCATGAATTATCTTCAGTAAATTTGTGAACTGAAATGAGGTTTTTTAATCAAACCTCATGTATGTAAGACTCGAGAAAGTTGAAAATTGGCATTGGGTGTGGGCAGTGTTGCAGTGCGAGTGCCAAGAATAGTAAGTGTAGACCCATTGCCAACAATAATATGTGAGGAATCATGCACTGAAGAAGGACAATAGTCGGGCATGTTACCTAGATCCCTGGTCATGTGAGCACTTGCACCAGTATCCATGTACCACTCGTGTTGTGGGGGCTGCAACACGATGGTGTGGATCATGGTGCAAGCTTATGCGGTGCAGTAGAATAGGTGTTTGGATAACACAGCATCCAAAGACTCGAAGATGTGAATAATCTGGTGGCTAGCTGCCCCGACACCAGATGTTCCACCTCTGGCTTTTATGTTTCTATGGTGACAACCTCATTTCATGGTCTTCCAAGCGATAGGCGACAATTTCCAGGTCCAGTGCACAGGCCGAGTACAGGGGATGTTGCCAACGCCATCTTCAAATCTTGTTGGCTGCGACAACTGCTTACTGAGCTTCACCGAGCACCATCTCAAGCAACAATCGTGTTCTGTGACAATGTGAGTGCTATGTATTTGTCCAACAACCCTGTTTAACATCAACGCACAAAACACATTGAGATCGATCTACATTTTGTGCGCGACAAAGTTGCACTTGGAGAGGTGAAGGTCTTTCATGTTCCATCAACATTACAGTACGCCGATATATTCACCAATGGCTTGTCGTCCGTTCACTTTCGCGACTTCAAGCACAGTCTGCACGTTTGGGATTGTCCAGGCTGAGGGGGGCTATTGGAGAATTTGTACTTGTACATGTATTGTATAGAATAGGTTAGGCCTTATCCCTTGTCTAGCGCTATCACTCGTTCCTTCATGCCCGCATGCACAGGACTTGTAACTTCCGCGAGAGCCAAGGCTCACCACTCATGTGTATTGTACTCGCCTATTAATAGGCCAACACGATGAATGGAAAGGGTGGTTGCGTGCTCATTTTCATATACTTACAAGCAACAAGGGCCGATGAGAAAGATGCCCCTTATGCTATCTAACTTATTTACTTATCTAGTTTACTTCTAACCGTGAGAGTTTTTTTTAGACTCTAGTCATATCCGTTTTGTACTTTGACACATATGTTAATAGAGTTTTTAGGCAAGTCTTCAATATTAAAAATAAAAATAAAAAATAATCTTTAATTTAAACAAAAATAAGCATAAAGATAGGTCCAATAAAGTGATGAGAGCCGGGTCTAAGAAGTTTAGCCCAGCCAATGATAAATGATACTATTACTTTTGACTCTACATTGTATCATTTAATCCATAAACTCCTATCACATCGTAATTTTGTTCCCGTCCTCCACACCAGACAACAGGAACAAATCCGGCGAACATTTTACATTATCTATGCTCTGTACAGGTCCCGTGGCCGGATGGTTTGCAGAGATGCAGACATGCATGATCTGACCGCTGAGGAAACGGGGCCGCGCCAATTGCCACCACGCCTAGCTAGGTCGATCCACGGATGGATGCTGAATCTTGGAGAGGAGTAGGCCTGAGACGTGTGATCTGCTGGTGAGTGGTAGCTAGTGGAGGATGAGCACATGATGGCGACCACCGCGTCCAGCTCCAGCCCCAGCTCCGGCATCGCATTGCCCGGACCATGTAGACTTTGCTAGGTCGTCGTCGTCCCACTCCGTCCAGTCCCAACCACGTGCATCACGTTGTCACTCTCTCTCGCGCACACACCTCGGTGCACCAGGGGCAATGAGAAAATATTCGGAATCACATACACTTCCTTTCCTTTCTCTTCTCCCCTGATCTTTTCTTTGCATTTGGGCGCGGCGGAGAAAGTCTCCTGACGAATACCATGGTTCACAGTATTCATGGGTGCCTAATTAAGTACCATGCTTAGAAAGGTGTTTGCACCCATACAAATTTTTCTACGTAAATGTTTAGTGACGTGGCAGCACTGAAACATTTTGAATTAGATAATAACAACATTGAAAAGTAGTTGCTGCAACAAATAAATTAGAGCACCGAAACATAAAAAAAGTTGGTGCAACATTTGAATGAAAATATTGCAATATTTAAATGAAACCACTACAACAATTGAATGAAGACACCGCAATATTGGGGAATAGAAGAACGAAAAGGCTATAGGATAGACGTCCGTCCGGACTCGCTCTTCCTCTCATTCCTCTCTCTCCCGCACCCGCGCTTGCTCAATGGGGAAGCTCGCCGCTGGGGCCTCGTCCCCGAGCCGCGCCGCTGCCGCCTCGCCATCGGGGGCTCGTCGCCGAGACGCACCACCGCCAGAGCTCGTCATCGAGGAGGCGCCCGCAGCGTCAGAACCCGTCGCCGTGGCGAGCCGTCGCGAGGGCTCGTCGCCGAGCTTCGTCGCCGTGGCGCCGTCGCGAGGGCTCGTCGCCGAGGCGCCAAGCGTCGCCCACATGCTCGTATTCTCTCTCCTCCCTCCCCGCTTGCTTTTTTGATTGGTTTCGCTCGATCCGTGAGCTTTGAGGTTAAATTTGCCGGATTTGGGGAAGGAGGCGAGGACGAGCCCCATCCCATTTTTGTCACTCAAACCAGGACTCTCCTTCCGAAACACAGGGTATACGTCCAAACCTAGAGTTTGTACTTTTGAAACCTAGGGTTTTCGCTTCGAAACTTTTTCGGATCCCGCATGTGAAACTTTTGATTTTGTTTGACGAAACCCGGACTTTCTCTATTGTAACTTCGACTTCAAATTGTGAAACTTGGGGTTTTCACGATTTTTGAAACTTCGCATTTTGTTACTGAAACCTAAGTTTTGCCCACTGAAACTTGAACTTGTACTACTGAAACTTGAATTTGTACTATCGAAACTTGGTTCTTACTCTTGAAAAACTTTCTGAAATCTCAAGTTTCGTCCTCAGGATGTCACGGTTCATCAAGTTTCTACCGTTATTTTCTAGGTTTTCGTAGGTATTCGCGCAAGTTACATGATGATGTCATGCTGACGTCAGCAAGTCCGGACGGGCCGGACGTCCGGACCCTAGTGCTCGCCATAGAAGAATGTTTCAAAAAGACAAATAAGATGTTGCACAATAGCAAATGAGATGTTGCAATATTCACATGACGATGTTTCATGCCAAAATTTAAGGGGCCATCATCTTTCCCAAGTTCGCCATCTCCCGCCAAATCCAACTATCTTTTTTAAATCCTACTTATCTTCTTCCATAAATTCAACAAGGCTCCACTTAAATTTGAGTATAAGGGAGAGAGCAAGAGGGGGTTGGCGAGGAGTTAGATCAGGCATGCACACATGAGACGAGGAATTGTGGTGGCTTGTTCGATCTTTTTTTTAGTAGAGAGGATGGTCGATCGCCGATGACAACAAAGCTAAGCCAGCAAGCGAGCTATGACCACAAGTGACAATGAACGTATAGTCCGATGAGATACTGATCAAGTTGCCGTGCACGCAGTCGGGCAACGTGGCCGATGGCGATGAATGGCAGGTACACGAGCAAACGCCCTGTGTGGTAGACATAGGTGAGGTTTATGATCGATGTGTGGTAGACATAGTCAGCTTGTAGCACCTGCATGCATAGAGAAGAGACTAGAGAGAGATATATTGTGGTGCATGCCGTAAAGAGAGAGAGGAAGGAGATGAGTGGATGTGGAATGTTCTGAAAGGATAAGAGTTTTTTTTTTTTTAGAACGAAAGGATAAGAGTTGAATTGGGATGTATGGTTGAGCAGCGTCCGACAGAGTAGTGTTAGATTAGGTATTTGTTTGCAAGTATTATGGAATATAAAAAAAAACTACCATTAAACCTAGCTCTCTGTTCAATGGCTTGCATGAAATTGGATTAGAAAAAAAGGCCACAACTTTTCGCCCCATAGCCGGGCGTAGCGATGTGCAGGCAAATCGATATCTTTCAAGGTTTCTCTCCATCTTGTTTTTAGACTCATTTCTCTCTCCTTTGTTGAACAGCGTGTTGGTTTCTTTGGTCGACGACGACGCCTCTCGTTGACTAGCGAAAGCAGCGCATATGACGCCAATATATGAAGTTCTGTACGGCACGCAAGCATAGCTTGCAAAATAACAAGTGGTAATTTTGGAACGCTATGATTCTGATCCATATGCAAAAAGGAAAGGCATTCTCCACGGCTTGGTCCCTTAAACTTATCTGATTATCTAATCAATTTACTTATCTAGCTTAATTATATTTAGAAATAGGAGCATTTCAATATTTTTAAATTATTATTTATCTCGAATGCACGCCCGAAAGCTGCAAAAAACAAATTGAACTAAACGGATCAGATTATCCAAACCATTTCAAATAGCTTTTAAAGTCTAGGTTATCAACAAATAAGACAATGGTCAACAAATTAGGCAATCAACAGATAAGATCAGGCCGGAGACGAATACAAATCTCGATCACACAGGCTGCACCCTCTGCTAGCTTGTAGCTGCTCCTTCCTGTTCCTGCCTTCATTTCTGTTCGTCGGGTGCATACATCAGTGCGACAGTGCCATCAAGGCGATGGGAGGAGCTAGTAGCAGCAAGATACTCCATTCAAGTCTGCGTGCAACTGCGCCAAGTGAGTAGTGACAGACAGAGACAGGACAGGGAAGGCTACGACTTTTTCGCTCCCCGTCAGTTGCACCCAACTCAAGTGTACCACCCAACTAGCAGCTCCAAAACAGCAGCCTTGTTTGTTTCGGCTTAAACTAAAATTAAGTTTTACTGTAACAAATTTATAACCACTCAAAAATCGTTTTAAAGAGTACAAAAAATTACAAAAAATTATTTTACGAACTTTAGAATAACTATCTAAAAACCCACAAAAATGACTATAAAATATTACATCATTTGGTTTATACAAAAATAACAAATGTTTATTTAATTTAATTTAAGCTAAAAATAACAAAAAGGAAAGGTTCATGGTGAGAGTTTCTTTAAATGACACTTGATTTATGCATCTTTCGGTTCATGGTGCTATAGTTTGTGACACTCCTCATCTTTTTTTCTCCGTTTTCTTTTTTTGTTTAGTCTATTCTTTTTGACTTGTTTGTAAGCACAATCCAGATTTTTCTCATATATATGCGGGTACATGCACATTCACGACCACGATGTACATCATGATACCTGGTTAAGATCCCATTCAACCCCAAAAGGTAATTTGCAGAAATGACCCTAAAACTTTTTAAAAAGCAACAGTGCCCTCTTCTTGCTCCTCTCACCCTCTCCTCCTCTCCACCCGAGCTGCCCACTAGCGACAATAGGCACACAACCATGGCAGCATTGCATCATCATAGGTGGCGGCCTGCGTGATGGCGTGAGTGCGGGTTGTCGTGGTCGCTTGCTATACAAGATGGAGGTTGCTGGCAATGGGGTGTGCAGGTGGTGGATAGCTCCAACGCAGTGTTATGGATACGGTGTGTGGCGGTGGCTCTAGCGCGCATCTAGTTGGTCGTCGGTCGGTTGCAGCGCCATCAGAGAGAGCCTGGCTTGACCTATGAAGAGGAGAGAGGGGGAGATGGTTAGGGAGGAGAAGAAGAATCCGATTAGGGAGGAGAAGAAGAATCCGATTACTTGAAAATCAAAGTTCGAGGGATTTTCTCTTTCAAAAGTGTGCATGTAAGGAGGAAGTGGGTCAGAGAACAAATTTTAACTTAGGTCGGATGGTGGCAAACGTATATGTACCCACATGTTCATGTGGGAATGACTTTCCCTTTTAAGAGTTTAATTTTACAAGAGGTTTGGGATTGAAAATGGTCAGAAATAAAAGTGTTTGGCTTGCAAATACAAAAAGTAGTCATAAACAAATAAGAAGAGGAGAACAAGTAAGCTGAGAATGTAGAGGCGGAGTAGTCACATGTAGAAGTAGAGCTGATGTTATGGATGATGCATATCAATATAATGTAAAATTTTGCTAGAGCTTATGTCGAACATGTGTATAAATAACAGTGTTCTAAATAGCGGGCTATAGCGCCGCTATAGCGTTTTGGCCGTGTAGGCGCTAGGCTATTGCATATATGTCCATTATCACACTAAGCGCTATATAATGATTTAGCGCCGCTAAACTGCTTAGCGGCAATAGCGTTTAGCGTTTTGCTTGCCTGATTTGTTGACATCAAATTTGTTATTTGTTTATGTCATTAATGTCAATGTGTCGAACCAGTAAAGTACTAAATTTGTGTAGGAGTAGGCATGTCAAGCACTGCATCAATGTTTTTTGAGTTTTTACTGTCACTTTGAAGCATATATATACTATTTTTTACATTTTTCTGAAAAACGCTAAACTGCTTAGCGGCCGCTATAGCGGCGCTATAGCTGTCTTAGCATTTTTAGAAGTGCTCCGTTAAAACCTATAGCCCGCTATTTAAAACATTGATAAACAAGGTTGCGTTTAGACTTTAAATTTTAATAGCTAGGCATGGTACGATAGAATTTAAGCCTGCCTCTGTAATCTTAGGCCCTATAAATAAAGAGGACAATCGTTTTGGATGTACAAAATTGGTGACATCAGCATGTAGAGATCTAGATGGGCCATGTCGGATCAGGTTTCGCCTCTACTCGACCTGACTCGACTCAGTCCTCATTGTGGGTCTTGCGATGATGACCCGACCCCGCTTCGCGGATGTCTTGGCCGCCCTACCCGAGGAGAAGAGAGCTCCCTTGTTGATGATCGCCATGAGGAATAGGGAGGAAGAAATCGCTCGCCACCACCGTCATCGACTCCCATGCTGGCCCCCGTGTCGCCATCCCCCGTCATGGTGGGAATCCGCCATTGTCGATATATTGCTACCACCGTGTCGGAGCTAGGGCCTGCTGCTTTTGACGTGTACGAGCATCGCCGCACCACAGGAGCTTGGGAGCCTACTGCTATCGCCATGGAGGAGCGCCACCACCGTGGAGGTGCACATCGCCATGGAGTAGCACAACAGCTACAATGGAGGAGATGTAGGAGGTGCAAGGTTGGATGATATGCGGGGAGGTAGAGTGGAATGAGGGCGGAGAGGTTTGGGGAATTTAGGGATTTAGGAGTCCACGAGTTGGGTCGAAGAGAGACGTGTGGCTGACATAGAGCTAACGACTTTGGTAGAATGACACTTATGCCCTTAGTTCAAATGGTACGAAATAAATACATAATATTAAAAATAGCTCAAAATTTATACTTGATTTTCCTTAATTTTATGAATTTTTAAAATATTTATGGTAGGCAAAAGCGGTGTTATATCTGCTCTAACTACGAGTAACATGTATGGTAGGCAAAAGCAGTGTTATATTTTCAAATCCTTAGTTTCCTGCCTCTTCGGCTAAATTTTCAAATCCTGTATCTTTGGCTAAAGTAGGTTAATTGCTAGAGTACTATGGATTGGAGTTGGTTACGTGGACTCTGAGTTTTATTAGGTAGATAAGGATAGAGTTAGAATCGAACTCGTACCCTTGGTGTAATTTATCATAAAAGCATAGTTTGTTGCGCAGAACACGCAGGTGGTCAGCGTTCCACGACTTGAATGGTCCGATGTACTTGTGCTGATTGAAAAGTAGCGTCCATATAGTCAAAGCTCCACGGACATAGACATAATTTTAAACCGCGTTATCCAATATCGTGTCTTGTATGTTGTTTATGTGCACGTGGGTTAAAATCCTAACATTGATGAACACCGATCACAGGATGGGCAGACCGTATGTATGCACTAGAAAGGCTGTGCGCCTGTGTGGATAGGCGATAGTTGGCTATTCCGCTCTCTGTATACATTATATCTTTTTATTTAACTATGGTAGATAAACGAGTGTGGCTGAGCAATGAACACTCGAGCGCGCGCGCACACATTAGCCAATGCGCAATAACGCATCATTACACGGTTAGTATAAGTTTCTATGGAAATAGAAAAAATAATTATATTTCCGGTTTGTCCCTGCGTAGCAGTGGCGGAGCCAGGGCCCGGCCACCCTGGGCCTAGGCCCAGGCTCCGACCCAATAGCAAGGCATATATTCCTTCTGACCCAGCTCATTTTTCAACATATTTGTGGCAAGTGGCCCGGGCCTAACTGGGCGAAGCCAAGGCCTAACCACTCTGGGCCCAGGCTCCTCAGTTGGGCTGGCTCCGCCACTGCCGCGTAGTTGGCCGCGGACGCGTCAGAACGTGACACGTGGTGCCCGGCGGTATTTGTCTTCTTGACCAGCTGCATTAACGTTAATGGACTGACAGGACCAGGAGCGTCCAAGTCAATAACAGCAACTCCCCCCCGGATTCGGATATTAGATATATCACAGGCTGGGGGAGACCTGTTTAGTAGCCTAGTTAGCGCTACTACTGGGGGAGACCGGGTGTTGTACGTGTTTGGGATACTTTTTGCCACATGTTGACTATTTTAAATAAAAATTGGCAAATCGGATACGTTACGGCCTGTTTAATTAAAAATATTTTGATATTTTGAAGCCGTTTTTTCTTCGGTCTAAAAAGGGCTATAAAACACAAGTCAAACGAAGCGCATCCATTTGTTGATTCTCTATCTAAAAAATCTCTCGAAGTTAAAAAAAAGTCAGACAATTAAATGATAAGTTAAATAAGATAAGATGATTAGAACGAAGCCCTTTAACGTGGCTATTCTATAGAAGATTGACTTCGTTTAAACTGGCCCCTTTACTTTCGATAAGTTCCACATCTCCCATTATCCCATTGCATGCACGCGTCATGCCTGCAAGTTTCAGCTATTTGTGACGGTGTAGCTAGCTTTACACTTCGACAGAAATTTCGTCACGATATGTTTCATGCTAAACGTAAAAAAGAGTCGCATATTATGACAGTATGAATTTCATGGTGAAATGATCTTTCTCAATGCAAAACGCCTGCTGTCGCATATTACGACAGTATGAATTTCACGGTGAAATGATCATACGACAGTATATTTGATTCACACGCTTAATTCGCTCGCTTGTCGCTGCAACTGAGCGAGTGAGTGCCCCTCCCCTGCAGCAGATGAGCCTGACCTGATCGCTGCCTCTTCACATCCCCGTTCCATTCCATGTGAGTCCATGTGCAGGAAATGGTCTCTTTCCTCCCCCTGCCCATAATTATGCCGGCAACGAAGACGAAGACGAAGACAGAGCTCGTTCTGACCGGATTGTCTACCATCTTCGGCAGCTCTCGTGTAATCCTATGTTCGACCTATAATATTGTTCATCGTGTCCTTTAAAATTTCTTCATATTTTATACTGCATCACACAAAGATTGTTTCTTTAGTAGCTCCTCTATCCATAAAAAAATAAATGAAAGGTGTTTTATTGTCTCTGCGATTTTGCCCGCAACACCTCCAGCAAACACTTCAAATTTCCTCCCTATATCCATGTTTTAAAATTCATTCATACTTAACACTATAATATAAAAGATCTATTTTCTCGGGTAGCTTCTCGGTCCCTAAAAAGTCATATAGCGCTTGTCTTTTACAGTTTAAATTCAAATAAAAAGCTATCACTGAATGTTTATTATTTTTTGCAATCCAAACAAAACAACGTTTTGTAATAGTTTTTATAAGGCCTTCGATACCTTTCCTCAAGATTCTAAAAAATTAAACAATTTTTTGATACTTCAAATTAATCTTTAATAATAAGATCGTAACTTTTTCATATTATATTTTACCTTCGGTTGGAGTCGGGAAGAAGCAGGCCTTAAACAGCGTGTTTTGCAACTAGCGATGGAGATGCTCGTGCATTCACTAGCGATCGGCAACCCATCGATTCTACGCGGTGGGTTGGGAGATGCGTATGATCCGTGTGGTCACTTGCCAGTCAACCACCGAGTCAGCCGCGACTGCGCGGGAGTTGCAAACCACATGCGGCCGTGTAGGCGTAGGCGCGTAGCTTCAGTGGGAAGGAAGCGATCGATCAGCCGCGGCACTACGGGAATCAGGGTAAAAGCCGACCACATAGGACAAAAAGCCGTCGACATTGATCTATCTCGGTGGTCAGCCGCCGACACTGCGCCGACGAGACCCCGTGGTCGACATAACTACCCTACGTTGACAAGTCCGTCGACAGTAGTGCATCCAGGGCGACCAGCCCCAGCCGCCACCTATGTGGGCGGCGTATCAAGGCCGTCATCATAGCTCAGCCATGACGGCCCGCACCGTCTAACGGCATCCTAACAGGTGGGGTCCACACCAGCATTGAGGAGAGGGCACGTGGCAGGTGTATGTCGGCGGCATATTTAAGACATCCGACATTGATCAAGCTCTATTTCGGCGGCAAATGTACTACCGCGGACATTAATCAAGACCTATCTCGGCGGCTATTGTAATACCGCCGACATAGGTGGTGGCGCACGGCACGCTCCCGGTTGCCCTGGAGGGAACCTATGTCGGCGGCCATATGGATGCCGCCGACATAGGTATTACAGCAGCAAAAAAAAATCTGCTGTAATTTATTATAAAACTCAGTTTTAACCTGCAAAAAAAGATATTTCCCAGCATAATTTCATTCTCAAATTTGACACATATCAACAACACATACTTCCGTGCTCGAATTCATATCTTTTCGAGCACACCACAAGCATATACATACAAAACAAAAATTAACCCCATATATGATCCAAATGGCACAATGCCTCGACATAGATGACCAAATGGCGTCTAATCTCCACATACATAGCATCCATGGCATATAGCCTTCACATTTATACATAATGAAACGACAACACATATATAAGTCCATATCGATGTCATATAGTTCCCAAAAGACAAACAACATGTTATACGAATATAACATAGATCATCGACAAGTGCGGAAAAGAAAAAGACTAATGGTTCTGCGAACCGCCGTAGAGGTTGTGATCCGGCGCGAAGAGTGTGTCCACGAACCGATCGGCCGGGGAGGCCGTGGCGCTGTGGTCGCCTCCTCGCTGCATATTCATGCATGAGCGGCGTTCTTGAGCCGTGACACCGCAAAAACGGAGGAACCATGTATGTCACAATCTTTATCTATTTGTATGCTCTTAAGACAATGTTAGCGTAAATACATACCTCGAAAGGAAAACCGACGTCAAGGGAACTGGAACATCCAGGGAGGAGGAGCGAAGGCGGGGAAAGCGCCAGGCTGTGTCGGTGGCGACCCCTGCGACGGCGTGTAGCCGAATTGTGAAGGAGGAGGTACTAGGCCTTGATTGGACGACCCTGCGCCCGGGAATTCCTGCGAATATATAAATGTCTATGTTAGCATCTAAAGGAAGGATAACGACAAAGATATAGATATGGATATGATATTTCAATTACCCTTTGCAAGTATTGCATCATGTACATGTTCTGACTCTCGAGGAAATCCATCCTCTTCTTGTTCGCCGCCTCCCTTTCCTGCGCTGCCAGATCCGCCTCCTGCCGTCGTTGCTCGTCAGCCGCAGTCTTTTTGTGTCAATTCCTCGATTAGCTTGGTCTGGCTTCCGGTGGCAATGGCGGCGGCCCCGCTTTGTCGACGTGTTCTCGACCTCGGGCGATGCGGTGGGATCGACGACAGAGTCCATCATGCCATACTTGCCGTGAGCCCTCCCTCCAAACTCGTCGTAGAGAAGCATTGTGGTCAGTTTGGCGATTGACGGGTCACACTCCTCACCGCAGCTTCGCCGCGCATGGCCGCAACATATGCGCCCCGCGAACAAATGAGATGATGCGGAATAGTTAGAAACCGCCGAGTAGGTCTAAATAAGCGAAAAGAGCCGGTTACTTACATCCTTCTCCTGGGCAACTGGCGGCATCGGTGGTTGTCTCCCGTCCGGTAGCACACGTGGCGTGTGTGCAACTCTCCACACGGCGAATCCTGAGGGCTCAACCCCGGATGCAGCCTCCTGTGTGAAATCAAATAGTGCCATATTAAATCTTTTCAAATCTAGTAAATTATATGCATAAAAGATGAATGTGCTCACCAAGTCTCGTGCTACGTGACCCATGCCGAGGCCGCCCATGTAGGTGGTGCACATTTCAGCCCCGACTTCCCTGTTTTCCCTGTTCCTCTTGGACATGGCGATCCACTCAGGCGTCTCCCAAGTGAAGCAAAGGTACCTCCAACCCCTTGGCTCTATGTCCAACCAGTCTGGACACTAGGGACGATATTGCTCCGCGTCCAGGTACTCCTGACCAGCCTGGTCCCTCGTGATCCTCGTACCCTCCGATCGGTAGTGCTTGATCACCGCATCCAAGCGAGCTAGCCTGAGGGAGTCTCTAACCTTTTTAGATGCCATCTTGTCGATCACACGATGAGCAGCCTCGTAGTGCTCGGCGGAGTCGTCGGGAGGGTTCAACCGGTAGCACGCCTGCATGAAAAAAAGAAACAAATCATTAAAATAATATGTATAAAAAGACACAAATGGTTAAAGCGGTGAACATGTTACCCAGAACTCATCGACGACGGCATCGGCGACTGTTCCTCCCTCCTCGTACCCCACGAGGTCGTAATCGCTCCAAGTCATCGTCGGACGCTTATCCCTGCCAATGCCCACCACCCCGGGGTAGTAGTGTCTACAGAGCACCCCTATCTGCTTTCCCGGCTCCGTCCCCGCCCCCTTGTTGACGCAAACCAGCGTACTTCATGTACAATTCAGAACAAGTGTTTAATTAGCGATATTGTGTTCATAACTAAAAGACATCGAAAATGAGCTGTTGAAGTGATCAGTACACATACCTCTTCCCAGCGGAAACACGTACCCGTATCCTCTCATTTGGATTTTCGGCTGTTTTTATCAGTTTGTTCCGCCCCGGTGTCTCTTGGAGCTCGAACCCTCGCCAGCCTCGAAGGGCACGTAGTCCTCGTCCTCATCCTCGTCCTCATTCTCATCCTCCATCTCCCCCAACCAAGCCTGAGCGTCTGTTTCATCCTCCACCTCATCCTCATCCTCATCCTCATCCTCATCCTCATCCTCATCATCACTCTCATCATCATCCTCCCCTGTACTTTCCTCGCCACTCCCGTCTAGCACCCACTTCTCCTTATAGCCCTGTTGCACACCCCTTGTCGGGTCCGCCGCCTCCCAATCCCTCCCATCCTCCTCCCCGCTCCCTTCCCTCCTCTCCTCTCCTCTCTCGACACGACACTGCAAGGCCGGGCCGCCTCCTCGGCCGTCTCCCCCTCCTGCCCACTCCCGCTCCCTTCTCCCGCTCCCTCCCCCATGTGTTGCCTTCTCTTCTTATACTTAATCCCAAAGAGTTTTCCCGTCGCTCCAGCTAACCTGCGCCGAAACCCAGTCATCCTGCAAAAAATAAAGTAAATGATACAATTAGATCGATATGAGATAAATGGAAATAAAAGTAAATAAAACAATTCTACCTAGCTACTCATAAGTAAATATGAATACGTCAAAAATCTTCTGCTTCTCCTTCCTCTTCCTCCTCCTGTTCCTCTTCTTCATCTTTCCCTTCTTCTTCGCTTTCTCCTACTTCCTCTTCGTCTTCATCTTTGTCTTCCTCTTCCCCATCCGTCTGTGGTTGCATATCACCAATATCGACGTGCAGCTGTCCTGACAAGTCGTATTCTTGAAATGGCTCCACATATGGCTCATAGTCTTCTTCCGTGAGGTTGGGCAATCCACCAACGGGATGACATTTATGGACAATCCACCAATTTTTGTAATCCGGGTGGGCATATGGTAGATAGAACACTAGCTCGACTTGTTCAGGAAGAATGAACATGTCGGGCCTTTGATATAGCTTCGTTTCGTTGATTTCAACTAGGCCCAACTCGGGAGTACGCCGCACCCAGTCTCAATATCGAACCATCTACACCGAAACAGTACTAGCGAGAGATCATTGTTGTCTTCATAGCATATTTCCACAATCTCCTCAATGATCCCATAGTACTCTTGGTCTGGACCACCAAGCGGATCTATGACATAACTGACGACCCCACTATTCACTGTGGTAGCATTTGGACGAGCAGACTCCGCTGCTTCAGATCGATATCGATATCCATGGCAATCATAGCATCCATGGACCTTAATCGTACGATTGCATCCACGTGACATTTGTCGAATCGCAGCACGCCGAACGCGGTACTGATCGCATAAGCATATGCACGATAAATTAAATAGAAGTTACGTATAGAAATTGAAATGTGCGGTTTAAGAGGATAAGCTTACGTGGTAATGAAACCATATAAGAAAGTTTGGATAGTTTTGTGCACGGCCTTGTCGTTTCAACTTTTCAATTTGAGCGACCGAGGGTTCACCTGTTCTTTTTCACTCTTCTCGAATAAATGGACTACAAGAATAGATGTTCCATTCAATTATATTGACTACATAGAATAAGGTGTTTCATTCAAAAGTAAATAAAATATTTACTTACTCGATGTACACCTTCATTTCATCCATGTTGTCGCATTAACGTGAAATTTGGATGTTAATTTTTTCTCGCTTCATCCAAGTCACGTGTTGTGCTTTTACCAACGCTGCGTCCGGCTTGGTCATGGAACACCTCAAGATTGGAAGTATTTCTGCGTCGTGCCTTCTTATACCTCGGTTGTGGCACATGTACCTTGTTCCTTGTCGCAAAGTATTTGTCCGTGAAATGAGCGATCTCCTGAGTGAGCCAAGCTTCGGCAATACTACCTTCGACTCGTGCTTTATTCTTCACCTTCAATCTAAGGTTTTTTATCATCCGCTCAACAGATACATCCACCGAATTGTCTGGGACCCCCAACTTTTGCTTCAGACGGCAAGTGCACCAATAGATGTTGCATGCAATTGAAAAACCAGGACATACAACTTCGAGCTTTGTAACGACCACAACAATCTCCTTCTCCAATTCCTCCATCTTCGACGTGGATATCTCTTTTGCGTACAACTCTTGATAGAAGAAGCTCAACTCTGATAGTGTTCTCCAAATAGCGTCGTCGACATATCCACGCCATACGGCAGGAAACAAACGCTCTATAAATACTTTGTAGTCGTGAGCCTTCATTCCATTTAACTTGCATTGCTCTGTACTAACGGCATGTCGAAGACTCGTCGCATAACCATCAGGGAATTTCTTCTTTTTCTTAATCCAGACTAGGATATGCCTTATTTGTGCACGTGTGAGGCAATACTTCGCCCTAGGTTTCATCCCGTTTTTATCAAGACTCAACTCCGGACGATCACATATTAAAGCACAGTCCAACCGAGCTTTTGTGTTATCTCTAGTTTTATATTGGATGTCCCAGTTTGTGTTGACGATTGCCTCACACATATTCTTCTCCTGGTGCATCGGGTCGAGGTTGTGAGGCTGCTTCAGATCCGTTGCGTAAGGAAGATTATAGATGCTGCATTTATGAGTCCAATGGTGGTCTTTCCCATATACGTCTTTATTGCCCTTCTTTGTCAAATGTTCATGCCATTTAATGATATCATCCACTTCAAATCGTTCTGGTGGTTATTCCTTCCTCACTGTCTTACCTTTACGAAACGTATTTTTTTCCTTCCTAAATGGGTGATTTGGCGGCAGGAAACGACGGTGACAGTCGAACCAACAGGCCTTGCCCCTTTTTTTTAGTTTGAATACATTTGTGTCTCTCAAGCATTTAGGGCACGACAACATTCCATGGGTGCTCCACCCTGAAAACATGCCATACGCCGGAAAATCGTGTATGGACCACAGGTAGGCAGCCCTCATCTTAAAGTTCTGACCCTTATAGCTATCATGTGTCAATACCCCGTTGGTCCAGAGGTCGCTCAGCTCTTCTACAAGTGGTTGCATGAATAGGTCCAAGTTTTTTCCAGGAGACTTAGACCCGGGTATGATAACAGAAAGGAACATGTACTCTTCCTTCAGACAAAGTTGAGGCGGCAGGTTGTATGGGATGACAAATACAGATCAGTACGAGTACGGGTGCGAGGTCATATTAAATGGGGTGAATCCGTCGGTGGATAGTCCGATACGCACATTTCTGGGCTCAGCTGCAAATTCGGGGTGCTTCTGGTCAAAATGCTTCCGAGCTTCGTCGATGGATGAGTCATCACGCCCTCCTTCCTACGTATGCCTTCTTTATGCCACCTCATATATCTGGCCGTGGTTTTGGACATGTACAGACGTTACAGCCGTTGAGTGATCGGAAAGAAACGGAAGGTTTTCTGAGCAACCGTCGTCTGTCTCTCTACGCCGTCTCGTCCAATAACTAGCACATACCGACTCTCACCGCAATGCTTGCAATGAGTCAGCTCAGAATCAGTCTTCCGGTAAAGCATGCATAACTTTGGGCAGTAGTCTATCCTCTCGTATGGCATGCCTAACACGCTCAAAAGCTTCTTTGACTCATACAGATTTCGAGTCATCTTGTGCCCAGCTGGAAGTAGGCTATCCAGAAGCTTGCACACGTCATTGAAACAATTGGCAGAAAGATTGTATTTGGTCTTCACCGCCACCAGACGCGAAACCGCCGAGTGGCTCCTTGGCAGAATCAAGGAGCTTCTCGAATTTCTGGGCAAGTGGCTCGGCCTCTTCCTCAGGAGATAGATCAAAAGCTCTACCCACATCATCCGTTAGTTCGTCAAATCTATCAGGCTCGACTTCGTCGTAGCCCTCCCCAAAATCCACAGGGCTAGACACGGGCGCCGGACGCTTCCTCTCGCCATGAAAGACTCATACAAAATAGTTTGGTTTGAAGCCATGTCTACAGAGATGCTCGGTCATATCCCTCTTCATCCTCTTCTCCGTGTTCGAGCAGCTAGCGCAGGGACAAGTCACTTTTACGACGGTAGGGTTGCGGAATCCTCGAAAAGCATCTTCGACGAATTTTTCAGCTTTGTCGAACCACTCGTTCGTGTGGTGCCCAGACTTCTTCCAACCATCGTACATCCACCGTCGATCTTCCATCGCTTAACTACTACATGTACATTCAATAGCGGATTTACATTTTAGCGCTACACATTCAGTAATGCATTCACATTCCTGCATTATATATCTATTCGACAAGTACACTCTACCGCACAATATTTGCGGTCTATGTGTAGCTAAATAGGAGGGCTTACCCACCCACGGATGTTGGTTTGGATATGGGGGTCATGGCCACGGAAGATGCACT
Organism: Raddia guianensis; assembly: GCA_036346415.1. Classification (NCBI taxonomy): domain Eukaryota; kingdom Viridiplantae; phylum Streptophyta; class Magnoliopsida; order Poales; family Poaceae; genus Raddia; species Raddia guianensis. The sequence goes on from CM070535.1 coordinate 22,723,316, forward strand.
GGTCGAAATTCCGGCAGCATAACCCCGCAGTCCCCCTAGTGCAACGACGGGTACGGTGTACCGCTTATGTTATGCACAAGGAGAACAACAGGGTTATGCGACCGAATTTCCGACCCGTGCACCTCCCGTGGCCATGACCCCCATACCCAAATCAACATCCGTGGGCTGTCCAAAACGTGGACAGCTCGGGAGCTCGACACCTCTCGTAACGGAACACACCGAATCACCGTCCGTGTTCCTTACGAACATGTGCCGCGCCCCCGAACGGGTTTAACTCGGCTCCGTTCACGTATTTGCAAAGCACAAGTTAAGTAACAACTAATTAGACATGCACAACTAATTAACTACGTTACACTAATTAATCACGATTACTAATGTCGTCGATACAGAAAGTACCGACGACATAGCTACGACATTTCAAAAAAGATGTTCAAATATTACCTGCAACGAGTAGTGGGGGAGAGTGGCGGCGCCGGTCCGGACAAATGGGGGAGGAGGTGGAGTCCTCGGATAGTGGGGATCGGCGCCAGGAGGTGGTGGCGCGGAGGAGAGGGATGGCGCCGCGGAGAGGGATGTCGCCGGGAGAGGGGAAGGCGGCCGGGCGGGCGGGCGCGCGAGGGCGGCGGCCGGCGGACGCTGGTCCGCCGTGGCACGGCGCCGGGCGGTTAGGGCGCTTAATGGCAGGTGGCGCCGGGGGCGCCGGGGGCGATGGCGGCGCGGCGGCGGCAAAGCGGCGGCGCGGCGTGGCGTGGAGAGGCAAGAGATGCAGGAGAAATAGAGATTTGGACGGGCCAAGTACCATATTCATTTTGTAAATCAGTGTCGGCGGCCTTTTGCCGCCGACATAGCCCTCTCAGCCACCGACAATGCCTCATCAACCGTGCACGTGACGCCTTGGGCCCGCAGGCCAGTGGAACGAATATGTGTCGTCGGTCCACGTCACACCGCCGACATAAGTCCCTCAATGTTGGCGGCTTACAATGCGCCGCCGAGATAAACTCCTTGCCCATCTCTATGTCGGCGGCTGATCGGCCTGGCCGCCGACATTAACCATCCACCGGCCGCCTTTCCGAGCCACCGTCGCCTCCGCGGAGTGGTGTATTGCCCAACCCAAGGTTGTATAGCTTGAACTACAACTCCTCCACTTTCCATGACGTTACATCGACCTGATTTGTATTTTTCCAACACGTTGCTTCAAAGACTGCCTACCAGGGTTCAATGTATCAATAACATACGTCATGACGGAGGTGAGTCTTACTCGAAAAAGTTTGGATTCTAGCCTACGTCGAAATGGATGCGTGGAACGAGCTATGAGATGTGGTGCATGCCCTAGAACTTTGGGTTTGACAAAAGACCCTCTCGACATAGCTCGACAAAGGATCTATGGCACCTGGGGGGGACCTTTGTGGGCGGCATAGTTAAACCGACGATATAGGGCTGCTTTGTCGACGGTATTTAATAAACCGCCGAAAAAGGTTATATACACCCTATAAAAAAAACAATCATCCCAGTTAAACTGAAAAGCATTCTCTCTCCCACTGGTTTACAGCGCGCGACTCACCCGACACCACGAGGTCTCGGGTTCGAGCCCCCGTGCCCCCTGTTTCTTTTTTTTTTTAAATCTATCTCGGCTCGGCGGTTTTCCATCTGCCGCCGACATAGATCCTGATCCCATCCCTCCCATCGCGCCCGATCCAAAGTTTGAATTTAACCTAGCGCGCAACGGCATCTATGTGGGCGGCGTAAGGAAAACCGACGACGTAGGCTATGTGAACCCTATAAAATAATCCATCATCCCATATAAACTGAAAAGCATTCTCTCCCCATCGATGATAGCTGGCGTGGCGCGGCTCACCCAACACCACGAGGTCTTGGGTTCGAGCCCCCGCGCCCCCTGTTTTTTTTTAATATCTATATCGGCGGTATTATTTTTACCGCCGACACTGAGGGTCCCCAATGCTTTCTAGCGCCACCCTGTGGTCCCACATGTCGTGTGCCTTGTGGGTCCGTTTCGCACGCTGTCGTTAGGCCTAAGCGCAGGGGCAAGGCGCGGGCGATTTTTGTCGACGGTTTTATTAATGCCGCCGACATAGAGTCCGTTGGGCGGGGTAGGAAATTCAAACTTGGGGGTGTGCGATGGTGTTCAGGACCTATGTCGGCGGCATATAGGAGACGGCCGACATAGCTCTATCAATGTCGTCGGACTTTTTTGCCGCCTACATTGGTTTTTTGACCGCCCACATAAATCACGTTTCCTGTAGTGCGGGCTAGGCATGCCATATCGTGGCTCTCAGGCTCTGTCCTGATCTTGCTTGTTTACCTGGCCCAAGAGAAATTTCTCTAAATAAATAGAGACGAATCACACATATATTACGACTAGTCGGCTATAATCAATAGTGGTAGTCCCTATAACGGTACAAGTTCATGCTATAACAAAAAAATGATAGTACGTCCTATGACACTATCTATTCATGTTTTTTAACCGATGGTGATAGTTCCTATATCACTTCTTCTTCGTTCCATGAACCCATACTAACACATCTTTTCAAGCTCAATAGTAGAACATCATTGCTCACTACTCATCAGATGTTGATTTAAAAACAGTTTCATTTTCAAGCACAATAGTAGAACATCATGTTGGTTCAAGCAAATTTTGGTATCAACTAATACCAGAACTTTCATAGCATATGTTTTGTTTCCTAGCTGACATTACAGATTTAAAGTTCATTTTGAACAACGGGTTGTGACAATTACCTTACCCACATCTTTAAATTCCATCATGAAATTCACATCCAATCCCATGGTTGCACCACTCGGTCCTATCATGAACCCCTGCATCAATCGATTGGCCTTGAAAGTTGTAGAGGCTATTTGGATGATGACCCGCAGGCGCCCTGCCGACGAACGGTTTGCCGTGCCAACGGTGAGCGAAGGCACGCCAACGAAAGGCGAGGGCGGCCGATATGGGCGCCGTCGAATGGCGTTGCCGCGCAGTACAAAAATTTGGCGAGGGCGCGAGGTGTCATGGCTACCATCCAAATAGTCACCAAAAACGATGACATGCCATGCTTTGGCACAGCTCAGCACGGTAGCCATCCAAACAGCCCCGTAGATCTTTAATTGCCATGATTGCGCCATGATTGATTGGCCTCATAAGTTGCATAGCATCGCCTAAGCCGCATTAATTCCAACAACAGGCTTGGGAACTCCACTCACTAGAAAATTGTCACTTAGAATCCCACGTCGGTGAAAGTTCATAATTTAAATAGCAGTGGAACTTGGAATTTCTTGACTCAGTTCCACCTCTAGACCATTGACTCCTCCTCCTCCGACTTCTCCTCTTGTTGTGACCCCGTCTTCCCCATAATGTCATCTTTTTCATCGTCAAGCTCCAATCCCATCTTCTCTGATGAGAACGATTCTGCAATCATTGTCGCCTTGCAGTTCGAACTCTTCGATGAAGTGCACACAGAGGAAGAAGTGGCCGCCAACGAGGTTTTGCGAGGCTTTTGTGTTCTTCTACATGTATTTTCAAAATCTTGCAAATCAAAGAGACCCTCACCCTATTATCAATATTTCTAAGAAAACACATTTTACTATAATATGTTGGCACATGTGCTTTGCAACAAGGAAGAGCTCACCACTGCATTGAAATAGGTTACATTTACCTATATATTTATGCCAATTTAGTTAAGGTTACTAGTGATAGTTCTTTAGTAAACACACGTCAAAAGCTTTAATATACTGATCCAATTATCACCTAGGACAAATTTATGGATTATATGTTATGGATCATAAATTCATAATATGAGCCTACACATAGATTATACACGTTGACTCTAATTACCGACTTTAGAACTGGCACATATAAGCTTTTTTGTGTGTCCACTAAATAATTGGCATACCTAGCGTCCTTCCACGTCGATGCGTATTCGTAGATAGGTAAAAGTTTCCCCATACTCATGATCCCTATATATTCATCTGCTGATAAGATCTTCAGCCACCCATTTGTAGAACTTCCTCTCGATCCCCCATTTGCAATACTTTCTCGGACCCAGTGCCATGATCTAGTCATCAACATTGCCTGGCCGTTGTCTTCAATGGCATCGCCTCCACCTACCTCATCACAACTATCTCCACTGGCTTCACCATGGTCGCCGCGGTTGTCTCGTGTGCCCGCGGTCTCAACCCATCTTTCTATTGTGTCTCTACCCCTATTTTCGGATCTGAGAAATGAGGAGTCTGATGATGGTGAGGAGGAGTGAACAGCCAAGCGGCAATGCCAATGGATCCCATCACCGACGAGGAGCCCATCGCCAATGAGTCGAAGGATCTGGACGATCGAGGAAGAGGACAAGGACGAGGATCCCACATGGGAAGAGGTGATAGATGGATGGATACTAGCTAGAGTTCAACAATGGGGATACCTCCTCCAATGGCCGACAGTCTTACCCCGACTTCTCTGAATTTGGTGACTCCTCCAAGGCTAGTGAGGAGACCGACCAGAGCTCAACGTGGATGAGCTCTAAACATGGATAGGGTTGCAGGTATCTTGTCTAGCTAGTAAGCATCAATGGTGTGCTAGTTGGGCTAGCAAAATTTTTAAAATTAAAATGTATTTATGTTAGTTTTGGTTATAAACCAACAATAAAAAAGAACCATTTGTATCGGTTTCAAACAGATGGCCTAGTATTTTGCGACGATTTATTGACGGGGCCTCAAATTCGTTACCTTTGAAACCCGTCCTGTGAAACTGCATTAGTCCCGGGATCAGTACACTAGTGTCTCACATTACATAGCTGGATCATCACATACAATATTGAACGAAATATATTACAAGAGGAACTTAGTAACCAAGTGCTGGTACTTTATTACAACGAGAAGTCTTGAAGACGTACATATTACAACAAAAGCTGTTTTTCAGGCGGAAGCTACGCCATGATTATAAGTGAGAATTCTAGGCTATGCATGTGACCCCCGGACTACAGGAGAGCCTAAGTCTGGCCGGGATCATCAAACGCCGGATCACCTTCCTCGTGGCACGCGTAGTCTCCATCTTCAGGGTCTCCATAATCTAAAAATGTGAGTGGATGAGAGGGTAAGTGCGCAATCAAACCGCACTTGCAAGTTAACACCGTCCTTAATGCATAATAGTGATAAAAGTTGTATAGTGGATTTATGGTTATTTATTTTGCAGAAAAGCCAATTTTTGAATTAACATATATAAAAGCCTATACCTAGCCATTTTCAAAAGGACATCTCCAAAAAAATGTCGAGGAAAGATTATATAAAAAATTCATAGGTTCATAACTCAAGCCACACAGGCACCCTCTATGTATTTATCCTGCGTCCCATCTTCTTTCACCACACCATCATTCCGGATCGGCAATCCCCGTTGCGGACCACTATCTTCCCTGAGTCCTGCGAACTGGTGGCTCAATCCACCTAGCTGATTACCGTTCAACGGATGGCATTGGCCCCTTTAGGTCACCCAGGTAGACAGGGTCAGATCTCCACACAAGAGACAACAAAATTCGCCTTTCCCTCAGGATTGGTCAAAGGGACACACAGGCATATGCTTTACAAGCTTATTGGGTCACACAGACCACCAATCCTACGCTCTGCGTGATGGCCACGCGTTGTGGTGTTAGGGACCAAAGTTCACACAGATGCATTGGCCGGCGGTTTCCCGCTAAGCTTATAAAATGAGCACCCTTCCAGACGAGCCCAAACTCCATCTGGTTGTTCCACCTTCTCGTCTTTATTTTTCACACAGATAGTTGTCACACAGACTTTAGATGTCAGATTTTGATGTCAACAGGCTTTGATGTCACACAGACGATACTTCTAGGTCCACCCTGCCCAACACCCTTCTCTTCCATTATTCCCATCCCATTTCACGTTACCACAAAACCCCATACCACAATTCACACAGCAGCACATTGAACACATGCAACACAAAGCTTATCATGATCAAGGTATGTAATGTCAACATGTCCATCGGTGATTTTTTGGCTCACCAGTGCGAGATTGGTTACCGATTAAATTGTTAAGACCTAAGCAAGTCTAAGTGGATTTTACCCAATACTAGAGAGTCTAAATATTTTATGTATTATGTGGGTAGACAAACAACCATGATATCAAGGAATCATGCATAGTAAACACATATTCATCAATAACAGGGCATGATTAAATCATGATTAACAAATAGGCAATTTGCAAATCGTAGCAGGCATGCAAGTTCATACTTTAAACAAGATAGTTTAGTAAAAACATGGGTAAAAGAATGAGCTAGAGGTGTTAACTCGCCTTGAGGATCAGTGGAGTAAATTCGGCTTGCTTCTGGGAACTCTTCTTCCGGAATCGGTTCGTCTAACAGAGCAAAGATCTCAAATTAATAGACATGGTGAAATGTACGAGTGAAATATGCAAGGCTAAGTATCGATCTTAGGTGAAAATGCTAAGCTTGAGATCTGGGATGGTTAAGGGTGAAATTACTAAAATACCCCTAGGAAGTCCCTACTTGGAAAATGTGAAAATGCTTATATTTATACCTTCCTTAATATATTCATAGCCTCTTTTCTATTCCAAAATTAAATTCATAATTTTCCCAGGGTGTGGAGTGTTCCTAGTATTTTCTGGAATTTTCTATGAATTTTTAGAGCTATTTTGCTATTTTTAATAATTAGAAATGCATTTCTGGGATCATTTAAATCAGCTTAGCTCTGGAAAAACTAATTGGAACAGTAATAGGCCAAGCCCAACACTGTGTGTGGCGTGGGGGAGGCGCGGTTTAGCTAACAACAAGAGCCAAGACGGCCGATATGGCCCACTTGGCATTACGCTGCCCACCATGAAGGCCATGCCGAGCGGCGACGCCAAGGCGCTTCCACTTAACTCCGCGTGGGGCTGGGGCCTCTGGCAGCGACTCAAGACCAGGTGAACGCAACGGCACAGAGGAAGAGTCTCTGCCAGGTGGCACCCAGCTGCTAGCGACCTATCTAGACGCGGTGCTGGAGCCTGATGACGTCACGATGACGTCATCATCATCTACCTCCTGCCAACGCGCGACCTGAAGGAAAAATCAAGGCTCGCCGGCGCTAGAGACTACTCCGGCGAGTGTAGGTGCTACCAACGGGTTCAGTGAGCCTAGGCGCGTCTTTTGGTGCTCACGACACAACCAATGGTGGCCAGACGCGGCGACGCCATTGCCGGCGGGGGCGGAGCGGCTCGGCATCAAAGACGGCGGCGCTACCATACGGCTCCGATCAAATTGAAGGACGAGGGAGCTTCGGGGAGGCACGAGCATGCTTACCGTGACCTTTGAGAGGACGGAGCGTGCACGGTTCGGCTTGACGACGTACAGCCCCGAAGCGGTTTTGAGCAGGGCAACTGCGACAGGGAACTCCGGTGACGCTCTGACCAAATTGGGTGAGGGGAAATGCTCATGAGGCGACCATGGTTCTCTGGGTAGAAAGAATCGAATAGAAACGTACCGAGGGTGGAGAAATCGACGGTGACCAGGCAATGCACTTGCTCCGGTGGCGCGTGCGTTGGCCAGTGAGTTCCAGGCAGTGCCGTGGACACAGTAGAGGAGTGAGAGCGCTCGGGAGCGGAGAAAAACGAAGGAAAGGGAGGAACCGAGGTGGAGGCGGCGTTTTATACCAACGGGGGCGGTGGCAATGGGGCCAGCGTTGCCAGCGCGACGCGAGCGAGTGGTGGGAGCTACGTGGCATCGTTGGCTTGCTCCAAATCCATGCAATTTACTGCCAAGATGACAGTGCGATGGAGTGAGAGGTGAGCGTCGTCGGTGAGAGGAGGAGGTGAGCGGCGGTAGAGAGAGAGAGAGAGAGAGAGAGAGAGAGAGAGAGAGCAGGGCGAATGGGCTAGGCCTGTAAATGGCCAAAGGACGACCCAGTAGAGCCATCTCAAGAATTAATTTGAATTTTGATTTTTAGCCCAATTTTGCATATGAATTTTGAATTCTTAGTAAATTTGTTCAAGTCTTTTGAATTTGGCTCAATTTTAGGGTGTTACATTTATAAACCGACACTAGTGACTTTTTTAGAACCGGCATAAGTTAGCACTCTTTTATAATAGTGCGTAAAATCATATGTCTCTTTGTGAAGTGTAGAAAATGGTGGGTTGGATGGAAACAAAAGAAAATCGGGAGTGTATGCCCGGATTCAAAAGGTCGGTGGACGAAAATGAAATCGAGACGAGGACGGTTATCATGGTATGGAACGATATATGAAGAGTAATTAATGTTAGTCAAGTGTAACAGCATGCACTCATCCGTCACCATAAAAAAAAAAAAAAAAACTGTTTAACGGCAGAGCTACAAAGCACTCGGCCGGAAATCGCCGTTTCAGGTATGTACATCGGAAAGAAGCCAAAATAGATGATAGGGGGAAAAAAGAGAGAGAGAGAGACAATAAAGATGAAATAAAAAAATGGCAACCGATCTGGTCCTTTTCCGACAACAGCCAGGCATGGCGAGCGGTTTTGCGCGGAAGCAGCACGTTCGCTGGGGACTCCGCACGTTGCCGGCCGGGGCCTCGTGCCCAGTCGCATCGCCGATATTTTTAAACTCTTTATAGCGCGTAAGCATCCGTAGTAGGCACTCCATAATACTGTAACTCTGGATAGAGTGTCTGATGTCAGAAAGGAATCTTTTAGAGTGCAGTTTAAAGTCTGAAGGAAATTTAGAGGGAAGGATAGAGGGACCCTCTAATAGTGAAATAGAGGGTGGGGATAGAGTAGCAGATGTGGATGCTCTATAGCTGTACATACGCACAGGGCCGGCTCTACGGTTTCGAGGGCTCCAGGGCGAATGGGAGGCTGTGGGCTTTTTAGCTTTGGACCGTTGGACGAAATATTCTTTTCATTTGTAACATAATTGTTGATAAAACAAATAGTAGAACTAGTAACATACTGACATACTTAATTCTTGAAAAACAATATCGATACTACAAACTAAAAGAAAAGAGCAAGCAAAATGAAACTAGTATGATTACCTCAAATAATAACCAAACTCCAATGACTCCATCGACAATAATGCTTTAGTTCATAAAAAAACTCCTTCGGGCATTTCTTAATGCAAAATCATTAACGACAATATCAAAATCAATGTTGTCAAGCCAACATATAGCCAAGCCATTCAAGCCCGTGATCAGGTTCCTGCCCTTGTTCTTCATTGACAACAACATTACTTGCAGCTAGAAAGAACTTATGTAAAGCATCTCTTTGCGATTCAATGAACTGATCATCTCATTTTTTTTCTTTTTCTCAGAACCGGACAAATGCTTCTTAGGCAACATTCTAACATGATATTGCCTAGGGTGGTCCGACCTTCACGACGTAGGATAAAACAAGGGGATAACTAGGTAGAACAAGGATAACTAGCTTTATACCTGCCAAGGTTGGATGTAACCCGTACGATGGGGAAGACGATCCGAAGCCACAAGAACTTCGACCCGCTGTCCGTGAATCGCAGAACCACAACCCGGGACTAATCCACACAAAACGGCCGAAAACCGTAGAGCACGAACTAGGGTGACCCATGAGGATCCTTCTCGCAAATCCAAGAGAACTCACAAGAACAAAGGTTGAGACACTCAAGCAGTCTTGCTGCGATTTAGCATATAGCAGAAATGGTTTGATCAAAAGTCCAAAATAGATGGAGTACTTGGGTATTTATAATAGGAACAACCCTCCTTGTTTAGGTGTGAAAGTAAACAAGAAACTAAGAGGTTCTTTTTTTGGGGGGAATTAAAGGCTAGCACGAGCAGCAAGGTATATGGACTTTTCAGCTCCTCGTGCAGCTATTAACAGCCTTCACAGTCTTCAGTAAAACATTGATTTCTCCCTCCTCAAGAATGCAAATTATGAGCCGTTTGTTGGAGGTGAAAGTATACTTGATAATCTTTCCAACCATGTGGGCCTTAGTCATGTTACACGCTCAGATTGTCTCCAGAATTGTTTTTAAGTAGACGGTCAGTGTGTGCCTGGCATAACGCTTGCTCGTGCGACCAATCTTCGTCGTCCCTTGCGATGCACCTAAGTTCAACAAAAGAAGTCGAAGTTGGAAGCACCATTAAATTGTTAAAATCTGGAATGAGACCTAAGTTAACGTTCACCTGGTCATGAATTTGTTGAGCCCGTGCTCGAGTTATGGGTCCTTGGAACATGGTTGTTGGGATGCGACCATCTTGATCGTTGTAGTGATTGTCTTGTTTGATCACACTTGAGTTTGTGTCAATTTGCTCATTGAACCATGTGATGTCCTCATCATAACACCTAATTAAATTGTAAAGAAAAATAAATACTGGAATCTGGAATTAAAAGTTTAAAACCCTATCAATCTAACATGCTAAGAAAAAATGATTATTGATTAATGAAATAAGCAAATAGCAAATAGCAATGGATGAATGGACTAATGTCTAATGGATTGATCAATTAGTGATGAACGGGTTCATAGATGATAGATCAAAGATCATGGATGGACCTTTCCTGGGATCACGAGACGAGTGACGACTGATGACGAGTGCCAGAGTCAGCCGTCCGGCCGTGGGCGTCGACGTCGCACAGGCGACAGGCGCGATCGCGCTTCTGCAGCGGCCGGCGGCGTCGGGCATCGGCATGTCGTCTCGTGCTCACTAGATCGATCGCCAGGCCTAGACCAGACTCCAATCTCCAGATGATGTAGGACGCCATGCCAGTTTGCGAGTCGATCGACGTTTTGCCTTTGCCCTTCGCTAATCGCGGTGCGAGTCAATTGATCGCCAGGTTTCCTAGCGCAGCGTGGCGCCTGGACATGGCCCATGGATTGTGCCTGAATACCTAGGTAGTGGGGCCCCCTCTGGCATGGGCCCTAGGCGGTCGCCCCTCCCGCCTAGGCCCAGAGCCGGCCCTGCATACGCACTGTCCACATCATCTGATTATTTTCGGCCGTCCTATCGGTGTGGCGAACGGTCCAGATCAGACCACGTCGCACCCGTCCAGCTGCCTGGACGCGCGCCACATGTAGCATGGTCCTGCCCGCCCGGTCGCGTGGCACTCCGTCGAACATGCCATGCGCTGCCCCTGTGCCTAGAAAATCTTTCCAAAAAACCCCCCAAATTCCGGATTTCCCACTAAGGTCCTCGTCCAGCGGTACTCTCTCTATGAAAAGTTTCGTCCGAACCCTCCATTTTTTCAGCCAGATGCAGCACAACCATTTTCGTCTTTCTATATACACCCATAGTTCCAAGCGTAATTACCCACTAATGTCACCGGAGGCATCAACCAGCCCACCCCAAACCCTGCCCCAATTCTCTCGTATACTCTGAAAAGAGAGCACGGAATCACGCGGGAACGGAGGCCACGAGCCTAGGCTTTTGTCGCCCCTGTTTCACGTTCGACATAATCTAAACATCGCCAAAAGGTGCCCGGGAAATGTGTTAAAACTGTCTAGTTTCTTTCTTATCGTTTTCTGAAACTTGGCCGATCGAGAATCGTCTGCTTTTTAGTTTGGTAGCATACACGTAGTTTGTACTTCTGATCGGTCTTTAAAACGCTAGGCACTACTGACTTCTTCCATGCTGGATTTCGACAGGTAGTGAATCTCAGAATAGTGTGCATGTGTCGATGTGTTGGAATTTATCGTAACATTGGCAACAAAATTTTTCGTGTTTGCTGAGCCAAGAGGATCTCCTGCTGTGGGCAATCACACACCAAGACAGCTGAAACAAACTAATTTCCAATGCATTGATGTGTATGTAAAGGTATGGTGTACGAGTTACTGTTTTTTCGTTTGACGCCTTTGACTTTTGGGTACGCCTTTAACCATTCGTCTTATTCAAAAATTTAGTGCAAACATGCAAAAATATAAGTCATGCTTAAAGTACCTTTAATGATAAAATAAATTGCAACAAAATAAATGATATGTAAATAGTTTTTTGAATAAGACGAATGGTCAAAGAGTAGTCAAAAGCGTCAAACAAAAAAGAACGGAGAGAGTACAAGATTAGTGATCGAGCTTTGGTGCCTTCTGTATTTTAGATATTTTGGGTGACTTCTGTATTATCCATCTGCGCACCACATCTTGATGAGTTGTATTTTGCTATTCCATTGATCGAGCACGCCAGCGTGAGTCTTGTTAGGGCGATCATGTTTTGCGTTAGTCCCAACATAACTTGCTCACGGGAATTTCTTGATCATGTGGTGTTGTTTTTTGGGTTATCTTGTAGTGATGTATCGTTTGGAAGACCATTTTTCTATTAGGAAATATATGAACTTGTCCTTTGATATAATGTATTTACAAAAGATGTTATAAAGGCGAAGCGCCGGAGTCTAAGCCTGGCCGGACCAGCTGGGCGTTGGATCGCCAAGACTGGCGCATCCTAAAGCTGCCGTATGCGCCCTGCGTGCAAAGTAGTAGTTAGCCAATGCAGTTGATCGATTTTTCAATTAAACTTCTAATTTTTGTATAAAATTCAAACAGTGTTCAAAATGTGTGAAATAAAATTCATAATTCTTCTAAAATCGAGAGCAGCCCATTTTTAATTTTTTAATTTTTTTAAATTTTTTTAATTTTTTTACATAAAACTATGAAAAGACACTTATGAAACTTACATCTATACTAGCGGAACTTAGCCGTTTATGAAACTTACACCTATACTAGCGGAACTTGGTCGTGTGCTGATGAAACTTGGTCGTGTGCTGATGAAATCTGATGAAACTTGGATGAAACTTCGATGTAACCTGATGAAACTTGGATGAAACCTGTTGAAAGTTGAATTGACCTGATGAAACTTGAAGAAACTTGATGAAACCTGTTGAAATTTGATGAAACTTGCATTAAACCTTATGAAACTTGACAGTTCGACAAGTTTAACGAATATGAAATCCAAGTTTCGGCAAGCGAAACTCAAGTTTCAATAGGCGAAACCCAAGTTTCACCAGGTAAGTTTGTGGATTTATATGATAATATATATCTTGTTTTGTTCGTAAAAATACGAGGAACACGTTGGTGCAAACGGTTTTTGGATTAGAGCAACCAGTCAAAATTTATGGCCATTCAAAAAAATATGTGTGAGACCCACTTGCATGTGCTTCAATTGGCTCCTCCTGTATGTGCGCGTGTTGCTGCGGGCGTCCGGACGCGCGCGCTCGCGCCGGACGTCCGCACAGTAGCCTTTCTGTGTTATAAATACATAGTATTGTAAAAATATTTGTCATATTTTTCATGTAGCATCATTTTATATAGTTTTGCGAAAATTTAGGACAACAGCGTAAGAAGGTTCGACAATCCATAAAATTAAAGCGAGTGAAAGTCGATCAAACATTTTGATATTTTTTTTGGGTGATTAACGTCTAGCAAGTCTAAAAAAATGTTACTGCTTATCCAAGATTACGACAATGAACCGGTCAAAGAAAACGGTGCTAAATATCCAAAAAATCGAGCGAGTACGTATATACAGATGCTTTTCAGGAGCTAACCGTATGCTAGCACAACATTGTTTAGCGTTAGTTCGTACACATTTCGTGCATACATGCCTAGCTCGAACTGTCCTACCAGGACCGCCGGTTAACCGCGCCTCCGCGGGCCAGTTAGGTAAACCAACGGTTTATAATTTAGGGGTTTGAATAAAATTCATCTAAATAAATTTTAAATATAAAATATACATGAAATTCCTAAAAATATGCTATTGTTCATTCTAAGCATTTTGGCTTCAACGAAAATTCAAATTTAAATTTCTAACGCATATTTTAAATATTTTTATCAAGTTTCACCGATTTTCACCGATTTTGATATTTTTCCTCAGAAACCACAGCTAACGCGAAAAACCACCGGTTAACCGCTAAAAACCGCGGCTAACCGCCAACAAAACCGGAAACACGGAGTTTTGAATTTGAAACAAAAATCGTACGAAACCACCGACTAACCGTGGTTAACTCCACGCCCTTGCCGGTTCTGTGAACCCTGCTTACCGGTACCCGTGTTGAGAGAGATACATGTGGAGAGAGAGAGTCTTGGGCCTGGTTGTGGCTTTGATTGCACTAGGAAGGGAAGAAAAACACACAACGCGGTTGATGACACGTACTACTTCTTTTGGATTTCGTTCATGGCGTACTCTCTTGCTGGTACAAGCTAATTAGAAAGCGAAGAAAACATCAAAAGAAAGCAGCGTTGACGAGTTCCGTTTCCGGAGGAAGAGAGCGCAGCTTGCTTGATTCATTGACCGGCCGAATGACCTGTTCAACTGTTGTGTGTTGGTACTGACATAATATTTGAGCTGTCGCTTGATTACTGCATCAAGTAATTTACCTAGCTATGCATTTCTGCTGTTCTGCCTTCTCAAAAAAAAAAAAATCTGTTGTTCTGCAACATATGGTGGACTAGTTTCGTCAAAACCTGACAGCTTTCCCAATAAGATATACTATCATTGCCACTAATCTATATTGATCACGGCGTTTTTCTTTTTGAATTAATGCTATCATTGTCACTAATTTATATTAATCACGGCGTTTTTCTTTTGAATTAGTTTTTTTTCCTTCATCCAACCACTTTCAAGTTCATGAGATAAATCATTTTTTTTAAAAAATGGTACAGTAACGTTTGCGCAGAGGGAATTAAGGGTACACGTTACTTCACATGGCCCGTTATGATTTGGTCACGCTCTCTAAGTAGAAAAATGGGAAGGAGAAAGAAATACTGCAAAGCACATCAGTGCATGAACCATGTAGGAAGCATCTCGCCGAGATGCCGTCCTGTCGTTGCATCTAAGATCCTTAGCATCATCATCACCGGCTTAATTCGAATCGAACCCACGCAGGCTGATTAGTGCGAGTTGGATGGTGCCAAACACGTCCTTGATCGCCACCAAACCCACCCAAATCCTAATTAATGGAGAGAGCCAGAAAAAGAATGAAAATAAAAGCGTTTTTTTGTTGCCCTATACTTGCATGCAAGCACCTCGTTGAAATCACATGGTGGCTTTTGTTTTTCCTTGTTTACCTAGGCGAGAGCGTCCTTCCTCTTAAAAAAGAAATAGCCCGGGCCAAAGATGGGACAAAACCCGTATAATCCTAGGTGAAACCATATAGATAATCCTTTTTTAAATCTGATGTTATGGTCTAAACCATAAAGGTATAGGCAACGATCTAAAGTTTATAAGCAATAAGCTACGGCCACGAATTACTTCAAAACTTCTGCAAATGTAGAGCAGCTTATTTGGAAGTTGGAACACAGACACAATATTTTATTGCAATTTTGTAAAATATAGTATAGTTTTTTCGATAGACTGTTTTGGCTCCAAACCGGTTTAATGTTTTAGACAGGGCACGGTTTAAAATACAACTTGAACTAATTACTACTATAATTTACTTATAAATTAAACATAAAAATTATAAAGTTATACACTACAAAACTACTTATCCAGACAACTATGTTTTAGAGCATCTAAACTAAATATAAATATTTGGGAGCTGCTAGACAGCAAACTAGTCGTTGAATAGTTTCGTGTAGTTTTACAGAATGGTTTTATATAGTTTCATCCTTTTCATGTCGTTTAACGTTGTTTCATATAAGTTCATAAACATATTTATTAAATTTTTCATATGATTTTATGCACTATATTGCTTGTCCGTTCCAACGTGATCCATTGAAACTAGTATGTACCTAACTATTTTAAAACACATTAAAAAACATAAATTTTGTTGATTTAAACAAAACAGACATGACAAGACTTTTATTCAAGGATTTAGCGCATTTTCTAGATGATTAAGGTCTTATTTGTTTCAATTTAAAGTAGTTGAAAGATTTAATCTGAAAAAGTTATGGTCCCTCGATAGAGGTCTTGGAGAGTCAAAATTTTTTATTGATTCTAAAAAGAGCTATTTAAAACAAAAAAAAATGACTAGAAAATACTACATTGTTTGGTCCGTACAAAAATAATAAATTTTTATTTAATTTTATTTGTTAGATGGATTTCGTCAAAGGATTTTGTCTTCCTCACTAGTTGAACCAAATTATAGAAACGGGTTAAAGAGATCTCCTAAAATCGAGCATAAATTAAGTTCAGGCAGCTTGTTTTTGGGTTAAACTAATCCCAAATATTCTCTTTCACTCGTCCGAAGAAGATGCCCTTGGCACGGGGACAAACTAGACCAGCTCCTGCTTTGCTCTCCCCGTCCGGGCGTCCCCTTCCCCCAGAGCTCGCCTATCCAGCCACGCGCACGCAGGCCACCCAAACGGCTATAATTAGGCGGTTCCCATAACCCCCTCGCCTCCTCGACGCCACCACTTTCCGCCCCCACCCCCCGCGCCTCCCCTGTAATTGCAAGCGCGCCCCTTCTGCCCACGCTCTGCGCTGCGCGCGACGAGACCGAGGGCGCGGGCGCGGCGCGACAAGTTGTCCGAGGGCGAGGACGCAAAACACCCGGGCTCCCGGCCGGCCGGGCGCGCGGCGATCGATTGCCGGCGGCGAGGCCGATCGGCGCGCCATTGGAGCCGCGCGCGGGGGAGGGGAAGCGCCGCTTTCCTGAGGGTGTTGCCACGGCCGCCTGCCGCGGATCCGTTCCCGCGCCCTCCTCCGCCGCCGCCGCACGCGGCTGGGGTCTCCCGCCGCCGCCGCGATGGAGGCCGGCGCCGCCTACTACAACTGCAAGAAGACCGACGGCATCTGCGAGGGCGTCTGCGGCCGCGAGGTGAGGGCCTGCCCGCTCCCCGCTCCTACCCCCCCAGATCTGTCCCTTTCCTCCCGCCGCGTGGGCGTCTCGGCGGGTGACCTAGTCCACGAGGGCCTCCCGTTCATGGCGATGCTTCCATCTTCTTCCTTTTTTTTTTACGCCCCAGAACTGCTCGCTTGATGCTTTGATTGCTCCAATTGCTCCTGTTCGCGCTTCTGCTCCACCAATCTCGATGAATGTTGCGCGTTGGTTTCTCGGGAAAGTTCCGGTTTTGGATTGCTTGGAGGTGAGATTTGCCATGTCCGGGATCGGAGGTGCTTGCCTGATTTCTTTCGTGGAATCTTTTGATCTGCTCCCGTGGTTGCGATGGGGAGGGAGGTATTAGGTGAGGCGATGAGGCCCGAATAGTTGGATGCTTCTGGTACTGGTAGAATCTCTCGAGTGGCCGAATTGGCCGTTCGGCCTAATCCTGGAATCTTTTCTTTTTCTTCCATCTGTGGCCGTGAAAAAGTATTGAGCTTTTTCCAAAATTCCGTTCTTGTGTGGATGATGAGGATTCATGCTCGAAAGATTAAAATACTGTGTGATGTGCTGTCTGTGGGAGTCCGTAAATAAAAATAATTAGCTGTTCGATTTTGTATTTGTGGATCTGCATTAGCTGATCATTGATAGGAATATCATTGGCACTCTTACAAATTAGGCACATATACTCTGGATTACTTGGTCCACAACTCCACATATGCTTGATTTTATAGTGATAACATTGTTAAACAAAAAGACGAATCAGAAAACTGAGCTGTCAATCTGATGCCCTTAGCTACGATTGCCTTCTTGGTGTTATGATATAGTACTCTTTTTCACTGTTTCTCAGCTTTGTGCTTGAATTATCCCATACTTCGCAAACTCTCATGAAAAGCTTACTGAAACCTTTACAGTGTCTCTCAGCCCCATCCCCCGGGTCTCTTCAGACGTTCTCTGATTTTTAGGAAAAGAGAAAGGAAATCAGTTGGCTAAGAGTGTCTGTTCTGCAATGTGCTGTTACGTTTCTTCTTTAGTAAGCTCCACTAACGATTTACTGATTAATTGTTGCTCTGAGTTTGGTTTTGCATACTTCTGTACTTTATTGGAGCTCAATAGTTATCCATTCTTCTTTTGGATTTCATTGACTATCTCATTTCTCACTAGCTTTGTGAAATTTGCAGCATGGTTCAAAGGCAGTTCTGAGCATGTCGAGGCTGAAGTGTGCCCTCCGTGGCTTTGATTTAAGGGCTCTCTTGATCCTCTTGATTGGTGTGCCAATCCTAATCTTTGTCATATATGTGCATGGTCAGAAGGTCACTTACTTTCTCCGTCCCATCTGGGAAAAGCCCCCAAAGCCCTTCACAGTACTTCCTCACTACTACCATGAAAATGTCTCAATGGAGAACCTCTGCAAGTTGCATGGATGGAAAGTCCGGGAGACTCCAAGGCGTGTTTTTGATGCTGTGCTTTTCAGCAATGAGCTTGACATTCTTGATATCCGTTGGCATGAGCTTAGCCCATATGTGTCAGAATTTGTGCTGCTTGAGTCCAACTCAACCTTCACCGGCATAAAAAAGGATCTTTCCTTCAAGGAAAATCGCCAACGGTTTGAGTTTGCTGAGTCACGGTTGACCTATGGTATGATAGGGGGAAGGTTTGTGAAGGGGGAAAACCCATTCGTCGAGGAGTCTTATCAGAGGGTTGCTCTTGACCAGCTTATTAAAATTGCTGGAATCACAGATGATGACCTGTTGATCATGTCTGATGTTGATGAGATTCCAAGTGGGCATACAATCAACCTGTTGAGATGGTGTGATGACATTCCTGAGATACTTCACCTTCAACTTAGGAATTATCTCTACTCATTTGAATTTTTCCTTGATGACAAGAGCTGGAGGGCTTCAATACACAGATACCAAGCTGGAAAGACAAGGTATGCACATTTCCGGCAAACAGATGTCCTTCTGGCTGACTCAGGGTGGCACTGCAGCTTTTGCTTTCGCTACATAAATGATTTTGTCTTCAAGATGAAAGCATATAGCCATGTTGATCGGATTAGATTTAAGTACTTCCTAAATCCCAAAAGGATTCAGCATGTGATATGCCAAGGGGCTGATCTTTTCGACATGCTTCCTGAAGAATACACATTCCAAGAAATCATTGCCAAGCTGGGGCCGATCCCGAGTACATTTTCTGCTGTTCATCTTCCTGCTTATCTGCTGGAGAAATATGACCAGTACCGGTATCTTCTTCCTGGTAACTGCATGAGAGAAAGTGGCTAGGCATTACAGTTTGCATCATGACCTGATGCTGATGGACACCACGGGTGCCTCCTTGGAGAGCACCGTGCCATGGCGGTTGTATCCCCGATACAATTGGCTGACTTCTAGTTGAGTGATCGCTTGGCGGTTGGGTTGAGTTCATGATTTTGTACCGTGTAATTCAGATATTGGAAGCCCTAACAGCATAGCGCATACTTGGTCGCTGCGTGCTTGTTGTGCAGAGGAGCTCAGCAGTGTGTGTGCTTACCACCTGAGTTTTATTCATTACTTCCATAATTGATATAAACTCAGAAACTATTGTAGATCGCGAACCGGGTGACATTTTTTTTCCTTTATGCTGTACAATGTCATTTACTTACCAGATGGATTACATATGAATTCGTTCACATTCCCGACCTATGGGTTATGACTGTAATCATCTTCATCTCACTGTGGCCAGTGTCTTCACATTTCTGACCTACTTCTCTAATGACGCTGCCGTTCTACTAAAAAAGCTGAGTGACGCAGTCTACTCCAACTGACCTGAATCTTTGGCAAAAACCTTCAATCTTGGTGGTTGTTGAAGTCTGGTAAGAGCTGCAGAGAGCTCCAATATGACACTAGTAGCCATGAAACTTGTCCTTTTGTCCTTGGCGAAGAGAAAGCAGTTTGGCAGGTTGAATTGGTAACCCATCTTAGCTGCTGAGTGAATCATGCCGATGATGAATGTCATTAGCCAGTTTTAGCCTTGCATCTTGCTGATGGTCCGAGCTGTTAAGCGACCTGTGGACGCGGCATCTGTGCTGCGGGTGAGAAGGGTGGGTGGGAACAGGCTGTTCCTGTCGGGCGTCCGCCTCAGCCAGATTGACGAACATGCCGCGAGTTGGCTGGTAGTAGCCGCTTCCTCCCTGTGCGGGCCTACGCGCCCCTGTCCCGTTGCTGCACCGCACGTTCGCCACCTGGCCCAGCAAATATTTCCTTGTGCTGGTCATCAGATTCTCACGCTCAAGCTTTGTATTGAAAAACCAAGAAAGTCGAGGGGCCCGAGAGTTTAGGGCCGAGGACCCTATGCGTAAAATACATGGGACTCCTCGCTTGAGCTTATATTAGGCCTTCTTCGGTTAACGGTTTGGTTTACTTTTGTTTCGTTGAACAAAATTGTATTATTTTTTCGGTTAACGGTTTGGTTTACTTTTGTTTTGTTGAGCAAAAATGTATTATTTTTATAGACTATTTATTATAGCTTTTGTAATAACTTTTTAGGCTTGTAGGACCTTTCTGAAGGATCTTAGAAATATTTTTTTTAATAACTTTTTAGCGTTTTGTATCTCTTTTAAAGCTCTCATTTTTTACCCAATCAAACTGAACGGAACCACAAATATAAGAAGGCCTTATTATCTTAATTAATGTAAAACGCATTAACCAGCGGATGGAAAGTTAAAATAGGATGTTAAGTCTCCGGTCTATTCACAAAATTAGGAAACGGCGAAGGACAAGAGACAAAAAAATACAGAAAAGAAGTAAAAACACGCCACCGCAATGGGCATCGGCGGATGCTTTTAATGACAAGATTTAGGATTCTTGCCAGACTAGATAGATTGGTATTGCATAGGTATGCTATGATAGATAAACCCCGGCAAAGTCGTGAGCTAAGAGAAAAACTTTCACGGATTTTTTTTTGGGTGTTAGGTTTTATATCGAATATTGGTATAAGGAGTGTTACAATTGGACTTTGTGTTGTAATAGGCAATGTTGGTTTAGAATAGGAGTCGGAATCTATCCAGACCTCTACTGTATAAAGGGGTTAGCCCTGGTGTAACTGAAGACAAATGGCTGTACAATAGTAGCATAGGTCTGAGGGGGGTCATCAGCCGCATGTGGTTTTGACCTGGGCAGTCATTATGTTGCGGTATTATGGATTGGGGAGGAGCGCCCACTATAGGAAACTGGATTTGGGTCGGCGGCCAAAGCTGACAACATAACAGCAAATACCGACAACAAAATGTTCTGTCGTAAGCCAGCCGACGACAAAAGTTCGTCGACAATGAGTCAACGACACAAGTCATTTTTGTCGACGGCAATACGCAACACCGACGATATAGCCGCCTCCTGGGCCGAGCGCCTACGGAAGATCTATGTCGACGGCCCATGTTCTGGCCGCCCACAAAACCACACCAGTCGAGGGTGCCACGTAGCAAACCTTGTGGACAACCTTCTGTTGTGTCGTGGTGGAGTGGGCAAGGCAGGGCGGTGTGGGGAGAGGCGGCAGCGTCGGGCGACCGAGGCGGCGGCGTGGGAAAGAGTAGTGGTTTCACCATCGGTCTGGTTCACCATGAGCCAGCTCATAATAAGAAGCTAATAACATGTTTATATTTTGGCTTAAGCTTAAGATTAATGTTTCTACAGGTCTAAAGTGGCTGAGCTAAATGTACAATCTGGCTAAGCTAAAGTAAACTAAGTGTTAAGTTATATTTTGAGATATTTTTAATCTATTTGCTTCATGTTTGTTATTGACGGTTAATGATCCCGGAAAATACCTCTTCGGGTAATAGCGTATTCGTGGCAGGTCTTTAATAGGAGAATTGGTGGCCTCACCCATAACAACACGTGGCATGCCAAAATGTCGGGTAGACATGTCGTCCATCAAGAGAGTAAGAAGCGTCGCTACTGCCTCAGATACAGGCCACCAGTTGGGAGTACACCAACATAGGGGACCCACAACGGGGTCATCGACACTCCATCGATATAGACAAGACAACATCTACAGGAAGGGTGAACCCACTAACAAGGTCCACAGCAAAGATGCCAGCATACCACCCATGCAAGAGTGGAAGCACGATAAAACATTCCAACTAAAGGACCATGATAGGGTCATCCAGCCAGTCAATTACATGATGAACCAATGCTCTAAAAGAAGGGTTAAAAGCATACATGCCACTGGAGACTCTCCTTTGGGCAAAAATGCCACCGCAGAGATCGAAATATCTGAGACGCCATTATAAAGTCTGAATTCGTGCATACATGCCATTTTGGACGATTTACGGGAATTTCTAGAGAAATACTAGAAAAAATACGAAGCAAAATACGTACTGACGTGTGGGGCCCACATGTCAGCCACTTCACTCCATCTTCTTCCTCCTCCCATCTCTCTCACTCTCTCTCTCCTCTCTGGCCCCGTCTCTCTACTCTTCCCATCTCTCCCCGAGCTTCCTAGCGGCGGTCGGTGGCGGCGGCGGCGACGGCGGCGGCGACGGCCATGGCAAGGCGACGAGATAGAGGGAGAGGCCATGGGGAGAGCGGCGGCTCTGGCGGAGAGGCTCACCGCGGCGGGCGGCGAGGGGGGGCTTGCGGCTGGCAAAGACGGGCGGCTGGCTCAGCGGCGCTCCATCGGCGGCTCGGCTCGGTGGTGGTGCTCTGCCCTGGCGAGCTTGGGAGGATGTGGCGGTGGCGGCTTCGGGCGACGGCAAAAAAGGAGGCGCAAGCGAAGCGAGGCGGCGACAGAAGAGCAGAGAGGGCGGCGGCAATGCTGATGATGGTGGTGGTGGCGAGATGGCGGCGGCTGCTCGGATTTAGCAACGGCGGAAGACAGGCTCGGCCGCCGGGAGAGGGAGAGCTCGGGGAGAGAGAGGGGGAGAGAGAGCTCGGGTAGAGAGACGAGCGAGAGAGAAAGAGTAAGAAGATGGAATGGAGAGGCTGACATGTGGGCCCCACATGTCAGTACGTATTTTAGACCTATTTCTCCTCGTGTTCGATCCAAAATTCATTCCCAGCTCCGAAAATGGCATGTATGCACAAATCTGAACTTTATAATGGCGTCTCAGATATTTCGATCTCTGCGGTGGCATTTTTACCCAAAGGAGAGTCTCCAGTGGCATGTATGCTTTTAACCCCTAAAAGAAAGGTGTTAGGCTGCGGCAACTCCCAAGGTTCAAGCAAAGACAGAACTAAATGCATTCAATGGATAACCTCGCGAGATACCACGAAAATGACATGTATTTAAGGCAAAATAGAAAGAAAAAAATTAGAGGGCAGATTTTTTTTTCCATCCACGGCAGACAAAAGGGCGCAAAGGGTCTGGTTCTCCTCTCTCACGTTCTAATGCCTCATGCTAGGCTTTGCAAGCACTCGCAGGCTTCTTGCACCAACTTGGCATAGTCCACATGCACGAGCCAGAGACTATTCCAACAAATAGATAAGACGAGTCATTACCACCAAAAGGGGGATGTCAGGTCGACTCGAAGGACCTCCTTGGCCAGTTGGCTCGGGGACTGACTGGAATACACTGTCTATCATGGCTGAATGAAGGGGATGTCTTCCTCATGGCTTTCACCCCGCACATCGTAAGAGCATCTCCAATGGTCCATGTTAGCTAGCTATAGCAGAGTCCACATAGGATATTTTGCTGAGATGGAGGAGAGATAGTATACTTTTGCTTGCCGCTAGTGACAGGATTGTCGTCGGTCGATAGCAGCCGCTTTGGAAAAGCTCAGTCAATCAATGCATCAGTCTTGCATGCACCCATGCGCCAGCCAATCAAAGTTGTTTTTTTTTAATCGCTGCTGCTGCCTCCTCTTTATTTAATCCCTGCTGCTGCTGTATTTTTTCATTTAAATAATATATGTGGGGTCTACGAATTGATTTCTTTTTGCTGAGATGGATGTTCATATGAGAACTATAGCTAGCAGCTGGCTATAACCATTGGAGATGCTCTAAGGCTCGACTCCTCCTTTCTGACCAAAGAAGCAGGGTGCTTATCTTGACTAAAAATTACCTCGATCATGCCGGAATCCCTGGAAATCGAATCAATAATCAATCGAGTAACCAACAATAAGTCCTAGATGGATATGCAAAGAACAATGGCACTGACAAAAAAAAAAATGGCGGCACTAGGGAGGACATGAGCAAAAGGATTGTACACTTGATAGCACCCAAGACTTCTGGATTGCCTGGAGAGGATAGAGAATTGAACATTTTGGCATCGAACCCGATTATTTCCCTTGTACGATCCAAGTTAAAAGGCATAGGGACGGTGCTACCGGAGTGATTTATTTTTGCATCCGGAGGTAAAGAATCTCCCAAAGAAAATGGCTCTAGGGAGGAAAAAAAGTCCTCCCAACAAACATAGATAAAACACTACGATATCTCACTCTATGGGAGCAGGGACCATAGTACCTAGAGCAGGAACTCTCCAAGACAAAGGCTCTAGATGACCATAGTTCTCCGGATACTGGTGGACACCCTCTGTAATGTCGCACAGGGTTAGCTCGGCCATAGAGCAACATGAAAACTCGGTAGAAGTGGTGGAGAAGGAACCTAAGGGCATTGGTGAGTACCAATGTAAGACAAGAGGAGGAGGAGGAGGAGGAGGAGGAGGAGGAGAAGAAGAAGAAGCGATAGAAATAACGCTTTCAACAGAATTGTACCTCAAAGAAAGCTTGAAAGATACGTAGGCTGAGGTTTAGACCCAGTGAAAAAAATTCCCATTCGCTTTACATAATGAGGCTTCAGACTTCAGAGAGTTGTAAATGAGCTATTCACTCTCTGAAGACTCGGGGACTAGCTGACGGTGAATGATCTCCAAAAATACCTCTTGGGATAATCGTGACAGGAATTTAATAGGAGAATTGGTGGCCTCGTGCATAACAACACGTGGCAGGCCAACATGTCGGGTAAACCTGCCACCCATCAAGAGAGTAAGAAGCGCCTCTACCACCTCACAATACAAGCCACTAGATAGGAAACATATACCAACTCAGGGGAACTCACGGCCAGGTTATCGACACTCCATCAATATAGACAAGACAACAGTTAGGAGGGGGGTGAACCCACTAATAGGGTCCACAACATGATGCCAACATAACACTCACGCAACTACAAATTTTTTTGCTCGAATTTGGGTGATTGGATTCCCACCATCTGGCAGTTATTTTTACGAGCTTTTACAGGAAAGTACATGATAGCAAAAAACCATATTGAAAAGGCTAAATCAGTTTCTAGCCAAATAAGCATGACACTCTAAACATGTTGCAGCCAATTTTCGCTTTGTACTTTGAAGTTTAGCTTTTTTTTTTCTATTAAATAGCCACTTCTAAAAGTTGTTTGATAATACAAGTGAAGGGTCAGCGTTGAAAAGCATAGTTAAAAACCTCTCAAATTGCAGCTTAAAAATTCAGCTCAACCATATTATTCATTCAGCTCTACCATTCCGGACAAGCTCAAATTGTCCCAGCTTCACGAGCGACTTTCTTTATAATTTAATTTAAAATTAAAAGCTAACAATAAAAATTTGTCATTTTTGCATAAGACAAATGATACGATATTTTGTAGTATTAACTATCGGATTTTGAAGGGTTAATACTTCTCGAAGTTTCTAAATATCTTTTAATAATTGTTTGAAGGACTTTTTTCATGAAGGCCACAACTTTCTCGGATTAAAACTTTTAGCTAGTTTAAGCTGAAATAAAATTGTTCTGCCCATCTAAACATGCTGTACAAAGCCGATTTCTTTAAGATTAAGCAGGCTACGACGATACTTAAAAGAAAAACATTTTATTTTATTTTTTAAAAAAAAACCTCCGTCACGAGCAAAGAGCTCTGGCCGTCTCCAAACGGATAGCGCGTGTCACGTCGCCGGCTGGATCGGTCGTTTTTGCGGGGCAAACGCGTGTCCCGCTCCCCACACCATCGAGTTCCTTCGCCGCGGGGGTTCATATGCCCTGCGGGGTGCGGCTGCGCAGGGTCACACCCGTGTGTCTATCAATTGCTGTATCTTGCCCACAGCTGTGGGCGCCGCGATTGCTTGACTCGTCCGCGCACGCACGCGCCACTCCGATGCGACCTCATCATCATGGTGGCAAAGTGGCAAACCCAGAGCTGGTTTTATCGGGTCGGCTTTGTCACGCGCGCGACGACGACAGCGTGCGTGTCCGTTATATATATATATAGAGAGAGAGAATGGCTAGCGTCTTTCTGGGGTGTCACGGAGAGCGTCTTTCTGGGGTGTCTGGATCTCTCCAGACATCTAACGCGTTAAATCAGAGATGTCTAACAATGATCCGAGCAGTTGAGCTTTGTTGTCTCATTGAAATGTGGCCAGGTGACCAAGTTTCGTATTTTTTGAATTTATTTAGTATTTGTTTTCTATTTTCAAAATCAGCTTTTTGGACGCACTACGACTAATTGGAAGGCTGATTTTGAAAATAGAAAACAAATACTAAATGAATTCAAAAAATTGAAACTTGGTCATCGCTTACATTTCAAAGGAGATTAACAAGATCAACGGTTCGGATCATTGTTAGCCTTCTCAATTTCGAACGTGTTGGGAGCACGGATCTCCGCTTCCAGCAGACGCCAAGATTCCTCTATATATATATATGTGCAGGGCGGACCCAGGCCCGTGGCTAGGTGGGCTCTAGCCCGGGGCTTAGGATTTGTAGTAGAGATATCCTTCAATATAGCCCATCAGCTTAGCTAAGGCACAACTGCACAAGCCCAGCCGAAGCCCATTAGCCTGTACGCATGCATGTACGTGTACGAGGCTCCTTTTTTGCCTGGTGCCCTGCAGCCCTGATCAATTTTCTTCGTCTCTTTGTGATTGTGAGCGTTCTATGCCGCCGCCGACTACCCTGCTAATGCAATACTGCTCGCTAATCTTCGCCTCCTCGGCTCGTCGTGCTGCGGCGCCGCACGCCCGCACCTGCTCTGCTGCTCAACTATAAAAATGGTTCAAACCGATAGAAACAAGGTTTTTCCATCTCATTGAACTAGCATTGATTTTGCCTGTGGCAACAGCGACAGTAGAAAGAGCCTTCTTAGCTATGAACATTATTAAGACTGAACTACGAAACAAGATGAATGATGAATGGATGAATCATAGAATGATTTGTTATATTGAGCGGGAAATATTTGAAAGTATTGATGAAGAAAGGATTTTACAACATTTTCAAGGGATGAGATCACGCAAGTTTGACCTATCTCGTGCTAGTGGTAAGTTAAATCTTGAAGATATGATATTCATATAATTATATATATATATATATATATAGAGAGAGAGAGAGAGAGAGAAATGCTAGCGTACACCCAGCAGTACGGAGATCCAAATACTCCCAACGCGTTTGAAATCCGAGATTATTATCGATCGATCCGAACCGTTGATCTTGTTAAATCTCATGAAATGTAGCCGGTGACCAAGTTTCGTATTTTTTGAATTTTTTACTATTTGTTTCGTATTTTCAAAATCAGCCTTCCAATTAGTCGTGTAGTGCGCCCAAAAAGCTGATTTTTGAAAATAGAAAACAAATAGTAAATAAATTCAAAAAATACTAAACTTGGTCATCGGGTTACATTTCAATGAGACTAACAAGATCAATGGTTCGATCATTGTTAGTATCTCGAATTTCGAGCGCTATGGGTGTACTGAGAGATCCGTACACCCCAGAGCACGCTAGCCATTCTCTATATATATATATGGTTTGATTTATTTTACATGTTACTTTTTAGGTTCAGGTCCTACTATTGATGGATAAAATATACATTAAGATGGACCTATATTTGTTATCTGCTTATCTAGGTACTTCTCATATCAATTATTTGTCAAAGTTATGCTTTTTGAATTCTTACTTGGTGCAGACAATTTTCAATATTTATACGTATGTTTTAGTACGATAGATTTTAGCCCCGGGCTTGATAAAATCCTGGGTCCGCCACTGTATATGTGTGTGTGTGGGGGGTTGGGGGAATAGCGTGCTCATTTTGGTCAATTCCTTCGTACACTAATCCCTACCGATGAAAGTCCGCGGTGGCGACTGATGCAGTGACAAGTTGCGCTACTAATATTACCTATCAATGTCATCGGTTATAATTTATCAAATTTTTTTTAAAGAGTCGGCCATTTTTCTTCGCATTGGCACCACGCTGCTCTCATTTCTTGGTCGGGCATGCATTATCTTTCTCCTTCCTGCCAATATGTTCACAACTTTGATACCAACGCTACTCGAAGATGTGGTGGAAAGGCATCTTGGTGATATAGTGCAAGAATAGTTGATTGAATTTAAACATTAAATTGACAGGATTTGATAACGCGGATTTTCATATAATTGCAATCTATAGATGTCTTGTTACGAATTCAGTCGCAACGTGTGGGCGCTTGCTTAGCAATAAACTCTGAAGTATTTTGTGGTGACTAAGGGTAGTCCTCTCTCAATTTCAATGCTCCAATTTGCCTGCTATTTTTTTTGCTTGAATGTGCCGGTTATGTTTGATTCAATGAAGGTGGTGATTGTGTCGTGTGTTCATGCAAAACAGCCAAAGGGGAATAATCACTTTGGCTTGACCGGTTCCTGACCAATCAAACTATGGTTTTCGAGTTGTTTTTCACCAACGTGCACATGGTTGTTTCAGATGACGTGGCTTGGCAGTTACATGCAGTATTTTTGTTGACTTGATAATCCATATATGTATATATGTGTAGCCAACAATAAACACAAAGTATTACTCTCTCCATCCACAAATGATCTATATATAAGCTTTTTTAATTTGTTCAAAAAAATTCTACGTTTTGCCTAGTTTTAATTGTATGAGGTTGTAGTTAATTACATGTCGGGGTGGAACAAACTTCGAGCTATAGCGGAGGTGGTTACGCAGCTCCTCCCCACGAACAGAGAGCCCCAACTGCAGCTTCTCCTCCGTCGCCGCCGCCAGGGGCCGCCGGGCTGCCCCGCCGTCAGCGGGCGGTCCTGATGCTCCTCCGTCGGCATGTCCCACCCTGGTGGTCAAGCTAGGCGGTGGTTACCCCTTTTTTATCATCTTCTTCTTGCAGCCTCTTTAGATCTAGGCTTCAGTTGGGATTTTGGTGGCTGTCTCGCCGTGCGGTGGCAGCGGCTGGCGGTGGTGGAGGGGTAGGGGAGGTGGTTCCCTTCCTCCTCGTCTCCTTCCATTATGCAGTAGCCATCCTTGGCGGTTGGCTGGACGGGGGTGCCGATGGCTTCCTCCTCCACATCCACCCTTGGTCTGGTATGACTCCACCCTAGGTAGTGGCTAGCGGTAGCGAGCATCTGCTCTTGCAGATTGTTGGTGTGGTGGCAATGGGTGACGCGGGCCCATTGGTTTTGACTGGGCCCGGCTTGCTTGCTTCGTGTCTTCGTCGGCTGCGTGCATTTGGGGATCCACCAGGTTGGAGGTGGCAAATGGTTAAGTTTTCTACCGAGGCAAGATTCTGGGGGACGGCGCTTTTGCGTCGTTGGTGTTGGTTCTTCCTCTTTGTGTGCCGGTGCCGGTGTTTTCTCGGCTCTATTCTTTCATTCCTATTCCAAGCCGTCGGGCTTTGGGAATGTGGGGGTAGAGAGCGGGTCTTCTGCTATTTTTAGTTGCGTTCTTTCGTCACTGGAGATGGCAAAGGTGCCTAATCGTCAGCACCGGCTTTGTGGGGGAGTAGCTGTAACATCCCAAATTTTTAAACCCAATTTGGCACGTTAATTAAATTCTTAAAATGCATAATTTAAAAACGTTAATCATTTATTCATATTGCATCATGACATCATCACTTCATGCATTGCATTCAAATTAGAAAAATAATTTAAACTTTCCAAGTCTATGCCTTTTGGTGGAAAAATTTGGTAATTGGCTTAAATAATATTTCCTTAAAACCAATACCCCCATGCGAAGTTATTTGAAAATATATTATAAATTTTGGGGAAACAAAATAATGTTTCCTAAAAGTATTAATATGTTAAAAAGGTTTTGGGGAATATGGGTTCTTTGGAAATCAGAAAAATTCAAAACATCTATTTCCTTCCTCTGCCCAAGCTTCGGTCCGGTCGCCCCCTTTCCCTTTTTCTTCCGCGCCCTCTCTTCCCCTCTGTTGGGCCGCTGCTGCCGCGCCGGCCCAACTCGCTGCTGCCTCCTTCCTTGCCCCTGCGCGCCGTGGTGCCACTGCCAGGTGGGCCCACCGTGTCATCCCCTCCTCCCTCTTCTTCCTCCCCTGTTTCTCCTTCCTCTGTCGCGCCGCTGTTCGCTTCACCGCCGCTGTTCCTCTCTCTCCTCTCTCCCGGGGCCTCGCCAGCTCGTCTCCCCACGCATCGCCGTCCCTACACTCTTCCGCCGGACCCCTCTCCGTCCCCTACCCCTTTCTTGTCTTATCGCCGGCGAACCACCCTCCGCGTTCAATGCGTTTCTCACGCGGCATCGGCGGAATCGACACCGGCGACTGCCAACCCCGCGAGTCGCATTGAATACGTCCCGGGCGAAGCATTCCTATAAATGGGGTACTGCTACCTCCGCTGCCCCTTGCTTTGCGCCACCGCATCGGACGTACACCCGAGCCGGTGTGTTGCTCCTTCTCTCCGCGTCGTCGCCGTTACTCTGTGGTTTCGCCGCAATTTTCCACACCAACCTCATCGTGCATTTGGCGCAGGTCGTTCCCGTGGAGCTCGCGCCGTTGATTTGGAGCCGGGTGGTCCGCTCGCGTGTTCCCGAGCCCACGCCGTCGCCGCCGCCGTGGTCTCGCCGCCTGGCCGTCTTGCTTGTTCCGGTGAGCTCACCAATCGTTTTATTCCTCTCCGTTGTTGCCTGCGACCGAAGGGATTGAGTTAGGGCCTCGTCTTTCGCCGGCGCCGCGGACACCGTGATACTCCGCCGCCGTGACTCGTTGCGCCGCCGCCTCCGTGCATTTCCGGTGCCGCCGAGTCCTCTCTTGTGTTCGCCTCGCCAGGTGCACGCTTCGCGCGCAGCCGTTCGAGCTCTAGTGACCGGAGCCGTCGTTGCCATCGGTAGCGTCGCCGCCGGAGCGGTACCTCCCCTGTTTCTTGCCCCTTCGGTGCTGCAAGGCGGAGACGCGCCAAGCAGTGGGGGCAGAGGAGGTCCACCGTCGGCCGCCTCGCCTCGCCCTCTCCCGCGCGGTGCCATGCGCGCCTCGCTGTTGGGCCCGGTGCCAAGCCGGCCCATGACCATTTAACCCTCTCCTTCTTTTTATTTTCTTTTTATAGTTTCCGATTAAATCATTTCCGGGTTCACTAAAAGTATTTATTAAAATAGCTTGTGCATGCTAAAAATTCTGTAAAAATTAGTGAAACTACTTTATTAGTTTCTGAACCCGGGAAAAATATATTTATGCATGTCATACATTTGGAATCCATTTTTGGTTAAATAGATAAGCTCTAGGTGCATCATTTCATGTGCTGTAAATATTCTATAAAAATTCAGGAAAAATACTTTGGAGGTTGCTGGACCTTAAAAAGATTATATGTGTGCATGGCACCCATCCAGCATCTGTTTTGAGAATGCAAGTAATTTTGAAATGGCATCTTTTCATATGTGCATGAGTCATTTAGCATAATGTTCCTTTTAGATAAAAAGATGCATTAAAGTTCCTGCATGTTTCATTACCTAAAATCAGCATGACATAAAATATTTTACTTATGTGGTTGTATTGCTTTGCATGCGTGTGCGCGTTTAGGAGGTCAAGCCCCCGAAGACTCAATCGACGACGTCCCCTTCGCTTTCCCCGGAACCGATCAAGGCAAGTCCCCCTTTGATCATATTGAGAAGCCATTTTCGGTTATTTAGAAAATGTTTATTAGACTTGAAAATATGCATGCTAGTTTAAAAGATAAATATTGTATTTGCTAGAATTAGTTATTATGCCAATTAGAAAGGTAAGAAATATGGTAGGTGAAACCTAAGGCTAAAATATGAATTGCTCTTATTTATATGCTCTGATTGTGGTAGGATAAATGCTTAAAATCATTTATGCGGAATGATTCAATCATTTGTGTGAAATGAGAAGTATTGTTGAGAAATGTTGGGAAAGGATGATTTAAAGATAGCGCATCAAGGGTGATGCCTGATAGGAAATGATTTTCCTATTATCCCAAAAATCTTCCGACTAGGGAGAGATATTTTGTCGGTCGGTGCGGTGTGGTACCGTTTTGAAAACTGGGCTAAAATATCAACTCTCTCCTAGTCTAAGGACTGTGCATCCTATGATCTTATGAACTAAGCCATTACAGTACGACCTCGAGCCCCGAAATGGGACGGGCCCGATCGTTGATCCTCGTGGTTGACGATCTTGTGGCGAAACACCGTCTGGGTGCGTAGCCTCTCGAGGGTAAGGCGTACCCACTCTGCAGAGTTAAAACTGTCATGATAGCCGTGCTCACGGTTATGAGCGTGCAAAGGGACTGATTATATGATAGTTTCTTCATTTTAAAACCAATTTAGAAAAGGGGTTTGTAAAGAAAGGATTTGAGATGAGTAAGGATTTGAGAAGAATTTCGTTTGAGCTAGGTGCCACCGGCGATATTCCGGATTGGGTGACGGCCTACCGGAAAGTGTCGCGCGGAATGGACCTAGCCGTTTTGAGAAAAGAAAAGAAGAAAGGATTTTGTTCTCGCTATGGCACTGAGGCCAAGTGGCGAGAACCGTTTGAGAAGAGCCCAAAGAAAGTGATTAAGATTTATTGTTTCTAAATTGCTTTGCCAAAACTAGGCTAATAAATGCATTTCCGTAAAATATCCTAAGCCTTCCTTGTACTGAACCGTATTTGCATAATTCCGGACTTGCGAGTACAATTTGTACTCACCCTCCTTTTCTCCCCTCTCTTTTTCAAAACTTCAACAGCTAGTCCATCCGAGTATGGCCCGCCTTCCGAGGAGGAGGACCCGGATTACGTCGAGGAGACGTTCTCCGACGAAGAGTATGAAGATTAGGGTTACGCGTTACTACAGACTTCGTGCCTGTGGGATGAATAAAGTTTTAGATGTTGTATTAGGCTTGTATCGTTGTGTACTCTGATTTGCGGTCTGCGAGCCGTTGTATGTGTTTGTACTGGACTATGTTCCGTTTGTAATAATAATATCGTTGGCACTGTTCCGTTTCTGTATATCTGTGTGTACTAGCCATGATCCTTGGGACTAGTACGGGTTTACGCAGGTGGAATCCGATCTTGTAAATCGGGTGCCGACAGTAGCTGGCTATGACGGGCTGTGTTGTTTCAGTTTGTTTGGTGTTTTGTTTTTGTGTTGCCCACATGCTGTGTGTTTTCTGCTCCTGTTGACTGTTGTCCATGTGTTATGGTTATGCTACAGAGTGATAAGTCAGGAATCCAATTTGTTGCAACGTGTGAGTTGTGGGGTCTGATGTACAAGAGTTCTTGTAATCTGGCCTTTTATTGTAATGAATGAATGCAGTGTCTCTAAAAAAAATTCTACATTTTGCCTGGCAATTGTATGAGGCTGTAGTTAATTACATGTCGAGGTGGAAGTTATGACTGATATGGGTCTGTTACAAGCATTCAGTCCTTGGATTGGTGCGAGAACACAACTATTGGGGTGAGAGGCTAGAAGGAGTAAATAATAGCATTATTTTTACAGCAATATTTTAAGATTAAATAGATAGTTGATCCGTTAATTATTTTTCTTGGTCTTTGTGATTTCTCTTGTCCCACACAATTTTTTTTAAATTTTTTTTAATATTTTGTAGTATCAATATTATTGGAGGATCCACGATTAAAACATGAAAAAAATAGTAGAAAAATTTAGAAAAATATAAAATTTTGTGAATTGTGAGACATTAACGAGACGAGCAAGATGACCGGTTCGGATCGACGATTTTCATTTTGGATTTTTTAAACTCAACGAGTGAAGCACGGAAAGATACTACTTCGCGAAACACCATTGCACGGAAAGAAACTCAGTTAACGGCCAATGTTTGATCCGTTGCGTAGAGGTAATAATACCTTGTGCGAGTAATTAATTAAGTAGGTGACCCTCTCAGTTAATGGTTGGATTAATTACCTTGTGATCGCCCGGCAGCAGTTGATCCGTCGAAAATGACTCGCGCCGGTGGATCGATATGTTCGGAGGATTGTCCCGGGGGTACGTGGGTGGCTAACGTGTCAAGGTGACAACAATGACTTGCTGCTGCATCGCAATCTACACAAGTCGCCCACAAAGATGGTTCACTTTTTGTCACTTTGTGGGTCGGTTAGGAAACGCTCGTGGGTGATAATCGGAGCCGGTCCGGCCATAACCGGACCATACTTCTTGTACGGGGACTCTCCGGCCTCCGCCTCATTGTGATGCCCGTCTCAGCCCCTATTTGATTAGTCGTTTGGTTTGGCTGAGCTATAAAATAAGATCTATTTAAGCAAATATGAAACAGCTAAAAATTAAAGGGTTAAAAAATATTATAAAATATTACATTGAATATTCCGTATAAAATAATATTTTTTTGCTCAACCGAACAAAGCCAAATCAAAACCGCAAATGAAATAGGGTCTCAAATGCCAAGCTCTCGTAGTGCTATTTTTTGCTCAACCAAACAAAGCCAAATCAAAACCACAAATGAAATAGGGCCTCAAATGCCAAGCTCTCGTAGTGCTAGAGTATACAATGCCAAACGGCTCAGGAAAACCATAACCACGTGCATGGTTTTAAATAGCCCGCTATAGCTCCGCTATAGCATCGCTATAGCCTTTTAGAAGGCCTGCCGCTACGCTATTGCTAATTTTTCCGCTATTGCAGCTAATGACGCTTTAGCTCCGCTAAATACCGCTATTTGGTTTAGCCGCGAAATTTATTTAGCACCGCTAATCCTGATCGAGGCATATATTCATTACTCACTCTAAATAACTAGAATCTATGCCTCTTTGTTGTTTTCTTTTCTTTAGTACATGTTGTAATAAACAATTGAATAATTGTTGAGTTGTTAATTGTTGGATGTTGAATGAATATGAATGTTGATTATAGTCATGGGTATGTTAATTGATCGAATGACTGTGAAGTAATGGACCGAGATACATGTTCTCATGTATCCCTAGACATATATTTGAGTATTTGTGGTCATAAATTTTTCTTACTTCAATATTTCTATGCATATAATTGAAATTTTTTATATTTTTATAAAACCGCTAAATGAAATAGCTTTCGCTATAGTCCGCTATAGCTTTCTATAGCTTTTAGATGAAGTCACCGCTAAATGTCATAGCCCGCTATTTAAAACCTTGACCACGTGGGATTGATTAGTTCTCATCAAAGAATAAGTTATAGCTGCCAACAAGGTTTACTTTTTGAAAATTTTAATTTAGGATCGAAAGGTGTTCATTTTCTTTTCTTCCTAAAAAAATGGTCTCCATTCCCAACACCGGTGGAACGGCATGGAGAGCACCATTCGCAAGGCTGGGAAAAAGGAAGCTCACGGCTCTCCTCTAGCATGTACGAGCCCGGAGCCTATTTATCTGGCTCGGTTTTCCAACGAACAAGCTCAGCTCGGTAGACCGGCGCAGCGTAGGCCCACACCACGGAGCCGCGGAGAGCGGAAGCCCACTTGCGAGCAGGCTTCTTAGATTAGCGCAGAGCGGAGGCCCACCTGCGAGCAGGCCTGTGAGAATCTACGCCCCTTCACCCTATCTTCCCACTCCATTTCATGGTTAACTACAATCTCTGTCATTTTTTCTATTTTTTCACACTTTACACAATACTCTAAAAGATTTACTCCCTCCACCGGCTACTTTATATAAAGCTACAGTGTTTTAGAATAACTGATGCGGATTATTTGAATCTAGGCATCTGGCAGTCAGGAACGGTGAGGCTGCTTGTGAGCCGAGGAAGCCAAGCCGAGCCAAAGTTTTAGTCAAGACTGTCTTGGCTTGTTTCCACGTTACGTTTGGGCCACCCCTAACACTTGGGTTTTTTAAAAAACACTCAATTTTTTCAAAGAAAGGACATTATTGATTACTAGTGGAGTGCCCATACATTGCAACAAAGGACTTTTAGAAAGCTCCAAAACAATGATCAATTTCTGCCCATACATTGCAACAAAGGACTTTTAGAAAGCTCCAAAACAATGATCAATTTCTGCCAACTAAATTGATTTTTTTAGGCTATTTGCCTCTATAAATTTAGCACTATATCTTTTCCTACTCTTTCCTAAAAAATTAATTTGAATTCCTCATATTTGGTGAAATCAAGAGTTAATGGAATAAACATGCAAAGTACTTTCTTTAGATCGTGAAAGTGTAATTTCCGGTCTCTGTACCAAGTTGGTACGGTTTTCTAAATTATACTTTGAAATATGAATCCAATGATTTCATGTTTGGTATGTGAAACAAACTTATTAATTAAAATAAATGACCAACTATTGTTGAATATAATCAAACCATGAAGTTTTCTTAAGAACGTGTTTATGTTTATCCATCAGTGTATAAATGGATCTGATTTTATTTGATAATTGGACTCAATTTTCGAAGTTTGAAGCAGTTTTGTTTCCTTTATTTCCTACCATCTTCAAAAGCATCTCTTTGAAAACAATGATACAAGGAATGAAGTGAGAATCACTTCCCAACGAAAATGGAAAATAGAAAAGAAAAATCTCCTTTTAAGGAGTAGAGATAAGATCGGAGTCCCTCAGAACAAGAAAATTAATTACAACTTCATCCTCCGATGCCCTTCGTCCTAAGATCCGGAAACATCGAGTTGTCCTCATGTCATTCACTACTAGATTCCTAACTTTTTCCGAGGGTGGAAAAACTGTCGGTTATTAGTAAAAACCGTAGGCCACATGAATGGCCGAGTGTACACCGTCGACCATTCCCCCTCGGCCACACGTCGTGGGGAAATGGTATGATTCCCGAGGGAACTTTCGGCAATTTAATTGGCGACGGTACTTAGGGCACTAGGTATTTGATGCACATTAGTGAGAGGTCTGCTAAACCGTCGGTTAATATGAACACTCGTATATAACATGGGTGAAGGTTTTAAAACCCCGTCGGTGATTTAATTTGTCATGGTTTTTGCGAAACCTTCGGTAAATGGAAACGCTCACACATTGCATTCGTGACAGTTGACATAACTGTCGGCAAGTCTATTGTCATGTGTTCTATGAAACCCTCGGTTAATTACATTGTTAATGACGGTTTGCACAACCATCGGGAAAAACTTTTACCATGAGGTTCGCTAAACCGTCGCCCATTAGTAACCCTTGGTGAGACATTAATCCGAGAACCATTAAATGCTCGGTAAATTATATAGGGACACTCGAAAATGAGTTTCCAAAATCAAAATGCATTCCAAAACATTTCGGATTATGAATTGCGATGCATTGAATTCATGTACAAAGCTAAATATAATTAATTTGAATTCCTCACATTATGAATTGCGATGCATTGAATTCATGTACAAAGCTAAATATGAATTGCGGCATCGTGGCGAGGGCGCGGGCGGGACGGGTGTGGTTGGGCGAGGCGGCGCGCGAGAGGTGGGGCGGCGTCGTGGGTGCGGCGCTAGGGCTGCTCTGGCGGCGCGGTGTCCATGGGCGTTGGCGGCTCGGGACGCAGGGTGCGGCTGCGGCGGATGGGGTGTGGCGGCGGCGGCCATGGATGGACACGGAGAAGGGCGTGGAGGTGATAACGGCTGTGAGGGATTAGGTTTAGGTTAAACTTGTTTAGGTTTTCTTTTATATTACAAGGAGATGGCTTTGGGCCCGAGTCCCATTGGGCTTGATTCGCACAAACCGAGGCGGATGTAGAATCGCTTTGGTGGCATGGTTGGCCAGGAAGTGGGATGGACGCTGGCTCGACAAGGATGTGGCCAGGGACGTCAACGGTCTTCGGCGATGGGGATTCGGTGACATGAGGGGTTGGTCGGATGGCAGCATGGAAGGGGAACGAGGCACAACAGCGGCGGCGATGTGGCACAATGGTAAGGCGCTTGACGGCGGCGGCTAGGGTTTTTGGGTATTTATACAGGATGCTAGGTCGGTGATTGGGATGGAGTCCGATTGGTGCACTTGTCCAAATGAATTGAAGGTTCCTAGATAAAGCCAAACCGGATAATGATTCGTCACGGGCATGACTCGTCTCGAGATTACCACCGGTCATGTATACTAGGGTTAAGGTCGGATAGGGTTAGGAGGAGTCTGGAGTAGGGACGGATTAGGAGAGAGAGAAAGGGTGGACCGGTCTGAGAGATAGGACGGCGCTAATGACAAGGCTAGTTTAGGGTTACAACAGACTGGAGTGGAGTCAGGGTTCTGGACGAGAGATAGGAGAGTCGACCGAGTAGAGGTCCGGGTTGGGTGTAGGGTTTGGTCAGGAGAGAGGAGAGTTAGGGTTTCGAGGGCTGTCAGCCGAGTGGAACGGACGTTTGACGATGAAGGTTGCGATAGAGGTCAACCGGAGTTAAAGATTCGGTCGAGCTAGGTTTCAATCGAGAGGCAAATTCTGGGTTCCAACCGAGGAACGAATAAAAGCGAGGAAAGAGCTTTTGTATTTGAAATTGTAAAATTTTGAATTTTATAAATTGTAAACTATAATGAAAAATTATTAATTAAACAAATTCTTAGATGTAAATAATTGCTTGAAAATTTAGGGATTTTCATATAGAAAAATAATAGAAATTATTTTACCAAGTTTTTATTTTTAAAGAAAACTTGGGACATTCTAATATTTATTATGATGTCACAAAAAACCTGTTGGACGGCGTAATTAGACATTAATTAGACAATAAATCAATGATTCATCATTTGACTTTAATCTTTGAATTAATTTTTTAATGCCTATTTACTAATTACTATTTTATAATCACCTGTGATCTGAATCTGATGCTATCGGTTGACGGGATGAATCGCAATGGGTGATCCCGATGGCCAACAGAGGTGATCCAAGCCAGGACGATCGAAGTTAGAAGAGCACGCACTGCCAAGACGAACTAATTTGCCATCTGCCGAAGAGGTGAAGTGGTGAACGTGATTAGATGAACTATCAGCCGCCGTCGCCTGCGTTACTGTGTGGACGTCAACTCTTCGTCTCTTTGTGAACTTTGCTTAATGGGCCTCCAGAATCCATGGCCACCTATTATTGATCCAAGGGCAATATAGAAGAACTCATACTTAGCCGAGTGCTTGCCTTCCCCATCGGTAATAGCATAGGATGGCCGAGTGTTCAGCTCACCCCCACGGTAAATGTCTTTTTTCGTTGGCTATTGGTTATGAATATCTGAGTGTGCTTCTTCCCCGTCGGTGATTTTATGCAATAGCCGAGTGTTACAACTGTACACATGGTAACGTGTATTTCACTGTCGGTAACTGTTTGCAATAACCGAGGGTTGTACTTCCACACACGGTAAAGATTTCCCCCTGTCGGTGCTTTATGCAATAGCCGAGTGTTACAACTGTACACATGGTAACGTGTATTTCACCGTCGGTAACTGTTTGCAATGACCGAGGGTTATACTTCCACACACGGTAAAGATTTCCCCCTGTCGGTGATTTCGTCAAATGGCCGAGAGCCACTAACGCACTCTAGGTAAATGGCTTGCCCCGTCGGAGAAAGTAATAATTACCGAGCGTTCTCAACATAACCGTCGGAAAACTACAAACCGTCGGCCATTTTTTTCTTTACCGAGGGTCCGTAGGATTTGCCTCTTTACGCTCGATAAATGTTACAATTCCAGTAGTGATTATCACGTTGGCAAACTCTAGTAGCCATCAACAGCGCCCTAAGCATCGTTTTCCTCAACCTTGTCGACAATGGGGGTGTGGATTTAGATGTCAACATTAAGGCATAGTCATAGAAGCTTAGCGATCCAACTCAAGGATGAGCAGCAGTACAACATTGCCATCAATGAAGAAGAAAGAGTTGATGAACCCCTATCGACGACCATTTTGTATTGACTAAGATAGTGGGCACAAAAATCACGCAAAATGTTCCCATTCTCAACAAGAAAACGAGGCAAACCAACCCCACCTCTCCTCTCTCCAAAAAACACTACGACCCCATTCGGACATCCGAAGATGAAGAACAACTTCCGAGCTGAATCTAGATGTTGGGCAACATGGTTGTCGTATGGATCGAATCCCCAACCAAAGCTTTCTAGCTTTGCAATCTCCTCTATCGCAGAACCGAGGCAAGTCCTCTCCCACTATAACCGAAACAAACGAACTTACTTGTTGAAGCCAAAAAGACAAGAGGCCCCTACTGACGATGACGACGACCCGCGTGAAGCACAACTGCTCGCACCTAAACGGAGCTTCGCCCATCGGTGTTGAAGCCACCGCTAGGAAACGCCGACAACACCATCGAGCTTTGCACTAACATCAAAATCGTTGTCAGAGGAGTCTTCACCGAAAGACTGACCCGTCCGAGTAACCACAAAAGCCAGATGAGAACATACTATTACTATTAAAAGTGATCAATTTTTCCAACTAAAACTGAAATTAAAACTAAACAAGAAATAAAAAAGAACCTGAACCTACTTCAACCTCACTGCTCTTACTACCCCCTGTACACCCTGCCTAGATCCACTCTCTTTCTTCCAGGCAACCGCCTGGAGTCCAACGCCGATGAGGGGGATGACAATATTTGAAACAGGCGGCGCTATCCGGCGCAATCGCCCTCTCAGTCGCCTTCCGAGGGGATGAGGACGAGACTCCTCACTAACTCGGCGGTATAAAAAAATACGAAAAGGCTTATACCCGTACCTCAGGTCGCGGACGCGGAGGCCGGACGCGCGCTGACACGGACGCGCAGACGCGGACCCGCAACCATGTGGGGTGGGTCCCACAAGCATATTTTTTCGGCGGCCATAAATTGTGACTGGGTGCTCTAATCCGTCAACTGTTTGCACCAACGCGTTCCTCTTTTTTTACAAACAAAACAAGACGTATGTTGCTATATAAATTTTGACCGGTTTTCTCAAGTTTCATCAATAAATTCTCAAGTTTCATCAGCAGGTTCTCAAGTTATTGAAACTTCAATGTTACCTTGGGTTTCGCCTACTGAAATTTGGAATTTCATACTCGTTAAACTTGTCAAACTATCAAGTTTCATCAGGTTTAATCCAAGTTTCATCAAGTTTCAACAGGTTTCATCCTAGTTTCACTAGGTTACATCCAAGTTTCATCAAGTTTCAATAGGTTTCATCGAAGTTTCATCAGGTTACATCCAAGTTTCATCTGGCGCTCGCCTTCGTCAATACGTGGGCCAAGGTTCATCAGCATACGGTCAAGTTTCACTAGTATACGTGTCAAGTTTCATAAGTGTGTTCTCCTAGTTTCACATAAAAAATTAAAAAGTAAAAAAATAAAAAAAACTTAAAAGTATTTAAA
The DNA here is from genome assembly GCA_036346415.1 of Raddia guianensis. Taxonomy (NCBI): domain Eukaryota; kingdom Viridiplantae; phylum Streptophyta; class Magnoliopsida; order Poales; family Poaceae; genus Raddia; species Raddia guianensis. The sequence continues at coordinate 22,764,370 of CM070535.1, forward strand.
ATGGGTTGCCGTCGATTTTAGAAAAATTATGAAATTTATTCCAAACATTTTGAACATTGTTTGAATTTTATACAAAAATCAGAATTTTAATTGAAAAATGATCAACTGCACGTCTAGCCAACATCCACTTTGCTGCACGCGGGCGCACGGGAGCTGCGAAAAGGCATGCAATCCGACGATCCGACGTGCTGCTTGCCGGTGATCTGACGGCAGCGCGACGTCCGATTGCTGCGGCTGGATCGGATGTCCGATGTCTGGCGCTCGCCAATAAATAATTGTGGGTTTGTGAGCACAATCTAAGAAACAATTCATCCTATTTGGATTTTGGAATAAAAACAGTCGAACAGCTAGGTTTCAAGAAACGGCTATTAAGAAGCTGAACTTTTTTTTTTGTTTAGCTGGACCTTGAGAAGTACTTCCAAGAAATTAGAGCATTTCTAATTTCACGGAAGGATAGATAGGAAATAAACATCTCAAAGGTTTCTTTACAGCGAGTAACCTCACTCACAATATCTTATAGGTTTGCAATGTAACTTATATATTACAACGGATTCTTATTCAGTAATTTTGGTACATTCATTAAATTGAGAATTGTCCATTCTTGTTAAGTTTTCAGTTAACTTTGTCCATTCTTGGCCACCAGGTTGTACGTGCCATCTAGCTCTTCCAAATCAAAGTTTTACTAAAAGACATTTTTACGGATCTGTAATTTAAAAAATTTGCCACCATCACATGGTTTGTTTTTACCTTTTTTGGCTTAGGTCTGATTGATCCCTGTCCATTACGTCATCCTCTCCGATGCCTCTCAGAGTCTCAGTACGACTGGCAGGGATAGATCAGAGTCACCATCATGGGAGCAAAAGAACTGCATAGGTAATATCCCTAATTCCTATTCTAATCTTATTCAATTGGAAGAAAAACATATTGATTTTGCTGTTTGAGCAAGGTAAGATATCATGGTGATGTTTAGAATGGTAATTGGGTTTTTCAGTAAGCTTAGCTTTTTCTTATGTTTAGCTGTCAATTATTGTGTGGTTATCAATTTAGTATAATAGGCTTTGTTTTTCTCTTCAACGAAAATTTAATTTATGTAATAGTTTAGCATATTCCTTTCCTTTTTACGTATCTCTGCTTTATGTACATATGAACTACTGAACTAGCGAATAGGGTCAAATATGCAATGAGGAACGAGGAGCAAATTTTTTTTCTAATGGCCTGCAAAAACTCAATGGCCTTCAGCAACTTCACCTCCTACCTCTGTGCCACACACTCTTTATTATGAGATTCCATTGACTGGTTTAAAATCGGTTGACAGCGTGATGGCTTCTTTGGCTATGAGTTCCTTGAGCAACCGACAGTGGAGGCACTGCTTCCACATCCACGTGCAGTGGCGGACGCATGACAAAAATTTAGGTGGGGCACGACAAAAACCATCGTTTGGCTACCAATAACCATTGATCAAATAGTAACACGAACTAGTTAAACTATAGGACCACAAATCCACAATGATAACAAATTGATAACAAAAATACAAAATAGTAACGCAAACAAGTTAAGTGATAATAGTATAATACCATGTATTTTACAAAATGATGATTGATGTAGATACTAGAAAGCCTTTTAGCCACACCAAATCATCAATAAAAATCCAATCTACAGTTAGGAAAATTGTATATTAGAGAAACATCAATACAAGTTTGAACTTTGAACTATACAAAAAAAAAGAATAATCCAATCATATTTGTCATACCACTCTTCTTGAAAGGGTCTTGAACTTAGGCCGTATTGTCTGCAAGGGAAATCTAAACCAGTTGGTCGGCACGGATCATTCAAAATGTATGCCCTTCTCACTTGGTCTTGGACATTTGTGTCATACTCCTCAATTTGTCTTCTTAGAGCGGGATCCGCATCTATGTCATCCGGATTGAATGCTCTCCGAACATTTGCTTGTTCTGCTTGCACATTATCGGGCGTTGCATTGTTACTACCTTGATCGGAACCTCTTTCAACTGGATGATAAAATCTCCTCATTTCTTACCAGTCGCTACATAAAGAAACAATAACACATCACAAATTATCTTTAACTAAAAAAAATTATACTATAGCATTCACAAATCACAAATCTTGCATAATTTCATATTTGCATTCACAAATCAAACTATCAAATTCACATATCACATTAGCAATTTAGCATATTAGAATTCACATTTCACAAATCACAAAAATTACCTGCTACTCGGTGGGATTGTGGAGCTAAAATTGGCAATTTGGCGACCGGAGGGATATCGGAGCACTGTCGCCTGGCCTGGCTTGGGGGCTTGGCGGACGCCGGACGGAATGGAGTGGAGGAGAGGCGGCGCCGGCAGTGCTGGGGCAGGCGGCACCACATGGGTGGGGCCAAGGCAGCCCTTGGCGGGTGGAGGCGTCTGACCAGGCAGGCTACCTGGCAGCAGCTGGCTGGTGCGCCGCCCTGCTGCTGGCACCGGGAGGAACGGAGGGTGGAGGAAGGAGAGGCGGTGGCTGGCAGTGCTCGGGGCGGGGAGGCTGACGGGTGGCGGCGGGGCGGCAGCGCGCCGGACTCGGGAGACAGGAGTTGGGGGAGGCGTGCGTGGTGAGCAGGTGAGGGCTGACTGGCTGAGGGAGTGAGGTGAGGGTCGGGTTTTGGGCTGTGACTGTGAGTCTGTGAGGGCATTTGCTGGGCTGCTGGGATTTGGGCCGTCGGCCAGTTGGGCTTGGCTGGGATTTGCCCCACCTAACTAGGCCAAATATATGAATTTTGCAATATACTCATATTAGGTATAAGGGAGCTATAAAAATTGATGTGGGGCCGCAGCCCACACTGCCACCACTGTGGGTCCACCCCTGTCCACGTGTATAATTTCAATGGAATCTAACCAAGTAATAGCTGGTTATTTGTATATGGTTTTGGATTAGCACTTATATGATTTCAATATATATAATTTCATTGGAATCTGACCCAGTAGCAGTTGATTATTAGTATTTGATTTTTGATGTATTAGTATATATGTGTAATTTGTCTGCATGGATGATGCACTGCATACAGGTCAGGGTGGATAAAAATATTATTTTTCTTCATGCTGCATTTCCTGTTCAAGGCACTATGCAGTATGTCACTTTATATGCAATTTACAAATCATTTTGTTTAGTTCACGAACCCTTAGTGACAGGGGCGTCCCGGGGAATTTAGAGGCCCTGTGCGAAACAATAAACAGGGGCCTAACTTAATGTACCAAATATAAAACAGCTATTTATATTAATGTACCCCTACACGTACCGAGTACCGAGTACGTCAGTACGAGTACGTGTACGTGACCAGCGTGCCGCGCGAGTCGATGATGGGCGGCGGAGCGATGCTTTTTTTTGGGCTAGGCGCTAGACGAGTTGCCGAGCAGGCCGTTAGGAAGTTTTGGGCCTGAATAAAATCTCTTATGTATGTGTGTGTGTGTGTGTGTGTGTGTGTGTATATATATATATATATATAGAGAGAGAGAGAGAGAGAGAGATTTGCTAGCGTGAACTCGAGTGCACGGATCCCTCCGTGAACTTCGACGGGTTTTTGAAATCCGAGATGTCTAATGACCGATCTGAACAATTGATCTTGTTCGTCATGTCGAAACGTAGCCACCAACCAAGTTTCGTATTTTTTGAATTTTTTTTACTATTTGTTTTCTAATTTTGAAAATCAGCTTTTTTTTGGACGCTCCACGACTATTTAGAAGGCTGATTTTCAAAATTAGAAAACAAATAGCAAAAAAATTCGAAAAAATACGAAACTTGGTTGGTGGCTACCTTTTGACATGACGAACAAGATCAACGGTTTGGATCGATCACTAAAGTTCTCGGATTTCAAAAACCCATCGAAGTTCACATAGGCTCCGTGAACTCGAGTTCAATCTCTCTCTCTCTCTCTCTCTCTATATATATATATATATATATATATATATATATATATATATATATGGACCCTATTTAAAATTGAGGGCCTCCGATTTTGGGGGCCCTGCAATCAAGACACCAAGACAGGCCCAAAAACGCCCCTGCTTAGTGATTATGGTACAAAGTGCTATTTAACTTTTTTTTCTTCTTTTGTGTTTAAAGATGTGGCAGCCGGCAGGTTTTCAGATGGTTGAGGATCATGTGACCAACGTGGGAAAAGATTTTTAACAAACCAGGTAGCTACCTCTCACCTTATGTCTGTTTACCATGTTGAAAAAATTCACCTTAGCATTATTTCCTTTAAAAGCAATAATTTGTAATATGTGAATAAAATTATTGATACTGGTATTTTTTTTTGCAGGGCTTCCGGTGGAGCTTTGTGCTTTTTTGCTTGCGCTAAGATTGGGCTCAAATAAGTTAAATATTAGTAGGGTCAGACTAGGCTCAAACTTGTCTCTAGAGTGTTGGGGGCTTTTTTAAGGGCTGGCCAACCAGTCTAGCCTGCTCGGTACATGGTCAATTTAGATAAGGACATCGATTTCGTTTATAGGTGTTATGTTTATAATTACTTTGTTTTATGAAAATAATATTCAATGAATTATCATAGTTTCTTCCTAAATTACCATCGTATCTCGGTCCATGATTATATATATTTGCCTATTTGGTAACATGTATTATTGTATTATGATGACGTGCTTTGCACGTGCACGCTTACTAAACATGGTAATCATGTCATAATCATGTCATATATCAATACTTTGTTCTAGGAAGTGCTTTGTAGTAAGCATGAATAAAATAATATGTTCATATCGGCACCATATGTAATGACTGCTTGGATACTGACATATTGTATTAATGCAGGGTGTGTCATGCTGTCATATGCAACTGCAAATTGCAAGCATCAATCTTTGTATGAACCATGGAATTTTTTAAGAGAGGAAGTTGAATCAGTCTCAAATTCAAGCCATGGGATCTCAAATTGCAATTGTGAGATGCAGCTGAAGCAGTACAAATTGAGTAGAGGAGGCCATGTGATTTTTTTAAACTTTTGTAACTTTTATGATCTCAGCAATGTAAATGGGAGCTATTATTTGTAACTTTTGTATGACATACTTCTTGGATTGTAGCTGCACAAATGTGAAAATTCAGTTGAAACAAATTACCTCAATTTCGGTTCTTTGAAGAATGACATCCCTATGCTAATAAACGACTCTCCATATTTGTGAATGCTATGTGATATGGCTTGCAAGTGAAAAACTATTGGGCCATTGGCATGGATTTTAGATTCAGTTATTCAGTTATTTTGGCTAATCAATGAACAACCCTGCTTGATGGTGCATGCTTATTTTCTTAATTGTTTTCATTGGTAAATGACCTCCTGGATTTGCATGCTTGATCCATTTTTTTTTCTTGCAGCACATAATTCTTGACCTCCATATAACAATTTTGAACTCCGTACGACATAAATGTAATCGTCTCCACCTGACTGCATAATTCACTGTTATATCTAAATTACATTTCGTATGCTACAGCAACAAAAGAACTATGAGCAATATCTCAATTTTCTTGCCCTGAATCCAAAGTGGATAGTAAGTGAATCTTAAACAATTAGTGTTCAACGAATTTCCTATCCATTGAAGTAAGATCTTCCAGTAAAAGGCTCTCTTCTTTTTCTTTCTCTTCGATGATCAACTTCACCCAGCAAATTTCGATGATCTTCCAGTTCGGCGGCGGCCTCATGGCATATTCATCGTCGGCCTCATGCAACAAGAGGTGAACCACCCGATGGATGGTGACGGCGGCCTCTCTGGTGGCGGTCTCATGGCGCGATCGGGAGGACGGCCAGTCCAACCGGAGAGACCACGCGCGGCTCGGCTTGCTATCGATCGTGTGATTAGCACGTGCACAAATCCGATATGTAAGATATATAGCTAAATTTGGAAAGAAAGGGACTAAGTGATCTTAAACATGGTAATTATTCAATACATATCTCAGCACATAAACAGTAGTATAATGATCAACTGTTCATGCTATCAAGCATAGGGATTTACGAGGTACAAATCTAAGTAGTCAAGATGCAAATCTTTAAGTGTACATCTTATGCTGTAGAGGCCAATCATGCACCTGTTATGATGTTAGCAGAGGTGAGCTTCTGATAAGAGTTTCTAAAGCACAGGTGGATCAATTAAAGGAAGTAATAAGAGTTTCTAAAGCAACAAATGATGTTAGCAGACTTATGTGAAGAATCACCATTTCGAACTTGCTTATCTCCTATTGTAACCTCAGTTGGTTGTAATTATGAGTGCGACCGTTATGATTTCTTTTCCCCTCCAAACATAGTTTAGGATTTAGGGTTTAGGGTTTACCCTCTAAAAAAAACACCGTCTTAAAAATTTGTGGCCTCTAAACATTATTTTCAAAATTTTGAGAAAAACAACTAAAATTGTCTCAAAAAGTTACTGCAAAATGTGACGACAACGCTAAAACAATCTTGCATTGCATTTGATAATTTTGCATGCATGCCAACTCTAGAAATGCCTTGGTAAATGAAATCACTCTGTTAACCAAGTCTAATCTCGGTAATCCAATTTATGAATTCTGCAATGAAAAAGGGTTTTTTATGTTTTATACAGTATCCGACGTGCTTTGCACGTGCACGCTTACTAGTTAGTTAGAAAAAACTCCACTTTGCCCCCTTCAACTATCGCCAAGTTCGGTTTTCCTCCTTAACTCCAAAACCAGGCAACCAACCCCCCGTGCTAATAATACAGAACAAAATACTCCCTTCACCTGAAACCACCTCAGTTATGGATGTAGTGACGTGCTAGTCAACATAGTTTTCTAGAAAATAAATTCCAAAAACTCAAAGAAATTGTGTATAATTATAGGAAGCTTAGAAAAAAATAAAAATACCTACAAAATTTGAAAAAATATGTAGTATCCAAATATTCAATAAAATATAATATTTATGAGTATACTTATATGTTTTCTTTGCCTTATAGTGTCTTTTATTGATCAAAAAAATCAAGTATTAGGAAAATTTTGTTTCACTTCTAGAAAAATGGGATTTAACTTTTGGAATGATAGTGAAATTAATAAAAAATTAATAATGCTATTTTCATCTTTGAATTTGATTTTTTAATTACAATTAAAAGGTCAAACTAGAATTTGAATTTAGAAAGGTAAAACTAACATCTTTATATTTTTATTAGTTTTCTCCAATTTTTCCACAATCCAAACTAATTTTTACTAAATGCATCATTTATTTATGGCAAGTTAAAGTGCCTAAACCTTCTTCGTTCCGCCGGCTTATCCATTAAGCCCCACACACAACTAACTTCAGCTTAGTCTGCACATTTATTCTGCTGAGACACTACAAAATGCCATTAATCAATAAAAAATCTTATAAAACAAATTTATTTTTTCATATAAATTCCCACACAAATATAATATTTTAATGCATGTTTTGTCTCTATAGAAATATATAAATTTATGGGTATTTTTATTTTATTTTTCTGAACTTCCTGCGCTATACAATTTATTAGAGTTTTTTGGAATTTTATGTTCTATAGAAATCCTGATTGAATAGGATGCCACAATACCCCATCATCCAAAGTTGGGATGGTTTCTGGTGTGTGTGTGTGGGGGGGGGGGGGTATTTTCTCCAATATTAATAACACATGAAGGTTAGTCACTCGGTTTTAGAGTTGCGGAGCAAAACCAAACTTTGACGATGGTTGAAAGGGGCAAAGTGGACTTTTTTTTCCTATTACGTCATTATCATTTTGGGCTGAACCCTCACTACACGAAGATGGAAAAGATAGAGAAGACAAGGTAGGGAATTTTTATTTTTATTTAATTTATTAAAATTATATGCATCACGTTTGTTTAGATCTACAAGCTCGTCGCCCAGACCCTGGATGATTGCCTGAGTCACGGAGGACGAGCACCCCCGTTGTCAACTCCATGGGCGATTGCCTCCCATGGGCGATTGGTGAGAGGACAAGCTCATAGCGGCGTAGGTGAACGAGGAGCAAGAGAGGAGCTCAACGTCGCCGTTGATCTGGCGAGGAGGAGCTTGGTGGCAGCGGAGGTGGGCGAGGAGGAGGAGAGGGATGGGCTATGCCGGTGGGTGGTAGTGATGAGGAGGGGAGACTGGACGGTGAGGCACACCATCACCGAGAAGCCCGCCACAGAGAATGAGATTCACTACCGCTATCGCTTGTGGAGGTGTGTATGGAGGTTCACCATCACCTATCACTGAGGAGGCCGTCGTCGCTGAAAAGCCAAGACTGCCACCAACACCCGTCTCTCCACCACCCCATCTGTCGCCCGTCTCTCGGCCGCCGCGATGGTGAGCTCCAAGACAACCGGTCGTCTCTCCACCGCAGCCCGCTTCCTCCTCACTCGTCGCCCATGGGGTGTGCGATGGGCCCCACAGCGCTGATAACAGGGTGCCCGCGCCCAAACCTGAAAAAAAAATCCGGCTATATTTTTAAGGAATTGAAAAAATAAAAATCCAGGACGGGTAGTATTCTCGTGGTCTGTGGCCCATTTTAGAGAAGGCGAGCAGACACCAGGCCCAGAAGCAGCACGTTATAAATCAGCAACAAACAAATGCCGTGCGCACGGCGCTTCTCGGCCTCTTTTCGGGGCGCGCATTTGCGGCTTCCGGAGGAAGGAAGCCACCACTGCAAGTAGCAACGGCCACTGCGGCGGCGCAGGGCTAAAGTGGCAGCGCGAGCGCAGAGTGGTTGAGAGCGAGAGAGAGAGAGAGACAGCTTCCCGTTTCTCCCGCGAGCTTTCGCACCGAGCACCCGCCCGCCCACCACCGCCGCCGCCGCCGCCGGCAAGCAGCTTGTGGAGGGAGGAAGGGGGAGTGGTGGACCGAGCGCTCGCCGAGGGAGAGCGGGCGGCGCGAGATACTCGGCTAGGCGGAGCCGGAGGGAGGCCAGAAGCCTCCGACGTCCGCGCGACTGCCCGGTTGGGTGTCCCGGTCGTGATCGGAACCCCCTCCCGCCGCCATGGCCAGGTAAATGCCCCCACCTCCTGCTGCTGCTACCCCAAGACATTCGCATCGGCTCAGTTGCTTAATCGCCCAGAATTTCCTTGCGGTCGTGCCAGATAAATGGTCAGCTGCGTTCAGTTTACTTTACATTACTCCAGTGATTTTCCGCGGGGATAAACTGTGCAATGTGATGGGAATACGGGACTGAAATTAATCGGTAATGTCAGCAAAATTTTATGTTTGTGGTTTAGTTCATGCTCTACTTCGCGTTGGGTGTGGGTGGCATAAACAGCAGCATTACTCAGCAGTACAGAACAATGCACAACCTATTCGTCTGATTTATGGCCTGCTTCTTTTTGCGGGGATAACTTTCTTCCAAAAGGGATTTTATCCCATTTTCCATTGCATTCAAAAGAGCAATACAACGGAAACCATGTGCGGGGATTACTTTCTGTATTCCACTTGGCAAATGGAACACAAAGGTTGAAGCCTGTCACTCTAAATTTCTATATTAGATTGTTCAATCAATAGTGAGAAAGTGGTGACAAAGTCCCCAGATTGTCTTGTCATTTTTATTTTTTGCATTTCAAGAACAGGGCATCGGAACAATATACTACCATGCTGTACATACTACATGGTCTACCAATTATCATCACATAATGTCCTGTAAAATTAAACTAAAAAGGAGCAGCATGCTATGTGATATTTAGTTGTCACATTCCAGTCCACATCCACGCAACTCCTCCTTTATCTTTTAATGTTGCAACCTATGTACTGCTCAGTCAGAACCAATTACCAAACACTAGTGTGCTTCATTTGCAAGCTGCAGGTCGTGGCTTATTACTTGTAGGGGAGTTGCTAAGAAGATACGAAATGCAACTCTTTGCTCTGATCGTCAGATAAGTGAACTGGGTACAGAAGCACAGAGGGAATGTCCCAACTGCAAGCATCTCATTGATAACAGTGATGTGAGTACATTTAGACCTTTTAATGTAATGTTGGTCTTCTGTGAGTTCTTACTTGTAAGGAGTACTTTGGTCAACTTTTGGCTGCATACTTACTGGAAACCTGTTTCTGAGATATGGAAACAAATATAGAAATACTCATAGACTATTTAATATTTAGTTGATTGCTGGCTAAGATGCATCTATTGTAGATGGCAACAAAAATGGAAATATGGGGTGATATGAATGTGTTAGGCTAGGCTATTTCTTTGCTTGGTTCCAGAACTTGTGCAATGATACGAGAATTTTGCTAGATAGTTATGGCACGCCTGTATTAAGTATTAACTCACAGAAGCTGCATCATAACAGACGCATGCAAAAATGGAATTGATCTCAGCTCACATCAATAGTAAAAATCTATGAATTCAAATAACATTGTGCTTTCTTTCAATGTTTGCAGGTTGCTATGCAGTGGCCTGGTCTGCCCGCTGGTGTCAAGTTTGATCCGTCTGATTTGGAGCTGCTCAAACATCTAGAAGAAAAGATTGGCCTGGGAGGTTCAAAGCCCCACATGTTCATTGATGAATTTATTCCAACTGTGGAAAATTATGAAGGAATCTGCTATTCACACCCTAAAAATCTCCCTGGTAGGGAATTTCTTATCTTGTAATGGTATAGGTGTTTATTAATTCATTAGTTCCATGTTCTGAACTATGTGCCTATTCATGCGTGTAGGAATGAAGAAAGATGGAAGCAATGTTCATTTCTTTCATAAAGTTTCAAATGCATATGGCTGTGGCCGTCGCAAGCGTCGAAGGGTTAGCATAAGTGATCACAGTGGTTCTGATGAACATGTAAGGTGGCACAAAACAGGTAATTCAAAATCCGTAGAAGATAATGGTGTTATGAAAGGTTGGAGGAAAATACTGGTTCTGCACAAAAAACCGCAAAGAGGTGGCAAACCTGTTAAAACTAACTGGGTGATGCATCAGTACCATCTTGGGGAAGAGGAAAAGGAAAAAGAAGGGGAATTTGTTGTTTCCAAAATCTTTTATCAATTGCAAAAAAAGCAGATGGACTCATCTGATACAGAAAGAGCTGATGAAGAAACTGATGCATTTGCTGAAAGGATTGGTCCAGAAACACCAAAGACAAACACCCCACAGCCATGTCGCCCAAAGGACAGTCCATCTGAAACTGTGCATGACGAGGTAACGCACGTTAACCTTTTGAAATCATTGGTATGTTTGGAATTTGTGGAGTAGATCAATGCCTTTGATTTAGTTTTCAGTAAGAAATGATTGAAGGAATACATTTTTTTTGTGAAAATGCTTGTCAATTTACCAAAAGGAACCTGTGCAACAGCACAAATCTTTTAAACGGAGGAGTTAAAGGCTGGTCTGCATACAGCTGCTGTTCAGATTCTTGGTTACTGCCAAGCCATTTGGAAACTAGTAAGGTTGGCCTGGCAGGGCATATAATCATGTTTCAGAACCTACACCCAACCAATAATAACGGTTGTTCATAGATGATTTAGAGTTAGTAGTACAATTGTGCTCTTACAATAGAAACTAGGAACAGTCGGCAGGAACGTAATCAGGTCTCACCATCTGCACGCAACCAATGGTAACCATCGTCCATAGATGATATAAAGTTTGTCCAATTATATTCTTTAATGGTGGAGTATAGAAACACTAGTTTCAATGGCCTGGAAAGCAGCTTATGTTGAGACAGTGAATACATACGAGCTTATTTGTTTGTCACTTCTTTTGGTGCTTTGCTTCAAATTCTGTCTTCCTTATTTGCTAACTATTTCTTAGTAACACCTTTGTGCTCCTGGTTTGCCGATTACTGCAGGAAGAAGAACTAAACATACCAATTGTAAGCCTTGAGAATGGCGCTCAGAACCCTGCATGGTGTGCTGGAGAGTCTCAGGCTACTGAGGCAGCACCTCAGGCTTGGTCTAACCTGGACCAAACCCTGCATTGCCATGAGGTTTTGGATTCCTTCGATCTTGAAACAGCGCATCCCTTTGACCACCCCATCCTATCCCAGAGCAGGATTGAGACGCTTGACATGAGCTTGAATGCGCTTTATGGATTACCTGATCTCCACAATGTAGACCTCGTAACACCACCAGATCTTCAGCTTGCTGTAAGTCTCTTTTGGTCTTGGTGATTCCTAGGTTTGCTATAGCAAATCCAACCGTGTCTTTCTTTCCTCTTGCGACAGGACTTGCAGTTTGGTTCACAGGAAAGCATTGGCAGCTGGCTAGATCGCCTCTAGATGGCCCGATAAGTTGGACAGTTGAAGTAGCGGCAAGAAGGACCGTCTTTTTTCTTTTCTTTTTTTGCAGCGAACATGATGATATGGTGGCAACTTTTGCAGGATCGGTTTGGCAAGACAAAAGTACGTCACATGTTCCCATCTATGATGTGTCGAACCATTGAACAAACCCAACATCCAGAAGAACTTGAACATCCTTTTTTTCGGTGGCTTGCTCAGACTTTTGAGACATATGTCGTGTACATGGTGGAGTTCTTCAGCAATTTTAGCTCTTTATGCCTGCATGTAGACGTAGGCGTTTTTTGGGAGATGTTTATGACTTGGTGAGAAACCATGCTGTGAACTTTGGTCGCACTAATGTGATCTGCTAGCTATGCCCAGCCAAATGCGGCATGTCATAAGATTAATCTTTGTTCATTGCCGACTAGCCAGCGCACTGCCATCGAGCGCCTTCGCAGTGCCCTCGCCTGCACGGCGGCGGTGGCTTGGCCGGCGCCATTGAGGGGGGCGGCTTGCATTGCATATAGTCATAGAGAAGAGCTCCAGTCCCATGCTTTCGCGCTCTGATCACCACCGTGGGCGCCGCCGTCGACGCAGCCGGACACGCCGATGATCGTTATTGCTTGGTAGCATTCTTGGCAGTTTCTCTATAAACCATTTACCGCATTTTTTAAAAGATTTTCTCTGTCCACTAAAATTTCTTTAGATGTTATGTTATATCTTTTAAAAGATTTGTTTCTCCTAGAGGTCATCTATCCAAAGAAAGTCAAATAAGCAATGCTTTGCAACAGGACCTCGTGAGGATGCTCGAAGCAAGTAAATAAGAAGCTAAAGAATGCTCATAAAAATAGGCTGTTACCTGTTAAGTAACTATAAATTAATTGTGGACACAACTGTATCCTTAACCTATTGAAACGACCGTCATTATTCGTGTCAAACCAATAGCGATTTATACAAGTTAAATCTTCTAATCAATGGTGCACCAGTAATGATTTCTTTGCATATGTATTAAGGCGTTTGGCCAGCTGATTTCGAAATCGTCCAAAGTTTTTTATGTTTTCATTGTAAAATGATGATGGATCCTTTTTCGTAACTTTCAATTAGGAGTACGAGAATTAAAATACATGAAAATTCTTAATCCTCTACTGCATCTAGGAGATGGAATATTTTTTGGTTGTGATGCACTGATGCTATAATCATTTGAAGTGACAATACTAGCTGTGGCTTTGTGTTATCAAGAGGCCGTGAACCTGTGCACTACGCTCAGAAAAATACGAGAGACTCGTAACAGAACAATCATATGCTCGCGAGTAGCCGGCCCGGTGCATTGAACCTTGGCCCATGAAAAACTTGAACAGAAGGAGGCCCCGTGCCATGCCAGTACGCACCCGCGATTGCATGCGAGACAGCAACATCTCTGCCGACTGCCGGGCCTCTGAGTCAGCACTCAAGCACTGCTCATTCTTCAGAAAAAACAGCAGGACATGCACTTCGCAGCTGGCACTTCGAGCTGATTCTTAAATCCTAGTAAGATCGGTGGTACGTATGATCAAAGCTGGGACAAATCTAGGGCAGTATCTTGAGCTGTGGGAGGCTGTGGCCGTCGGCTCCGGCACAGGGATGGGAAGTGGGGCGGGCTGATGTTCACACCCGCGGAATCGGCCCACCTAAAGGCCCGCAAAAATACCCGCAACCATCTGCCAAAATCCCAGGTGGAGTGAAATTTCCGCACTGCCCCACCAGGACCCGCTTTGCCCGACGAAATCGCCCCCAAATCGCTGCGGCGGCGATCCATACATACCACTACCGGCCTCCTCGTCTCTTTCCCAGTAGGTCTCGTCACCCGGTAGGCCTCGTCGTCGACCCATCCTGCGGTGCGTCTTCGCCCGCCCGCCACCAGAGCCTCTCAAACTCGGGTGAGTCTCTCTCCGTCGATGTAGAGCCTTCCTCAGCCAATGTCGCTGCACCGCTCTGAATATATCTATGAATTTTCCGATCAGCCACATGCATGCATTCAAGTATTCGATAATACTAATGTTGCCCGTAATGCAAAAATTCAAGGGTACCCACGAGATTGCAAAATAAATGCCATGTTTGGAAATTGGATGCTGAAATGCATGCATATAGCTGCAGCGTTCGAATCTCTCTCTGAAATTCGATATTTTAGTTCATTTGCGGTCTGCTGTCTGTATGAATACAACTTTGTTGCGGTCATAACGTGGGTACCGCATGCCCTGCATGTCATTAGCGGGTAATTTAATTGCACTGCTAGCAACTGCTCTGAGATTTGCGGTCCGTGTGAGTGGGTGCGGGCTGGCCGCAGCCTGCCCCACTTGCATCCCTACTCCGGCATCCTTCGCTGGCTCGCGGCGCAAGCAGCACGGAGCTCTCTCTCGCTGCAGCCTGCAGGCCGGCCGGCATCGGCATCGCCCAGAGCGCCATGCAGTGCAGGATCATCGAGCACGGGGGCATGGCACGCATGTGTCATGTGTGGACTCGCGCGGCTCGGTTCTATGATTGTCGCGTACGTTGTTCCTTACTTCCTTCCTTCTCGTCGGGCTATGGCCGACGGCCGTCGATCGACTAGAGTCAACTTAGGATGGATGGTTTTTGTTAGTCTAGTACGCATGTGTGATTGCCGTGGTTAGGTTAATTACCTTCCCAGCTAGACTAACCATCAGCTAATTTTGAGGAAGATAGCCGAGGTCTTTCTGCGTTGGTGATCTTGAATGGCATTCTTCACGTGAAGGAAGTTATTTTTAATGGCACGCCTTCGATGAATGCCAAAGTGCATTCATCAAAGTGTCGTTCATTAAAGATAACTTCCTTCACATGAAGAATGCCATTCAAGATCACCAACGCAGAAAGACATCGGCTATCTTCCTCAAAATTGACTTCTCTAAGGCTTTCGACTCAGTCCATTGGGGCTATCTTCTAGAGGTTCTGCAGCGTCTGGGATTTTTGAAATTTATATGTCAAGTGTGGTCTAGTTTTGTTTGAAAAAATATGGAGAACCCATTTTTTTAAAGGGTTGAGAGAGAGAATCACCAAGATAAGAAAGACGGCCCAGCGTCATCCCTTCATTGGCGCGACGCGGCGGCGACCAAACCCTCGCGGAGACCCTCGCCGGAACCCTAGCCGGCTTGCCCGCCTGACGCCTGGTGGCCTAGGCGGTGGCGGCCTGGCTCCCCCTTCTCCTCCTCCCCTCCTCCTTTCTCCTCCTCCCTTCTTCTGTTCGTGCTTGGACAATGGCTTGAGGCGGCCGCTCGGTCGGAGGCGGTAACATGATGGCCGGATCCGCAGCGTGGAGGCCGGATCCGAGGCATGGCCCAGCCAGCAGCCACGCGCTGCTGGCGGCGACGACGGCAGCTGGTGGTGGCGGCGCGAGGCGTCGCGCCATGGCGTGGCTGGCGGCGGCGGCGGCGGCGTGGGCTGGTCGGGCGCGAGGCATCGCGGCTTAGGCGGCGGCGCAATGACGGCGGTGGTGGCCCGACCTCCCTCCACGGCGCTGGTTCGGGCGACGGCGCGGCAGCGGGCGGCGGTATGCGCCGCGCACGGCGCTGACTGGCGACGGGCGGCGGCGGGCGGTGCGGCCTGGCGCGAGGCGCCGCGGCTTGGCGGCGGCGCGCGGCGCTGGCGGCGGAGGGGCGGTTGGCGGGCGCTACACGCGCGGCGTTCGGCCGACAACTGGCGGCCTCGCGCGGCTCTGGCGACGGCCAGTGGCGTCATGGCCTTCGAGACGGCGCGGCACTGGGTGGCGGTCTCCTTCCAGCCGCCTTCCTCCGGCGACCTCCTTCCTTCGGTCCTCGGCGGCGGCTCTAGATCTGAGCACGGCCGGCGGCCTCCTTCCTCTGGTACTCGGTGCGGCGGCGGACAACCCCCTCCTCCAACGTCGCGACGGCGTCCGGTTACTCCCCTTCCCCCCCTTCGCGCGCTGTGTTGGAGCTTGACGTCGGCTTTCCCTCCTTCCTCTCTTCTTCCTCCTTCTCCTCCTCCTAGGCCTGTCTTGGCGGAGGCCGTCCGGGGGGGACCGCTCCGTGTGAGGCCGGATTCGCGGGCGGGAGGCTCGGATCTGGCGGTGTGTTGACCGAAGCGGTCGGAGTGGGTCTACTCCAGGGTCGTGGACCGGTGGCCTCGTAGCTTGGCGAAGCTCGGCACCGGCTTCTTCTCCTTCTTCCCCTCCCCCTTAGCCTGCCTCAGTGGAGGCCGCTGGGGGGGTTCGTTTCGGTACTTGGCCGAAGCGGACGGAGCAGGTGGGCTCCAGGGGCGTGTACTCGGCGTCTTCTCGGCTCCTCCCGTGGTGGCTTGGTGGATCGTCTTCCGTCCTCAGCGTCACGTCGACCCCTGTTTCTAGCCTGGTCCCGTTCTCGTCCACCTCGCCCTCCCCTCCCTGCGAGGTGCTCGGTGGTGTAGGTCGGCTTCTTATGGGTTAGTGTCAGGGTTCGGCTTGTGCCGCCTGGGTGGCGCGGCGGTCGGTCTCCTTCGCTTCCCGTGCGAGGGTCACCAGGCGTGGTGGCCCCTCTCCGACGGCTTTGGCTGGCGACTTCTTCTCCGGCAACGTCCTTGTCCTCTGCCTCTTGACCCGGTCCCGTCCTTGTCGTCTCGACCCTCCCTTTCTCCGAGGTGTCCAGTGGCTTGGGCGGCTTCCTCCGCGTCGGGTGGCAGCGTTCGTTCGCGTTTTTCGACGTTGCGTCTTCGGCCGGCGACTCAGTTCTTCCGTGCTTGCGACCATCGGCGGCCTTTGCCTTCTGCTCTAGTAGGGTAGGTCTTGGGCGAAAGCCTCGCTCTTTTGGGCTGGTGTTGGCGTCACCTTTGGTGTCGTTCCCTCACTGGAGGCATCACCTGTTGGACCTTTCCCTGCTCTGGGTGAAAACCCGAGCGGCTTTGCGACGGCGGTGGGTTCTCCCCGTCGTTACCTCGTTGGAGGTGTCGTGGTTGTCGTTCTTGTGCTTTGGGTTTCCGCTGGGTCTGATTCACTAGAAGTCGTTCGTTGCTGTGTGAGTGTTGGTGGTGTTTCCCCTTCTCCCTCACCTGTATCTCTTTGTTCGGTCTTTGGCCTAGGTGGCAGCGGTAGGGCTGCATTCCTCTCTCTCTCCTCTGTAGGTGGTGTTCCCGGCTGTGACCGGAGGTGTGTCTGACTCTGGCCAGGGTTGCAGCGGAGCGCTGCGGTTGTATCTCGTGCTTGCACGGGTTTTTTTATTTTATTTTCTCCTGCTTATCAATGAAATAGGACGGCAGTTCTCCTGCCCCTCTTTCAAAAAAAAAAAAATTTTTTATTTTTGAATTTTTGATAATTTTTGTTTGTTTTTATTTTTTCTCTATGCAAACATTAAATATCTATGCAGACAGCTTATAGACAACCCATTGTATGGGTAGTCTCTTGTATTATCTATAGATGACATGGCAATGGTTAGAGACAGCAGCTATCTCAACCATTGTACATGCTCTAAGTGAATGAATCATTTTTGTTACTCTTCAAATTCTCTCTACTTTCAGTTTTGACCGTGGAGAATGATTTTTTTAGTGTCGCTTTTCTGGCAGCGACCACGGCGAAATCATCGCCCCTGCGCCTGCTGATGATCAATAGCGCTCGCTCTCCGCGTGAGTGCGCGCGCGCTTGTCGTCGCTGTGAGCAATGCGCGCGCGTGTGGCCGGCGACCGCGCCGGGGACACCGAGAGATGGCGGCAAGCCGGTTGCCTTGGGCAGCTAGGAGCAAGCGTCGGCATCGCACGCGCGTACGTACGCAGCAGGGGCGGATCCAGGATTTTGAGTTGGGGGGTGCACACTTACTGATTGCGGCTGGCGGTGGAGGCGCCGAGGCGAGCAGTTCGGCCGACGCTGTATGGTAAGGCGAAGGGCGGGTGGCGTCGTGCGGTGAAGGCGGCGGACTGGGGTGGAGGCGGCGACGGGAGAGCTAGGGTTGGCAGAATGGGAAATTTGGGGGATTTTCCCCCAAATTTTGCTGAGATGGGCCGAATGGGCCGGGGGGAGGAGGGAGGTGGCTAGTTCAAAATGTTATGGGTCATT
The DNA here is from genome assembly GCA_036346415.1 of Raddia guianensis. NCBI lineage: Eukaryota > Viridiplantae > Streptophyta > Magnoliopsida > Poales > Poaceae > Raddia > Raddia guianensis. Next base: position 22,782,593 of record CM070535.1, read on the forward strand.
TTAGTAGGCTGCTCAAGGTAAAAAGCCAGAATATCTTATGAAATAGTCTTTTTCTTTTAATATAAGACCTAATAGACATACATAGATTAAAACTTTCTAAAAAAATTAAGGGGGTGCCCGTGCATACCGGGCACCCCCCCTGGATCCGCCCCTGGTACGCAGCCGGCCACATCCACATGTACGGTCGCGGCAAGGCGATGCGGCGTGGCGCATACATGATTGGGAGCTCCTGTTCATTCCCTCGCGTCTTCCATGCTTTGCTTTTATTGGGTAGGCTTGCTGGCCCTGCTCATTGGCTTGAGCTGCCAGAGTGCGTGAGGAGGCCTCCTTTGTTCCACGTCAAACATTGTACTCCTCCCTCGGTATCAGAATGTAAGCGCGCATTGCTATAAAAAAAAACATTTGTAACTTTTAACTAATGATTAAGCTAAAAACATGTATATTTGGTGTTATGCACATGATATAGTTGGATTAATATTTGAAAATACTTTCGTATTATGTTAGTTTTGTAATTGTTGATGATATCTTGTAAAAAAACTAGTGGTTAAAGCTTAGTGTTGAAAACCATATCAAAAAATTGTGTGTTATATTTTAAATGAAGGGAGTATGATTTCTAAAAAGGATGTACAATTGCCCTTGCAGAAACAACTCCCAAGCAAGATCGTACAATTGCGGCACGGAAGCATGATTGAGCGCGGTTATTATTTTATTAGGTGCCACACCTTATTAGCCGTTTTAATCTGTCCCCCCTTTTTAAGATAGCGAAAATTATATGATTTTCGCATCTACATGTGCACGGCAAAAAAAAATTTCGCATCTACATGTGCACCGCAAAAAAAATCTTGTAACAGTAAAGCACATGGCTACAAAGAAAAGAACATAAACAAAAGGCTCGAGTGGCGAAGAAGAATTGTCCAAACTTAAATTGATCAGATTTTATTATTATTTTTCATTCAATTTGTTGAAAAGCTCCGTGAGCACCATCTCTAATTAATGATTGTTCTCTTTTTGCAGCGGCGCAAAAGCCAATGAGCTCTTCTAAAAATATTCTGTAAAATAATTCCTTTCTTATTTTAATGAGACACAACTTCAATATTTATGGAGATGTTATTGGGCATATCAACCAGGTATAAACTATTGACAAAATTGGTTGTAGTTGTACAACTTATTTGTCTTATTTGATCTTCTTATTACTTACCTTCGATTAAAATATAAATAATTAGGTTTTTAAATCCGTATTTTTTATCTTGAAGGTGTATCTAAAAGCACTCTAAAATAAAGTAAACAAAGGGACAAGACTCTCAAGGCCACACCGCGAAGCTCTCGAATTTATAAAATATGTCAAATAAGTAAATAAGTAAAATAAGATAAGCTAGGGAGAACATGCCCTTTCAACTTAAATTAGACTAAATTAAATTAAAATTTATCTTACTATTTTTGTACAAGCCAAACGTAGAAGTGCTTTGTAGTTATTTTTAGGGGGTTTAAAATTGCGCTATTGCTATTTCGCAGGCGCCTGAAATTTGCGATTTCGTGCAGGCGCTAAAAGTTCCAGTAAGTTTGTACTGTTTTTCCACATTTCTATTCACTGGAAGAAACGTTGTGAGAAGATGAAACTTTTAGCGAGGGTTGTTTTGCGTTTTCTTTGTGTGTGGTGTCATGGCGATCGTTGTCCTCCGTGCAAATTACAAAATCGTGCGGACGCTAAAAGTTTCAATAAATTTGTACTGTTTTTTCACCTTTTCATTCACTGGAAGAAACGTTTTAAGATGGTGGAAAAAAATTCTGCAAGTAGGAGAGGGGGACTGTTGCGTGGGGGACCGTGTTAAAAGCTGTTGTTGCATGTTGCGCCTGCAAAAAGTGCTAAAATGCAGGCGCCTGCACAATAACACATCCCTTAAAATTGTTCTTCTTAAAGTATACAAATTTATTTTATAATTTTTTAGATTATCGATTATCTAAACCCCCCCCCCCCTCTCGAGAATAAGGTCTAAATTTGGTGGCTTTGCTAGTTACCATTACAACTTTCTCTCCTTGCTACATGACGTTGTAAATTTGTTCTTCCAGAAGATACTCTCCAAATAGAATATCATCTTTGATCATGTGTATGAGGGTAAAAGGTTCATTTTACACTACTAGTTAAGCAAAGTGGTATGTGCTTAAATAATGGCAGAAAAAACGAGAAAACAACCTTTCTAGTTGGTCACTGGTCATTACGAAACATAAACATACATCAAACATACATTTCATAAAATATCAAATTTCACACATTACATAGGTTCAAATGAACTAAATTGAAATTTAGCTTTTCCTAGTTGACCGTAAATCGATATAAATATTCTCCAACATATTTCATAAATATCAAATTTCACAGATAACATGGTTCGCATGAACCAAATCAAATTCAACGTAACTTTTCCCGTTGACCATTAAACAACATAAACATTTATCAACACATTTTACAAATACCAAATTTCACACGTACCATACGTTCACATAACTTTCATAAGATTTAATTTTTGCTATTTTCTGTCAATTTTCAAACCCATATCAATTTATCCAACTAGAAGTGCAAAATGGACATCTAATCCTCGTTACTGTCTCCTATTCCTATATGACTAGAGACGATACTGTATTGGAGAGAGTGCCTTCAAATAAACATCAAATTGAGAGTGTCATATGGTCAATTTTTTGCGTGAATTATTTGGTCTGAGATGGTAGTTGGCATATGAACCAGATTATTTGGACAGGATACATGACAGTGGATATGGTTCATGAAGAACAATTGAAACACACAAGAAGATTAGCTGAATGAAACCCTGAATCACGATAGCTATTCCTACCAGCCAACTATCTTCCCAACTATCCCATATATGCAGATAACAAAAGACGTGGCATGACATTTTTACGAAAAAAAATTGCGATGAAACGAGGCCAAATGATACGTCATAGGGGCGACTATACAACGGGATCCGTTGGAAGCCCACCCCGATGGAATCGCCTCCTTTCTCTGCCCCTCCACCGCCCCCGACGGTGTTGCGCGCCTCCGCCCCCGCCGCCTCCTTCTCGCCGGTGGCGTCGCCGCCGCCTCCGCCCCTTGACCTCCCGCGTCGCCGCCACCCTAACTCGAGGGTGAGATGCGGTCCTCCTCCACCGCCGCCGACCGCTTTCACCCTCCTCACGGCTTGGGGCGCTCTTCGCCTCCGCCGCCCTCGACGAACCCCATCCACTGCCATGCCACCGCCTTCCCCAGCCCAAATCTAAACCTGAACCCCACCCCGAACCCTAACCCGAACGACCGGAGGCAATGGCGAGGTCGACGGCGAGGTCGGCGGCGGCGAGGTAGGCCTTCTTCTTCCTCCTCCCTCCTCCCTCCTCCTTCTTCCTTCTTCTTCCTCCCTTCCTCCTCTGCACAGCGCGCGCGGGGAAAGGGATGCTGGGCGTTGGGCGCGGGGTGCCATGTGGTGCTCGGGGACCGATCCCACTCGGACGGGATCCTGTCCCCAAGAATTTCTCTACGTCATATAATGAAAACTATTTGAATTGCGTTTTGCTCGTCACATTAGCGCCAGCACGAGCTGTTCTCCATCGTTTTCGTGGGAAGTAGGGCACAGCGGCTCGTGACTCGTCAGAGCTAGGCAGGCAGATCCGTGCATGGCTCGGCTCGGCCGAACTGAATTGAAGTGCCCATGAAACGGTGCCGGCACGGGCTCCATCCTGACGCAGATCGACATGCATGCGTGCGTGCCTGAGCATATCCGAGCTAGCTCTAGCTGCCGTCGTCTGGTTGCACCACTGCCACCACCACACCAATCGATCGACCGGCCATTCGTACGCGGCGTTTAAAGTCTCCGCACGCGCGCGCGCGCCGCGCCGCTCGTGTGAGGCATTGATGCTCCGGCCAGTCAACTAGCTAGACACAAGCTTTCGTCGATGCCCGAAACAGCAAGGCCCCAGACGAACAGCCAAATTATTTCAACCTTTTTGATCAGGCCTTAACCCGATCGGCGCTAAAGCCAATCGTCGTTTCGCCAGAGAAAAAGCGATGGTCTTGCTGCTGCCGGCGATGCTGCGTGCTGAGGCAGATCGAGCTGGATCGTGCGAAGAAGACGATGTGGTGCGTGTTGGAATTTGGCCCATTAGGCCCATCCTGAAAATGCCAAGCATATAAGTGAATAGTACCATATTGCTAGTTGGAAGGAAAAAATACCAACTTATAAGGGAGAGCTACCCAACCCCTTTGTCATGAGGCACATGGGGGATTGGGAGCTATTTGCTAGAGTCACATGCACGCGCGCGTGATTTTCCGTGTGACTTTTTGCGACTTGCGAGTCGCCGTGCCGAGGATTTAATCCTGGCACACTAATCTCTCTCTGGCTCTCTCGAGTTTTTGCTCTCTACTGTGTTGAGTCCTCGCGCGATCATTTTTGACACACTAATCTCTCTCTGGCTCTCTCGTGTTTTTGCTCTCTACTGTGTTGAGTCCTCGCGCGATCATTTTTGTGGATCGAAGGAACGGCGGTTGAGACTCGAGGATAAAACTTCAGGAGACGTCCAGGAGACTGCTCTCTGGCTCTCTCGCGTTTTTGCTCTCTGCTGTGTTGAGTCCTCGCGCGATCTAGTTCCTCATCAGCCTTCCTCTCGGCGTGCACCAGGAGGAGGGTGAGCGGGATCTCCGTTCCGGTTCTTCTTTGTGAGAGACTGCACGGGAGGCGGCAATCGAGTTTCGGCGGCGCAGATCTCGCGACCGCTCGTGCCGACGAACCACGACGTCGACTACTTCCTCTACGGCCGGACGTCTCTTCTTCGCGATCTCTTCTTCGCCGATCCCTACGTAAGTATCCTCCTCTGACTCCAGAGGATTTAATCCTGGCACACTAATCTCTCTCTGGCTCTCTCGAGTTTTTGCTCTCTACTGTGTTGAGTCCTCGCGCGATCATTTTTGGCACACTAATCTCTCTCTGGCTCTCTCGTGTTTTTGCTCTCTACTGTGTTGAGTCCTCGCGCGATCATTTTTGTGGATCGAAGGAACGGCGGTTGAGACTCGAGGATAAAACTCCTGGAGACGTCCAGGAGACTGCTCTCTGGCTCTCTCGCGTTTTTGCTCTCTGCTGTGTTGAGTCTCTCGCGATCTAGTTCCTCATCGCCTTCCTCTCGGCGTGCACCGGGAGGAGGTGGCGGGATCTCCGTTCGATTCGCTTTGTGAGACACGCACGGGAGGGCGGCAATCGAGTTCTGGCAACAGATGTCATGCGACCGCTCGTCTTAAACGAACCACGACGCCGACTACTTCCTCTACGGCCGGACGTCTCTTCTTCGCGATCTCTTCTTCGCCGATCCCTCACGTAAGTATCCTCCCTCGACTCCAGAGGATTTAATCCTGGCACACTAATCTCTCTCTGGCTCTCTCGAGTTTTTGCTCTCTACTGTGTTGAGTCCTCGCGCGATCATTTTTGGCACACTAATCACTCTGGCTCTCTCGTGTTTTTGCTCTCTCTTGTGTTGAGTCCTCGCGATCATTTTGTGGATCGAAGGAACGGCGGTTGAGACTCGAGGATAAAACTCCTGGAGACGTCCAGGAGACTGCTCTCTGGCTCTCTCGCGTTTTTGCTCTCTGCTGTGTTGAGTCCTCGCGCGATCTAGTTCCTCATCAGCCTTCCTCTCGGCGTGCACCAGGAGGAGGGTGAGCGGGATCTCCGTTCCGTTCTTCGCGTGAGACTCGCACGGAGGGCGGCAATCGAGTTTGGGCGGCGCAGATCTGCGCGACCGCTCGTCTTAAACGAACCACGACGTCGACTACTTTCTCTACGGCCGGACGTCTCTTCTTCGCGATCTCTTCTTCGCCGATCCCTACGTAAGTATCCTCCTCTGACTCCAGTAGCCGCGAGTGCGCGGCTAGGGTTTTCGTGTTATCCAGAATGGATTGCCTGTTGATTGCCTGCTTGGTTGTGCATCTGTTTTGTCGTTTAATTACTTTCGGAATTGGTATAATGCCTATATCTCCAACAGTGCGTGCGTGCATGTGCCACTGCGATCGATGGAGCGACGACGACACGCTAACGACGCGCCCCGTGCGCGCGCGCGAGCGAGCTCGTACGTGTCGTGTGTGTGAGACAAACCATGAACGCGCGTGCCGCGCCACGCCGCGCCGGCCGTGCGTTCGCTGTCGTCGGCGCGCGCGCAAGTAATCGCCGCGGCATGGGTTGGCACGCGGAGGAGAAGACGCGCGCGCGCTTGGGGCGGCTCTCAAGTCTCAATTCATGCAGCGGCAGCGCGATGCGGCAGGAGCTGAGCTGAGCACAGTGCCGGCATTGACATGGACGCATGTACGTGCGCGTTCCGCCGCTGCGCGCGCCATGCCGTGCCCGAGGGGACCATGTCCTCTGTCATCATGCCCCTTTGTCATTTAATTGGATCGCTGATACGTACTCTCAGCGTATTAGCGTACAGGGTCTGTAACACCTCGGCACTTTTTAAATCCTAGAATGTTACTAACTTCACTATTTATTACTCTAAAATTTCGACAGCATGTTTTCTCTAAATCCACTTCACGGAGAAAACAAATACTCCATAATAATAAACTTAACAATATAAACATCAAGTCTCAACTACAGCCACGCCTCCACATAATCCAAGTGCCGGTTCCATCTCAACGGGAACCCATTAACACGACCAACAATCACCTCTCTTACTTTAAACGACGATGTGAGCAATTATAAAAATAAACAAAACCACTCGCTAGAAAATAGAAAGTACAAATCTTAAATATAATTCTTATTCTAAATTGTTCACAATATTAGCTCAACCAAATGTTTTCGGATTAAATAATCCTAAAAACAATACGGTAAATTGCGTGCTCTTGGGCCAATAAAGAGCTCTTTCTTTCTTAATACGTAACTCTGTTTACAGATGCCTTTATAGACTTACACGCACGCACTACCTGCGTACACCCAACTGCCACGATCTGCACGATGCAACTCCATACGCGTATGCGCCCACGCACTTCTGCTGCATGCACTCCTGAAGACTCGGCCGCATCACACCTCGCAGCCCCGCCCTTCCCTGCCAAAATGCACCCCGGAGATTCAGGATTCACAACGGCAGCTAGCTTCCCACGAGACTCACAGGCTTACAGTGCATGCATGTAGCTAGCTAATGCAACTACTAATGACTCCACTAATCAACCTACATGCCGTCTTACTAACTTTTTCATTGACTTAATTAAATGCAGTTTAATAGAAAACATGAACAATAAAACAACTAGATTAAATCCTAACAAGTGCTATTCTCATCCCATACATGTCGTCATCAGAGGTCATCTAAAAACTAAATAAAAGTGAGAGTGGGTATTAAAAAATACTCATCAACATCGTAAAGGTATAAATAGAGAAAACAACGAAACTTCTTCCATGAATTCATACTCAAAAGCAATAGCCATTTCAATGCTCCACATAATCCACTTCTCATCAACTTGATGCAACGCAATGCACATATCTGTTTCTGTTTTTGTTAAGCTGATGTCGATATAGCCGAGTGTCACCCGTCGAAGCAACACTCTTGCCCGCTCTATTTTAGATGGGGACCAATTTACTCCACTCCTATGGAGCGCATACCTAGTAGGTCTTTTCCCCAAAGCGCTTCGGATTAGTCATACAACTTTCTCATCGATCTCATAGGATTAATTATACAACTTTCTCATTGACCATGCTCATATGCAAAATGATGTAATTATGCTTCCACTATCATTCATACATTACATGTCCTCCTCCTTTAGCAATAAACAAGAAAACAATCGAATAAGCATCATATACTTGCTAAAATCATTCATCCACAAGCCAAGGTTAAGAAGAGAGCATCATCATATGAACAAATCACATGCAACCAACAAGCTATCTGTTTAACATACACTTGCCTTTTTGTGTCATAAATTAAGACAACACACGGATGACACCGATCCTTGCACCATCACCTATAGAAAGCGATAAATCTCAATGCCAAACCCGTACAATTAATAAGATTTAAACCGACGGTGAACAACTTGATAGGGCCCATGGACAACAAATGTGGAATGGCCCACCATGGCATGTGGGAGTCGATAGCAAGTCCCACGTATAAGTCAAACCCTAACCTCAATCTGTATCTCACTATTCTTTCTTTTATATCTTCCTCCTTCCTCATCTTCTCATGTCACTTCTAACTCTTCTCCCCCTCTCTCTCTTGTCTAGCGCCCCCTCCTCCTTCCTCTTGTTCGGGGTAGCAGTGAGGAGGGGAAGCCACGACGCCCATAGAAGATAGCCAACGGCAACGATTCCCGGCACTAGCAGCACGTTGACAACGATAACGACACTCCATTGGGCGGCGACGTTCTTTGATGGTGGCAACAGTGCTCCAATGACGAGGCACTGCTGGTCACGAGCAATAGGAGCAACACACAACACCCTCTAGATACGATGTCAGAGTGAGGTAGAACTCCGGCTATGCGACGGCGTCTCATGGCCACACTGGTGGTCTCCAATTAAGGGCGGCACACGACAGTAGGTAGGAGGAGGCAGCAACCGGTAAGGTGAGGGGGTGCTTGTGCAAAACAAAGGATGTCTAGGATTGCTCCTCCCCTCTTGTCACCGGTAAAATGGCCCAAGCAAACCGGGCTGATCTTTATCCAAACAGTGCATCACAGGGTCTACATACCAGCGACCCACGACACTCTACCACGATGGCAGAGGATCCGGTCCATGCCGATCGAGCTGCTTGCCTCCATGGAAACCCAAGTCCATACTCATGCACGCAATGCAACTCAATGCACGCGCAGCAGCGGCAGAGCACAGCTCCTACAGCACGCAGCGTCGCCTACCAGACTCGTCAGCATCGTGTTGCTTCACCGTACAGAGGGGATCAGGGCATCAGGTCCTAGCTGTGACGTTGTCAGCATCAAGGACCTTGCGTCCTTGCGGCCCACTGGGCCAAGCTTCCAAGACTTTTGCCTCCGACGAACTCCGTGCCGCTGCCGCCGCTGCTCCTACTAATTTTTCGCCGATCTGCCACTGCCAGTACAGATTGGACATTTTTGGTTGGAGCCTGGACCACTCAAGAATTGAGATTGGGACACCATGGAGAAGTCCATGGATCGAGCGTTCGAGCTGGATGGCGCCATCAGATTGCTGTGCCCTGTCCCCTGCGATTTCTTGGGTACCTATCCTGTACACCTACGTGTAGACAGGCAGCGAAGTACTGACAAGGACATGCTCCGTGGGAGGATTGCATATTTGCATTACAGTCTTGCAGATTCAAGTCATTCAACCCAGCCTTAATTCCTAAGATAGATCCTGTCTGATTACAAACATCTTGTTATCATCCACTACAGGTCAGTGAAGCTGCATATTGGCGTCAAGAAGAGCTTTTGAATCAAGTGACACACACAAATGAACTCTGGAAAAAGATTATTGTCCCAAGCATGTGCAGCACACCTGCTCTAAGACAAATGGAGGCTGGGAAATTAAGGCTGCAAGTAGGAGGGATCCTAGACGATCCGAATCTATCTAATCCCGAATGATTTGTCACTAAACAACCACGAGCAAATCCAGACGAGCCCTGCTTTGATTATGGGGGAAAAAGGTTTTGCAAGTTGCTGTGGTCTACCAGCTCTCTCAGGGGACAATTCAGATCGCATGATTATTTGAATGATCTCCATGCATGATATGTATTCTCAAATAATTACTCCGATCAGATTATAGGGCTCCCTCTCGGAGCTGTATTTTAAAGGATTGGATTGCTTGGGATACAAAATTTGTCAACATTGCATAAGCGGAGTCACGCTATAGCTTTTAAATTTCTGCTGCTTTGCCCAAGCCTTTCTCGGCAAGAAGATCACGTTGCCGGTTTATGGTGATTAAACAATGTGATTGTGTGAGGTATGTGTACATCAAAGTTGATACGGCCGGATTGCATAACGCTAAACATGTTAATCTCGCCAAAGTGAGCTGTTAATGGGGTAACTTTTTGCACTTTTGATCCATCTGCCAGGGGTGATAAAGGAATCTTCTGATCACTAGGCTAATTGTTGTTTAATGATGCTGTTGTCATGCATAAACTACCGCCTAGAGTCTCAGTGTCGGAGTCATTGTTCCATGTACACATCTTCCAGCAGTTGACTTGTAGACCGCCAACCAGGACTAGAGAAAACTGTTGAGCATCTACGTCTTCTGCTCTATTTTTCTACTTCATTTCACTATTAAATATTCATTATATACTTCCCTCCAAAATATCCACGTCTTCTACTATATTTTTCTACTCCATTTCACTATTAACTATTTATTCTATACTTTTGTAAAAAAAAAAATTTCACACTTTACATCACATTTTTAAAAGATTCCTTCCATCCACCAGCTAGCTAGTCTATTCAAAACTACAGTGTATTAGAGTGCCAACTATACATGCTCTTAGCATTTCCATCTAAAACTTCAAATACACACTCTATAAACACTATTCACTTCAATCTCTATCCATACCTCTAAAATTTATTCACGTTTTATAATACATTCTAAAAGATTCCTTCAATACAATAAATGCTCTATCCTTACACACTATATTTTACAGTTTCACCTATGAATGCTCAGGCCTGTAGATTATGAACAGTGAATTTTAGGAGAATCTAAGAGGGAACACTATCGAGTTATCAACTCTTCCTAACCAAAGCAATATATTTTTCATTCCAACTCTGAATTCATTTACAGTCATTATATGTTCATTATTTCCCTTTCTTTGACATACTAATTACTAACATCCGTTCGGTAATACTCCCACTGTTTTGATATATTTCTCCATAGCATCGGTAGTATATGTTTCAACCATTTTAATGTTATAGTTCTAATAAATTGATCAAACTATTGTTTTCAAGGAAGTTTAAATGCATACAACCAATCAAATTCATGCATGCAGCTAACCAAAATACCAAATTCATTAATTAGAGGTAGCATGATCATCTCAATGCATTTTTCACTTGAGATTGTGTTTTCTTGATCTGTGTGTAATGATGGGTATGAACTAATATAGAGAAATGGAGGGAGTACATGAAAACATTGATTTATGGGTTTACTAGGTAGATGTTACTACAAAATTTGGAAAATGTGACAAATACCACTACAAAATCGATATTTGTATCTTTATAATTATAGAAAACAATTGAAATATAAAAAGTGCCATATAGAAGTCATGTGACCCTTTTTTGCATATACATGTTCGCATTTGTGTATAAGGACATTTTTTCTTCCATCTTCTATCTCCCTTTTCGAGTACTATCTTGATGTCCTTCTTCGAGCATGGCCGTTTCGAATGCTCTTCCTTTTTCTCTCTACCTCCCTAGTTTCTCCCCGATTGCTAGCCGCTGTCCTCCCCTTTGATAAATCTAGGGCAGTTGATAACAAGGGGGAAGAAGCCATAGGCAAGGTAGGGGTTGAGCTCCTCCATAACCCTGTCCCTTGCCTCACAATTGTGCAGGGAAAGGAGAAGACAAAGGGTCACTACCATGAGTTTTCCAATGGCCCACGAGCTCAAGTGGCGGGAGGGTAGACTGCACACACCTTCCCACACCAAGAAATGGCAAGGGAAGGGGGACTGGAGGTGACCAAAGCCTATGGTTGTGTGTGTGTGTGTGTGTGTGTGTGTGAGAGAGAGAGAGAGAGAGAGAGAGAGGAGGAGGAGGCAAGACCATCCCCTCTTTTCTCTATTGTCCGAATGCAGTAAAAAGGGTGTTGATTGGGATTGTGAAATGAAAGAGGAGAGAGAGGAGGGGTAGCAGAAGATAGAAATATTGTTCGAATGCGACAAAAATTGCCATGTGGCATCATAATGCCACTTTTACTTTTTCATAATTTTATAATAGAAAATTTATAAATACATGTGTTGTAGTGATGATTATGATATTTTTGATCTTTGCAAGGCCATGTATCCCATTAACCCTTGATTTATATACACTGCGCAAGAGGTCAAACTAGTCGATAACACTATTAGAACCCTCATGTGTCATTCCATTATGTTGTTCCCCCTGCATGCCATAGTTGACCCGTTGTCGCCAGTCAAGACGATTTTGCCCATGAAAAATGTTTTTTCATGGATGCTACCGTGCACTTTGGAGGGTTGATTCGGCACATGACTGCTCACGAGTGGCGCAGGTGCAACTATCAGGCAGGAGTAAGAACCTATACGTTCGTCAGCAATTCAGCACAGCAGAGGCAGGGTTGATTCGGCACATGATTGCTCGCGAGTGGTACAGGTGCAACTATCAGGCAGGAGTCAGGACCCATACGTTCGTCAGCAATTCAGCACAGCAGAGGCAAAGGTGCAAATTTGGACGATGCTGGCCGTCACAGAAGGCGTTGCTTGGCCGGCAGAGAGGCACCAGGGAGGTGTAACTTGGTCTAGGGATCCTTTCAAATGTATTTGGCCTAGCAGGAGGTGGACAATGACGAGCTTGACGATAGCAAAGACCGCAAGGCGCGGCGATGCACGGTGGTCTAGCAAAACAATGGTGAACGTGTATCAGGGACGGGAAGGGATTACATGGCATAGAGAATAGTGGTTTGGGTGGCTTCACCGGTGCACAGCCAGGCGCATGAGCATGACTAATAACTAGCAACTACACGTCCACGGCAAGGAGAGGCGCACACACGCCATGTCAAGCGATCGTTGTTTATGCGAAGCGCAAGTGCCATGCCTACGAGGCTACGACTACGAGACCTACACGTCGACGAAGCGTACAAGGACTGCAAGTTGCCTTGCTTGCTTTGCCACGCGCATATCTTTCGGCCATCCGATGCGAAGGAGATGCGTGGGGCCCGGGTGCTGCAAAAGGTATGTTCCCACTCGCAGCCAGTCGCTTGGGCGTAGCTGTCCCTGCCGTCCACAGGGGAGGCCGCCCGGCAGCCCCTGGCCCACCGGCGCCATCCTGGGCCCATCTTCCGGCCCCACATCCAGGCAGGCCTCCAACCGCTGTAAATATAGGATAATAGGAGTAGGTTTTTATTTTGAGGCCTCCAACCGTCTCGCGTTTGCAGGGGATCTTGCATCAGGTGCCTGATTGGCCGGGGGCTGGGCTCCTGCGTTGCATTGCACGCTCATGAGGTGGTTACCTTAGGATTTGCAGCATTGCAGGTAAGTTTCAACGTGTCATGCGGACATGCAGTGTTGGAATTAATAATTACTCCATATAATTAGAACTAAAAACATAGCGCGCTGGCGCGCGAGGTTCGCTTTTAAGAGCATGTACAATGGTTGATATAACAGCTATTTCTAACCATTGCCATGTCACTTATAGAGATGATTTAGAGACAACTCATACAATGATAGAGATGGCTTAGAGACAACTGTGCATTTTTTATGACATTTAATCACACACAAGATTTCTTAATTCGCATGTAGAGTCATCTCTTACATTGGAGACGGCTCAATTCTCTATGCGCACTCTCTCTGCTCCACATCATTACCTATTCTATATGGCAAACCTTATAGATGGCTTAGAGACAGCTGATGTGTACCATTGTACATACTCTAATGAGTCAAATCGCGCGCTAACACGCGCAGTTTATATTTAGTGGGACAAATCATAATTTTTTACTTTTATTAATTTTTTGGTGGAGCCACGGTTCCTTTTTTCAGTTTTTTTTAGATTTTTTGGGACACAGGGAAAATAAAATAGAGAATATAGAAGAAAAAAAGAGCAAACCATTTATAAATTTGGACTTTAAAAAAATCAAAAAAATTTCAAACTTTGTATGGTGTTCTTTGTGCAGAGATTGTCATTTTTGCAAACTTTTAGTTTTTATGATTTTTTTATGATCTACAAAAAAATAAAATAAAAAAGGAGAAATCGAGAAGAAACATACCCTCAATAGCTAAGAGCACATTGTTTGTAAATTTGGACTTTGGAAAATTTTTAACAACACCCAAACTTTATATGGATGTTCTTTGTGCAGACATGGTTTCATTTTTAGAAACTTTTTATTTTTATGATTTTTGTGCAACCTAACAAAAATAAAATAAAAAGGGAGAAAATTGAGAAGAAATATGTGTTTAATAGGAAAGAGCAAATTACTTATAAACTTGGACTTAAAAAACCTTTGGACAACATCCAAACTTTGTGTAGATATTTTTTGTGCTGCATGGTTCCATTTTTAGAAACTTTATTTTTTTTTAATTTCTTAGTGACCTACCAAAAATAAAATAGGAAAGGGGAGAAATGGCAACAACCAAGATACAAAGAAAATGCGATGGAGGTGGGATTCAAGCACTAGTATCTAGCCTAAGAACTAGCTCGACTAGCCAGCTCGGTGGGCGCCCACCTTGTTCTCTAGCAAATGGGAGAATTTTTTTATATATTAATTTTGGTTGGACTACGGAATTACATTTTGCGAGATGATCGGACAGCCAGGTTTTCTTTGATGGCGTGGCCTCACGCGGTTCCAAGCTCACAATGACTTATAGTACACTCCAAACCTTTCTTTGAAAGACCAAAAATGATAATCGAAGCCGAATACGATAACGTTTTATCTTATGAATTCAAATTTTATTTTTAGAAACATTGTTAAAATAAGTCGAAGCGTTCAAAAATATAATAAAATAATTTAAGGGAAAGATGTGCATAGCATGAACTAAAGGCAATAGGCAAGGTTGCATTTGTTTCGTTCGGCTAAACTCATTGTATAATTGCTACATATCATTTAGTAGGTGGGGTCTATGGATATCCAAGACATTTCCTGTGGATTAAACAAAGACGGCCGGATGATACAAAGATAAAGTTTACCTTAGCTTCAAAAAATGTTAGGAGTTGTAATGAATGTGAGTCGCGGTCATCAGCTATCAATTATTCTTACTTATGCCTTCTTTTTTAATTTAAATTAAAATTAAAAGTTACGGTTGAAAATTTGTAATCTTTGCACAAGTCATATATTACACCATTTTGTAGCCATTTTTTCAAGCTCTCTACCAGTTCTTTCCGAAGCTCTTAAATTTTAACAGTTTTTTTATCATAATCTACAACTGGATTAAGCTTAAAAACCCTAAATTAGATCTAAGGAAACTTTAGGAATCTGTTGAGCTTGCTTTTACGCAAGGTGGATAGAAATTCACTCTCGCATTGCAGCACTATGTTTCGAATGCGGCTGATGTGATCTTACCCTAAAGCAAGCTCGAAGGTGTGACGTTCGTAGCAGTGGTTAATTAATTAAACTATCTTCAATTCAATACAGATAGTCGTGTTAGTATTAGTGGGAGTGCTTTTCTGTGCTCTGGAAAATATTCTTCCTACTTGGTCTTGTCTGATGCATGCTTAAAAAATGGGTTAATAAATCTGTAAACTACCATTAGCCTTTCCCCAAAAAAAATAATTGTAGCATCGAAGAAGACCAGTGTGATGTAATAGAGCGGGTGCTTCCTCTCTGCCCTCTCGTCATTTCTGCTTTCAAATTAAGCTAGCTTCAGTCCTTGTATCGGACCAAACATTGTATAGCAATGCACAAATTAACTAATCAACAGCATTAGTTTCTAATTAACGAGTACCGAAAGTCTGAAACACGGCAAAACTAGTTAGTTTTCACGATCATTTCTGTATGGATTCAGGAAAAACATTTCATATTCCAACCAGGCCCTATGTAATTAAAACTGCCTGGCAGATCACGAGATTTGCATCTGTCACTCCTGCTAGTACGGTGCGATAATAAAGAACCGGAACGCATCAAAATCACTAGAAAAGAATCTTGTCGTGGCCGTGTTTCACCGGTGCTCCTACTCAGATGTTAGTTGCTAGCTAGCATCGAAGACAAACACAATCCCCATCGCCGCATCAAAATCACATCCACGTCAGCGCAACAAACCACCACAAAGCTCGAGGCTATCCGGGATCAAATCATGATACATCGCGTCGTCGACGCATATATCGACCTAAGGACGCCGCCATGAAAAAAATAGAAGAAAAGTAGATGGAAGAAAGCAAAAGTTTACTAGGCCTTGTTGCACTTCATCAACTTTATCATTATTTGAAAGAAGCAATACTCTTATCAAAAACTATATACGTAAACTAGACAAAAAATGATTTTGCCACACAAGTTATTGCCACGTTGGTGATGGTGCCAGTACATGTGTGTGCATGCCTCATCACTCTAATCTCCCTCCCTCCCTCCCTCTCTATTTCACTCACCTCATTGGTGCTTCATTTTTCTCCACCGAACCACAAAAGTTTTTTTTTCATACATGCCATTATAAAGTTCACCTATTTCGGATATGGCCGATATTATTATAGATGCCACTAGTTTTGTAATAATCTATCAACATTGCCATTTTCGGAAATCTAAATACGAGCAAAAGTTACCCTGACATGTGGGACCCACACGTCATACCTCAGCCCTTTCTTCCTCCTCCTTCCTTCTTCCTCTCCACTGCTCTCTCGCCGGAGCTCGCTGCCCCACGCTCGTGCCGCCGTTGCACCACCACCACTGTTGCGCCACCGCCACCGAGCTCGCTGCACCACCGCTGCCGCTAGCTGCCGCTGCCGCCGCTCCCAAGGTCGCTGGCCGCCGCCGAGCTTGCCCCTAAGGTCGCCGGGGAAGACTGGGAGCTCGCCGGGGAAGATGGATAGTTCGCTGATGTTGGAGATGGGAGGTGGAAGGAAGGAGGAGGAAGAAAAAGGAGGGGAGATAGTGACAAGTGGGCCCCACGTGTCGAAGGTCATATTTCTTTCTGGCGTACTCAACTTACGTAAAACACAAAAATCCCCAGAAAAAGCCTGGCATCTGTGATAGATACTTGCAAAACTAGTGGCATCTATAATAATATCGATTTTGCAATGGCATTTCTGAAATAAGTGAATTTTGTAATGGCATGTATGAAAAAAAAACCAACAACAAAGGGAAGGGGAGGGCTTAAGCACACTGCCACCAACCTGTCGGTGGCTTGTAATTAATCTCAGCCTTTCTCCCCTCCTTCTTCCCAATCTTCACTCTCCCCAACTAAATGTGATTATATCTCCGTCGCTGTAGAGCAAGGGGGAAGGAGAAGGGCTAGTTTGACCCACGTATCGGGCCATGATGGCATCGCTCGTCCATCGGTCATCGCCCAGTGGCTCGATCACCACCTCCTCCTTACTTCTTTTCTTTCTTGAGATCCCTCTCCCTTACATCTCCTCTGTTATTCTTCCATCAAGCAATCGTGGAGGAGGGGAGATGTGCCCCATCATGTGCACCAACGCCGCTCTAACCTCATTGTTGTTGTGGTCTTTTCCCTCCCTAAGCCTTGATCGACATAAGTGTCATTGTTGAGCTTGCTCTCACCCTTGATCTATGCATGTCGTGTTGGCAACCTAGGGCAACAGGCAGCATGTCCAAGAGGGATAGAGATATATACTAGGTAGCGACGGGTGGCTAGGTAGTTGTTGGCAAGTGCATGATGGTGCTCTGTGGTTCCTGTAAGGTGTCCAGCACATTCTTATCCTCCTGCCTCCCTTTTTTCTTTTGTACTTACCCACCATGGCAAGGAAAGTGATATAGGGTAGAGAGAGTGCCTTGAAAGAGGAACAAAAGAAGTTGCCTGAGCCACTGAGCATCACTCGGTAATCCGACAATATTGAGTCAACATGCTTTCATAACGCAACTCTCGTCTCTTCCTTGCTTGCCCTCGCCTAGATTGAAAAGAAAAGAAAAAGGCATAGATAAAGGGATAGAAGAGTAGGGAAGAGAGAGAGGGAGGTGGAAGAGATAGGGGAAGGATGAAGAGCGGAGGAGGATGAATAGGTCAATTGCAGGTGGGCCATTGCCATGTTGAAGCCACGGTGGCCGAACCAACTCTAAAAACCTCCTTTATGGTTATTTCCATGATTTTGTGTAGTTCGTTAGGTATAAAATCCATTTTTTGAGTTCAGAGGTTAAACTGACAGAGTGTGATATTTTATGGTTAAAATAGCCTTAATAAAGAAGAAAGAAAGAATGAAAAGGCTGCACATGACTTATCTTTATAAGATTATTGTTGGGTTTAGTCCCACATTGTTATCGATTGTGGAGGAGCACAACATAAAAGATATGGTGAACATCACCTATTGGACTAGTCTTTTGGGTTGAGTCGGCCCTGAAACCTTGTTTGTGACTCAGGTTGGGCTTGTGGATATAGTAGACGCAATGTGACCTTGGCTCGAGACTAGGTACTAGTCTTGAGGGACTCAAATCGCTATGGGACATGAGATGGTCAAACCATAGAAGGCTTTAACAAGTGGTATTAGAGCTTTAGGTTTGAAACCTGGAACTAGATCTAATCATTTATCAGGTTCGGACGGGTTCAGGTCGGGTTTTCCAAAATCCGATAAAAAATTAGCTGGCCTGAGCCCGACCCGACCTGGTGCACCGGGTCATAAATTCGAGACCGAAACCGACTTGAAACCCGAAAACCCGAATTTGCACGGCTGATTTCACAATTTTTTTGGGCCTGAACCTAACCCAACCTGACGGTCGGGCGTCAAATCGAGGCTCGAGCAAGCTCGGGTACATCGGGCCGGGCTACCCATGTGTAGGTCTACCCGGAACGTCTTTAGGTTCGCATGTATGTCGGGTTGGTTTACCCAATGCGTCATGTTTGAGATTGTTGGGTTTAGTCCCATATCAGTTATCAGTTCGAGGGACGACACAACTTAAAAGGTGCCGTGGTCATCATCTATTGGACTAGTCTTTTGGATTGAGTGCACCCTCAACCTTGGTTGTGGCTCTAGTTGGGTTTGTGGATGTAACAGGTCCAACAGAACCTAGCCTCGAGACAATGTACTAGTCTTATAGGGAGTCAGATCGTAATGGGATTCGTTTTGCCTGATCCAGTGGTATTGAGAATTCACGAGGGAGACGATGATGCATCTAAATCGTGAATGCATAATCCAACGATACGGCAAACTTTTACCTTGGTTGTATCCTAAAATGTTGTGTGTACATATATGTTCACCAGAGAAATTTCTACTGCGAAATGATCATAGCTAGCCTGTTTTAGATATGTCCATCGAGCACGACACTAACCTTAAACCATCTCAGAAAACCCCTCTTTGTTCTTTCCCGGAGAGCAAGAGAAAACGGCAGCGAGGGAAATTGACCTCTCTGATATCCAATTCGACGGCCTCGTTCCAAATGACATTAAGTTCGGTTGCATTGACGTATATAACACTAGGCATATGAATTTGTGATCTCACTGACATTTTGCTTATCTTCTCAGTTTACCGTTGATTTTTTCGTTTTCTTTAAGTCTCTTGACCGAACTTATTGTTATTTGGAACAAAGTTGTCGAATTGAGCGTCCATCTCCACTCCGCGAGAGCAGGGATAGAAGGAAAAGGCGACGATGCCACGACGGAGCTGGGGTCGTGTGCTTCAATCACATCATGCAGTGCAGATACAGCCATGCAGGTGCATGTGTGGCCGGATTGCGAGGACAAGGAGGAGCCCATGCAGGGACAGGCAGCCAGCAGCGCGGATGGAGCTACGCGTACGTGCACCCGGGCCAGGGCCCACCTCACCAGCCGTTCGACGCGGTTCCAGATCACCTGGTTCACTTTTTAGAAGTTTCTCTTCTTCAAAAAAACTTTTTAGAAGTTTCTCCCGTGAACAAGAGTGACTTTAACTCTGAAAGTGTCGGTCCTTAAAGTTATATTATCTAAGAGCCACTGTTTATATATATGTACACTAAGGCCCTCTTTGATACCTTGTTTAGTTGTAGTTTAGTTGTGGTTGGAAAAATTTGACTATCTTTGAATGTGCTTTGAAAAAGCTAAATAAATTATTAAAAAAATATTCTTGAGATCTTTGAGAAAAACCCTACAAAGTCCTAAAAAAATTATTTTCAAAAAATAAAGTATATGGCCTATACAAAATAGTCAAATTTTCCCAACCACAACTAAACTAGAACTAAACAAGGTATCAAAGAGGGCCTAACGCTCGTAATACATAGCGTCATAGGCATTAATCCCTAAATCAATGCCCAAGTGCTTGTAATACAAGCGCTATGTATTACAAGCGCTGTTGTACTAATCTGTCAGATACTCCGCCATGTATTATAAACACTAATGTACTGATGTAAAGATTAGTATATGTGAACAACAACTCTCGGATAAGCATAAAATTAAGGGCCGACGGTGAGGATCATTTCAACTCAAATCATTTTTGTTTGCAATAGTACATACGACACAAACATTAAGGTCTCGTCTAGAACACGATTATTTTTTGGTTCTTTGAAAAATTGTAAATTTTACTAACAATCAGGGTTTAAAATCTTGTGCATTGCCGCACTCCGCAAACACCGCATCGAGCAGATGTGAGGAGGACAGGGTATAAGCACAGTCGATTAGCATCGCATTCAGTTAGTTGAGACGGAGAGACGGGAGTGGTGGCAAGGAGAGACGTAGGGATGGCAATCGGGCGGGTATCTCTGGGTACACCTCTTTCATACCCGAACCCGAAACCTGAAAATATCGCCCAAACCCGAACCCGAAAACACTCGCGGGTACAAACCCACACCCATACTGAACCCGACGGTACCCGACACCGATGGTAACTCAGACCGAAGGGGAGAGAGGGTTGGGTCACGGGAGAGGAAGAGAGGAGGGGAGGGAGGAGAGGGCGGCTTGGCAGCGGCCGGTGGGCGGCGCAGAGACACCGAGGGAACGGAGAGGATGCGGCGATGCCGGCCTTTTCCCAAAGATGGAGGAGGGGAGAGGGCGGAGAGGGATAGAGAGAGGGGGGGAGAGGGAAGCTCACCTGGCGGCGGCGTCGTCGGCGTGGAGGCGAGGGTCGGCGCCGGCATGATGGAGGCGAGGGGCGGTGCTGGTGCAGTGGAGACGGATTGGTGGGGCGGCGCCGGCGTGAGGGAAGCGAGGGGCAGCACTAGCGCGAGGGAGGTGGAGGGGCGGGGTGGCGCTGGCGTGAGGGAGGTGGAGGACAGGTGGTGGCTGGTGAGGAGGGGCCAGAGAGGCAGAGAACAGCGGCTGCGGGTTATGGAGGCCAAGGGCTAGGTTTTTTTTTCCAGCCACACTATATATGTATAAAATGGATAGACCCACTTGTCAGTGAATGATTTCGGGTAACCCATGGATACCCATGGGTATAAAATTGAACCCATACCTGAACCCGAATTTTTCGGGTACCCGAACTCGAAAAACCCATGGTATAGGTTGCAACCCATACCCATACCCATCGGGTCGGATACCCATGGGTTTTTTCTACCATCCCTAGAGAGACGGTCATAGAGATCATGTTACACAGAAATGAATTAGTTTTCTGAGAAACCCGTTCGATTTTTTGAGAAAATCGGTAAGTTTCTATAGAGAAAAAACCAAACGGGTTTTCAAGGATTTGGCTTGATTTCGTAAATTTTGCTCGATTCTGGGTAAAGCAACTAGCGTTTTTTTTTGGTTTTCCCGTAAACTCCATTTGATTTTAAAAAACAAATTTTGGTCAAATTTTATCAGGAATTTGGAAATCGCTGAGGAATGGGATTTCTCCTTTACTCCTTTTTAAACCAATTTTTATGATATACTTTATGAATTCCTTGTGAAATTTATATGTTCTAGAGGTGACCTTAGAAACACTGTAAATCTTAGGACACTTGCTTTACAACCTTTCCAATGCCACTTGCTTTACAACCTTAATGGGTTACCACCGTGTGTACGTCTCATTGTGCAAATCATGCATGCAAACTAAGCAGCCATAGATACTATATCAACTCAAACTATTGGTCATGTTTAGTTGCACGTACACCGGATTGCTTGCCTTTTTGTTGCACATGCACACACTTGTCACTTGTACTTTGCTCTTTTGATAGACAATACCTTAATCCCTCCTGCTACATGCCAGGAAAACAAGCTGTGGCCAAGTTTTCATGCTGGTCAATGCCAAGAATCTTCCTTGCAAGGCCAGAGTAATTAACCTCAGGAGGAGTATAATGAAGGAAGCAGCACAAAAGGCTAAATGATGCTACTTAATACACGCATGGTCCCCTGATCGAGCCCTACAAATTCTGTGCTAAACTGAATCTCAACAACAAAAATTAGGACTAATCTTGGCACTTTAGGCAGGCATGCCATGCTGGAAGCCTGGAACATCTAGCTAGCCTTGTGCCACCATGCTGGCCTCACTCTGCCACACACACCACCGTCTTATAGCTGTCGCATATACGAACCATGCAAAGTTGTCCATACCTAGTGGCACGTACACTACTAGTCCATTGTTTTTTCTTCTTGTGCACATGCACTGTACTTCCTTCTCTTTTACAGATGACTAAAAGAAAGAAACGCTCCCAAGTGCAAGCTAGGGAAACAACCTGTTGTGCTGGGTTTTTGCCAAGGATCTTGCTGACATCTTCAGGATAATTAATCACGAGAAACCGAGAAGAAAAACCACCAGGTGGCTCAATAGTGGGACCAGGATCCTCTGACCTCATGCCACCGATGTCATCTTGCTGACATATGGGACCAGCAGCAGTGGGCTCTACATGTCAGTGAGAGTAGCACCGGCTGCGTGAAGTTAGAGGACCCTAATCCTTAGAGTTATACGTACGTGTGGTCCTGAGCCCAGCTCTGGCCTCTGGGGATTTCATTTCTGGATCGCAACTGCGCAGCATCAACTTGCTAGTAACGTTGATGCTCCCGATGTGAGTGATCAGTGATGGCCTTTAGGTTGGTTTATTGCCTGGACAATTCTGCATCGATCTTTTCCTTGTCGATCTGCACCTCTTTTCCATGGCACGTGTGAGTGTGACACTGGTGGTGGATGCAGCGTCTGTCCCTGTGCAGCTACGCAGGACAGATTCTGGGGTCTTTTGATTATTTTCGGATGCTCTGGCGATGATGTGGAGTGGTTATTTTGTACATCGGCCTCCACGTTATTTGTCGGCCTGAATTGCTGCTGGTTAACGTCATCGTCAGCAGGGAGCAGCAAAAGTCTCAACAGACAGCAGCTGAATGCATAGTTCCGAAACTTTTTGTTTCATTGTTGGAGAGTTTTATCTAGGTTTAAGGTTGGTGTTGAATGCAAAAAATCAGAGTTGTAGATGTGTGTGTCGAACATGTATGTAAATATGAGGCCTCCTGAGGCGTGTAAAGGGTCTCTGACAAATCATATAAATCTGTCTTTCCATGTCCACTTTTCGTCTACTTTTATTGCATTGGGTTTTGTTTAGATTAATTTTGTCATTCTCTATTCTTGGTCGGCTTGTTGCACATCGCCTTCTCTGATCAACCACACGATACAACCACATGCGAGTATTGTCTCGGTTAAGCCTGATATTCCCGTTTGGTTTATCAGAATACTATCTTTATTGATATTGTTGTGCATCGTTGTTTTGTGTAAAGGTTAAATTATACCCTCGTTCTATCGGTTTATTTGGCTTTACAAATTGACCAAGTCTGTTTATCTTTCGTTCTATCAGCTAAACGATCTAATTGATTAGTTGATAGTCTGTTGCCCTTAGTTCTACTGCTAGTTAATCATGATAATAATGTGTTTATGCTTTTTGCATTACTTTGTTGGTTCCATCGGTGTAGTAGTAGATTGTTTACCTATTTGAATATGTTGTTTTGAACTCCTGTTTAGATCAATAGTTTCTACAATCATTAGATATATTGATTTAAATCTATTTATTGAATCTAGGATTTAATCGGCTAATTGAAGCCAATTAGCCAAATGATTCCTTTTAACTCAAAAATTAACGGTTAAATTGGCTAGCACACTATAAACCTTGCTCCTAGTGTTGACGCGGACTCTAAGCCCTAAGCCCACGTGTGTTTAATGTTTATGATCTTTGTATTGCTTCTTGTTGGAGGTGATGTGTTGTTGCGTGGAGTTCGTGGAGTTATGTTGTAACATATGGTTGTAAGCCTTAATTTGGCCTATGATCTAACGAAGGCGCCACTTTTCTTAAAAAAAGAATCGTAATCGGTTCCTACATTAGTGATAGATCTCTACCGATTTATTTGGATCAATTCATATTGTCACTACATTAGACCTGATCATAGATTATGTTAAATGGATTGATTTTAGTTGGGCGTTATTGTGCTCAAGGCTAGTTAAGATTATGCCTGAAGATCATGCCTAATTAGGCTTGCCTTTTTGCCATGCTCTCATCCCATGCTTGTCTGACTCCCCCTCGCGTTCCCCACCATTCGTCCCGTCTCTCCTCCTCTACCGCCTAGTTGAACTCCCCGCCTCCCTAGGCTCTCACAACATCGTAATCATCCCCACACCAATACTGTAACACCCCGACCCAAATTCTCTTGGAGCCTAGCCCACCTACTAGCTAGCTAGACTATCCCACACGTGTATAGCATCACTCTTGGGCTTTCGGACTTACTTCACCCAATAAGATTAACTTAGTGTGCTATGTTTAGGTCCAATAGGCATTATATGTTAATACAACTCTCTCAAGGCAAGCAAGATAATACTATTCCACAACAACCAATTCACATGGGCCACATAGAACTCTCACCACATTGGGCCGAGTATTACAAACACTCCCTTGCCTCATGATGTTGGCCAATTGTATCTCGAACTGTGTGCCCCTCCTGTTTAGGAATGCAAATGGGTTGGCTCTAGGGCAAACTTTGGTCCTCTCTAGTTCATTTGTTTGTACTAATTGGACAAAGGTGGCCCTAGGGTCGGCCCATTTGCATCCCTACTCCTGTTTCGGTTTGAGCCAATTAGTGACCGGCCATATATATAGATAATATCGGCTTGGCACAACATGGAATGGAAAATAGTGGCAATCTAGCAGGCGGCAACTCTTTTAACCGATACCTAGGAAAATTTCCACCAACCCACAAAACGTCCACATGTTTGGCACGCCATGCCTGTTAGAGCATTTCTAGCGATCATTTAAAATTTTCACCGATCCACTCTATAATATAGTACTGTTTTATGCACACCGTATCAATCCTCTAAAATTCCTTAACGCTGCACACAAAACTTTAGAATATTTCTCCTCCCAGCGGCTATTTCATGCCTAAAAATTGAGACCAAGTGTTACAGAATTCCTACGATGATCTACGGCCGCACATCAGAGATTCAAGTAACGACACCTGAAACCGCAAAGGCGATTAATCACTCGCACAAACGCGCGCGGTCCTGATCCACACGGATCCATTCCCCCCACCCCAACACAACGAGCTACGCCAATTACTGTGCGCTGATGCATGTACCACCTGCAGCTGCGGGGGCTAGCTAGATCACTCCGCAACAAGCAAGAAAGCAACCAGATCGATGAGCCGGCCTGCCTGACTCTGGTTAGCGCGCGTGTGGTGCCTGGCGGCCACTGCCATCGCAGTATAACCGGTAGGTTGCTGTCTGTCCTGCCCTGCCCTGCCTGCCTGCCTGCCTCTGCCTAGCGTGGGTGGCGTCCCTGTCTGTCTGGGCGTCTCGTAGCGGCCGTGTGTCCCTCCAGCGCGCGTCCGTGTGATGCTGCCCGCGCCATCACTGCGCTGTCGAGAGCGCCCGTCGCCGTCGACCCGCCCGTCCTCGGCGCCGGCAGCCGCGCGCGCTGGGCTCGCCTCTTTTGTGGAGGCTCGTTTGGGTGCTAGCTTGTTTCCAACCCTGCGCGTAGCTAGGTGGGGACTGTGAAGGCAGGGTATCTAGCTGGGAGGCCTCGCGCTCGTGCGTTCCGTCCAGGAGGAAGGACCACAGGTCCCGGGCTAGCAAGCTCTCGCGCGGCCGTGCGTGTGGCATGGTTGATGGCGGTACGATGGTAGTAGGCACATGCGAGTTACTCGCGAAGGGCCCGTTTGGAAAATAAAATAAAATAATTCCGGTGACTATAATCCCATGGGGGATATTTTTGACACTGAGGAAGGGAGCTGACAGGAGAGAGAGAGAGCGGCTAGGGTTTCCCCGCCGCCGCCACCCGCCGCCGCCGCCGCCGCCGCCGCCGACCCACCCCGCCCGCCGAGCCTCATCCTCGCCATCGCTGCCCCGCCGCCGCCGACGAGCGCCTTCTCTCTCCGCCACACGCCTTCCTCCTCGCCTGCCGCCACCGTCCATCTTCCACGTCGCCGCCGCCCGGCCTCCGAAGCCCGCGGCCCTTCGCCTCCGCCTCCTCCCCGCCTTCCACGCCGCCTCCTCCACCGCCTGCCGCCGCTCAAGACCTCCTCTCGCCGCCGCTTTCCACGCACCGCCGCCTTCAGACTCCTCTCGCCGCCGCCTTCCAACCTCCTCACGCCGCCGCCCTCCTCCAAGCCTCCTCCACGCCGCCGCCTCCAGCCCACTTTCACGCGTTGCTGCCGCCGCCTCCTGCGTCGAATTCACGCCTGCTCAGATTCACGCCATGCCGCCCCGCCTTCAGCGCCTTCTGCGCCGCCACCACAGATTTGCATGCCGTGGCGCCGCTTGGCCGACCTCCGCCAGATCCGTGCGCCGCCACACGGTCTCCGCACAACTGCCGCCTACCAACACCAGTGTCACATCGCCATCCGGCCGCCTCCTTCTTCTTCCATCGTCTCCCATCCTCACCGACATGGGCCGCCCCGTCCCTGTCACCTCCGCGACCGTTGGAACCCACGCCGCCCCAGCTCTTCCCTTGCCGGCCGACGTTGGGTTGCGGAGGTCCCACGCCAAGGCGGCCGCCTTCAATGCTTCCTCTTCAAGTGCATACAACCACCATCCTCCGTGCCGTTGCACCTCTCGCTTCCCTACCGACCGACATTCATGACTCTTGGCGACGGCCCGCCCACCATGGCTAGGTGCGCCGATTGCCGTTGTTCTCCTCGCTCTGACGCGCCACCCTCATCGCAATGGCAGCTTGTTAGACCGAGGCGTCGGCGCCATGCTCGCCCACTTCCATTCCATCCACCGCCGAGTAAAAGCCGTGCCAATGCCCGTCTTCTCCACATGCGCGGCTCTCTTAAAGGGCGTTGCCTCCGATGTTTCGCCCAATGACCACGTGCTAACTCATGCCGTGACCCTGTCAGTGCTTCTCCGCCTCGCCGCCACACAAAGATCTTCTTGTAGCGGCGTGTGGCAAACCTTCCCCATCGGGCGCCCAGCACAACTCAACGGCACCCTCGCCATCGCCCCCACATAGCCTTCCTTTCCTCCGCCTACCTCCGCACCATGACTCCACCGCAACGCCCCTCTTGCACCCTCGCGACCACGCCCACTCGCGTCTCGCCGAGGCCTCGTCAACCATGCGCCGATGCGGACGAGCTCCACCGCAGGGGTCGTTGTCACCATCACCGGAGGGCCGCACCCTAGCACCGCCTTTGTGGCTCAAAGAACTCAAGACACACGCAGTATCCCGTTGTATGACATCCGGTGACCCACCTCGCGACTGCGCTTTCTTGAGATTCAAGCTACGGAGCAGGCTCGACTCGTGGCTCGTCGGTCGTTTCGCTCTAATGGCCGCCACTTCGCCATCTCGAGGTTCACGGCGATATACACGCCGAGGGGGTCACGCCGTGTGGTCTGTGGTTTCGTCTTCATCGAGGGCCTCCTCCACGCGTGGTCCTCCGACTTCGCCGATCGCATTTTTGCCGGAGTTGGCCGCCTCGACATCGCCCACGACACCACTCGCTTTCGCTGGACACCTCCGTTCCGTGTTTGGGTGTGGACCCGCGACCACCGCCATCCCTTCGAGGTGGAGCTCGAGATTGTTGAGCCTTCCCCTACATGGAGACTCGTCGCGCCAATGATGGCGGCCTCGCCGACTTCTTGCGTGGCGCCCAGCCAAGACCTCCGTGAGCTTCCGCCCACCGCCTCCTTCTCCATGTGGATACGGTCGAGATTTCTCCGCCATTACCGCCTTCGATCGGCGGTGGTGTTCGATCGCCGCCCCCACCTCGGAGGTTGGGCTACCGACAACGCCCCTCCGGCCGGATCGAGCCACCCACCGCATGTCCTTCCTCGATTGTGCCTCGCCAATGAGCAACGACAACGGTGGCGATGGCGGGATGCTTCCCGGCTCGCGTTGCCGATCCCCCATCGCCGCAAGCATGGCAAATCTCCAATGGTGGCAACCTCGGACTAGTCTCGCCCGAGGCTTTCGGAGCCCACTCGCTTTCCATCCCGCCGTCATCGCCAAGCCTCGCGCGCGCCACTCCGTGGCGCTGCGTGCTTCTCATCGCCGCCGAGCTCAAGCACTTTACTGTCGGGGCACGCCGCGTCGCGGTCCCGCGACGTTTCGCCCCACCGTAAACCGTCTCCAACGCCGTCGCAGCTCGCGGCCGACACACATTACGCGCCCCTCCCAAACCGCTAATGGCGATGTCCGTGGCTCCTCCGCCTCCTCCCAACCTAGCGGCGCTGCATTCTCTGGTGGCGATTCCAACGTCGCCCGCCCGACGATCCTTGTCGGCTCGTCCCCCTCGGCGCTGTCCGTGTCGTGGCCACGCAAGAGGGGGATGTGGTCGCTGCAGACGTGGCAGCGCTGCCCACCAGTGTGGCCTCACTCACCAAGACAAGGACCCTACCCAACTGCCGAACTCCCTTGTGCGGCGGCCGCCTCACGGGTGCGATTCAACTCGCCGCCTCCAGCTTCCTTCACATGAACCTATGTGCGATTAACGCCTTGAGCCGGAAGCCTCGCGCGCGCCAAGGCTCCGCCAAGGCCTTGCTCTCTGCCCGTCATTGTTTGCCCATGAGAGCACCTCGCCACATCACAGATTGGCCTCACGCCTAGCTCTTGCGCGCTAAGCCTCCCGTCCTTTCGAGGGGACCCGACAGGCTGCAGCCGGCCCATCTCCTTGCGGCCTTGCACTGTTGTTGGCACGCTGGACCCACTCTGCCTTGACACACTCTACTTTGCTTCCCCTGAGGTGATCCGGTTTGACCCTATGTCCCTAGAGGCTGAGTTGGCACCGCTCACCCCGGCTCAGTCTCTCCTCTCTAGGGCCATTGTGGTTACCCCCGGCCCATTGATCCCTCACCTCCACTTAGACGCCTCGCCCTAAGTGTACCACCTGCTCATGCAGCCCAGATTGGCTTCCGGAGGCCGTCATTTCTTTGGTGGTGGGTCCTCCTCTGTCTCGCCATTGAAGGGCGCAGGCCTCCTTGTCCGCAAATTGGGCATCCTCACTCGCCCATGGACGACTCATTGCGCCACCGCAGCCCCTGTCGCCACTAGCTCGCTTGATGACAACACACTCGCCACCGTGGTCGACGCTTGCGGACTTGCCCGCCTGACCGGACATTTCCGCCGCCGGTCCGGATGCGGTTGAGGAGTGCGTGGCTGCCTCTTAGCCCTCGCCGACCTTCATTCCAAGGCTCACCTCCGCTCCGCCCAATGAAGATCCTTAATCGAACGCCATGACTCAACTCCGCCGCAAAGCGGGACATCGTGGCCGCGCTTAGTTCGAGACCATTCCCTCCATCCTAGCGATCCAAGAATCCAAACTCTCCAACCCGTGCCACTGCACCTAATGGAGATCTGCAGTTATAGGTCGAGGGTCGCTCGCAACTCCCTTCTACGGGCTCCGGGTGGGATCCTCCTATTCGGGACGACTCCTTCTCCAACTCTCGACCCGCTCGTTCTACAACACACTGCTTCCATGAAGGTAACCCACTTGGATGGCCAATCAAGTTGGGCCATAACCACTGCTTTACTACCCGACAAGTGACTCGAGAAAGAAGCTTTTCTTCGAAGTTGAAACCATCGGCAACTTCTTTGCTTCCCATGGCTAATCCTCGGCGACTTCAATATGATCTACAAAGCAAGTGACAAGAACAATCTAAATCTCAACCGTCGGCTCATGACTCGTTTCGTGCAAACCTCGACAACTCCAACCTAAAAGAGATCCACCTCTCGGACGTCGTTTCACCCGAGCAACGAGCAATCCCGCCAACCTCGTCAGACTTGATAGAGCATTACGCAACCCCAATTGGAAAATGATCTTCCCGTCATGCTCACTACTACCGCTCTCATCTATTGCCTCGGACCACCGCCCCTCCTACTTTATCGCCGAGGGGACGCCGCCCACTTAGACGCTTTCGATTCAATCCTTCGGACAAAGATGCGGGCTTCTGAGGTTGTTCAAGCAAGCACGGGAGAAAACAACAACATGCCCACCCACCCCTCCTTCGTTTCAAGTGAAGCTCTCTCGGCCTCCGCCTCCGCAGAGACTGAGCCGTACACACATCGGAAACATCAGCTCGGTGGGTCGCCGCCCCGAGGTTATCCGTCTTTTTGACGTGGCCATGGAGTCTCGGTCGTTATCTCAAGGTGAGCTTGACCTGCGCCGCTCGCTAAAGAATCGTATCCTTGGGCTAAGTGTCATCGATAAAATAATGTGGAAGCAGCGATCCCGTCTCTGTTGGCTCAAGCTAGGAGATGCCAACACGCGCTACTTCCACCTCGTATGAACAACTGGCGGAAGAATCACATTCACTCCTTGCAAAGCCCTCAGAACTCACATCGAATTCGCAGAAAAGGCTGACGTCCTACATTCTCACTTCAACTCCATTTTCGGGGAAGACGCAACCCAAAATTTGGTTTCAACGAGCAGATCCTCAACTGGAACTTCACGGGCCCGCTTACTTTGGATCTCTCTCTCTTGAGGACCCTCTCGCCGACAAACTCAAGCAGTGATTTTTCTCTTCCGAATGAGAAGGCCCCGGCAGGATGGCTTCACATGGGAATTCTACAAGACTTGCTGGGACCACATATCTTTTGACACCTTGCGGTATTGCAATGCCTCTTTGGCCTTGATGCTCCGGCTTGCCTAATCCCTAAATGCGCCCACATCATTCTTCTATCAAGAAAGACGGCCCCGTAGCGTCCCTCGGATCTACCTCCCCATCGGCCTTATCCATAGTTTGGGAAGCTCTTTACCAAAATCCTTTCTTCGAGATCGCCCCTTTATGGATGGGCTCATCTCACCGCCAAAGCGCGCTCATCAAAAACGACACATACAAGATAACTTCCTATTGGTCCGTGGTTGCGCCAAAACTCTTCACCGCCCGCACACCACCCTATTCCTTAAACCGACCTCGAAAAAGCCTTTGACTCGGTCTCTGGGCCTATCTCCTCGACAATCTTCGTGCACGCTGGTTTGGCCCCGTTGGCGAGACCGGATTTCACCGACCTCGATCCACTTCCTCAAGGGTCCTCCTTAACGGGTGTCCCACTGATATCATCCACCATACCAAAGGCCTGCGACAAGGAGACTTTCTCCAACGGGCCATTGACGAAGGTGCCCTCTCGCCAATCCGCGTCCTCCAAGACAACTGTCGAGTCTCACTATTCGCTGACGATGCCGCCATCTTCTTAAAGCCGACCCAGCATCGATGTCTCCACCTTGGCGTGCATCCTTCAGCGTTCGGCAACATCTCCGCCTTGAACAAACTTTTCAAAGTCCGTGTTGTCCCCATCGATGCAGCGATACGGACCTTGACACCATCTGCGTGACTTCCTAGCCGAAGGGCGTCCTTCCCATTAAATATTTGGGCATCCCACTTTCCATCGAAGACTACGACCGTTCACTTTCAGCCCCTCATCGACAAAATCGAAATCGGTTTGGCGGAGTTAGAGGGTCGTCTCATGTCTAAAGGAGGAGGCTTACCCCGCCAAAGCGGTTCTCTCGGCCCGCCGACCTATGTTCTCTCCGTCATCACCCCCCAACCTCGGTCATTAAGAAAATTGACCAATTGAGAAAAGCATGGCTTTGGAGCGGATCTGCTATCCCGGGGCTCCACCAAGGGTCAAGCTGGGCTTGGTGCGCTTTCGCCTACCAAGTTCGGGGCCTTGGGGTTTTGGACTTATCCCGCTTGGCCGAGCCCTTGGTGCTGGCTGGCCGTGGCTAAACAAGACGTCGCCCTCTAGGCCTTTGGTGGGCTCTCGACCCTCCCACGTAGGTCGATGCAGCTCTCCTTCGTCTTGCGGATGCTCGCCACGCTTGAATGGGTCCTTACTATCCTCCGGGAGGACGGTTATTTGGCGGCTCGTCGCCAAAGGA
Organism: Raddia guianensis; assembly: GCA_036346415.1. Lineage (NCBI taxonomy): Eukaryota > Viridiplantae > Streptophyta > Magnoliopsida > Poales > Poaceae > Raddia > Raddia guianensis. The sequence goes on from CM070535.1 coordinate 22,814,528, forward strand.
ACTAGCGCGGCTCTTCCCAGCTTCCACCAGAAAGGCGGCGTCATGGAGGCGCTTGAGAACAACAATCGGCTAGTCGACCTACGGCGCAATATGGATCCTCCTCGTGGATCGAACTTGTCCAACTTCTCTCCGCCTCGCTCAGCGTCGTTGACGCCACTCAAGATGACTCGATCACATGGCGTTTCTCCACAGACGGCGCTTCTGAAAAGCGCCTACAACTTACGGTTCATTGGCCGTCGTGAGCTCTCCCAGCAGCAGGTCTGGCGGATATGGGCCCCATCCAAATGCAAGTTCTTTGTCTGGTTGCTTCTGGGCCGGAGGATATGGACAGCTGATGCACTATTACGAAGGCAAGCGCCTAACGCTTATCGCCCCCCGCTGCGAGGAACCTAGAAACTCGAGCACCTCTTCACGGAATGCGACTTGGCTCCTTCATCGGGACGCGCCTTGCCGCTTCGCCCGACTTTCTCGCTAGACCCATCGCACTGGCAATGGAAATCCGACCTTCCGCTTTGGTGGGAAATTGATGTCGCCCAGGATGCCAACCCAAAAGCGACCCTCTCTGTTGCCATCGGTACCATTTGGCGTCTCTGGCTCGAGCGGAATAACCGTGTTTTTCGCTCCTCCGAACGACCACCGGACGTTGTCCTTCAACAACTTCTAGATGACCTGCGGCTGTGGGCAACCGCATGAGCGCATTTTGTAATCTCTTAATTCTTTATACGTCCTCTGGGGGGGAGGGCTTTAAAACCCCCTAACTCTGTAAACCTCTTCTCTTTTGATCAATAGATGGCAGCTCTCCTGCCCTTTGCTCAAAAAATATTTTTGACACTTCACTTTTCCTTTCCCGTTCCCGTCTCCCCTTTCTTTGTCTTCACTCCCTTTTTTTTTTCTAAAAAAAGACTCCCCCTTCCCCAGATCCAATCCTCCCCAAATCCTTTGCAGGTGGCCAGCGATTCAATGACTGACAAGCGACGGCAAATCCAACAACGTCTACACAGCCCACGGTGAGACGGGGTGTTGGTGTTGGGTGGGCGGATCCGACGATGGGGGCGGCAAATCCATCGTCGAGGAAGGCAAATCTGGCGACGAGGAGACCAAGTCGAGGTCGGCTGCGATGGGGCGACACCGAATGGAGGTAGGGGTGTGTCGGGTCGGGATTGACGACGAGGAGATCATGTCGAGGTCGGCTACGATGGGGCGACACTGAATGGAGGCAGGGTTTTGTCGGGTCGGGATTGACGATGAGGAAGGAGGGAGGAAAAAGGCGCCGCCTGAGAGGAAATTAGGCGACGGTGGTGGCGACGTTTGAGAGACAAGATCGCGAGGCGGGCAGTATGGAGCGAGCGAGCGATGGAGTCAGGAGAGACAGAGGTAAAGATGGGGAGGAAAATCCACACTTTCCTACGGAAATGGGGGGAAAGAGCCCAAAAATCCCCGTCAGGTGGGCTTTCACATGGGCCGAGATGTTTCCCGAGGAGAATTTCCCACGGTGAATTCTCACCTTGGGATTGGGCCGGGATCCTGGCCGAGAATGTGGTTCCCAAACGGGCCCTAGTGTGGATTTTGGGATTCTTTTGTTTTGCGTGGAATAGTGAATACTATGGAGATAACAGAAAACATAGATTTTGCAACAAGGGCATTTTGCAAAGAAACATATGTTTTTTAGAAAAATCTATCTATTTATTATATATGTAAAACAAGAGCGAACGGAGACGCCATATTAATTAGAGAAATCCCCTCACAAATAAGAGAAAAATAAAAATTACAACTAAAAATAAATAATAAATAAATAGAAAAAAATGTAGAATCGATATAACCTCACGACTTAAAAAGGAGTCCATATTTAACTACGATAAAAATGTAAGAAATCATTAATCCTTGAATATTAGAAATGACGTAGAAGTATTAGATATGGGCAATATCGTACTGTGCAATAACCAAGACTATCTAATCGTTGCGGCAAATAAAAAACTAACTCCGGTACTAGACAAGGATACTGATTAAACATAATTAATCGATCTACAATTTGCATCAAATACATATTAAGTTCGTACTTCAGTTAAAGAGCTAGGAAATATATGTGGGTGTTCTCACTTATAATAATATATAAATAATAGAAGGCAAACGCTACGACGTTATTTTTTAGCCAAATTGTAAAACGAGAAATTATTCTCGCCAGATTAAACCAAAATATTAGAAAGCCTATGGAAAAATCTAGGTGTGTCATTGTACAGTTTGTTTGCTAGGGACACACAGTACTAATCGATTTGCAGAAGACATCAGGGTGTGTCAATGACCCATGTTCACAATGACTTAATTTGTGTCTGATCTTATCCATGAAGAAGATAAAACAAGACATGTCACATCATTTCTTAGAATCCTAGAGCACATCTTGGATGAGCACAACAAACATCCATGATAGACTCCATCAAACCTCTCACTCATGTAAGTAAGGAAAATAAGTTGTTTCAGACAGTACTAGGTGTCATAATTGTTACATCAACCAAATAGGGACCTACGCTTTCACCCAGAGGGATAGAGGTTTGTGGAAAGGGATATAGAGGACGTGCTACGATGGCTCACCAATTAACGGCTTTAAGTTCGAAATCAAGCTCATGATGTATGCACCAAGGCTTTCACTTAGGCACATACTCCTAAGTTGTTTCTCAACTCCTTGAGATTGTACTAAGTACCCCTAATTGTTACGTCAATTAACCAGAGGGTCGAAGCTTTCATCCAAAGGTGACCATACTCGCACCAAGATACTATAAGATCAGAAAAAAAAAAGATCTAGCCATAAATCTATGTCAAAGTACATATTTAGATGAAAAATGTCCATGTCAACTATAATAGATAGATGTGTATTCAAGTTATAGTCATTTAGATCAAAAGAAAGAAGCCATATCACCTACAATTGAAACTAGGTTTTTGGAATAAAGTAATATAAACGTTAACAAATTGACATTTATACAATTAAAACTAAGCTATAATTTAGAATAAAAGTTAAATAAAATTGGTATTTGGATGCTACACAAATATTAGCCAAAAATTAAAATTTAAGATAAAATAAATCAAGCAATTTATGTTAGAGTCTACAATGATCAATATGTAGTATGTATATGAAGCAAATATAACTATGCTAGATTTATGATATGAACTATATTGGACCTTACCATATATGACCAATATAAATATCAACATAATGTCTCAAAAACGTTGTCGCAACTCAAAGTAAGGACGAAAAAAGGAGCCACCACACTAGATCAGAGTCATTAGAATTCTTGATAAATTAGAGAAAAGAGAAAATCGATACCATCAATTATAGTGAGTCCATATTACAACGATATAGACCTAGCGAGATTAATTACGGTGGATTAGATGTGAAATATATTAGAGTTGCATACTATCTCACTATAACTGTGTAAGAAAGTTAAATCTAACTATATTGAATTTATGATATGAACTATATTAGAATTTACCATGGCTAAATGACTTCAAATCTTTATACACAAATAAGAGTCCATAATAGATTTTAAAAAGGTGTTTGTGTCAGGTACTCAGGTATAACAAAACAATAATAGGAAATTGAAATAAAAACAATGGAAATATGAGCCAATGTCAAGAATTTTTTTAAGAAAAAGTCCATATCAAATTAAAATAAAGTGTCTATATCAACTATAATTAAAAATAAAAATTTACAAAATTTGGAATAGAAAATAATAGGATAAGAGTCAATGTAAAATTAAATGATCGAGACAAATCTAACAATAAACACGCGAGGCACCATGATCGTTCTTATATTAAAGCAAAGTTACATATAGCCGCAACATTAATTCTTAAATACAAGAAATTCATTCACCGTCGGTTACCGTGGATTCAAATTAAAACAGATTAGATTAAAATCTACGTAATAAAATAAAAGCAATTTAAGTGGAGCTCATATCAAATACGATGTTCGGAACGGAGTTCATATAAAATACAAGATTTAGCCATGCAATAGTGTAAGACACCATGCTCGTCGGTTTTAAGACGCTGTAATGATCAGTCATGTACACCATTTCTTTATACAGACACTATAAACTATTGCTCCCTCTGGTTCTTAAAAATATGACATTTTAGTCATTAACACCGTCTTCAAAATACACATTTGACTTCTAATTGTCATTGTAATTTATTTATAAAATCTGTAAAAAGTATAATGTTATGGAAGTGTTTTTCAAAATGAATATAAATATATGATTCACATGTACCCAATCCAAATAGTTCAAAATATTTTATAAAAAAAAATTAATTTAGGGAGTGTCGGTGTCTGGGAAACGCCCGGGTAGCAGGTCCACGGACCGGCAGACGAATTTGTAGTTGGAATGAGGCCCAACAACAACCCTTCCCAAAGAACTTGGGCGACGGCCGAGCTCATGAGGCTCTGGCTGCTGTGTCTTCCCGGATGTGCTCAGTGCGACACAGGATCCGGTGCATGATCCGTCAGACGGTGGGATTAAGAGGGGGTGAGAGAGATGAGGCAAAGGGAATACAAACCGTGCGAGACAAATGATTTTACCTTGGTTCGAGCCCCAGCTGTAGATGTGACTCTACTCCAAAGACTCGTTGAGAATCTAGTGGAAACAGTACAGGGGCGCCAAGACCGGGCTAGGAGGCGTCGATCCCGAGCTTAGAGGGGAGTTTTGGACACTTAGGTGGCTAGAATCTACTCTGCTACGACTGCTGCTAAGGAAGCTTCAGATGCTTGCGTTGCTTGCCCTCTTGGACTTCTCCTTCGTTATGCTAGGCAGGCTTCTCCTTTTATAGGCGCGGCGGGTTGTTTGGAGCTGATACCGTGGGCCCCACGCCTATCCATGCTTTGTCCATCTTTAGTGGCGACGCCCTTGTCTCGTTCCGGGCTCTGTCCTATCTGTGGCCTGCAAAGAGAAGCTTGTCTGGTCAGTACTGGACACGTGATCGTCTCGGTACGCCAATACGGGAAAGCAGCCTGCACAGGGAGAAAGCACTTTCCCTTTATCCCCTATATGGCATTGACTGGTCGGAGCCAGCCTCGCGCCACCCGTTGGGGTGCGTCGTGGAGCGCGGTAGCTGTTGCCATCTGCCCAAGGGACAAATGGCATGGCGAGCTGCCCACGTGGCTCTCCCCCGGGCTACCGACACCCCGGGGAGGTATAGTCCTCTCGGTCAAGGTCGAGGAAAGCGTGGTGAGACTTGACAGTTGTCGCCATCTGTCCAGGGGACAGGCGAGCTGCCCGCGGGGCCCTCTCCCGGGCTAAGGATAGCCCGGGAGGGGCGCAACACTCCTGGTTATGACTGAAGGAGGCGCGGTTGTCTTAGTCAAGCTCGGGGATGGCCTCAGAGGGCCAGACGTCTCTCTTGGTATGGCCTGCGATAGCCTTTTGGGCTCTTTCTACGCGCGGCAGGCACCCATCTCGGAGTGGGCCGATTATGAATCATGAACAGGGAGTAAAATTCAGGAATTGTTAGTCCTACAACACTTTCGTACACCAACAAATTAGGAAAATAAATCTAAAAATATTCAAGTTGCCAAATACACGTGCATTTAGGTCCTCAAATTGTTAACTCCATAATTCATAATACAATATGCTAATCAAATTAATTTGAAAACATTCCAAAAAATTTAATATATGGTGTTCAAAATTCAAACATGTTTAAAATTCAAGCAACTGCAATGAAGGTCATTGACAATAGACAAGAATGCATACTTAATGGATGGAGATGGATCTAGTTAGTCCAAGCAAAATTTGCATGGATGGTTGGGTGAAATAGACCTAGGTGTGGGACAAGAGAATAGGAGTGATGGGCAACTACAGGGAGGTCCTTTTAGGGTGCTAGGCAAGCTATGGAAGGAGAGAGGGGCAAGATACCAATACAACTATTGTGGGAATTCATGTGACGCTATTTTTGGCGTGTTATACAAGAGGACATAAATATTGGTACATGAGCAAAATGCAAAACATGCAACATTTTGAGAGTATTTTTTAAAGAGGATAAAAAAACAAGTAGTGATTTTTTCCACCCAAATCTCCCATTAGCCATCACCACTTTAAGGAGAGATTTTTTTTCATCGATGAAATCCAAAATCACTTTTCCACATAGGGTGAGAGAGAGAGAGAGAGAGAGAGAGAGAGGGGGATCAACTTGGAATGGGATCCTCTGCATTTGTGTAGTTAGGCAGTTCGTCCCTGACATGTGGGTCCCAGCTTGATGGAGCCCACATGTCAGAGAGGAATTGCAGAGGACTGCACAACTGCCCTAACTGCAGAGGACGCACGTCCGATCAACTTCAACCTAGGTGGATGTCCTTTCGGAGTGAAAAACCCCTCTCCAGGACACGACACATCCTTCGAAGCAAGCACTGGGGCCTGGGGGTGGATGAGGCTACCCCATGCCAGTGATGACTGATGAGCAATCGGCTAGGGAAAAAGAAAGGAGACCATGCTGACCTAGTACTTGCTCTTGCTCAGTGGTTGCTGACCCAACCCTTCGAGAGCCGAAGGCCCTATCATCCCATAAATCCATATTCCATCATCATGCCATATCCTCTCCCCCGCACGCACGACCTAACAAACGGCTGCTTTTCCGGTGAATGGTGATGTGCAATTCTGCAGTGTGTGTGATTTTCTCCTGTGGAGATGCAGTTCTTTGCCAAGTAGATGGCAATCATAGGATGATGACATCGAGAAAGTATGTTAGTGCAGTGACATGATGTTGCTCACAATTCTTTTGTGAAATTAATTCATTTATGTCTGGTTTTTAAGCCGTTAATTTTGTGACTAGTTACAACATAATTTCTAGAACCTGTCTTCCAATCTCGGTTGTCAATATCAACTTGTCAAACCCATTTTCGAATTTGTCAAATAATTTCAGTAGAGGAGAGCAAGCTTAACTGGGGCATTGTCCAGCATGGCAAGTTCATGGAGCGTATGTGGCACTGGCATGGCAAGTAGTAACATGTGCAATCTATCTATCTATTATATATATAAAGGAAGGGAAAAAGAAGCCACCACGTTCGTCCACATCATCCAAATTATTTCAGCCGTTCGATCAATGGAGGGACCAAATTATAACGGCCAAGATCAATCAAAGAAATTCTCACATAAATCAAGAAAAAAAAGATCTATGCTATTGATTTTGTGGGGCCAGATTATAACGGCTTAGATTAAAAGAAGAATATTAGAAATTCGGATTAAATACTAAGTTGATATAATATATTAGAGATAAATTCTAAATCCGATCTGATATGCTAGAGATAGATTATGAGTTAGAGATAAACACTATATACCAAAACAAATCTAGCCGCGCAAACACGCGGGCCACCTCGACCGTTCCTATTTATTTCTGTTATAACCCTACGGGGCTACGGGTACTCTGGTCAAAACCTAATATATCTATCAGGAGGTTTCTTGTCTGTCAATAAACCCTGCACTATAAATATAAGATGCAACCCATTATATTCTTATGATGAGATTAATAAAGATCTGTTTCGTGGCTTTCTCTCTATGTATTTGTGTTCATGTCTCTAATTATTCATCTATATGATCATCTATGCGATTGTGTATGAGCAACTACCGTGTATATTACAACACGTCATAAACACGAATCGCTCTCAGGTTTGTCACCGCTGGTATGTCGCTTTCGCAATCAGATCTGTTAAATTTCGATCTACTATTTTGCTATTTGATATAGTAGATCGTTGCTGTTTAATTCACACACCCGACGCAGCCGACCGCCGCCATTCCGTAGACGACCGCGCCGTCGCGCACCGGCCTCGTGCCACACCGCGCGTGCTAGGCCCTCGAGGCCGTGCCGCCAGCCACCATCCCATAGTCGGCTGCGCCGCCGCGTCGTTCGCGTTCTATGTCATGGCTTGTTTTTTACATCTCTGTGTTCGTGTCTCTGATTATTTGTGTTTATGATCATATATGCGATTGTGTATGAGCAACTACCGCGTATATTACAACAATTTCAACAATTAAGGTTACAACTATATGGAAGGTACATTTATACTTAAGACTCTGATCATAAAGAGGAAAAAGGAAGAAGAATTCAACAGGTAGAAGAGACGAAACAATTCACCCTTACAACTTGGGCAAAGCAATACACCTCAAGAGGAAGAAGAAAAAGAAAAGGAAGAAATTACTAAAAAAAGAAGAAAATTTTTAAAACCTACTGGCTACTGGTTTGCTAATGCCGCTCGGCGGTGACGCTTCTGGCCAGCGGCCACAACTTGCTGAGCATCCGCTTCGGCTTGGCCGCCGGCATGGCGCAGAAAGCCCTGAACCGCAGCGACGCGCTGCGCGCCAGCCCGGCCTTGCGCGCAAACTCGTCTTCCTCGGCGCCATCGTGGTCGTCGTCGTCCTCCTCCAGCTTCATCCGCAGCGTGGCGATCTTGGACGCCGCACGCCGCAGCCCCTCGACGCTCCAGTCGTCGCCGGGGGACGCGCCGGCGGCCAGCGCTCGCAGCCGCTGCTCGTCGACCCGGTGGGCGGCGTCGTCTTCCTCCTCCGACCCGGACTTGGACAGCAGCGCCTTGATGTTGCCCGGTAGGTCGCCGGCGGCGGCGTGCCCGCCGGGGAGCGCCGCCGCGCGCGCGTGCTCAAAGAAGAGCACCTGCACAACCACGCGGAGCGGGAGCAGCTCGTTCTGCGCCGCGTGCGTGCTCGCCTTCTCCGACAGCCTCCGGCAATTGAGCACCCGGCACAGCCGCTTCCTCGCGCTCTTGCTCATCTCCGGATGTGCCTGCGAATCAATACCCAATAACAAAAGTTGAGATTTTTAAGTACAACCGAAGCCACACCTAGATTAATAAGATTATATCAATGTTTTATCCAAACATAAGTTTGCATATTAAGCTACAATTTTTTTTTTGTAATTTGCAATATGTCATCGTATACTACAAATCATCGTCAATTGATATGCGGAAAAGGATTCACCTTGAGGTATGTGTCGACGACTTTGTAGAGGCCATCGTGCTCAGGGCGGGCGGCGTCGGGCACGGTCTCGGCAATGGCGAGCAGCTTGTCTAGCGGCAGATTGGGGTCCTTAGCCACCTCGACCAAGAACCCGTCCACCAGCCTGCCTACCCTGACCAGCGCGCTCTGCGACACGGGCGCCGCCGACGACGACCGCCGCGCGCCGTCGAACCCCACGCTTTCTGAGGAGCGCGATCGCCGGTGCCTGGCCGGCTGGCCAGGGCTGTCGTCGTCGGGGCTTCCCGGCGCCGGCGCCGGCCCTGGCCCGATCGCCGCCGCGCGCCGCAGCGCGAACTCGTCGAGGATGGCCACCACGGCGTCCACGTCATACAGCGTCTCGCTCACGCAGGACAGCGACGGGATGAGCAGGTCGCCGACGGCGGCCTCCTCGAGCTGCCACGCCACCCGCCGGATGAGCTCCGCCTTGGACGCCGCCGACGCGCTCAGGATGTTCGCCGCCTTGAGGAGTTTGAGGAGGAAGCCGCAAGAGACGGCTTCCCTCTCCGCTGGGAGGAGGCTCACGATCTTCTCCAGCAGGAGGCGGTGCCGCGTGGTGATCTGCTTTACGCTGGCGTCGCCAGCGTCGTCGTCGAACGGCTGCTCGGCGGCGAGCCCGTCCTTAGCGACGTTGGGCAGCCAGCGGCGCGCATACGCCTTGAGCGCGTCACCGACGGTCTTCTCGTGAACGGCGCCGGTGGACTTGACGGCCACCATGATGCGCCAGAAGAGATCGACGCCGAGCTCGGCGACGTCGTGCGCCCACCACGGCGACGCCGACGTCGACCTCGCCGGCGGCGGCGCCGCGGAGGGGCCGGCGATGAGCGCCGCCACGGCGTCCACGCAGCGGGGGGTGAGGCCGAGGTCCTCACAGAGCGGCGCATGGTGGCGCGTGGAGTGGAGCACGGCCACCGCGTCCCTCCAGCGGCGGAGGAGGCAGGAGTCGAGGAATGCGTCGAGCTTGGCGGCGAGGTTGCCGCGGTCGGCGGCCTCCGACATGCCGAGGTGCGCCGCCGCGCACCGGAGCGGGACGAGGTTGCGTGCGCTCACAGTCACGGTGATGCCGTAGCAGAACTTGGCGCACGCCTCGAACGCCTCCGCGCCGCCGGGGAAGCCCGGCAGCTCGATGACCTCGCCATTGCCGCCGCCGGACTCCGCGCAGAGCGCTTGCAGCAGGAGGCATTTCGAGAGCAGAGGAAACTGCCGCATTCACGGACACACGCAAATGGGGGGAAAAAAAAACTGGTCATTCTTCGATAAGGAACAATCAGAGCAAACAGCAAAAGGCCAAGAAATTCAGAAAAAACATTGCAAGAATACTGGAAAATGAACACATCGCCCACCAGATCATCGAACAAATTCCCCCAAGAATTACAACTTATGACGATAATAGGCACTGAACGATCCATTCCTTGAATCATATGGAAATAAATTTAGAATCTTTGCATGATTGCATCTTCCTTTACCTTGTGGAGATGATACAAGCAGTTGTCCACCAAGATTTGCAGGTCAGTGGTCACCTCTGTATAAACAGACCTGGAACAGAACACCACAATCAGACAACAACCAGAAACACCCTTGACAGGCACCGAATTTGGAGCGGCAAGTAACAAGATTGCGATCAGAATCCGCACCTCACGGACTCGGAGGTGAAGAAGGTGTCCGGCCGGGTGCCAAGTTTCATAAACTTCATCTTGGCCGAGTCCCCAGCGACTTGCTAAAACGGGAGTCTGAAACTTTCACTGGGAGGTTGGTTATAACCACTCGGCCTAACTTTGTGTGAGAGCCCTTGGAAATGGTTCTTGGTGGCTCTACTTATACCATGCCGAAGTGGTTGGGTGGAGAGAGAGGCAGAGACAGAGGAGAGAGAGAGAGACACCAAGAGCCAAAGACGGCATGCTCGTGCTGATGCTGGATGCGAGAATTTCACTAATTTTTAATATCCCTGCAAATTGAGGTGTCTTCAGATTTGATCAGGTGTGAGGGGGAATATGCTGTGCAACTATGCTATGTCTATGCACATTTATGCCACTCATTGATGAACCTTGAGTGTCTGCAAAACTTCTCTTAATTGGGATTGGAATTGGAATTGGAAGGGGACATGTGAAACAGGGACCAGAGTGGGCATGCAAAAGTCAAGATGGGATGGGCTCAGAAATGAGTAGGATCTTGCAGGTTTTTGCTGGGGATCAGACGAGCAGGATGGGCTCCTAGCTGCAGGGTCGGGTTGGCCTCACTAATCAATGCATTTTCTTGTCATAAAATGGCTAAATGGTAACTGAATTTACCATTCCTATGATCCAATCTGTCTATTGTTCAAGGGTAGGTGAACACTGGTTGCCAATTGCCATGGACCAAAAGCCGCATGTACAAGAAAAGAAGAAAAGTGGGGTTTACAGTTTGGTCACAGGGAATTTCTGCTCAAGATTAGGTAATTTGATTGGGATTCTTTACGGATATTGATAGCCTATTAGTCTAATTGATTGCTCTCGCGTTTGGGTCGTCTTTTCATTAAGCGGCTAAGGTTAGGCGGCCTATGTAGGAGAGTGGTAGTAGTACTTGCTTTGTTAAATGGAAGGGAGAGATGGAGCACTTCTGATCCAATTCTTGCCGGCACTTAATTAAAGACGCGGCGATTAGGAAAATCAACCGGTGGCCCAGAAAAAAGAAAGGATGGAAAAGGTGGCACGGTCACTCAGGTGTGTTCATCGTCTGCGGCCAGAAAGGTTCAATTTTGGGACAGATTCATTTATATAAGATTTTTGAAACCTTATACATGTAAACCGCATGTTTATTCACGGTGTTATAGCCTTTAAACGGAAGTGCAACATTTGCTCCTCTTTTAGGGCACCCCTAGTTCTCAAGTTCTCGATCGAAGCAGATGAAGCTACACCACATGGTTTAGAAGAGACCCGTAAACACCGTATAATCTGGTATAATTATACGTTGTATTATTTAAATATTGCTGATGTCACATTTTAGAATGCGTATGTTTTTTTGATATAAAGGGCCGGGAATAAATATTTCTACTATCTTAAAAAAATTGGTCTCGTGAAATCCCGTGTTCTACATGACACGTCATCACTACTAGGGAAAGAGCCTTTAGTCCCGGTTGACAACTGTCTTTAGTCCCGGTTGCCAAACCGGAATAACTTCTAAGGACTGAAGGTCATAGGCCTTTAGTCCCGGTTTTCTCAACCGGGACACAAACGTTACCACGGTATATAAAATATCTAAAAAATATGGCGAACTCAAGAACCTCCTGTCACCACGGAACTCCGCACTCACCCATCTAACCAACCCACCCAGCCACGCGTATTAACTAGATTAGGATATGCATTTCTTTTGAACTATGCTGAAACGAGGCTTCAGTCCCGGTTCGTGACTAAAGCTTACCTTCTGTCGGCACCCGATTTACAATATCGGATTCCACCTGCGTAAACTCGTACTAGTCCCAAGGATCATGGCTAGTACACACAGATATACAGAAACGGAATAGTGCCAACGATATTATTATTACAGACGGAACATAGTCCAGTACAAACAACATATACAACGGCTCGCAGCCGCAAATCGAAGTACAATGATACAAGCCTAATACAACATCTAGAATTTTATTCATCCCACAGGCACGGAGGCTGTAGGAACGCGTAACCCTAATCTTCATACTCTTCATCGGAGAACGCCTCCTCGTCGTAATCCGGGTCCTCCTCCTCGGACGGCGGGCCATACTCGGATGGGCGGTTGTTGAAGTTTTGAAAAGAGAGGGAGAAAAGGATGGTGAGTACAAATTGTACTCGCAAGTCCGAATTATGCAAATCTGTTCGATACAAGGAAGGTTTAGGATATTTGCGGAAATCGCAGCTTATTTAACCTAGTTTTGACAAAGCAATTTGAAACTTTAAATCTCAATATTTTCTTTGGGCTCTTCTCAAAGCGGTTCTCGCCACTTGGTCTCAAAGTGCCATAGCAAGAACAAAATTCTTTCTTCTTTTCTTTTCTCAAACTCGCTAGGTCCATTCGCGTGACACTTCCGATAGGCGATACCCATTTGAATATCACCGGTGGCACCTAGCTCAAACGAAATCCTTCTCAAATCCTTACTCATCTCAAATCCTTTCTTTAAAAACCCCCTTTTTTTTAACTGGTTTTAAAATGAAGAAACTACCATATAATCAGTCCTTGGCGCTCATAACCATGAGCACGGCTATCATGACGGTTTTAACTCTGCAGAGTGGTACGCCTTACCCTCGAGAGGCTACGCACCCGACGGTGTTTCGCCACAAGACCATCAACCACGAGGGCCAACGATCGGGCCCGTCCCATTCGGGGCTCGAGGTCGATCTTGTAATGGCTCGATTCATAGGATCATAGGATGAGCGGTCCTTAGACTAGGGAGATTTGATATTTTAGCCCACTTCAAAACATGGTGCCCTCTGCACCAACCGACAAAATATCTCCCTAGTCGGAAAGATTTTGGGGTAAGAGGAAAATCATTTCCTACTCGGCATCACCACGATCGCTATCTTTAAATCACCCTTTTCCAACCATTTCTCAAAACATTCACCTTTCACACAAATGATTGAATCATTCCGCATAAATGATTTTAAGCATTTATCCTACCACAATCAAAGCATATAAATAAGAGCAATTCATATTTTAGCCTTAGGTTTAATCCTACCATATTTCTTACCTTTCTATTCGGTCACGATAACTAAGTCTAGGAAATACGGCATTTAACTTTTAAACTAGCATGCATATTTTCAAGTCTAATAAATATTTTCTAAATAACCGAAAATGGCTTCTCAATATGATCAAAGGGGGACTTGCCTTGATCGGTTCCGGGGAAAGCGAAGGGGACGTCGTCGATCGGGTCTTCGAGAGCTTGACCTCCTAAACGCGCACCCGCATACGCAAAGCAATACAACACACATAAGTAAAATATTTTATGCCATGCTGTTTTTAGGAAAATGCAGAAACCCTATTTCCCATGCATTTTCATTTAAAGGCAACATGATGCTAAATGGTTAATGCATACATGGAGTGATGCCATTACTAAATCATGTACACTTCTAACAAGTGCAAACTGCATGGATGGTATGTCAACAATTATTTTCTAAACTCCAGGGAATGCTAAGGAGTTTTACTTTTGCTTTAAAAGAAATGAAAAGACACTTCTCAAATGCGCATGAAATGATGCACCTAGAGCTTATCTATTTAACCAAAAATGGATTCTATATGTATGGCATGCATATATATAACATTTTCTTAAGCCCAGAAACTATCAAATTATTTTCACTAATTTTTACAGAATTTCCCCGGCTCATCAGCTATTTTTTCATAATAACTTAAGCTATTCAAAACAATGATTAAATAGAAATTGGAAAAAGAATTAAAAGAAAAGGGGGAACTCTCGGCTATGGGCGGCTTGGCTCCTGACCCATCGGGGGGCTGTGTGCACACATGGCGAGGAGCGACGGCCACGCGACTGACAGGAGGGTCCCACCCGTCGGTGGCACCGCAAGGAAAAGGGGAGAAACAGGGGAGAGTCACCCGGCGACGCGCGCAAGCGGCGGCGGCGGCCCGCCACTGTGGCTCAATTGGGTGCGCATGAGAGGAGTGACGGGCTAGAGTGAAGGCAATGGGGTTATCGGTAGCGCCGGTGATGCTCGGAGGTGATGGCCTTGGTGAGCACGGCGGCGGTGACGCATGGCGTCCATGGCCGGGAGAGACGGATCAAACCCGATCCCTTTGGCGTAAAGCAACAGAGAGAGGAGACACGATCGGTGAGCTCACCGGGACGGAAGGGCGACCAGCGGCGGAATCACGGTGGCGGCGGCAGACGGGCTCGGGACACGCTGGTCACGCGGTTCCAATCCGATCTCGCACCGGTTCCACTGGAACAACTGCGGATCGCCAAGGAGGGCATGGATTAGGAGGAAAGAGGCGAGGTGGAGGGGAAGAGGAACAGCAGCAAGGTGATGAAAATCGACAACGCACGGCTCGGCGAAGAAATCGTCGGCGCAAGCGAGAGAGCAAAGGGGAGCGATTCCCATTTAAAGGCGAGCTCGCCGGAGGATCCTTGACGCGACGTGCGGTTAGGTAATCGCCGGCGCCGATCGGCCGGTGCCTTGAAGGTGAACGCATTGAAGCGAAGAGATGGTTTGGCCGGCGACAAGACAAGGAAATGGGTAGGGACGGAGAGGGTCCGCGGAAGAGTGTAGGGCGCGCAATGCGTGGGAGACGCAATGGCGAGGCCCGGGAGAAGAGAGAGAGGAGACAAACAATGGCGGATCAAGTGAGACGATCATGACACGGGAAGAAGAAAACAGGGGAGGAGAAGAGGCTGACGAGGCGGGCCCGCTTGCTGTGGGCGCAACACTCATGGTATAAAGAGGAGGAAATGGCGTCTTTGGCAAGGCTGAACTTGGGCAATTTGGATCAAGGTCGCCCATCGAGAGGAAAAGAGGTGGGGCGGGGAAAGGAAGGAGAGAGGGAGAAGTGGGCCGAGGCTTGGGCCGAGAGGAGAATAGAAGGCCTTTAAATCTTTCTGATTTTCCAAATGCATATCTCTTTCAAATAGTCTTTTAAATACAATAATACTTTAATTCCCAAAAAAAAATTAATAACACCTTTCCAAAATATTTTTACTTTGGAGATTTTAAATGCACCAGTTATTTTCAGAATGATGCATGAAATGATGATGCCATGATGCAATATAAATAAATGATTAACATTTTTAAATTATGCATTTTAAGAAATTAATTAACGTGCCAAATTGGTTTTAAAAATTTGGGATGTTACACCTTCAGTCCCGGTTCGTGCAATTTGTGCTCGTGCCAGCTGGCATGTATCCGTCTGCCAAAGTGCTTTTCTATCCCGGTTTGTAACATAAACCGGGACTAATGTGGACGAAAAATCGTGCTTTTGGCCTAGTAGCCATGAACCGGGACTGATACCACTATCAATCCGGGTTTGTAGTTAACCGGGATTGATGTGCTGGGATAGAAGGTCCGTTCTCTAGTAGTGCATCATGCTAGATAGATCTGTGTAAAAACCCTATGAATCTAGGTTACTCCATTCAATTCATTTCACTATATTTGCCCACACCGGCCCACCATTGCACACAGATTAAGAAGATACAAACTCAAGTAAAAAAGTGAATTTAGATTATCATTCTACATTTAATTAACGAATTTGGTTGGTTGCATGCATAAATTTTATTGGCTACATGCATTTTAACCTTTTTTTAGAAACAAACGTACTTCTCTCGGTTAGCTATATTTGTTCATGCCCATTATTGCGCACAGACCAAAAAGAGTAACTCAAGTAAAAAATGCATTGGGATGACCATACTACTATTTTTGAAATAATGATTTTTGTTAGTTGTATGTATAAATTTGATTGGCTGCATGCATTTTGAACTTATTTGAAAATAACATATTGACTAGTTTTATCATTAAAATGAATCATAAAACATCTTAGTTACTACAATAGGCAAATAATTTGAAACGGATATTTTCGAGACCATAGACAAATATAGTGAGACAGATGTGATATTTACTAGTTTACCATTATAATAGATCATAAAACATTCTTAGTTACTGCAATGAGCAAATAATTTGAAACGGATATTTTCGAGACCATGAACAAATATAACGAAAGCAAAGAGTATATTAAGACCTCAAGTGTGCATGCAATTAATCATTAATCTTGCTCGACGCACCATGCTGACCGTTTCTTTTCGCACCCCATGCATCGGATCAAGCGCCTGCCCCTTGGAACCCTTCCCGTTTTTCAACAGAGAGGGCAGGGAGATTCTTCCATTTCAGGAAGCCCAGCCATAGCTCACATTCCCATGGCTGATGAAGTGCCCATATCTGATGTGAGGGAATGGTCTAAAGTCTGAACTCCACTAGTCCGAGGGTTTGACCTAGCTGCTGGGAAGGCTCAGGCCTTCCGTTAATTTCCTAGTCATCCCAGTGGACCATTTCATCGGTTAATGAGACGGTGCAGCTTAGTTTATCATGATTTGCCGCAGCTCTGTCTGTATATCTGGTGAGCAGGCACGGAGATCATGGGAGGCTGTTCGGTTTGCAAAGATTTTAGTACCAGCAAGTGTAGTAAAAGTAGCGGTACAATCTGAAGTTTAAGTTTATCGTAGCTCTTAAATTATACTTCCATGGCTCCATGGTGCTGAGCTCTCTCAATCTCTGTAACTGCTTTAGTATTTGGCACAGCACCTGTAACCCTGCTTTTCAGCCCAGGAGTTGATCATTGCAAATATGCAAAGGCAAGTTCGACCACTGTTCCTTTCTCTTTGCATATTCTCCTGCTTTTTTTTCCTTTTTCTTTCTCTGTTCGAGCTCTGTGCACTGCCTTTCCATGGCCTTGTAAATTCAGGTCCCCAATGGGGGCAAACCTAGCTCTTCTCCACCTGTTTCCTGGTACTCATCACGCAGAATCATCATAGGAACGTAGGAAAGCACCTCTTGCCGCCAAAAATAGTGCGGCGTGACCTGCGCTCGGAAGATGGGCCACACGCCCGCGAAAACAATAGCGCCGAGGCAGCGCTCGTTTGTGCGGCCCAATATGCGTGAGCCCACCAGCCCACCGCCACCCGGCCCGACGCCTCGCGCTCGAACGGTGTAGCCTTCTTGGGCTGGGAAGTTGAGCCCGCGAATTCTGTCATTCTTTTTTTTGAGGGTCGCATTCTGTCATTCCTACAGTGCGGTACTACGAAATTGCCAAGAAGGCCGTACATGCATTTGAATCTTTGGCATGCCTTGTGGGCCGGCCCACGACTGGCTTCAATTGATGATGGGCATGGTGCTCTCAGACCCTGATGCATTGCCACGGGAGTCCACATTGCCAACACCAGTGCGACGACCCAACTCAGCTACTCCGGCCGTTTGATCTCCGCGCCCTCTTTGTTATAACCCTACGGGTTTATGGGCCGGAAGCCCACGTCGAACTCTAGGGGTATTATGGGCGAAACCGAATTAGGCTAGGCTATATATATGAGCCTCTTGTATCAAAGAGAGAATACATCAATAAAAATCATTGTGCCTGGCTTTGTCTCTCGAAATCTGTCTCCTGTTCATTGTTATTGTGTTTGCGTGCGTATGTACGACGACCGATTTACAACACTCTTCACAGCAGGAGAGGCGCAGCGCTGACGATTTTCAAATGCGTGGGTGCTAATCAAACGTGGATTAGTGGGGTCCTTCACCCATCACCGCCCCCTTCTCATCAGCCATCACCGTGTGCGCCTCCTTAGGACCTTTGCTCCTTACATGCATGCGACAATCATCTGAGGCCATAGATCAGGGTTGCAAGGTCGGTTGTAGGGGAGCAACGCAGGAGTGTAGAAGGAAGAGGAGATCGCCAACGGAGCACCCCTTCGGGCTTTGGTTATCCAATGGCTACGGGAGCAGATGCAAGTTTATCCCTAATTACAACTTTCGCGAGTAGATTTTGCTTTATCTTTCGAGTTTTGGGGTGGGTGAGGTCATTCAGCCAATGGCGGATTTTACTGTCACTACAGGAGACTGCCACAGTCTCGACGATTTAAGCCGTCGAGAAAACTAATAAAACCGTCGAGAGAAATTAGTCTCGACGGCGAGACATAGCCATCGAGGATGCTTTGTCGAGAGAGGGTCAACAGTCTCGTCGGTTGACGTTACAGCCGTCGACACAGATAGACCAGACGCCGTTTGCCGTAAGGGCGGCGTAGTATCGACGGCTCTAAACTAGCCGTCGATACAGAGCAAGTGGGTCCCACCTAGACAGGTTCCGGGTGACGTGGCACGGGTAAAGAGTCTCGACGGTGATGTGGCACGGTAGCCGTCGACACTATCATTGGTGGGCCCATACAGGCCTAGGGCGTAGTCTCGACAGCCTCCTCTTGACCGTCGACAGAGCAGCAGAACAGAAAAAAATAATTGTAAAAACAAAAAAATCACAAATTTTCGCGGCTGCCCAGAAGCAGCGGCCGCACCTGCAAACCCAAACTCCCTGCAATTCACATATACCCCGCATCGCATATAAGCGGCCACAATCTTGTGGCATAAAAAATATGCAGCTATCTCTAAGTCATCTCTACCATTGTATGAGTTGTTTGTAAGTCATCTCTATAACTGACATGGCAATGGTTATAGATAGTTGTTGTTTCAACCATTGTACATGCTCTTAGTATTTGCATGCGTTATTAGGTTCATGTTTATTTCTACCCTTTTCGCAATCGTGTCAATGTTTTGTGAGACTTAGAGCATCACAAGCAGTATCTTCATATTTCGTTCTCTATATCTCTATTTTAAATTAATATTCGTTCTCTATATTTTTATCTTATGCAACAGTTTTTCAATCCTCAAAAAAAATGCAAAGACTCTCTAAATTTAGAGACTGAGATAGAGACTATGTTGGATCGTTATAGAGAAACTAAATTGTCTACAATAGTGTTCGGGAACCTGCTGATGATGCTCTAATTTTTTTACCTCAAACTAAAGATAGCTCCTTAATCATGGTTTTTTTTGAAAAAGGGGCAGGAGAACTGCCATCCTATTTCATTGCAGAAGAAGAAAATAAAAATAAAAACGCCGTGCAAAGCACAGGGGGGTACAACGCAGCACGAACACTGTCTTCTCGGCCAAGACCGAGCTCCGGCGGCCGAAGAAATGGCCGCCCCAAAACCGACACTAGGAAGGAAACAAATGGACAGGGAGGAAGAAGGAAAGCCGGTCACCACCGACCCCTTCGAGGTCTAGGGTCACAAACGACAGAACATCACTGACCAACCAGCCCACGGGCTCGGAAGAGACCGCCGGTGCTACCGGGTCCCTCACAGGGAGGGCAGCGACGGGGCAGCAAGGGCGGGACCAAGCACGAAGGAGATGGACGAAGATGACGCCGAGAGGAGATTCCAGACAACGGAGGAGAAGCCGCCGGCCTCGCACCCTGGAGCACACCGCTCCGGCCGCTCCGGCCATGATTTGGGCCTCCTGCCACAAGATCTGGCCGCACCGAGAGCGGTCCCCCTTGAGCAGCCATTACCAGGCGGGCACAAGGGGAGGGGAGAAAGGGGAAGGAGGAGGAGTTTGCCGATGCTCCCTTCATCTCGCGATGGCCATCCCGCGCCATCGACGCCTCGCGTCGGCCATCCGCGCCACCGACGCCTCACGCCGGCCACCACACGCCACCGACGCCTCGACCGTCCATCCGCACCACCGGCGCCTCGCGCGGCCACCGCGCTCCATGTACGCCTCGCGGCCAAGCCAAGCTGCGCCATCGACGCCTCGCCGGCCATCCACGCCATCGGCTCCTCCCGCCGCCACCACGCGCCTTGAAGCCTCGCGCGGCCAATCGCGTCACTCGCCCGCCATCGCGCCGCCTCGCCGCCATCCGCGCCATCGCCCCTCGCGCCGGCCACCACGTGCCATCGGCGCCCGCCCGCCATCCGCGCCGCCTCGCGCCGGCCAACCACGCCACCGTCTCCTCGCGCCGGCCACAGATGTTATCGACGCCTCGCGCCGGCCATCCGTGCCGCCTCGCGCCGACCATCCGCCGTCGCCCGCGCTGCTCGCCATGTGGTCGTCGCCTCGCGTCATCCAACTGCGCCACCGACACCACACGCCGGTCGGGCCATTGCCACCACCACCGCCGCTGCCAGCAGCAAGCCGCCGCCAGCGCCAGAGCCGCGCCACGCTGAACGCGCTGCCGCCCGCGTCGACCTTGGCCGCGCCAACGCCCGAGCCACCCGATCCGCCATCTAGCGGCCGGATTTGGCCTCGCGCGCCCGCACCTCCGCCGCCGTCGTGGAGGAGGATGTGCGCGAACGCTCAAGCCGCCGAGATGCCGGACCTCAACTCGACTCGTGCATCACCGCCGTGCCAAGAAGAGAGGGCTGCCGTGGCTGAAGCGGTGAAGAGGAAGGCCTCTGCCGGCTGCACCTCGCGCCGCTTCGGCGCTAGGCCGCCGCTGCAGCCCGCGACGCCGTCGCGCGTCCCCTCGAGCCACCGGATCCGCCAACGCGCCCGGATCGCCTCGGCCCGCCAGAGACTGGCCACCGCGCCGCTTACCCCGACTAGAGCAACCGCAAAGCGAGGAGACGAGTGGAAGGAAAGGTGTGACATCCTAATAAAATTATTAGGTGTCCCAAGTGTTTTTAAAGGAGATAAAACATAAGGTATAATTTGGTTTTATTATAAAACCTATTACAGCTATTATTTTATGATCCGATAGCCTATTTTATGCACAAGCCTTGCTTAAAATTGGGATTGGGCAGTCTCATCACGTTCCCAATGTTCCCAAATATATGTCTTACCTTTTCCTAATTTTTAGGCAGCCAGAACATTCGGATTTAGCCCAAAAAGGCCCAATTTTGAAGGTATTTCGCATGAAATCATGAGGAATCCTAATCCGAAAATTCTCCAAAAATAGAGGAGTGTTCTAGAAGCCCTAGATAACCTGCTCACCAAGTTTCGGCCACAAAACCCCTTGAAAAGTCGGGATCCTAATTCGGCAAGTCCCGAATTCTAATCCGAGTCGGTTTAGACTTTCTAATTCTCCTCCAACCCAACCTGGCCGAATCCACCCCTTCCCCAGCACTATATAAACCCCCCAAGACCCCCCTTGCTGTTCACAACTCGTGGAGCCTCAAGTTGGAGCCCTAGCCGCAAAACCCTAGCCTCCACAAATCTTCCCGAAGAAATTCCGCCAAGTTTCAACACCCAAGCTTCGGTGAGCATCTAGGACGTCCTAGATCTCGTCGAGACGGATCCAACATTGCCAAGAGCGCGCAAAACCGAGATCCCTAGCCCAAGTTATCGCCCGCCGAAGGTTTGCTGCTCCCATGGCCGCCGCCGACATCGCCGCCGCCGATCTCGAGGGCAGCGCTGCTGACGCGTATCGCGGGGCCAACCCGCAGCCGCCCCGCAGCCGCCACCCCTATAATTTTATAATTTTTATTAAACTATTTTTCTGTATTGAAGTTGGTTCTTTTGCTATTTGCTTCTACGTGTAGGTCCCCGCTACGACAGTTGTGTGGAGTGCTGTCCGGGAACTGACGTAGACCCGTAGAGCTCCGACTTCTACCAAGGCAAGCTAGATGCATATTGCTTCCTAGTTTGCTAAATCTTTATTTACCTTTATTTGTTAATTGCATGCATAATCTGATTAGTGTGTGAGTTTCTATCCTAAAGTCGTATTAGTCATCAACTAATATGTACTAGCCTTATTTGTCGAACCCTTAGTGATTTACTAGCCTATCCTTTGTATAGTTGCTTAGATGTGCTTGGGTAGTTAATATGAGTCACTTTTAATAAAATTGTACATTATGAAGCTAAGGTTTCATGATGATTTTCAAGATAAATTGATCAAATAAAATATTGTGTTTGTGGGGTTGGCGAAGTGCTAGGATTTGTGCCGCATGACCGTTCCCTGGTCATGTGTGGGTAGGGAGTACCCGTAGAGCCGCTTGATCATCCTTGGTCAAGTGTGGGCGAGAGTGTGCAGATCGTTGTCTTTGCATGTCCGTCTCCGGACATGTGTGGGAGAGAGTGCCTATTCACAGCCGCATGTCCGTCTCTTAGGTATGTGTGGGCAGAGAGTGCCTGTTTCATTGTGCCGCATGATCATCTCTTGGTCATGTGTGGGTAGCGAGTGCCCGTTTCGTTGTGCCGCATGACCACCTATATGGTGTTATGTGTGGGCAGAGAGTGCCTGTTTAGCCGCTTGATCACCCCTTGGTCAAGTGTAGACAGAGAGTGCCTGTGGATCTTGTGTAGTAGAATGTTCACATTTGTTAACAGAATAATTAATGCTTAAACAAGCATTTGAGTAGATAAGTGCTATTTTGGCAAAACAACCATCCATCTCTTACTCCTGCATTCATTGTTAAGGATTGCTTGCTGGGTAGCCGCGTACTCACTATACCTATCGCGGATATATTTGTTATTTAGGTTACAAGCTGGATCAGGAGGATCCTAGCGAGGGTGCGCAGGGTTAGTTATGGTGTCCGGGTCGATCTTGGATGTCATCGCCGATTCTTCGTCGTCACTCTGATCATCGTTTATTTCGTTCTTAATATTTAGTGCTACTGAGCAGGGCCACCTGCATTATTGTAATAAGGCAAATGTTGCCTCCTTTAATACATTAAATGTTATGTTATCTAGTTAATGTTTACATTCGCGATGATGTCCGCCTATTTGTCCATCATGAGATACTAACCTGGGATTAGTATCGTCTCATGGTGTTGGATTCCCTGTACAAGTACCGGGGTCACGACAAAAGGGAAGAAAGGGATGAGGGGGAGGGCGGGAGGAGATGGCAAGGGAGGGCCGGCGGCGAGCTAGGGTTCCAACGGGTGGGCTGGAGGAGGATTGGGGCGCCGCCCGAGTCACCCCGCTCGGGACGACGCGGGGGCAGAAGATACCGCCACCTCTCAATATAACTTAATCATGCTTTCGTACTATATTTAGCATCTAATATAACTTAAAATCTGATGGAGGCCATTTATCGACGTGTTCAACGTTGCAGCATGAAAAGTTCTTGAGACTTTTAACTTCGCAGTTTAAAAACTCAAAAAAAGAAGTACATGTATTAATAGCTAGTTTGTACTCTGTACGCATAGACTGCATAGTAAATAATGATGAATTTGTTTAGAGAAATACACTTAACCATGGTTTCATGTGTTCTTGGAGACAAGGTTAGCAGGGACATTTTCCTCTCTGTTGTTGAGCACGAGGCTTAACCTTTTATAAATAAGGTCAGACCCACCTCAAATTTTGTTCTGTCGTTCACCACTTGGTTGCGCTCCATGCACGTCGTCCCACCGAAAACATTTCCGTTCCTACTTAACTTATCTGTTTACTCAGGACAACGGATAAAGCTAAAACTCACCTGTTACAGTACACATCCACGCACATGCATGCGTACTCTATATAATCCGTTTTTACTATACTACCTTTCTCTAAAAATTTGTGCGTACTCTATATAATCCGTTTTTACTATACTACCTTCCTCTAAAAATTTAAAGTCTCTTTTCTTTTCAGCTTAACAGTTTTGGAAAGGCTTTAGGCCAGACGGCCGACGCGTCCGAACGCGCGCGAGCGACCGCTAGTCTCGTGCCTGACGAGCGTCCCCGCACACCTCCACGGCCTTGTACGCCGGCCTGCATGATGCATGTGCATGGCCACGTACGCACAGCATGCAATCACAGCACTACATGCAAACGCACAGCACAGTGCACTCTTTTTTCCTTTCGATGGCCATAAATTTTGATTGGGCGCTCTAATCCACAAACCATTTGCACCAACGTGTTCCTTGTATTTTTACGAACTAAACAAGATGTTGCCATATAAATCTTCAAACTTACCTGATGAAACTTGGGTTTCGCGTACTGAAACTTGGGTTTCATACTCGTTAAACTTTGCAGAACTGTCAAGTTTCATCAGGTTTAATCTAAGTTTCAACAAGTTTCATCAGGTTTAATCTAAGTTTCAACAGGTTTCATCCAAGTTTCTTTAAGTTTCATCAGGTCAATTCAAGTTTCATCAAGTTTCAACAGGTTTCATCCAAGTTTCATCAGGTTACATCGAAGTTTCATCCAAGTTCATCAGATTTCATTAGCACACAACCAACTTTCATCAGCACACTGCTAAGTTTCGCTAGTATACATGTAAGTTTTATAATTGCCTTTTCCTAGGTTCACATAAAAAAAAAGTAAAAAAATTTAAAAAGTATTTAAATGGGTTGCTCTCGATTTTACAAAAATTATGAAATTTATTCCACACATTTTGAACACTGTTTGAATTTTATAAAAAAAATCAGAAGTTCAATTCAAAATTGATCAACTGCACGGCTAACAACTCGCTCGGCACTGTGGGCGGCAGCAGCCTTCGGATCTTGGCGTGGTGCGGCGATCCAACAGCCTCAGTGGTCCGGCCAGCCAGCGTCAGGTCGGACGTCCGACGCCTGGCGCTCGCCTAATAGTTTAACGACTTATTTATGTTTTAAAAATGCATATGTTTTGATTTTTGAGTCTGTTTTTAGTGTTGTCTCGGAGGTGGGTTCTAACACTTTAAAAAACTAAGTCAAACGAAAAGTATTCAAATCTTGAGACTGCCTGAAAAAAACTCTCGAAATTCAGTCATTTCAGCTGTTCAGCTGTTTAGCTATTCAAATCATTCCAAAAGAACATAACCTTAGTCTTTTTTTGTTAGACCAATACTTTGAAATCATTTGTGCAATATGAAACCATAATTATATGTAAATACTTTTGCATACAAATATACTCGTATTAGTTTTGTGTTACAAAAATTACGTATTAATGCAATAGTGGTTGATTAAAATATCATCCTAACAAAACATAGTACTTTTTGTAACACAAACTACATAGACACACAAGAAAATTGAGTTTTTGCCACTCGAACAGGGCCGTTCCTGGCCGGTTCCACCACCCAGGGCCCACGATGGGGAGGGGCCCCAGCCTATATAGATATGCATTATATGTATTAGGCATTTAGGCTATTAGCTATTGATTTGTATTCCTCTCACCCACAGCCACATATCGCAAGAACAGCAGCCGCCGGAAGCCACGCAGCCGCACAACCGCGCATAGCACTTCCCCATGGCCTCGGCCATTCCCCAAATCCAATCTCCGTCTCCGTCGACTCCTTGCCTCCTCAACTGTCGGCTTCGGCTCCTCGAGATGGAACTAGCCGCCGCCACGCCCCTCGAGGCCTCGCCGCCCTCACAATCAATTCCTCAATTTTTATGCATCGAGAAGGCTATGTTAGATCATATTAATATAGATACCATTATTGATGACTTTGCATCAAGAAATGTGAGAAGAAATTGTTTTCTATGACGGTTTTGCTTGTTTTCCATTGGCAAGTGATGGTTGATGCTGTATGGTGGGTTGATGGCTCTTGTTTACTGTCGAAACCCGAAAATGGAGTCGAGTCCCTGTTGTGTTTTACCCGTTCAAGTCCCTGGATCACATAGCTTGAACACACAACATACAACTCTTGGATCACAACCATAAGCGCGGAAAAACCATTACATCATAGTGCTCACCAACATGGCGTTATTACAATAAGTCTCAGGCACTACGGCCTTAACATAACATTGCAGCGAAAGTCTTCAATCACATTATTAAAACATAAAACACGAGCAAAAGTCCCAACTCCACAGGCATACTGTAGAGAGTAGCGCTTAGATAGCTAAAACTCATCATCTTGAATCCCGGCAGCGAATCCTTCATCGACGAACATCTCCTCCTCAGGGTTCTCCTCAGCAGGGTAGCAACCTGCCCGTTGGAATGAGCAGCCCCGCATGAAAGGCGAGGGTGAGTACGCGAATACTCAACAAGCAAGGCTGACTAAAAATGTAACTAAGGCTTACAAAGGAAAGGTAAGGTTATTTTGCATAAAGCCAGCTTTTCAAAGGTTTTTCCTATATTTTATTTTCAATTTCTTTTCTTTGCTTCGGCCACAGCCGAAAATTTCTCAAATGGCTAGATCATGGTTCCCCGCCATGAACCTATACCCTCATCACTCGCAGTTCCCCGCTGCGAGGAGAATAAAACAAATATCTTTTGAAAAACCTTTTGAAAATCAAAACGAACACTACCAGATATGCAGCTCCCCGTCGTCCGCCCTTGACCATGGGCATGGCTATCATGATAGTTGTACACTCTGCAGAGGTTGCGCGCTTTACCCACGAGACAGTATTTCCCGGGACAAAGGGTCTTCCTGATAAGGCATTTGGTAGTCTTCCTCCTAATTCGATAACCCCGCTCCCAACAGCACAACAGTGTGGTACCATTGGCCTCGGCTTAGTACCACACTCGACTGGCTGCGGATTGCACCATTGGCCTCAGCATAGTATAATCCAGACCATTGCCCTCAGGATAGTCCTATCGGATGGGCACCGAACTAGGATTCCAAAAGCTAATCCAGACCATTGCCCTCAGGATAGTCCTATCGGATGGGCACCGAACTAGGATTCCAAAAGCTACTAAGCCAGGGCCTGCCCACACAGGCACTCAATGGTCGCACTGTAGTACTTAGCTCGACTACCTCAAGGAATCGGTCCTTAGGGAATCAGGGTGGATCTCGCACCGGACCCAGATCTCGTGCAACATTGGCCTTAGCATAATGCACACCACCTTGCATCCAGCCACCCCAAATCAGGTTTTGCTAAAACTCTTTTATCCCAATAGCACCCCGCTATTATCTATACCCATTTGCAAATAGGACAACACCGGTTGTCGCTTTTTAAATAAACGCATTTCATCGGTATTTTTATTTTAAATAGGTTCTAGTCGGGACAAGCGAGTCTAAGCATTTCTAGTATCGCAAAACCTAATTTTCAAGGAGGCTATAATAACAACATATCTAATCATGCAATTTCTAGGGCGACAAGATTTGGGCTATAATACAATTAAATTTATCGGGGTACCTACTCTAACTAAATACTAGTTTTCTAAGGTCAAATATACATGCATAATTTGTGAATCGCTAATAAATATTTGCAAAACAGTAGGAAGTGAAGTTTTAGCACTTGCCTTGTTCAGTACAGTGGACACACCCCCTCGGTGCGTCAGCGAAATGTTCCTCGTCGCCCGATCCTAACGTACGACAATAACGGAAATAAATTCAACAATGCATGAAATCCAAAATAGATGAATGCAATGCATATTAAAATTTTACAGCAGGTTTATTTCTGGTCAAAAGAATTTCTAAAATTAGTTAGACCATTAATGTATTTATTAAAAATGCTACAAGTTTAGTTAAACAATAAATCATACAAAAATTAATATGTATAGTTACAGAACCAAACTTGGTAGTAAAATACTAGATTTTGGCAAGAACCTGGAAAAATTGGTTTCACATTTTTATCAGCTACAGAGAAATTATAATAAATATTTCAAGTGCTAGCTTTTTCTGTAAAATTGGAAAATCGGAATTTTTGAGTGGGCCGGCGCATATTGCTGCTTCTTCAACCTCTGGCCATAGCCAGAGGGGATGGAGGCGCGCGGGAAGGCGGCGCTCCGGCTAGGGGGAGGTGACGGCGAGCGGCGGCGGTGGTAGGCAGCGGCGCGGCGGTCCCGCCGGCGGCGATGGCGCGGCGCGAGGCGGCCTGAGGCGACGGCGCGGCGGCGTTCGGTGGCGGCGGCGCGGCCTGCTCATGGCGGCAGCGGCTCGGCGTCATGGGGGCTAGGGGAAGGGGCGGCTCGGCTTCGCGTCGGCACGGGGAAGGCGAAGGTGTAGGCGGCTTGGGCTGGGATTGCCCGAGGCGGCGGTGCGGCACAGAGGCGACGTGGCGGCCATGGATGGACGGCGGGAGCTCCGGTGAGGGGGGCTTCGGCCCATCGATCGAGGGGAAACCTTCTATACGCTATAGTGATGCTACTGGAGAGAGGAATTTGGATATTACTGCACGGCAGTGACGGATTCGTAGGCAGTACCTTCGGGCGGCGCTCCGGACAGCTGCGGCTCCGGCGTCCAATCGGCGGCGTTCCGGTGGTCGTCTCCTGCGGTTCCAAGGCAAAATGGATTCAATGAAGATCAAGGTAGGACATGGCAGCAAGAACTCAGCAAGAAATCTTACCCACTGCTCCAATCGAGGGAGAGAACAAAAGGAAGAGGGAAGAGCTCGGGTGTGGGGATTTATAGGGAAGAACAGAGGGAGATGGAAAGGTTTGTGACGGGGCCTCAAATTGCTTACCTTTGAAACCCGTCCTGTGGAACCGCACTAGCCCCTGAAACAGTACACTAGTGCACGCATCACTTAGCTGGATCATCACATACAATAATATAAGAGCTTTATTACAGCAAAAGGGTAATACCAAAGTCATATTCCAAACTGGTAACTCTAAATTGACAGCAGTTTATATTACAGCAAAAGGATTGCCATTAAGGCAGAAGCTGCGCTATGACCTTAGTGATAATCCTAAACTAAGCATGCAACTTCCTGACTGTAGGAGAGCTTAATTCTGGTCTGGAACATCGAAGGCAGGATCGCCTTCCTCATGGCAAGCGTAATCTCCATCATCTGGGTCTTGGTAATCTAAAAGTGTGAGTGTGTGCGAGGGTTAGTGCGCAATCAAACCGCACTAGCAAGTTAACACCGTCCTTAATGCACAATAGTGATAAAGCTTTATAGTGAGGGTTTTGGATATTTTATTTGCAGAAATGCCAGTTTTAGAAATGACATATGTAAAATCCTAAACCTAGCCATTTCAAAAGGACATCTCCAAAAAGATGTCGAGGAAAAAGAATATCAATATTTAGCAAGTCATATCCCTTGCCACACAAGCATTCCCCCATGCCACATAGGCAACACTCTTATGCCACACAGGCACGCGTCCCATCTTCTTCTCCCACCATCTTTCCGGGTCGACAATTCCCGTTGCGAACCACTATCTTTCCCGAGTTCCAAGCGAACTAGTGATCTAACCCAACTCGATGATTGCCGTTTCACGGATGGCATTGGTCACTAGCGTTCACCCCGGTAGACAAGGTCAGATCTCTACACAAGAAACGGCATGAAACACCTTCACCTCAGGATTGGTTATGGGCTACACAAGCCCAGGCTACACAAGCCTTTCAGGTTACGGGCTACACAAGCCTTTCAGGTTACGGGCTACACAAGCCTATATTTGGATACACAATCCACCAATCCCGCGCCCCGCGCGATGGCCACGCGTTGTGGTGTGAGGGACCATAAGCTTACACAAAGGGTATGGTCGGCGGCACTCCGCTGTGTCCAACACATGAACACCCTCCCAGACGAGCCCAAACTCCGTCTGGATTCCACCTTCTCATTATCATTACCTCTTATAGGTATTTATCACACAGAGAATATCTCTGGGTCCATCCTGCCCAACACCCTTCTCTTCCTTCATTCCCATCCCCATTTCCCGTTATCTCATCTCTCCAAACCATACCCACATACCAACACATCAACACATGCAACACAAATCCCATCATGATCAAGGTATGTAGTGTATCATGTCCACCAGTAAGTTTTGGCTTACCGGTGCGGGATTGGATACCCGATTAAATCAGTAGACCTAAGCCTTTCTAAGCAAATTTTGCCCAGACTAGAAAGTCTTAACTATTTTATATTTTATGTAGACAACCAATTGAGCATGATAACAAGGAATCATGTAACATAAAGACATATTTATCAAGGACAGGGCATGATATTATCATGATTAACGAACAGGCGTTATCAAAGCATAGCAAGCATGCACTTTATATATTTAAAACAAGATATCTTTGAAAAACTGGGTAAAGGTATGAGCTATAGTGTTAACTCGCCTTGCGGATCCGAGGGCTGGATATGGCTATCCTCCAGATATTCTCCCTCAGGCTCCGGATCCTCTGTTAAGAGTAATAATCACGAATTACGGAATATTCTAAATAAATTATGAATGCAAA
The DNA here is from genome assembly GCA_036346415.1 of Raddia guianensis. NCBI lineage: Eukaryota > Viridiplantae > Streptophyta > Magnoliopsida > Poales > Poaceae > Raddia > Raddia guianensis. The sequence goes on from CM070535.1 coordinate 22,844,973, forward strand.
TGTAGGGGTAGGTGTTGGTCGCAAACGGAATTACTAAGCTAATGGTCTGGGGTCGACAGGGTCAAAATTACCAAAATATCCCTAGGTATGTGGGAAAGGTGACATTATCTATATTTAGTCCTCTTTAATATATTGAGAGCCTCTTCTATGGACCAAACCTTAATTTCATAATTTTCCCAGGGTGTTGAGTGACTGTACTATTTTATAGAATTTTCTAGGAATTTTCTAAAGTACTCGGCTATTTTTAATAATTAGAATGCATTTCTAGGATTTTCTAAGCAACTAATTCTCTGGAAATATATCTGGAATAGTACTAGGCCAAGCCAAAGATTTGCAGGCGATTCGCAGCGGCGTCAAGGCGTCAGCAGCAGCAATCTTTGCCAAGGCCCGGACCGAAGCCGGCCCATCCGACCTTCGGCCCGATCCAGGCGATGGTACAGCAGATCTGGCGGCGCAAGGCGTCATTTGGCCGTGCGTCTCCACTTAATCTGACCTGCGGGACCGCGGGCCCACATGCCAGCATCACCGGGAGACAGCGAAGAGAGAGATAGAGAGAGGGGGACTGACGCGTGGGACCCAATGGCCAGTGGCTCATCCTGCGGCGGCACAGAACAGGTGACGTCAGGATGACGTCACCGTGACGTCATCGTCTTCAACCTCGCGACGGCGCGCGAACCGAACGGCTAATCCGCGGCTTGCCGACGCTACAGGGCATCTCGCCACGTGTGCATGCTACCTACGGATTTAGCTCGATGACGCGGCCCTATTGGTACCTACGGCACGGTCAGTGGTGCTCAAACATGGCGGCGACATTGCCGGCGGCGGCAGAGCGGCTCGGTCAAGCAAGGCGACGGCCAAAGCATATGGTTTCGACTAAATTGATGAGCGCATTAGCACCGGGAGGGCATGTACATGCTTACCGTGGCCTTAGTTCAGACGGAGAGGCTCTGGAGCGGCTTGGCGACGAGTGACCCCGAACTGGTTCCGAGCAGGGCAACGGCGGCGAGGCAACTCCGGCGATTCACTGGCCAAATTGACCGAGGGGAAACGGTCGTGAAAGGATGAGGATGCTGCAGTAGAAAGGAATCGGGAAATAACGTACCGTGGTCGAAGAATTCGTCAGCGACCGAAATGACGGGCTCAACTGGTGAGCGATTCCGGCCGACACAGTGACTCCGGCGGCCTGTGCGTTGAGCAGCGAGCTCAAAGCGACCTTGCGAACATGATGGGTGGATTTAGGGTCTCGGTTGCGGCTCAAGCGAAGGAAACCGAGAAACGTAGCTCGGTTTAGGGTTTTTATAGGAGCTCGGGGGCGGTGGAGGCGGGACCCAGCGACGCCAGCTCACGAGGCCTTAAGCGGTGGCGCCTACGTGTAGCAACCGACTTGCTCCTACAGATCTCGGCAGTAGGGCCCCCTTCGATGAGGTGGAGCACCGGGGTGAAGTGGTGCTGACCGACGGCAGAGGATAGGGACGGTTGCCAGTGAGCAGAGAGAGAGAGAGATGGTGAGCTGAGAGGGCGAGCTGGGCCGGGATTCGGCCCAAATTTGGCCCAAGTGAAGCCCAATCTGAAGGCTTTGATGTTTTTCACCAATTTTGATTAGAGTTTTTGAATCTCAGAGATTTTTGATACTTTGATATTTTAATTTAAATCCTAGCTTGAATGGATTTTCAAATGGGGCAAATTTTGGGGTGTTACAGTTTGGCTGCACAAATTCTCTTCTTGATGACCATTGAACCGAGATGAAACTGCTAGCACTAGTATGGTGGCCAATAATTGGATTTTGGGTGCATTTTAATGGTCATTTGGGCACTAATTGGAGGAATTGGAAGAGCTAGGAGAAGGCTGCGCAAGAGATGGTGGGAGGAGAGAGAAGGAGGAGAGAGAGTGGATGACAAGTGGGTCCCACTTGGATTTGAAGAGTTTTGCTAATTACTTCCATAAGAAAAAGGGCAAAACGGCTTAAAATATTATTTAAAAATGTAATTTGGATTTGTCTCCCACTTAAAATAATTTAACAATTAATTATATTTAATAAGTAGCATAATTTATATTTTTACCAAATTTTCCAATCAATAAATTATTTTTAAGAAGGTACATAGTCATTTGCTAGTTAGCTAGAAATATACATACACATTTTTAAGTAACATACTCATTTTTGTGAGTAAATGTATTTTTAACTTATAAAATAGTTTGGATGAGAATGCAATGCCATGATTTCAGGACGTTTTTGCTTAATACACGAGCCAAATATACAAGAAATACAGAAAATATATGTGGGGCCCACATGTCATCCTCTCCTCGTCCTCCTTCCTCCTTCCTTCCTCTGTATTTCTTACATATTCGGCTCATGTATTAGGTGAAAATGTCCCGAAATGATAAATATGTGAGCGAAAATTGTTTGTGGTGGGTTTTTTACGAGCGTCATGCCAAGGGTGATAAATTTACAAGTGGCACCATTCCGAGTGGAAAAAAAACTTAGGGCATGTTTGCTTCTCGCCGAAAGCCATCACGCCTCAGCTGCGGCCGCGCCGCAGTTAACTGCGGCGCCTAAATCCAGCGCCGCAAGTTTGACGAGCTACGGCGAAGAAATTGCACTGCGCGGCTTGCACTGCGCTGTGGCACGCCAGAACATGCGGCAGCAACCAAACCGACGCCCAAACAAGCGTGGCGTGCCGCACTTGCGGCGTGGCGGCCTGCGGCCCGCAACCAAATATGCCCTCAATCTTCTCCGTATACACGCACCCGCGTAGGGACACACATCTGCGACTCTGCAGCTGCAACTAATTAAGCGGACGCATGCAGGGGCAGGAAAAGGCCGAGACGCATGCCCGCCCTACCAGGGGCCGGCCAGCCGGGGCAGGGCAGGAGTTCGGCACGCAGCCATGCAGAGGCCCACGAGATGCATGAGACGATCGAGCTAGCGCTAGAGGTCGTAGAGTAGAGGGACAGGTCCATGTGACACAAGCCCTTGGTTTCTAAACCCTAAACCCCCTGCGCTGCAGCGAGCGCATTCAATGGCGGCCCCACCCCAACCTCTCCACGCATGCAGACGCATGCAGTCACACCCATGCCTTGCCCCGGCTGGCAGCGGGCAGGAGATCGTGGCCAATGAGAGGGAGGAGGGACGGGCGTCGTGTACGGGCATTGAAGCCTGGGGGGACAGCCTCTGCGTGCGCCCAGTGCATGCAATCATTCTGCATCCTCTGCGTTTCCTAGCGCGTGTAGCCCAGCTTCTATTCCGTGAGGTGATCAGGCCGATTAGTATATTTGTCCTGCTGCTGCTGCGTGCTCTTCTCTGGGCTCTGGCCGCCTCTACGTCCGCCAATTGCTATGGCCACCCGCGGCCCCGTGCGGCAGGCCCAGGTCGTGACTTCTGGCTTGTGTGCGCGCAAATCTTTGCCATGGTAGAATGCGCGTGCCATCAAGGTGATTGGTATATATAAATGCAATATTTTTTGCTAAAAATAATATCATTTTAGCCTTTAAATTTTGTCTCAAAAAAATGTCATTCTAAATTATGAGTTGCACTACATTGATTAAATATGTAATATTTTTTGCTAGGGTTCTACATGTGCTCTTTTTTCCATGTACATTTATTAGGATTATTTTTCCCAATCAGCCAGCTTTAATCCAGCCACCTAGGGATACATGCATCATTTGGCTTGGGTAATATTCTCTTACTTTGAATGCTACAATGACATTCTTTTTTGTACGGAGGGATTACGCCTCATCATGGAAAAAACGAAACAACTTCACTATAGGGAAAGAAAACAAAGAAAATAAGGCATATTGTATATATATCTGATGTCACCGTTTGCATCGTATCAAAAATAGCCAATCATGAGATTAACCACCCATCTAGGGAGTTTATAAACAAAAAAATATCGTTAATTCCATCTTCTATACTCAGATATACCATGAGACCCGTAATATGATTTGTGATCTCGCAACGAATCTCTTGACCTAAAAAAAGTGCCATTTCTGGATACATAACATTGTATAAGTCAACCCAAGTCGCTTCTTCATCTCTGAGAATCCAGTATGGTACTTTTGCAACACCGATGGGCATATTAGATTAATATTATTAAATTTAAGTAAGAAAACTGCACTTTAATATGGAAAAAATTAACTTTCGTGTACAGAACCATGTATCTCAAAAGGGAAGCATGCATGTGAAATTGGAAAACCCAATTGGGCAAACTGATAGAAATTGAGGTTTACTTTCAAAATTTTGAATTGTGAGCGGCAAAAACAATGTTGTATCACTTCACACTGACAACCACCACAACAACCTTTACTATAGTAGAGATCTCGATTGTTGAAACTGTTTGAAATTAAGTTGTTTGAAACTGGTCCCAATTAATTCATAAGATTTTTTGGAGAACTAAAATAATTCATCATCTTCTTATAGAAATTTAAAATCTTTTTCATGATAATTGTCATGACATGGAAAACTAATCAACTTGTTATTATTGGTCCTAAAGGAGGATGAGGCATAGGACCTATTTCTTTCAACAGTTATATTTTTCAAGTAGAGTAAATCTTTTCAAGCTCAAATTAAGAAGGTTTTCTATATTGCTAAACTTATCAGTCGAAAATCTAATTTCTGAAACTTCTATAAGCGATTCAAATTAAAGAAATCACACCACTTAATTTTTCCACTTCGCTTGAGATTATATTAATTTCCTTCAATATTCTAAAAAAATATGATAAATAAGTTTAGACGTTTCAGTTTTGCAAACAAGCTTGAATTAAGCCAAAACAAGAAAACTTGAAGAACAAAGAGATGTATAGACTCGAGAGGTACTTATCTTTCGAAAGAAGATTATGACCATGTTTGGGGTGCCTAAGACTATATGAATAAATTGATTGACTTGAAATGAGTTGAATGTGGACTTTGAGAGATTTTTAATTTGCTTTTCAAAAACTGATCCGCTTCATTTATATTATTTTTAAGAACTTTTAGAGATGATTTTATGATTAAAAAAGAACTAAAAACATTTCTTAAAATAAGATAAGTCTTTCCACCCACTTCGAACGTATTGAAATTATTACCTTGTGCGAACCAGAGAACCGAGAGCAGCACGGGGGGCATGCAAGAATAAAACACGCCGAGTCTGTAGAGTCGTGCAGGACCTATTGGACAGAGAATGGAGGGATTTATGAACCCTTGTCTTTGGCATTTCACTGCCTGGTCTCTTTGCATCGTCAGAAGCAAACAATTCTGCCATGATTTGAGAGATCGGATTCCGCGGCTGCATGCGTTGCAGGGCCAGAGGCTAGCTTCTTTGAATCGGGCAGCTAGCATTCAGTTTCCTGGCAGTGGCACTCCTGCCATGCCTGTTATTCCTTTTTTTCTAAAAAAAAAAATATATGTGTGGTTTCTGTCCGGGTGGGTGCCCTACCTCCATGCACATTCCGCTACATCCGTACTAGTGGAGCACACAGGTCGCAATCGCATACTACTATTCCTCTTCGTACCGTACGTACGTACTGCGTGTAGAAGCAGAACACGGTAGAAGTTGGCATGATGGTTGTGCAAAGCTCCATCGCATGAGCTATGTATATATTCGCAGGCTACTCCATCTAGTTTATATATATATAAAAGATTTTGGATAACGACAATAATGGCCACTAACTGCTATTGCAATTTATACATATAGCTCACTAATTATGATATTATGAAAATGTTTTTAGTACGAATATATACGCATGATTAATTGATTTTTAAGTATCCAATCTAAATAGTTTAACGGATGTTCATAGATGGACCTCCAATTTTTTTTTATTTGCTACATGCATTTTAAATGTCATGTTTTTTTTAGAACTGACAGAGTATAAGGCAAAGTATACAATATGAGTAAGTTCGTCTGAAATATACGACATGCATGTGAAAGTTAATATTTTTTTCTTCCACATTCTTACTTATTACACAGTTCTTTTTTATATATTTGTTTACAATGCTCTCACCAGGTCACCAATTACTCTTTCATATTAACATGGGTAGCATACATGGCCATCTTCTTATTATCTTCCTTTGGTTTAACAACTATTAATCCATGTGTCTACCCAAAATACTCTTAGAGCATGTATAATAGTCCACCTCAGTAGTCTCTATGCCATCTCTAAGCAGTGACATATCAGCTAATTAATGATGTGTAGGAGAGAAAGTGTGCATAGATATTTGAGCCGTCTCTTAAGATAGAGTCGACTTTACACGAGAATTAAAAAACTTAGTGAGAGTAAGTTACCTATAAAAACATGCAGTTATCTCTACTATTGTATATGCAATCTCTAATGTTGTCTCTAAATGACATGTCAATAGTTAGAGACAACCGCTATCTTTATAGAAAGGAACTAAGTGTGCATTTACAAAAAAAAAAAAAACCATAAACCTAACTAGCATCAACCTTTACAGTGGTATTATCGAGCTTATGTAAAGGTATTTATCGCTCTTATCTTGTAAGAAACGGGGGTGATGTCTAATCTTGTTTTAACCCGTTCAAGTGAAAAGCCAAGGTAGTGAAGAGTTGTTCTTTCTGTTTTATCTTATTTGATGATAAATTGAACTTCGAGAGCTTTCAAAATGATTTCTTGAAAGCTAACACATTTTGTTTGATTTTCTTTTAGAGCTTTTGGGTGCACCTTCAAAATGAAAGAAAACTGAAAATATCAAACTTTTGTGTTTTCAAAATCAAAGATAAGACAAATAAGTAGATAAGATAAGTTATCAGTGCTTGGGATTGATTTATAACTTTATTGGCCTAACTACAACGACAAGCGAGTCTTGCTAGACTGAAAGTTGAATTTCAGGAGGTACAAAATAAGGGTATGCCACAAAAAAAATTTAAATTGATTTACTGAAAATAAGTGTATACCATAAAAATCTAAGCTGATTTATCGAAAGTTAAATGCGAAAAAAGGTCCTAGAAAGATTCATATAATTAGAAGAACTTCTATTGGATAGAGGTGGCAATGTGGACATTCCCCGCCGGGGAGTGCCTTCCCATCCCCATGATCTAAAAGTTTCCCTGTCCCTATCTCCGTTCCTCGTATCGGGGATAAAATTTCCCATCCTCATCCACATTCGGGTAACGGGGCCGTCGGGGACCCATCCCCATAAAAATTCCACATAAAAAAAGTTGCCATCATCATTTTTACCCTAAATCATGCTAAGTGTGTAGAAAAAATAGGATGAGTGGATAAGTCTGGTTTCTACATATCAAAATATGTGGATACAATGGGTTAGATGAAATGTTTGGACCAAGCAATTCTAATAGACAAAAGTAATTTCGGGTCCTCAATTGGGACCCATGGGAAAAAAATACCCGGCTCTGTCCCCACCATCCTCAACGGGGGATGGTTTTTTCCGTTTACATCCCCGTGGGGGTACATTTCTCCCCATATCCGTCCCATAATAGAGGAATTTCCCGTCGGGGAACAGGTCCCATTGCCACCCCTACTTTTGGATGAAATGATAAAAGGTAAACGAAGTCATACAAGTACAGGAAAAACCAGATTGAAATTAATACACAAGGAAATAATACAATCGGCCAAAATAGATAAGGAGACCATTTCCGTATCATTTTGCATTTCTCAACAAATATAATCTATTTGGCTTCTAAGAGCATGCCCAGCATTAGACGCTAAGCCATCCGCTACCTTGCCTGGCCTTGCTCTGCTCGCAGAATTTGAAAATTTTCCACGACGAAGCGTTGATCTGATGCAAAGCGCTCATAGCGCGCCTGCTGCGCATGCTCAAGGGGTTCTTTTTTAGAAACTTGTTATTTTGGATTCTTGAATTTAGGTCTTTTTGTACAACTTGAATGACTAAAAAAAACTCTTATTATTCTTTTAATCAGTGATTTTTTTTATTAGATTTCACTCCACCCACCGTCGGGAATTACTACTCAATTCATTATGTTTACAATGATTTTGAACTGAGCCCCCTAACAAAGTAGTTTCCTCTATTTTCTTTTCTAGTTTCCAGTGATTCAGATACAAGCATGTTTGAAAATCTGTACCTTTTTTATTTAAATCGTCTATCTTGAAAACTTGTATCTTGAAATGTTTGGTTCGCTACCTAACATTGCCATGCCTAAGTTTAGGCGTGCCGCAGTGGCTAAGGCAGGTGTTTGGTTCGTTACTAAGGTTAGGCGCGCCAAACAAAGTTAGGCAGCTAGCAGTGTATTCTCTTCATGTTTTTTCGTCTAAGATGAGGCGGTGTTTTTTACCGCCACACATTTGTTAACGTTAGACAGAATGCTAATATTAGGCGTGGCAATTTTAATCACGAACCAAACAGGCTCGTCCCACTATGAATTTCTTTTATAAGAATTTGAAGTCCTCATGACATGTTCAATAGAGTAACTAAACAGTGCCTAGCTAGAAGTTTCTTGCCTAGAAGTGAGTAATAAACGTCACCGCATTCGCCCCGCCGCCCCGGCCACCCGGGCGACGCTCGTGCGTGCGTGCGCAGGCACGTCGGGATGCGCTCCCGCCCGCCGCCCGCCCGAGGATCTCTCCTCCTGTCCCGCGCGCCCCCACGTTGGCCACCGGCTCGGGTCGGGGGAATGGGGGATGGCGTCGCGGCCGGACGGACGTACGTAGTATCGCTGCTCGCTCGCGCGGACGGGGGAGGGGGCGAGCCGCGAGCCCGACAGGGCGGCCTTTTTCACGTCAAAAGCACAGTGCCGCCGCATGCAGGTGCAGGCGACTAGGCGAGGCAGGAGGAGGACACGCGCTTTACTACCGCCCGAACGGTCCTTGAAGCCGGAGCCGGAGCCGCGCCACGCTCCACGCGCGTGGCACGGGGGTGAGGGCAGGACGGCCAACCCGGCCGGCCGCCACTGTAGCTACTGCCTGCCTAGGGTGCGGCTCTTCTCTTTTTCTTTTTTTTTTTTTTTTGGGCTGGTACAGACGTGGTGCGTTACTGCTACTAGCAGTGAGTACGTGCTCTACAGATCAGGAATTTTAAAGAGGTACAAGAATCGCTGCGATTTCGGCACAAGGAAAAAAAAAAGAAAACTTGGAATTTAGTTGCATCATTTGCCGAATTTCAGCATTCGGGATTTGATGTGCCAAAATCGTGTGATGGCGGGAGAGAGAGAAAAAAAGGAGAAAGGGCCACCAAAGAGGTGACCATTTGGATGAGGCGATTTTAGCGAACCTCCTCTTCGTCGGTGTCTTCTTCAGCTCAGGGTCAATCTTCAATTCTGGTGCGTTTGAGTCTTAAAGTTAAACCAAAAAGATAGCTCTCTGAGTTGTTGTTGTCGTGGACGGGGAATGGGAGAGTCTTGGCACGTGATAGCTAGGCTCCGAGCGACGATGTGCGGTTAGGATCCGGTTGTCGTAGAGCACTTTATGTTAGTATAGTCCGCGAAAGAGTCATGATTTGAGATGAGTTAGGATGATTTCAAGTGCCGACGACTTTGACGATAATTGTGGCGGCGTTTGGCATGCCGTCGGGTTCCCGTGACTAGGGTCATGTTAGTAGAGTCCATAAAAGGGACTATATTTGGGATGAGTTATGACAATTTCTAGTGCTGGTGACCTCGACGACGGTTGCAGCGGTGCTCGATGGCAGCGTCACGCAGTCGGGATAGGAAGTCCATACATGTTAGTAGAGTATATGAAAAGGACGAGTTTTTGGATGAGTTGCTAAGTTTCATCTGCCTCAATTAAGGTTAACTTTGTTATTATTTATGTGTGTAACTGTGTATAATAGATAAATAAGATGTCAAAATTTCAGTTCGGCGATTCTGGAGAAACAAGTTTTGTTTTGACAAATTTTCCTACAAATTGGAATTTTTTATATTACAAAGCAATATGATGATACATTGACGAGATTTGAACATTTCAGCGGATGAAAAGCGAAAGCACGTAATTTAAAGTATGTTCGAAGTAGTTTATCTTAACTGAAACAATATTAGGCTTTTTTGTATTTTGTATTATCATGAAGCCACTTTCAAACACTACTAAAAATAGAGAGAGTCATGGTGTATCAGAGTGTGTAATTGTGTTATGAAGATTCGTAGTGTTCTATGGTACGCCAAGTGTATCATTCATTTTGTGTCATGGTGTTAACATCGGATGTTTTGAATCTTAGGTCTCACAAACTCATAAAAATAGTAAAATTTTACTAGTTAGATTCCAGTTTTGTAAGTTTTTTTTATTCACGAATTTCATGTAAAAACAGAGAATTTCATGACAGCTAGGTTTAGCTATGTGATGCTAGAAATTTGTTCTAAGACGATCAGCTCACGGCTGATCTCCCTACAAGAATTGCGAAGCGTGCAAGAGGTGCTGGAGATTGGATTGTGCCCTCCGTTGGCAGCTCTGAAAAAGTGGCACTTGCATCGGATGTGCTGCCCAAAAGAAGAAGTATCCCGTGATGAGTTCCCACCTAGTGAATATCTTGTCCGGGTACACCTTCATGTTCGAAGAAAGTTTTCATGAAGTTTTCATAAAATGAGTTCCAGCTTGTAACATGCCTTCAATCCGAACAAGTGCTTTATCTGGGATACGGCATTGACGACTTTGGATATTCGCATGGGCCTGAACCAACCATGCGACGTGAGGAGCCGTTATCCATGATCCAATTATGGTGGTGGTAACGGGTGCATCGGCCTTCAAGGTTAATTCCGTTAAGAGCATAATTAGAGCTAGTAATATAGTGCTTAATTAGAAAAAACTATTATCATTAGCTTTATTAATACCCTTCCCCAGAGAGAGGGAACACAGGTGAGAGCATCATCTCATTTGCACTCATTCCACACATTTATAACTATTCTACAAGAATCCTTGTTAGAAGACATACGCAGAAGACTACATTACCCGAAAAACCCCGACCAAACGCCCTACCTAGAGACCACATGGCACAATACCAAGGAATATATTGCAAAAGAGGGCACGAGAAAAACCTATTTTTTCTTTTTTTTCGCGCCTCCATCTGGTGCGCTGTTTTTTCGCCTATACCCCTTTTTGCCTATTTCTTTTTTATTTCTTTTCTATTTTGTTTTCTAGATTACAAAAATATAAAAAATTAAAGTCCGCAAAATTAGAACCATGCCCCGCATAAAGAACATTCATACAAATTTTGGATGTCTTTATTTTTTTTAAAAAAAAGTTAAGATTTAAAAAATGTGTTTTTTCCTATGAAGGGAGTATTTTGTTTATATGGATGAAAAAAGAGAGAGAAGAGACAAGGGATAGCACTAAGCAAGAGTAAATTTTTAACGCTTTCCAAGATAAACGGAGGCAACATGATTAGTGTATAGCTAGCCTATTGAAAAACGTGTTCATGTACTACTATTTATAGATCACATGAAACTTGTTTATGATTAGCTGTTGGTATCACTATAAAAAAAAATATTTTGATATATGCGTCGAAGAATCTCTCTCTTTTTTATTCCCTCCGTTCCAAAATATAAGGTTGCATTTTGACTCCACAAAAGTCTTTAAATATAGAGTTTGACTGTTAAATTCCTCTATTATATATTATGAATTGTTACAATATAATATTGTATAAAAAAGCACTTTGAAATATGAACAATTTAGTACAACTTTAGTATACTAACGATGCATATTATTTGATTTATTTATGGTCAAAATCTATTAAGTTTGGCTTTTCTTCGATCAAAATATGTTTTATATTTTGGAACAGAGGAAGTAATATATAAACCTTCCCAGATAGGAGTACTAGGACCGATTTAGGACTCAACATGACTTTACTTGCTAGCAAAGCAGACTCTCCGAGCTGGCATCAAGCAAATCTATCATCTATGGAATGCCAAGCACGCGGACTGACAGAGAGAAATGAAATATCCAGTCCGCAGATGAGATGATCGTTGGTGACCAACCACAATTTCTGGCCACATTGACGTTCTGGATTCTCCCACATCTTCCCCACGCTCTCTGCGTCCTTTTTGATCTTTTTTAAAAAAGCGTTTTTGGATTCAATTTCATTTACTGCAAACACACTGGCCACGTAAACACACTGACTTCTAACTGAAATCTATTACTATCCTTTTAGTTTCCGAAAAAAAAAAGAGGCATTTGCTTTTGGAATCACTGCCTCAGAGGACAGAATTACTGGCACATTGAGAGCCTTCACATCACTGCGTTGCACCCTTGCACAGTTGCCGCCGCGACCATATTCCTTCTACACAGGCTACACGATGACTCGACGAGGAGAGAGAGAGAGAGAGCATCATTTGCCTTTACAGTTTACCGCTGTACTGTTTGCAATGCGTGCTTTGTTTGCTGTACATGACGGGCAAATTTGAGTTGTTTAAATGGGGGCAGATTTGGGTGCTGGGCTATTTTGTGGCGAAGCACCAACTCCGGAATCCGTGCTGGCGCAGGGATGCAATAGCCGCAGGGAACAAGAGATTTATACCCGCAGCCTGCTGCTCTGCGCTGCGCGCGCACGCCCGCGCAGCGCGAACACAGTTACACAGCTTTCCCAACTCTCGTCGAAAAGCTTCCTGCACCGTCCATCCCGAAAAATGTTTGTAGAGATCACTCTACTTTCACGTTAAACTTGCCTCTGCGTGTGCTTGTAATCACATTAATTTAATGGAGTATTATTCGCTATTTAGGTACTAGTAATAACCACCAGCTTCACATGCACTAACAAAACTGTTGCACTTGGTAATAATCAGCTATAATACAAATCACATTAAAAAGAACTAACTGATGCCAATACCATGATTTGTGTAATCAGCTATCAACATGTTACCACTTGTTATCTTAGTTACTAGCTCTACATGTTGCTTGCTGTACTAGTTGCAAGCACTTTCGGTAGATTAAACAAGTTGTTACAAAATGCACAGGTGGAGGGTGCAGTATCCACTGCACTGTTGTCTATACCACCTTGACATCAGTATCCAGCACAGTGCACAGATGACCTTACGTGTACCCCAAAATATTTTTTTATTGAAGTTTTCGATCCGATGAAGAATTGGGTGATCCAAAAACATACGATTTTCAATCTGAGAACCATGCGATTTTTCAAACTTCCGATGCATCATGCGATCGTGTCGACGGGACAGTGAACTCGATCAAACACTAGCACATGCCACAGAACAAGTATACCATTTGGAACCCAGAAATTTCGCAAGATTTTCACACGAAATGATTCAGTGAAACAAGGGAACAGATATTGGATTTGCTAAGCATCATTTGTCTGAAAAGTTTCTAACTTTTAGGTGATTTTGACTTACCAGAATGTTCGGCCACCACCTCTTTCTCCTTACTGGTGTTACTGCCATTGTCCTCCTCCAGCTGCCGCCGCATAGGGTTAGGGTTCGTAGTCGGGTTCTTTGGTGCCCCAAGAGCTTAGAGGTAGGTCACAGAAGGAGGCCAACCAGCGAAGTGGTGGAGTTCGTGGTGATCAGGGCGATGGGGCGTCGACAGTGGTACCGAAGTCACAGACTCGATCGAAGGCAGTCGGGCAGTCGTGGATGGACGGATTTGCGCACGCGATGGGAGGCTAGGGTGGACGTGATCGCATGGTGACGAAAGGATAGTGAAGGGGCAGTGAGGCGGCACCCCCATCACAGACCATGGAAGGTGAGGCGTGCGGTGCATTGATGTCGACGAGAGAGGAGAGTGGAGGCGTGCGGTGCATTGATGCCAACAAGAGAGAAGGGAGAGTGGCGGCACGGTAAGGGAGAAGGAAGATAGATGACAGTGGCGGGTGAGGACGGGAGGAGGTGATGAGGGTTGGGGTTGGGATCGAGGGAGAAAGGGAGGTTATATGTAGAGAGACCGTTGAATTAGATCCAATTCCAACGGTTCAGAAAATCGACTAAGTTAAATAACTCTCTCAGTTAATTGAGCGCTAGTCGCCTCAAAAGACATTAGTCGATTCAAAGTACTATGTCCTATTACCTGATCATCTAACAAGGTCAAATTAAAAAAATAGAAGATCTATCCATGGCACAAAATTTTAACGCACCTCGCAGAGCCCCAAACCAAGACGAACTATGGATATCAAAGACTTCTTGATACATCACAGCAAATACAAGCTCCATGAAGCAGAGAAAGCTAATCCCCAGAACAAAGACAGTATATAATGAATCAGATGAAAATCCATGTAATATCAACTAGGAGTAGTATATATAGAAGCATGAAAATTAGAGAATCAGATAAAGCATGATCTATATATCGAGGTGCTAAATTCAAGATCAAGTCTCGACACTTTACATGCAATTGCTAGCTGCCAGGCCACATGTTAATCCTCCCTCGTTAATTAAGCTAATACACAAAACGCCACCACGGACACCATACTAACAGGCATATAGGCGAGCAATCGCGAAGCAAAATGCACCAGATTTTCTCCAACCCTCTCTGCATGCAATGCATGCACCTGGGCGCGCGCTGAGCGCCGGGAGCATCACCCCTTGCGCCCGCGGCGCATGGCGGACGGCGTCGCCGCAACGACCTCCAGGAACGCCGGATGGTGGTGGATTACGTCCTCGAGGAGCCCCTGCGGCATCATCGGGACGTCGTCGTCTCCGTCGTCGCCATCGCCGTAGCCCTCCTCGGCAGCGCAATAGGACGCGACGCCGAACATGTCGCTCCTCTCCTGCCGCAGCTGCCTGGCACCACCGCTCGGCCGCATGGTTGGGTAGAACCCGTGCAGCACCTCCTGCAGCAGCCCGGCCTCCGGTGGCTCCCTCCGCAGGAGGCCGCCACACCCGTCGTCGTCGTCCGCGCACAGATCGCGCGGCGCCGGTGAGGCCATCGTGTTCACCGGAGGCGGCGTGGCTATGGACGCCGCCGCCGGCCAGGAAGAAGAAGCGGACGGAGGGGGCGGCGGCGGCGTGGGGTAAGGCGCGGAAGGAGGCGGATGCGCGTGGGCGTGGACATGGCCGTGGCCGTGGCCGGCGTGGTGGAGGAGGAGGCAGCCGTTGGGGGAGGAGCTCATGAGGAGGTTGTGGAGGAGGAAGGTATTGAGCGGGTGCGCGACGGCGGCGTTTGGCGGCGCGGCCCACGGCCAGTAGGCCGCAGGCGAGGCAGCCGCCGGGACGGGGAAGTTGGTGCGCGCCTTGGTGCCGCGCATGGCGCGTGCGGCGACGTCGTAGGCGCAGGCGGCCTGCTCGGCGGTGTCGAAGGTGCCGAGCCAGCGGCGGTCCTTGGAGACCGGATCCCGGATCTCCGCCGCGAACCGGCCCCACGGGCGGCGCCGCACGCCGCGGTAGCGCGCGCCCGTCGGGGAGGCGTCGTCCCTGGGAGCCGACGGCGGGCGCTTGCTCCGGTGGTGGTGATGGTGGTGAGCGTTGGCCGCCGCCGCCGCCTCGTCCATGCTGCCGCGCGATAGATCGATGGCTTGGTGCCCCGGTGCGCGTGTGACTGTGTAAGGCGTGGTGTGGGAGCCTGGACTTGAGTTGTGGGCTGATGAGATGAGAGTGAGACGCGCTCCCCGTCTTGTGTTATATAAAGGGGAAGACGAAGGGCAAATGCGCTTTTTGCGCCACTGATCATGTTTGTGTATGAATTTATTTACCCTTATTGTTTTCTGTCAATAATTTTCTCAATAACAATAAGAAGAAATTACGTGTAGTAATTTTTCAAAAGCTACTATATGCACTACCGCCACACCGTCAAACCACATTGCAACAGTATGACAAAACGACAAGGAAAAAACATCATGATCCGCAGTTTAATTGGAGAGTTCGAGAAGGCGATTGCTACTGGTGTTATTCGCACTTTGGCCTTGTTTGTTTCAGATTAATGTAGAGTTGTATTTTACTGTAGCAAATTTGTGACCCCTCAAAATACATTTTAACGAGTTCAAAAAATTATGAAAAAATAATTTTATAAACTTTAAGAAGTACTATTTAAAACCCCACAAGAATGACTACAAAACATTACATCATTTGGCTTATACGAAAATAACAATTTTTTATTTAATTTAATTTAATCTGAAACAAACAAGGCCTTTATGGACCAGCACAGCCTTAATTTAAAGACAAATTTTTAGTACTCAACTCGGCTAGCAAATGATGGTATCAAAGAAGAATGGCCAATACTTATTGGTGGTGACTTTAATTTGATGAAGCAAGCGAGCATATGAGAAGAGTAAAAATAATTTTGATACTAGGTGGCACTTTGTTTATATTGTTGTAATTGACAGCTTGGTTCGTGAAATTGCGGCTTCGGACCGTCAATTTACATGGGCGAATGAGCAAGAATACCCAACACATGAGAAATTAGATCGAGTGTTGATGAGTGCCCAGTGGGAATTGAAATATCCGGTAGTTTTAGTGACTGAAGGTATAGAATTCTTTGAAATCACATACCTCTTATCTTAAATATGAAAAGTGCAGCTAGTTTTGCAAACCAACCTATGTTCGAATTTGAGCCTGAATGGTCAATTCGAGATGGCTTTTTATGATATGGTTGCCAATTTATGGCATAATATATCTTCAAGCACATCTGCAATGGATACATGGCACCAAAAAATAAGATTGTTTCATCAACACCTTTAAGATTGGGAGAAACATACTGGCGGCATTTGCAAGAAAGAAAAGAAACATTTATTTGGAAAATTTGAGGAGATGGACAAGAAGGCTGAACATGCTAGGCTTTTAGTATCCGACATGTCTCTTAAGCAAAGTCTAAATGAGAGACTACTTCATTTGTTACGAGAGGGAGAACTCAAATAGCGTCAAAGATCCAAGGGAAAAATACTCTTAAGGGAGAAAGCAGTACAATATTCTTCCATCTTGTTTCAGATGGTAACTATCATAAACATCATATTTCATTACTAATTATTACAAGAAGACAAAACATCACATTTCATCACTAGTTATTACAAGGGTTTATTTAGAGCAGGAGATGGTATTATAGAGACTGAGTCACTAATTATTACAAGGGTATATTTGGACCTCCAAAAGAAGACAATCATATTTCCATGATTGATTCAATTTGAAATGACATCCCTCATGCTAATGATGTGAAAAACGAGCTATTAGTAGCTGATTTTTCTAAAAAGAAGTAAAAGAAGCTATTTTCCATATGGAGCATAATAAAGTTTCAGGTCGGATGGCTTCCTAACACAATTTTACCATTTTTTGAAAAGTTATCAAACACGACCTTATGGTTCTATTTAAGGATTTTCATATAGGACATTTAGTAAATTTTGGTACCGTTACATATTACCAAAGTTGAAGGAGGTTAAAAAAATTCCAACTATACAACCAATCATCCTTTTAAATTTAAGCTTTAAAATATTCACAAAAGGTGGCGCTGAAAAAATTAATAAGGTAGCGAGACCTCCTTTGATAGCTTTTGTCGGGGATAAAATTACGGCCCATTGCCATGGCCCACTCCCTGACGGTCCAATCGAACAGCCTGCCAGGGCCCAGCTCCCTGGAAGGTTCTATCTGGCTCATATGCATCCTGCCGAACAGCTTCCTGGCTGGCTAGATGCGTAATGGCCAAGGAATCATGTTTGAGTCCGTCTCGAACAGGAATTCTGCACGGCTACGTGAAGACCCGGACGTGGTTTTCCGGATTGGAATAGGAATCGTGATCCCCAAGACATGGAGTATGCCTTATCTACCTCGGGATGTATTTGACATGTACTGAGTTCGTTACGTACTCGTAGTTAGCTCGGCCCGATATTCCCTCGGTAGGTCGGTTTGCTCAGCACTATATAAACAGGGCCCCTATGGCGTTTAGAGGGACCCTGGCCAAGAGCTTTTGCATCTTAGCACCTCGTAGACATCATCTTATAGCTTATCGCGACTTGTATCAAGATAATCTCGCCGAGACTTGTTCGTCTCGCCGAGCCACCTCTTGTATTCATCTCGATATATAAGAAAATTTGGACGTAGGGCTATTATCTCTCCGAGAGGTCGAACCAGGATAAAATCCCATCTCCTGCTCGTTCTTTGTTCGTGGTTGTTCGGCGGTGTCCTATCTCACTTTAAAGAACCTTAGCGACTTGAGATCGATATTCAACCGTCGGCAATGGGCGCCGTCCGTGGGGATACGCAGATCGAGCATGTCGAACTCTATCGCCGATCAGAGATTCTTCCCGAGGACTACGACTCGGCGGCGGATGTCTCTTCCCCGCCAGATCGGATCGATCCTTCGATCTTGATCGCCTTCCAGATCTGGTTCGCGCTGGCAAGACTTCGCCCGGCGCGGCTCGTCCCGCGACGAGCTCCGTGCTCGGGATCGATCACAGCCGGGCAGCTCTTCGCCCGGCGCGCTCGTCGTCTCCCTGATGAGCTCCGCGCTTCGATCGGATCTTCGCCGGGTAGCTCTTCGCCGGGGACGCGTCTCGTCCTCATGGCGAGCTCCGTGCTCGGGTGGATCTCCTCGCGCGGCAGCTCTTCGCCCAGCAGCGCAAGTCCGTCCCCACGACGAGCACCGTGCTCGGGATCGAATCTCTTCGCACCGGCAGCTCTTCGCCTGGTCAGGCGTCTCGTCCCGCATGGCGAAGCTCCGTGCTCGGGATCGGATCTCTTCGCGCCGACAGCTTCTTCGCCCGGCACGCGTCTCGTCCCGGGACGAGCTCGTGCTCGAGGATCGGATCTCCTTGCGCTGGCGATTCTTCGCCCGGCGCTGCGTCTGTCCCGCGACGAGCTCCGTGCTCGGGATCGAATCAAAATTCTTCCGGATCCTGGGCTGTTCGCTGGTTCTGGATGACGGGAGAGTCGACCACCGCTTGGAACATCAACCACCCGTAAGTTCCTCGTGTAGGTCTTTTCGCTTCCTAGCTTCGCTTTTTCTCAAATTTCGCGCCTTAGTTCGTCCAAGTCTCTCGGCCGCCATGTAAAGTTCAACCCATTGAGCGGTGAATGTTCGCGCCCTGCGCCCTTCTCACCACTCGTCTTCTCAAACTCTCTTTCTCTCGGTAACACTTGATGGTGTCCGGTCTTGCGAACTCTTGGCTCCGCAATCTTAAGGGTTTTCCTGCCCGTATCTAGCTTCAACAAGTTCTTAAACTCGAGTTGCGTAACACGGTATCCACCTCGCGGCTAAGCTCGCTCGTAAGCCCTCCGCGGCAGAGGCACTTACCGCCACGGCACAACCACTTGGCAAAGCTCGCTCTCGTAAGCCCTCCGCGCAGGCACTTTCCTTGTTCGGTTACCTTCGAATCGCCTAACTTACGTTAACGGCGTTTCAAACGAGTCGATCAGATACGGTGTCGCTTAACTCTCTACGCACGTGCTTGAAGTCGCAAGTTCAGGTCTTCATGCATCGTCTGTCATCGGGGCTAGGGCGCCGCTCTTTCTCTTGTGCACTGTTCGAGTTCGCAAACTCAGTCCTCGAGGTACTGATAACGAAATTTGGGAGTTAGGCTAAGCGTTCTACCGTTTTTCTTAAAACTTTCTAGCGCCGTTCGCTTTGCTCTTGGTTTCTGTTCGTCCTTGTCTTTTCTTTGCTCTCTTTTTGCAGGAAAAGTCGCCAAAGCTACTCGGTCGACTCTCGGTTCGATTCAAGCGCCTTTCGGCGGCCTTGAGTCGCTTCGGCCAGCACCTCGTGAGGATCGCCTCTCCTGTCGGGGTTGGGACTTGAGCTGAATTTCGCAACCGATGCACGTTTTCAGTTTTCCGGTTCCTTTTCTTAGCGTTGGTTTTCCAAAACCTCGTTGGTCTTCGCTCCGTGAGCGCCCCCGCGCATTGAGCATGTCTTTTATCTGGCGACGACCTATATGGCTCCGGTTAACAAGCGGTGCACCACCGAGGAGTTTCGCCGACCGTAGCCGATTCTCATCGCAATGGGCATGCCCACCGTAGCCGATTCTCATCGCAACGGCACTCTGGCGCTGGTTCCGCGATCCGCCGAGACGACACCAACGCTTATACGGGTCCATGTCCGGATAAGATTTCGCCTCGCACGTTTTGCTGCGGCTAAGGTCCCGATCGCCTTCCACGTTAGCGGTCTTAGCCACAGCTGAAGCTGACTTGCCCGCGACATCGTCTTTTTTATCCATGCTACGTCCTTCCTGGCACGGTAATCCAGAGCAATGCACCACCAACGGAGTCCTGCCCACCGTAAGCCGATTCTCATCGCAACGGGCACTCCTGGCGTCGGTTCCGCATTCGCCGCGGTGACACTAACGCTATCAAGGGACGTACCCGGAAAAAATTATGTCTTGTGCGGGTAGGTCGTCTTTTGCGTGTTTTCTAAAACTCGCTTTGCTCTTCTTGGAGCCTTTTCTTGCTCTCTTTTTCCCCTTGCTGCTCGTTTCTTGTTTGTCTTCTGCAGGGGATACAGGAGCGGGGAACGTCAGACTCCGGTGATGGTCGCGGCGAGGTTCCCGGCTTCCCCACCAAAACCGATGTTTGCATCCCTCTCTTCCCGGGTTTGCTCCGCGCATGCCCGGAACCGATCCACGCCGCGTTTGATTTCTTGCCTTTGCCCCGATCTTGATCTTCACAGTTCGGCTAAGTCAAAATAGTAGCGCCACCTGTGAGTCCTGCCCACCGTAGTCGATTCTTATCGCGAACGGGCAAGCCCATCAGAACCGATTCTCATCGCAGCGGGCACTCCAAGCGTCGGTTACGACTGCCAAGACAACGCTAACATCGCCGCAAGGAATACGTCATGGTAAAGCGTTGATTTCACACGTTTTCTTGCGGCTCGGCGCGATCGGGTTGTGATTCACCTCGCACCGGGCAGTTCTTCGCCCGGAGCGCGCATCTGGTCCCCGCGACGAGCTCCGTGCTCGGGGGCTAGATCACCTCGCCGGCGGCTCTTCGCCCAGAGCGCAGGCTCCTACCGGGTACGTCTTCGCCTGGTCGCACTTTCTGATTCCTTTAACGAGCTCCGTGCTCGGGACTAGATCTCCTTACTTGGTTCCTTTGGCGAGCTCTACGCCTGGGATCGGGTCACCTTTCCCATTCGTATGTATTGTCTCGCTCCAAGCACACGATCTACGCCCGAGGCACATCACCTTCGCTCCCGAGCATAACGTTTGCTCGAGAGCGCATCTCTGCTTCTCGGGCAAGCTCTAGCCCGAGAGGTGGTTCTCTATTTCCGTTCATGTTTTCCTAGGCATCCGAATGCCCGGATGCAACAAAGACGAGTCCGTCTCGCGACTTGCTATGTTCATTCTCCCAAAAGATCCGATCTTACGGATGCGGTGATACGCTCTTCACTACTAAGAATCCAATCCTCCTTGATGACGCCCACCTCAAGGAGATGATTCACCTCACTTCTTCCGATTTACAGATCGAGGGTCGAGTACTCGTCGAACAGATGTCGTTCTCGCTCGACGCAACAGAGTTGCTCGGCGCCGACGGGTTTGTTCGGTCCCGAACAAGTATTGTCCGGTTGAACCACAACCTGCTCGATCGCTCGTTGCACGTCTTTGTAGCAGGAAAAATACCCTCTTCGTGACTTGGAGTCTCAAGAGGATGACCCCACTCTAGTGAGTCCTTCCACTTGAGTCTCGGGGGCTAGCTGTCGGGGATAAAATTACGGCCCATTGCCATGGCCCACTCCCTGACGGCCCAATCGAACAGCCTGCCAGGGCCCAGCTCCCTGGAAGGTTCTATCTGGCTCATATGCATCCTGCCGAACAGCTTCCTGGCTGGCTAGATGCGTAATGGCCAAGGAATCATGTTTGAGTCCGTCTCGAACAGGAATTCTGCACGGCTACGTGAAGACCCGGACGTGGTTTCCCGGATTGGAATAGGAGTCGTGATCCCCAAGACATGGAGTATGCCTTATCTACCTCGGGATGTATTTGGCATGTACTGAGTTCGTTACGTACTCGTAGTTAGCCCGGCCCGATATTCCCTCGGTAGGTCGGTTTGCTCAGCACTATATAAACAGGGCCCCTATGGCGTTTAGAGGGACCCTGGCCAAGAGCTTTTGCATCTTAGCACCTCGTAGACATCATCTTATAGCTTATCGCGACTTGTATCAGATAATCTCGCCGAGACTTGTTCGTCTCGCCGAGCCACCTCTTGTATTCATCTCTCGATATATAAGAAAATTTGGACGAGGGCTATTATCTCCCGAGAGGCCCTGAACCAGGATAAAATCCACTCGCCTTCCTGCTCGTTTGTTGTCAGTGGTTGTTCGCGTGTCTCCTATCTCACTTCTAAAGAATCTTAGCGACTTGAGATCGATATCTCAACCGTCGACAGCTTTTATGTTTGGCACAATAATAAAGAAAGGAGTTGTAAATGTTCATCAAACTATACATGAGATGAATAAGAATTTCAGTTGTTTGACATTAAAATTAGACTTTGAAAGAGCTTATGATAAGGTCAAATGACATTTTCTTTAACATGACTTGCGAATGAATGGATTTTTACCAAAATGGTGTAAGTGGGTGGAAGATTTTGTTACAATAAGGAGTGTGGCAAATTAAGATTAACGATAACATTGGACAATACTATTATGATTGGCAAAGGTTTACGTCAAGGTCACCCCTTATTGCCATCCTTGTTGCTAGAGCCAAAGAAGATAATCAGTTGGATGTGGTCATTCAATATTGAGTGTTTTACATGTTGTCTATTTTACAACATGCAAATGATAACATTATTTTCCCTTGTGACATCCTCTATTTTGTCGTATGTCACTTGTATTTTCAAAAACATTAAAATTAAATAAAAGGGAATTGTTATATACAAAACCCTAGTTTAAATTACTTTTAATTAGGTTTAAAGCCAAAACCCTAGAAGACCTTTTCCAAAAATTCTAGAAAAATTTCAGTACTTCTTTTAAGACATCATCAAGCAACCCTCAAAATTTCATGCCAAAATTCCAAAGCTAGCTCGTAATTCCTTGAAGTTTTGCCGTTCTGCCGGGAGCTCGTCAAATCCATCAAATAATGAGCAAACGAGGGAGTCTCGTGCTCAAATTTGGAGGGGACCTTTTTGAAGCCTAATCCGAATTACCCCAAATTTCAGCCCAATCAAGCAAACGAAACTCTATTTTCTTGATAAACAAGCCCGCAGCCTATCTGAATTCTACCTGGATTAGAATTCAAATCCTAATCCAACCCCTCTTAGCCCAAGGCCCACCCCAGGTCATCCTTGGCAATATATAAACATCCCAAGACCCCTGTCCCAAGTCCTCATCACGAAATCCCTCAAGTCCCAAACCCTAACCGTCAAAATCCTTCCCACCGAAACCCTTTTCTACAGATCCCTCTCTGTGCCTTGACCAAACTCAAGATTAGATGATGCCATGTTGTAGATCTCGTCGAGACGGTCAAGATGGATATATGGATCGCCCGATTTGACCAAGAAACGGAGGAGATATAGCTCGTCGGAGTTGGGCTGCGCTGCCGCCGTCGCCGCCGCGCCATCATCGCCGCCGGTCGCTCGCCGTCCGCGCGCCGCCCGGATCCGCCGCCAGCCAGCCAGCCAGCAGCTGCCACCTGGCCCAACCAGCCGCAGCCTCAGTCCCACACGCGCTGCGCCCCTTCCCGTGCCGCCACGCGCCGCCCGTTGGCCGCTGGCCGCTGCCGCCGCCGCCGCCGCGCGTCGCCTCCCTTCATTGCCGCCGCCGCTGTCGTCTCCCGCCCGCCTGGCCCCACGCGTCAGCCGCAGCCGCGCCGCCCGATCGCAGCCCGCCGCGTGTCGAGCCCCCGCTGAGCCCGCACCGCTGGACCGCGCCGGTTCGGTCGGCCGACCGGTTTTCGCTGGTTAACCGGTTTATTCTTTTCAGCCCTTTTTCTGATTTATCCAAAACTTCCAGGAATTGTTCCGGGAGCATCCGAACTCTAAATTAGGTGATTCCAAAGCCATTATTTTCCATAAATCCCCTAGAATTTTATATATTTTATTGAGCTATATGTTCTGTTGATTGTTTTGCTGTTTCTTGCACATATGCATATACGTGTAGATCGTCTGTATTCTCGTTGCTTGAGAGGTTTCCAGGAGCCGATCGAAGGAGGATTCCAAGACCGGAGTACTACCAAGGCAAGATAGTTGCATCTTGCTCTCCCAATTTACAAAACTCACCCGTTTATTGTTTTTATTTTTCTCATGCATAAAATGATGGGAAGGGTAGAAACCTATTATTCACACTGCGTCATTGACCCTGTGAATCAGCCTTTATTGCTGCCTTATTTTATTCCTAGCCTATCCTTGTGCATAGATGCTAGTGCTCGTGGGTTGGTAGTTGATCTAGGTTCATCATTTAATTATTCTTGTGACTTGGTATGATTGGAGATGCTGAGTTACTTTAACCTAATCAACTAAAACCTACGCCGTCCGACGGGCACCGGACGCCGTCCGACAGAGCCTACTGCTCACAAAAAGCGGTTTATCGGACGCCGTCCGGTCCCCACCGGACGCCGTCCGACAGCAAGGAAAACTCACGCGCCAAGTCCATCGGACGCTCGCCACCTACGCCCAGACGCCGTCCGACAGTGGAAAGGACACAAATTTCAACCTGACCGGACGCCGTCCGGTAACGACCGGACGCCGTCCGACAGTGAGCATTGAAAATGGTTTTGGCTGGTCGGACGCTGTCCGGCTGCGCCCAGACGCCGTCCGACAGAGGGTGTTTTCATGAGAAAAAGGCTTGAGTGTGTGTGGGAGAGTTTAGGGTATTTCTTTTCTCTCTAGATGTCTCACAAAAGAATATTTGGGTATTTTTAGAAGTGGTGGACTACGGAAGCCGAGTTTTCGAGAATTCGCAAAGATCCGGTAAGATCCGAGATATTCAAACCCCTTTTGAAAACCGACAAAAAACAGAAAATAAATCCTAACTACTCCTAATCTATACGCGACCTCTTCTCTCGCCCGGTCATGCACTTGAAACCTCGGAGCAGCTCACAAATTTGTCGTCGCTTCAAATTAGGGTTTTGCAAAAACGCCGAGTCTTCGCTAGGGTTCCGAGAAATCCAAAAACCCCTAGCACTTAATATTAATTAATTTAGACATCAATGCCACTAATAAAAATTATGACTCAACGATGCTCATAATCTCCCCCTTTGTGGCACTTGATGGCAACCCAGGAGAGAAAGAAATTTTTGAGCTGCAAACAGGGTTAGTGCAATACAAATATGCGAGCAAATTCAAAACTAAGATAACCACAACTCGACCACAAAGGTGTGCAAACAAGAGAAGCTCCCCCTAAATTCATGCACAAATTTAAGACCACAAGCCAATAAGGTTTAAATGACATAAAACGTACCAGAATAACAATCACAAATTTAAAAGAGGTTGAGGATTTGACAAAGAAAAGTTGAGATGGCGACAGATTTCTCCACCAGTAAAATGAATCTTACCAGGAGGAGGATATGACTGTGGTGGTGGCACAAAGGAAGGAGCAGGCCCTGAAGGAGGATATACCCAAGGATGAACCGGTGGTGGGTAGGCAGGTAGGCGTGGGAACACCTGTCGCTGCTCATAGGCCTGATAACTGTCGTGGGCATGAGAATACCAAGCATACGGATTTGCCCCTTCTGGCACTGGCATGAACATCGCACCCATGTAATCGCAAAGGCGACTTGAACTCGCGAACTCATCACTCGAGATAAGTCTCACGACCTGCCAACTCATTCATTTCTCTCCTAGTGGCAGCAAGCTCTTCTCTCATCTCAGTGCGCAGCCCCCTCATCTCACCTATCAAAGCGTCATACCAAGGAGGGGCAGCAGCAGAAGAACCCGCACCAGGCGCTGGCACAAACGGCTGCATTGGAGCAGCAGGAATAGGAGCCGGAGCTGGAGGAGGAGCATCATCGCCAGGACGATCCAATTTGGGCTTGCTCTCAAGTGAGTTCAAGAAATTCTTCATCTGATGCTTTTTGATCTTGTTGTTCCAACTTTTTACCTCATCCTCAGAAACCCGCTGAGTCCTGGAAAGCAATAGGCCAATATAGGGAGCTAGAGGTAGTGCCCTATTGACCTCTCTGAACATGGTGTCATCAAGCTCTCCCATTAGGGTGGCTCCAATGTTTATAATCACGCTGTCAGAGATATAGCATGAACCATTGCAGATTGGAAGAATCACATCACGGTTGCCGCCTCGAACGAACAAAGTGCTCCGAAAGATAAGATTTATCAAAGCAGGCTCCTGGCGCAATTGATTTGCCTTCTCTATATTTAATTCTTCCTCATCAAGATCAATATACATGAACCTTATCTCTTCAAGAGGAGGATATTTGCCCTCCAGAGGGCATCTTCATAGGCCATCTCATTTAAGTCGGTGCGAACTGAGTGCCCAAGGCGTGATTCATCTCGGCCACTGTGATCCCTTGAACCTGTCCATCAACTGAGTGATAATAATTTGACTCTGTCTCATCTTCAGCAACTAGTAGAGTAGCAAAGAACTCACAGTGCCTCTCTTTGCTCCAGGTCAACTTCTTGTTTGAGATTAATTCTACCAGGCCTGGAGTAGAGCTGAATATGGTGTGAACCTCAGGCCCTGCCACTGCTGTGATCTCGCTCCAGTCAACACAATGGGGGTCCCTCAGACTACCCTTGGGTGCAGAGAAGCACATATACAACTGTTTCTGAAATTTGGTGTAGAATCTGAAATCTTTGGTATACTCTCGCCGCTGAGGGAACCACTTTGCATATGAGACAGACCTCTTCTTTCTCAATGTTTCCATGGACAATTTTAGAACCTGATCATCCACGGGGTCGTCCTCAGCGACCACAGTCTCAGTGACGTCCTCATCAATTGGGTCCTCAGCATACGTGTCATCGTCAGCGTCCTCGGCGGTTGTAAAAGAAGACCCCGCAACCCGAGTCCAATGGAATCCTTGATCATGCTGCTGCTGCTGATGCTCTTTAGCGATTCTTCTTGTGCGAGGAGGAACGGCATTGCTAGCCGTTTCATCAAAATCATCACGCACGTCCCGACTACCACTGCCACTACGACCGCTCAAGGTCCTGCTCAGTGCCTTGCCCAATTTCTTCAATGATCGCGACATCACGAATCAAGACTTCTGACCAAAAATCCGCTGACGAATCAATCCACTGACAAGTGCCACTGACCAGGTGCCCACCACAAGTGCCAACCGCACCACAAGCCAACCCTAGACACAAGCGCGGGAAAATCCTATTCAAAACCTAGAACTCGGTAAACGGAAGAATTTACCGAGAAAAGAGACGGGAAGCTGTTACCGAGCCCTAGAAGGGAAGAGGAAGCCGCCGTGCGCGAGGGGATCGTCCCCTAGGCCCTTCTCGGTAGGGGAAAGGAGGGGAGCTCAACGGAGACAAGACGCACGAAACAGGCCGTCCGCCTTCAATCCCCGCGGTGGGAATCGAAGAGGAGAACGAGGGGAGGCCGCCGGTGGTGGTGGATGTTGCCGGAGTTCGCCGGAGGGCCTTCCCCGGTGAGGAGAAGGAGCAGGGGTGGCGCCGGTTTGGAGAGAGGAGTGAGATGGAATGAGGAAATAGGGAGGCGGAGAGGTAAGTTATACAGCGATCTGCACGGTTGGGCCCTGTCGGACGACGTCCGACGGCTATCGGACGGCGTCCGACAAGTCAGTCTGTGAAAGCAACCGTCGACGGGGACGGGGAGAGGCCAGACGGCGTCCGACAGAGGAATTGCAGCGCGGATAGGACTTTGTCGGACGGCGTCCGGTGGCTACCGGACGGCGTCCGATAGTGAGTATGCGGCGCAAGCAAGATCCTGTCGGACGGTGTCCGAGCGAATCCGGACGGCGTCCGATGAAGGCTGAAAACGGCGCAACATGCACTGTTGACCAGTGGGCCCCATCAATACAAGAATTTTTTATAAAAATAGTGTTTTGAAGGGATATTCTCCATCTTTGCTCAAAATTCAAAGGAAGATTCAAATGTGAGCAATTTTGAAGTAATTTTTTTAAAAAAATTTTAATTTTGAAGGGATAAGATTCTAAATTGATAAATGAAACCAATTCAAATTCAAAAACCCAAATTTTGATCTTAGAGACCAAGAAAATGTGTGAACCCAAATTTTGCCTTGATTTCTCATATAGGCATGAAAATCGAGCATATGGGTTCACTTTAGAGTTTAAGCACATGTTTTTGAATTTTGGCTCCTTTTCAAATATTTTCAACAATTTTAATGCCATATGATTTTCAAGAGAACAAATATGCATATGGAGCAAATTTTTCAAAGGGGATAAGATTTTTCAAATTGAGAGGTTTGAAATGGTAAGAGGATAAGGATAGTCTATTAATTTCAAATTTGTTTTGGCTTGAAATATAGGACAAGAATGTGCTAACCCAAAATCAAATTTATCTTTTCACCACTAGAGGGAGTTTTGAGATCATGAGTTGAAATTAAACTCCCCCTAAATGTGACAGGGGTCAAAAGCAAATGGAAAAAATTCAAATAAGACCCAAAAATCACAAAACCAATCAACACGCATTTGATCTATCTAGTATGTTGAGTTCATTCCTTAATTTGTAAAACCGTGCCTCATCTAAGGGTTTGGTGAAAATATCCGCCAATTGGTCTTCCATTTGCACGTAGGCAAGCACGACGTCACCCTTTGCAACATGCTCACGAATAAAGTGATGTCGGATGTCGATGTGCTTTGTACGGGAATGTTGGACCGGATTGTTAGCTATTTTCACCGCACTTTCATTATCGCATAGAAGTGGCACTTTTTCAAATTTTAGCCCAAAGTCACTAAGCATCCGTGTCATGTACAAGAGTTGAGCACAACAACTCTCCGCCGCTACATATTCCGCTTCCGCGGTAGATAGTGCCACGGAGTTTTGCTTCCTCGAAGTCCATGACACGAGTGAGCGTCCTAGCAAGTGACAACCCCCGAGGTGCTTTTGAGATCAATTTTGCAACCGGCATAATCCGAGTCGGAATAGCCAAGAAGCTCAACACGCGCTCCCTTGGGGTACCAATGTCCTAGGCTAGTAGTGATTTTTAGATATCTCAAAATGCGTTTTACGGCAATAAGATGCACTTCTTTAGGGGATGCTTGAAAGTGAGCACACATGCATACACTAAACATAATATCGGGTCGAGAAGCGGTGAGATAGAGAAGCGAACCGATCATGGGGCGATAAAGCTTTTGGTCCACGGGCTTTCCATCTTCATTCAAATCAAGATGCCCATTAGTGGCCATTGGTGTTTTGATCAATTTGCAATCATCCATAGAAAACCGCTTGAGAAGGTCCTTTGTGTATTTCTCTTGACAAATGAAGGTCCCTTCCCGAAGTTGCTTGATTTGAAATACAAGGAAGAAAGTGAGCTCTCCAACCATCGATATTTCGAATTCCTTGGACATCATTTCTCCAAAGTCCTTGCATTTAGATTTGTTAGTGCATCCAAATATAATATCATCCACATATATTTGACAAATAAATAAGTCACTTTCTATTGGCTTTAGAAACAATGTGGAATCAATCGCACCGGTTTTAAATCCCTTTTCTAAGAGAAAGTCCATAAGACGCTCATACCATGCTCTAGGAGCTTGCTTGAGACCGTATAGCGCCTTAGTGAGCTTATAGACATGGTTTGGGTGTTCAAGATTTTCAAAACCGAGCGGTTGCTTGACATAAACAAGTTCATCAATAAAACCATTTAGAAAAGCACTCTTAACATCCATTTGAAAGAGAGTAATGTTATAGAGAGAAGCGAATGCCAAGAGTAACCGTATAGCTTCAAGTCGAGCAACGGGGGCGTAGGTTTCTCCATAGTCAAGTCCTTCGATTTGTGTGAAACCTTGCGCCACCAATCTTGCTTTGTTTCGCACCACTTCACCGTTCTCATCTTGTTTGTTGCGGAAGACCCATTTGGTTTCAATGGCATTGTGGTCCTTTGATCTTTCCATAAGCTCCCTTCATTGCAGGTGAAGTTGTTTAGTTCTTCATACATGGCGTTCACCCAATCCGCATCCACCAATGCCTCATCAATAGTCTTAGGCTCAACAATAAACACAAAAGCGTGATGCTCACAATAATTAGCGGTATGAGAACGGGTTCTTACGCCTTGATTGAGATTGCCAATGACTTGATCTAGGGGATGATCCTTGGAAAGAGAGCGATGTTGTTGGACGGGTATTTGTAGATCAATGCCTCCCCCTTGAGCTTGATCAACTTCAAAGTTTGCATCTCCGTCCACCGCTTGATCTTGAGTTGTTGGAGAGGTGTCTTGAGCTTGATTATCGATGGAGGTGGTGGGAGAGACGACTTCATCTTTTGGCACCTCCGGTGAGGGTCGAATTTCCCCAACTCCATAGCTTCATGTGGTAGCTCATCACCTACATTTCTTGTCAAATCTTGCTCATTTTGTGAACCGTTAGTTTCATCAAACTTGACATCATAGCCTTCCTCAACTAGCCCGAAAGAATTATTAAAAACTCGAAAAGCTTTTGAGCGAGAGGAGTACCCTAACATGATACCAATGTCACACCTCTTTTGGAACTTACCCAAATGAGTCCTTTTCTTATAGATGTATACCTTGCAACCGAAGACTCGAAAGTAAGAGATGTTGGGCCTTCGTCCCACTAGTAGTTCGTATGAGGTCTTGTGAAGGAGTCGGTGGAGGTAGAGACGGTTGATGGCATGGCACGCCGTGTTGATGGCTTCCGCCCAAAAAACATGCGGCGTGTTGTACTCGTCAAGCATTGATCTTGCCATCTCTATCAATGTACGGTTCTTCCTCTCCACCACTCCATTTTGTTGAGGAGTGTATGCCGCCAAGAATTCGTGCTTGACACCTAACTCATCATAAAATTTCTCAACATTTGTATTAGTGAATTCGGTGCCGTTATCACTCCTCACCTTTTTAATAAAAGAATCAAATTCCTTTTGAGCTTTTAAAGCAAATCTTTTAAACACATCACCGGCAAGTGATTTATTTGCAAGGAAAAATATCCAAGTGAAGCGAGAGAAATCATCGACAATCACATGACAATAAGAATTACTGCCTATGCTCGCATAGGTGGTTGGGCCAAATAAATCCATATGCAAAAGTTCAAGTGGTCGGGATGTAGACATAAAAGTCTTGGTCGGGTGAGAATTAGCCACTTGCTTGCCGGCTTGGCATGAGCTACATAAATGATTTTTCTCGAATTTGACATCCTTCATTCCAACAACTAAGTTATCCTTAAAAACCTTTTTCAAAGTGCCCATTCCAACATGTCCAAGACGTCTATGCCACAACCAACCAAGAGTGGTTTGAACAATAAGACAAGTCTTGATTTGAGAGGATTCATGGTTTGAAAAATCAACTAAATATAAGTTTTGAAACCGGGTGCCTTCAAATACAACGCTTTGATCCTTAGTGGAAACAAAACGAACTCCGTTGACCGAAAAGAAGCAATCAAAGCCTAAGTCGCACACTTGAGCAACGGAGAGGAGATTAAAGTTGCAAGCTTCGACCAAGAGAACATTAGAGATGGATAGGTCATTAGATATTGCAATTTTACCTGTACCCTTTACCTTTCGCTTGGAGTTATCTCCAAATGTGATCTTATGTTCGGGGTCCTTCTCCTCCTCTAGTGAGGTGAACATACTTGAGCTACCGGTCATGTGTTGAGTGCAACCGCTATCAAATATCCAATGCCGACCACCGCTCTTGTAGTTCACCTACACACACAAATTCAAGCTTGTGTTTTAGGTACCCAAGACTTCTTCTTGAGTCCTTTTGAGTTAGTCATCAAACATTTGGGCACCCAAATAGCCTTCACATCTTTCTTTTCATTAGGTGCACCAACATATTTTGTATAAGTAGAGTCATTTTTCCTCATAAGCATGTAACTAGCATTAAGCACTTGAGTTTTAGACATGAATTGAGACGATTTTGCAAGAGGACAAGCAATGGCTTTGTGTTTATCATTTTTGCAAATATGACAACGGGTCCCTCCCTTAACAAAAGTTAGCTTGGGCTTACCCCAACCTCCCTTAGGCAAATCCCCAGGATGAAATCTCAAACCATGCTTGCCCAAGGTGTACCATTACTCGTCATCCTCTTCTTCCTCTTGATTCCTTATTTTGTACTTGCCCTTTTTGTTTCTTGGGCAATCCGCCGCCAAGTGACCCTTCTCTCCGCATTCATAGCAACGCATTTCGGAGATGGGTCTTCGCCTTGAAGAGGATGATCCACCGCGGAAGCTCATCTTCTTGATCAACTTTCTTGATCGCTTGACAAGGAGGGCCAATTCTTCAATCTCCGGAATTGCATCATCGGAGCCATCATCATCTTCTTCAATTTCAATCTTCTTCTTCCCACTTTTGGCTTTGGCGGGGAGAGCAATTGACTTCTTATTGAGCGGGGACTCTTCACTTTCAAGAAGCCGCATCTTATAAGAGTTGAGTTGTCCGAGGAGTTTTGTCGGTGTCATTTTCTTGAGCTTTAACTTGGATGCTCGAATTAAGGTCACAAGTGGATTGAAACTAAATGGTACAACATCGAGCATCTTCCGACAAATGTCAATGTCTTCCAAAACCTTTTTCTCCGAACACCCGGCAATTTCATTGACGATGGGATTCAACCTAAGAAACATTTCATTGACACTTTCATTAGGGAGCATTTTAAATTGATCAAATCTTTTTCTAACTCGAGATAGCTTCTCCTCAAGCATCTCGGCACTACCAACATAAATTTCTTTAACATGCTTCCAAATGTCATAAGCTTTAGAGAGATTGCCAATGCTATCAAAAACTTCGGAAGACACACTAGAAAATAAAGCATTTCTAGCAATGGCATTAAAGCGTTTGGTCTTAGCATGAACTTCATCAAGAGCAATTGTTCCTGCCGGAGGGTCCGGATAGCCGTGTAATGCAAGAAAAAAAAAAGAGAAAAGAAGAGGATGGGCGGCCCCGGCCTGCCCAACCTTTCCACCGCCCCCGATGGGGACCAACTCACTCTCCTCTCTAGAACTCTCTCTCTGTCTCTAGATTTCTCTCTAGTCCCCAATTTTTCTCCTCCCCATCCGTGCTCCTTCCCTAGCTCGTGCTCCTCCTCCCACCTAGCCGCTGCCTCCTAGCTCCTTCCTCCTACCCAGCCGCCGCCTCCTAGCGCCTCCTCCTTGGCGCCGCCGTCTCCGAGCAGCTGTCGTTGCCTGTGGCGGCGCCTCCTGCCTCCCATCTAGGCGCGCCGTGGTCTCCACTGCTGCCCCTCTAGCTGCTGAGCTGGTCGGCCTTGGAGGAGGAGGAGGAGGAGGAGGAGGAAGAAGAAGAAGAAGAAGAAAGGAAGGAGGAAGAGGAGAAAATCTAGGGTTTGGGTCTCCACCTTGGGTAACGAACTAAGCATCCTCTCTCTCTGCAATTAGCCCTTATTCGAGTTGATTAGGTTAGGTATGGAATGGAATTGGGAGCTTTATTGTTGAAAGTTGCATTTTAGCGGTAAGGTTTCTATATGCAGTAGCTTGTAACCGCGTTTAAGGTAATTTCTGGTAGGATCGGGAGGGTGGCCCTATAGAATGAAATTTAGTTCATGTCCTTAGCTTTCCAACGAGTCCTAGAACGTGAAAATCGGCCAAGCGGTTTGGGAGTTATGGTTTTTGCAAGGCTGCTGTCCTGAAATCTAACTCGCTGCCAATCCGGCGACTAATTTCATATTTGGGGCATTTAAGTGTTAGGCTAGGCTAGCGTGTTCTAGGCCGTTTGGAATGCGT
Source organism: Raddia guianensis (assembly GCA_036346415.1). Classification (NCBI taxonomy): domain Eukaryota; kingdom Viridiplantae; phylum Streptophyta; class Magnoliopsida; order Poales; family Poaceae; genus Raddia; species Raddia guianensis. The sequence goes on from CM070535.1 coordinate 22,878,493, forward strand.
TATATGACCTATTCATGGTTTTAGGTGTCGCCGCCTCGGGATCGAGGACGTCGTCGTCGCTATGTGTCTTGAGCGTATTAAGGCAAGTACATAATGCGACGAATATGGTAATGTATGCTTGAATGACGGTATGTGATAATTATGTTTGATTTAAATACTGATGATAATGTGCTGACGAAGGGCTGTGTGGATGGTGATGATAGCTTGATGCTAATTATGCTTTGCTTTCTATTAATGATGATATTATAGTGCCGAATGAATGGATTAGTGAATGTATGGATGGATGGGATAGAAGTGATGGAATGTTGATGAGAAATGATGGTTAACCCTATTTATGTTGCAAACATTCATGAAAGCATGCATACGAGCCATGGCGGTGAGAGAGTCATATAGCTAGCTAGACCGGTGAGCCACGGGCCCTGTCGATGGACAAGCTATATGACTAATCCGGCGTGCTCTTGATAAGACCTACAGAGGTAGGCACCTGCCACGGGATGGCGGGAAAGACTCACTTCGGTGAGCATCTCCACGGGATGGAGTTAGAGCGATACACCGACGGGTGTATGCTCAGATACCGGTGCGCACAATGTCCAAGGTCATGATGCATCGCATTGCACTGCATTGCATCGTATGGTATTGATAGAGTGGATCGGGAATTGATAATTATGGTTAATGGGGCTTGTGCTTAATTTTGTTTAAGCATCATTTGTTATGTACTTTCTTTGAGTCTTTGACTCACATATGCTCTTTTGGTGTTTCTTTTAGGTGATGGTTGAAGCAGTTTTCGCGGGAAAAGGGTATAGTCTACACTTTTGCTTATCACTCGAGCCAGTCATCTTACTACCCATATAACAAAATGAATTGACTTGAGCTTGTATATTATACTATGGATATGTATTATTCTAACTACTGAATGTTAGGTCAAACTTAGTCGCTAATGTGTTTTGTATCCGGTTGGTTATAACCTGTTGGTGATGGGTACGCCTTTTGCCAAGTGTTGGCATTTGCTCGTTAACTACTGGGTGCTTGATGATATGTTCTATGCATCTGTCATGAATTGCATGGTTTGGATGTCCCATTTTTAGGAGATGTTCCTGCCAAATTTTTGTTTGGAAGGTGGTGGTAGCACCTTGGGCCTTTAGTTTGGGGCGGGGGTGTTACAGTTGGTATCAGAGCCAGGCTGTAGGTCTGTTTGGGAGTTAATTGATTATAATTGACTATGAAACAATAAGTTTTTACTGATGTGAATAAGTTAATGAATCAAGACCGGACACACTGATGCACCATAGGTTGGGTATGGGTTGCGCTGTATTTTCATTTGTAATATTTATGTTATTGATTTATGCTTTCATGGTGACAGTTGTGGGCTAATTTTATATTCTTGTTATTAATATATACACCCTGTTTGGCTGATTATGTGAGTATGATAATGTGGTTTTAATGTCGTGTTGGCCGTATTGTGACCTTGTCGTGTACCTTGGAATCATATGGTATTCGGCTGAGGGCTTTTCTACAAGTAACTCATATGAATTCATGGTATAGATAGTCTACTGAAGATAAGGAGTTCTCATTTTGGGGCATGCCTCGCCAAGGATCCTTGTCTTTGTCATCAACTTCTGAGTTCATGGAGATTCTGGTCTTATTTTTAAGGACCATTGAGAGTTGTTGTGATACCACTTTTTAGGTGATGCTGAAGCTTTGAAACCTTTGTTATACTGTTGACATGATTGTTATCGACTCCTCTCTATTTGTGCACCGAGTTTGCTATATCTGTTTCCTAGTCAGACCTGTTTTCCATTCCTTGGCCTATCTCCATTATGTTGCGAGGTGATTGTTAGCCATTGGGATTAGTTTCTATCGAAGTCCGTTGGACTAATATCTTTTGTAGATGAGGGTCCCTACCATAGTATGTGCATGGTCTTGCTTCATGGTTACTCTTGACATCAATGGTGGTCTCCCTATCGAGTTTTATTTGTTATATCTTTGATCTTGCTTAGTCGGCTGGAACGGAATTAGTAAGGATTCTAGAGCTATCACATCTTTATTTTCTCTGAGCGAGTAACCATTATTGTGTAAAGCTGCGAGCTTACCTTGATACTGCTTTCTCTAGGAATGCTTATTACTAAAAAAAAAATGGTTTGGAAAGACCAACTTATTAGCAAGCATATTGTGATCTCTATGGCCAAAGTTTAGCGGAGCTCACCTTGATACTTCTGCTAGCTTGGTGCTATATGCCCTTGTCTAGTATTGAAGTTAAAACCTTGGGTCAAGTGGTGGTTTGGTCAACTAGATTATTTTCTTACCCAAAAGTGGTGTAGCTAGGATAAAGTGCAGACTTAGTTGTGGCGGCTTGATGCATTTATTGCGTTACTACCCCTATCATGTTATGATCTAATATTATTTTTCTTCCGGTGCCTATTAAGTAAAGGTTGGAAGATTTATTGAGTTTGACTACCCTGCAAGTCAACCCCTCATTTTGATAACTTTTAGTTTGTTTCCCTTAGGGGAGGATGAGGTTGGAGAGAGAGAGTAGTTACATGAGTAGTTACTTGGGACCGACATTATGATATTCTTTGAAATGTCCCAATTTTATCAGAGAGGCATAATTTATTTTTGTTGATAATGAAGGGCTTCTAGTTAATCTATGTTGTGCCTTTGTTCTATTTGGATTTCTCTTGCTACAAAGAGCTGATATTGGTCTTTTCCGCAGTGGTTTGTTGGATTGGCTATACGGGAGTCGACCTTGAACTTTTGTTCATGCCTGTATATCCATTCCATGGTCTTATGCTTTATGTATGATTCGAAGTTAGCCCTTGTGTCGGGGTGTGTAGTATAACTAATGGTCTGATCAGTCATGATAGTCGCATGTACTACACACTCTAGATATGATGGTGTTATAAAACAATGTTGTCCTTGAGAGTTCTTAGGTGATTATCGTATTTGGCATTCTTTTGGATGCTGCTTTTCGGTACGAGTTTGCTTGAGTTTTGAAGTTTGGACTTTTGCAAAGTTTGGTATATGTGTTGATGGTTATTGGTTTTATTGGTAATGGCTTTTCGACCCTGCTGTCATGAGCATGTGGTGACCCTTTTGTAATGAAAGTGGCGACACTTTTGATAGAGCTTCCGTATCATAGTGTAATCTATAATTGAAATTTTGTGATACGCTGTTTTATGCTCAAATGTGTTGTAGGGTGAGCCTAGTCAAGGTTGGCCGTATGGTGCCAATGAGAAGCATACAAATGATTTCTCGCTAGAAAAGTTAATTCAGTATAGCGAGTCACTCGGAGAGCTATTTCCCTTTGCATAGATAAGAAAGATGGAAGATGGAGCAATTTTGTTGATTATCGTGCTCTCAAGTAGGTAGCCATCAGAATTAGTACCTGTTGCATACATTTAAGGATTTATTTGATTTTTTTTTAGCGATGCCAAAGTGATTTTAAAGACATTTGATTTGCAACCTAAATACAATAAGATATGCATGCATAGGATATTGGGAAGGTGACTTTTCTCTATCGTTCATGAATTTTGAGTATATGGTTGCATCCTCTTGACTGGCAGACTAATGCTCCTGCAATCTTTATAGAGACAATGAACAATATTTTATACAATTATCTCGATGACTTTGTTGTGGTGATTCATCGATAATACTCTCAATTCTTTCTAAGTCCAAAGAAGACCATGAGCGACATTTGAGGCTTGTGCTTCTAACCCTCAACTAAACCAATTATGTGCCAAACAAAAGAAATATGAAATCTGGTTTACTAAAGTGGGTTTCTTAGGCCATATCTTTTCTCTAGAGGGCTTTTCTGTTGACCCAAGTAAGGTTTTAATTGTGGTCAGCTGGAAGAGATTGACCATCTTGAAGTAATGGGATTCTTGGTCAAAGTTAGTAATGATGAGAGACCTCACCAATATTTCTAAATCAATACCTTGGTTAACCTTGGAAGGTGCTTAGTATGATTGGATATTGGAAGCGGAGAAAAGCTTTTGCATGACTGAAGGGGAAGCTGATGACAGCTTCTACTCTTACTCTTCTAGAGTTAGGGGTGTGGGTTGCGGTTTATTTTAGTGCATCTCGCATAAACTTTGTGGTGTTTATGCTACTAGACCATCAAGGAGTCATAAAAAAAATTAAAAATTAATTGTCCAATTAACAATTTAGAACTTATCGATGTGGCTTTTGATTCTAATGATTTGGAGGCGCCATATATATATGGAACGGATAAATGATTATATTATGACCCTATAATATCAATTGGGTAAGCTTATGTAAATAAAGTGAATGGTGTTAGTATGTTTCCTTATGGTTTGGTTTATTTAATATCATCGCTATTACGTACTTGATGTGTCATTTATGCCTTACTTTATTATTGATGATTTTGTGATGACAAATGTTTTGATGAAAGAACGTGATTTTATTTGATATCATCGTTAGGTGGTGCTTCCTACTCTAAGTTGTCTAGTTAATGATTTCGATGGAATGAGTATTTTCTATGGCATTGTGGTGATGTTCAAGCTGAAATTATGTTACCTATAGAACAGTAATGCTCGGGTTGAGAGAACCATAATATTATGACAAATTATCCTAGCAGGTAAAGAAGTGATTCGTTGAATGAATAAAGGGATTTTACCTTTGATGATGTTGGGAAATTTTGGTTTAAAGGTTATTCTTGGGCATCGTTGGATGCGTAGATTAAAGATGAAACTTTAAGGAAACCCATAATGCCCTTATATTGAACATTTGCGTAAGAGTAGGATATATTGAAGTCTATGTACTTTATAGAGAGGCCAAGTTGTTTCTATGCATCGGGAGGGTATGTTGAAAGCTTCGAGTACGCATCTTCTCTTAAATTTTGCACTTTACCTTCAAACAAATGGCCAGTCTAAGCGCGTCATTGAATCATTGAAAGAAGTGCTTAGGTCTTGTGTGTTCCCTAGAGAAGGTAGTTGAGGAGGTCATTTAGCACTTGATAATTTTGATTATAAATGATAAATGATAGCTTTCATGTTAGCATTCATGTAGCGCCCCTGAAGTTTATTATGGATGGAAGTGTTGGTTATAACCTGTTGGTGATGGGTACGCCTTTTGCCAAGTGTTGGCATTTGCTCGTTAACTACTGGGTGCTTGATGATATGTTCTATGCATCTGTCATGAATTGCATGGTTTGGATGTCCCATTTTCAGGAGATGTTCCTGCCAAATTTTTGTTTGGAAGGTGGTGGTAGCACCTTGGGCCTTTAGTTTGGGGCGGGGGTGTTACCACTTGAAAGAGGATCCTAAAGCCTAGAGGGGGGTGAATAGGCAATTTTAATTTCTTTTTCGATTATACTCAATTAAGCATCATATTAAGAATGACCCAATCCTAGTTGCAATTATCAAGCAAGCGAAAGCGATAAACAAGTTAAGCGCAACTAAGACATGGCGTCACAATTCATCATAAGCAAGGCAATGGTAGTAAGTGCGGAAAGTAAATAAGAGAGCGACACGGTATTTGTTTCACCGAAGTTCGGAGCCGCAACTCCTACTCTCCGTTGAGGCTACCCCTTGCGCACAAGGACCGGCTCGCTCTCGAGCCTAACGCCTCACTTACTCCCGGTAGTCGTTCCGCCACTCCGGCGAGGTGGACTCCGTCATCCGTACACCGACTCGAGAGTAGCCACACGCCAAGGCCTACTCCCAAGCCCTCGCCTCCACGAAGGATGTCTTCAAAAGTAACAAGCCCGAAACGCCCCGATCATGCCGGATCGAAGGACTTCCATGAAGCTCGGTGTTGGGGTTTAATGATTTGTGGCTTTGGATGATTTGTGGGTGGAGGAATGGCTCTAGATCACCTAATTGAAGAGCTATGAATGTGGTAGGTGGAGTGGAGCAGCAAACCTCAAAGTAGCCAGCCACTAGATAGGTATTTATAGCCCCTAGAGTAAAACTAGCCGTTGCCCCCCGGAAGGGGACAAAAAGACTAGCCGTTAGCCTCTACCGGACGCCGTCCGACGGGCACCGGACGCCGTCCGACAGAGCCTACTGCTCACAAAAAGCGGTTTATCGGACGCCGTCCGGTCCCCACCGAACGCCGTCCGACAGCAAGGAAAACTCACGCGCCAAGTCCATCGGACGCTCGCCACCTACGCCCAGACGCCGTCCGACAGTGGAAAGGACACAAATTTCAACCTGACCGGACGCCGTCCGGTAACGACCGGACACCGTCCGACAGTGAGCATTGAAAATGGTTTTGGCTGGTCGGACGCTGTCCGGCTGCGCCCAGACGCCGTCCGATAGAGGGTGTTTTCGTGAGAAAAAGGCTTGAGTGTGTGTGGAAGAGTTTAGGGTATTTCTTTTCTCTCTAGATGTCTCACAAAGGAATATTTGGGTATTTTTAGAAGTGGTGGACTACGGAAGCCGAGTTTTCGAGAATTCACAAATATCCGGCAAGATCCGAGATATTCAAACCCCTTTTGAAAACCGACGAAAAACAGAAAATAAATCCTAACTACTCCTAATCTATACGTGACCTCTTCTCGCGCCCGGTCACGCACTTGAAACCTCGGAGCAGCTCACAAATTTGTCGTCGCTTCAAATTAGGGTTTTGCAAAAACGTCGAGTCTTCGCTAGGGTTCCGAGAAATCCAAAAACCCCTAGCACTTAATATTAATTAATTTAGACATTAATGCCACTAATAAAAATTATGGCTCAACGATGCTCACAGGGGGAGAGAGGAGGAGAAAAGGCGGATCGGGGAGGGGGGAGGCGGCTCGGGGAAGAGGGAGGAGGCGGCTCGGGGAGGAGAGAGGGCGCGGCGACGGCGGCGGCGGCAACAGTAGCTTGCGCGGCGGCGTCGCAGCCTCGGTGAGGAAGGAGGCGACGGCAATGGGGGTGGGCAGTGGCATGGCAACGGCAGGTGAGTGAAGCAGGCGGCGCGGCTCGGCTCGGGCGCGGCGGCGGCAAGAGGAAACGGCTCAGGCGCTAAGTGCGTGCTAGGGCACTTAGTGCACGGGCCACTTCTTTTTGTAACTAGAAAGGCAATGTCGGCGGTCAGGGCCGCCGACATTGATAAAAAAAACCACTGACACTGATCATTATAACAGCTTTACAATTTGCGGACCCACTCGTCAGTGACAAATGTCAGTCTCGGTGGCATAGAACTAACCGACGACATAGATTAACCAAGGCATAGAAAAGACCGCCGACATAGCTAAACCAATATCGGCGGCCAAAATATCTGCCGCCAACACAGCCCCTCCCCCACCTCAACCCCGCCTTCTCTCCGGCCCTCCCCTGCCCACGGGGTGTACGCTAGGTGCCAAGTGGCTTCCTAGGTCATGCTACTGGCATGAGACCTCATTGGACCGGGGAGTGCCGTCTCGGCTCGAGCTATACGGCGACTTCCTTTGTAACCTTAACGTCGTATCGGCCAAGGTTGTCAGGGCGGTAAAGCGACCCGCGGCGTGCTAGGACCTTTTTACCTCTTAAGCGCTTAAGGCGTAAAGCGAGGCGACTTCATAGACACATATATAAGGCGAATAAAAGCAACCAAATTGCAACATAATAAGATAGTTCGCACCACATAGTTTTGCAACACATTATTATGACAAGTTCACAAACTAGCACACATGATAACTTGAAGTCTCAAACACTCTCATCTAGACATAATCATCCATCAAATCATTATTGGTATTGGTTGCTTGCGCATCTTCTCCTCCATCTTCTTCAGGCTCCATGGGATATTCATCATCACTACAGACATATTCACTAATTCATCTTCATAGTCATCCATTTGGACCCCTTCTTCATCATCTTCCTCTTCTACGTCTTCTTCCTCCACTTCTCGCGCTCTCTTCCCCTTCCTTTGGTAGATGATGTTGTAAGACCCCGATTGGCTACGAGCTTTCCTAGGGAGGTTGCGGCCTTGAAGATAGCTTGATGTACCAATAGTTTCATCAACATGATCCCAAGTAAGGCCATCATGACCTTCAACTTGGTTGGATGAGGAAAGCCACTCATTGTTCCAATCAAACTCTTCCAACACCAATGGGTCATAAGCTTTGCTCCCCTCCTCACGCCTCTTTTGAAATCTTTCAGACATCTTACTATTGTAAGACACATACACCAAGTCATTTAGATTCTTATGCTCCAACCGGTTTCTTTTCTTGGTATGCATCTACATAATATTCAAAGAGAACATGAGGTCAAGCCCATATGCGCAAAGTCTAATGATTCACTCACAAAGACTTACATGTTCGAAGGTGCTCCAATTGCGCTCACAACCGGATGATGAAGCACAAAGACTAATGATTCGTCTTGCAAACCTATGTAGCTCAATGCATTTTGCACCATATGCACGCCACCAATCGACTAAAATATAAAACAAAGTCAAATTAGCATGCGAAGAACAAAAATAAGTATGCTGAAATTTACAAACACTTACTAGGATTTCTTGTCTCCGCAAGTTGGATTGCCATTTTGCTTGCAAAAACTCCTCTTTGATTCTCATACTAGACTGCTTGGCTATCAATAGTCTCTAGAAGAGCTGGATCTTCCACCATCTTTGAAAGACATTCATTGAAATCACTCTTAATGAGAGCAAGAGTCTTTTCATTTTCATCGCTCTTCCTTAGGAGGGCATAAAACTTTCTAGGGTTCAAGAAGAGAGCGGCACCATACAATGGGGTGCACATTTGGTCCTTCTAACGCACATCTATGATAGCCAAGATGTGCTTGAGTAAAGACTTCTTGTTTTGAGTGGAGAAAGATTTCATTATTTGCTCTCTTGCAAGAGTTATTAAACTCTTTACCTCTGGCATGGCAGGCATCTCATCACCATCAACCATCCTTAGCAACTTAAGGAGTGGTAGTGAAGCTCTAATGCAATCATCTACTTGGTTCCAATAGCTAAGGGTAGTCACAGTAGCACGTGCCCTTATCCCCGCCTCTGTTTTAGCTAACTTGCTTGAAGTCCACTCCATGCTTGAAAATAGGCTTTGCAAAGCAGCTTTATGTTTGTGCAAACTTGTCAATGTGAGAAAGGCGGTAGCAAACCTAGTGGCAGCAGGTCTCACAATATCCAACCCTCCTGTCTTCTCCCTCATCTGACTACAAAGCCTCAAATGCCTATAGATGAATGTGGTGAGATGACGAGCTTGTGCAATAGACTTCTTAAATTCCTTCAACTCTTCTATGCTTTCCAACATAAGGTCCAAACAATGTACAGCACAAGGAGTCCAATATAGTGTGGGAATCCTCTCCATGAGTAGCCGACCTGCAGCTTTGTAGTTAGCACCATTATCAGTCACCACTTGAACAACATGCTCTTTGCCAATTTTCTCAATTCTTCCCTCTAAAAGGTTGGCAAGCATTTGTGCATCATGCACCTCACTAGAAGCATTAACTGACTCCAAGAAGAAAGTCCCCTCGGGACTATTGACAAGGAAGTTGATCAAATGGCGACCCCTCCTATCTGTCCATCCATCTGACATTAGGCTGCAACCATATACCTTCCATGCCGCCTCATGCTTCAACTTGAGGTCGTCGATTTTCTTGACAGCCTTCTGAAGCAAAGGGTCACGCATCTCATGGTAGCTAGGAGGCCTATACCCAGACTCGATGCTTGTTTGAGAAGGACCCTTGGCATGCCTTTGCTCTACCACCTCACGTGGTGTCAATCGGACCTTGGCACTAATTGACTGTTTTGGAGATGGAGCTGGAGGCTTGAACATCAAAGCACTTTGCCTTCTTTTAGAAGCTGTCCTTGAACTTGGTTGCACATTGGACTGTGAAGAGGGTTGGGATTCCTTGCTACACTCAACTTCGATGCTCTCATTCTCATTGGCATCATCTAGAAAGATAGGACGACCCCTCTTATTGTTGAGCAAAGCTTCTCTCATCTCCTTCATGATGGCACTATTAGTGTTCTCACATTTTTGCACATCACCAAAGCCTCCTGCAAGATGCTCCTTGTACCTCTTTATCCCTTCGGTTACCCTCTTCTTGCATAAAGTGCATCGCACATAATCCCGATTTCCAATCACATCCCAATAGCCATACTTCCAACCCGGATCACTGCTTTTTGGCTTTCGTTTAGGATCGGTCATAGGGTCATATCCATCGGCTTGAGAAGATTGAGCTTGGTGCTCGTCCCTTGAGTTTGACCATCACTTGCCATGTCCACTACAAGGCGAGATAAGGCAATGACGATTAGCTTTAGCACTAAGCCACTACTACAAGGCGGCAGGACAAGAGCGGCTAGCATTAGCGCTTAGCACAACAAAGAAGATTAACACAGCAAGCTAGCTAGCACTACATCAGAGACACAAGACACACAGCAAAGATTAGCACTACATTAACACAAAGAAGATTAGCACTACATAGCACACGGCGGCGGCGGCGCGGCGGTAGCGGCGCATGCGGCGGTAGCGGCGCGGCGTGGTAGACTGATCATGGATGCCTGCCAGCGAGCCCGCCATACCCGCCCGAAAAAGCCGGCCCGGCCAGCCGGCATCGGGCCGGCTCGGTTCAAATAATCAGACGACAAGCCGTGACTGGCGGCGGGCCGGGCTAAGCTGCCGGGTTCAAACCGAAGCCCGTCGCGGTCGCCGGTCGGGCTTCGGCTTGGTCCCACGGGATCGGGCTTTGCTAAGCCCGGCCAAACCCGCCCGCCCCACCGCTGATCGTGTCTAGGCATGGGGTGGCGTGGGCGGCGTGGCGTTAAGCGCTGCGGCGGTGGGCGCAGATCTGTCGAAGGAAGGAGGAAGAAGAGGAGGAAAGGGACGAACCTATGTTTGTTGTCTTGCGGCGGCGCGGCGGCGGCGGCGGCGGACGGTCTCATTGGTCGTCATACATGACGGCACCGGGCGGCAATGGGACGATCCTTTATTTGGGCCACGACCCTAGGGTTTACTAACGCCCTCGTGTTTATTTGGGCCTTCCCGCTTCATCCCATAAGGCGTCGAAGAGGACGCCCTGGACGCCGTAGCGACGCCTTGGACGCCTTGGGGACGCCATACACTCAATTTGTAAAGCGTCCCGTGAGGCGTCCAGGCAAAACCTTTTTAGTGCTTAAGCGACGCTTAAGCGAGCTTAATGGACGCCTTAACAACCATGGTATCGGCTTTCGGGTTCGATCGGCTTAAGGTTCCAAAGGAAGTCGCCGTAGAGGTCGACCCGAGACGGGACTCCACGATCTAATGAGGCCTCATGCCAAAAGCATGACGTTGGAAGCCACTTGGCACCTAGCTTACACCCTGTGGGCCCGGGGGAGTGCCGGAGAGAAGACGGGCTTGAGGGGGGAGGGTCTGTATCGGCAGCCACCTCTTCGGCCGCCATCATAGATGAATCAATGTCGGCGGCCTTCTCTCGAGCCGCCTACATTGTCTTAGTCAATGTCGGCGATTAAGCTTCAGCCGCCGACACAGACCCTCCCCCCTCAAGCACATACTCTCCATGCCCCTCCCCCGGGCCCACAGTGGTCTTTGCTAGCTGCAAAATGCTTTCCTAAGTCATGGAATTGGCATGAGATCTCGTTGCCCTGGGGAGTGTCATCTCGGCTCGAGCTCTACGGCGCATTCCTTTGAAACCCTTACGGCGTATCGGCTTCCGGGCTCAATCGGCTTACGGTCCCAAAGGAACTCGCCATAGAGATCGACCCAAGACGGCACTCCCCGGGCCAAGGAGGCCTCATGCCAAAAGCATGACCTAGGAAGCCACTTGGCACCAAGCTTACACCCCGTGGCCCCGGGGGAGTGTAGGAGAGAAGACGGGCTTGGGGAGAGGGTCTGTATCGGCGGCCAACTCATAGACCGCCGTCATAGATTCATTACTGTCGACGGTCTTCTCTTTTGCCGCCTACATTGTCTCGGTCCATATCGGCGGTAAGGCCCGGGCCGCCGACACAGACCCTCCCCCTCAAGCACATACTCTCCATGCCCTCCCCCGGGCCCACGGCGGTCTTTGCTAGCTGCAAAATGCCTTCCTAAGTCATGGAATTGGCATGAGGCCTCATTGCCCTGGGGAGTGTCGTCTCGGCTGGAGCTTTAAGGCACATTCCTTTGAAACCCTCACGGCGTATCGGCTTCCGGGCTCGATCAGCTTACGGTCCCAAAGGAACTCGCCATAGAGGTCGACCCAAGACGGCACTCCCTGGGCCAAGGAGGCCTCATTCCAACAGCATGACCTAGGAAGCCACTTGGCACCTAGCTTAGATCCGTGGGTCCGGGGGAGGGCCAGAGGGATCGGCGGGCTTGAGGGGGAGGGTCTGTGTCGGCGGCCAAATTAAATACCGCCGACACTGATCACCTATATCGGCGACATAATAGAAGGCCGCCGACATAGATTCTAACGGAAACATACAAAAGAATGTGGAGCTTATACATGTTGAATAAATTTATTTGCTCACTCGGTTATCAGCGCGCGGCGCAGCGTGTGCTCCCTGCAGGTCGTGGGTTCGAGCACCGCCACGCCCCTTGATTTTTTTATTTTACATGTGTCGGCGGCCTGTGGTATGCCGCCGACACAGATGGTATCAGGCTCCGCCACTGGCCCCGCATGTCAGCGACCTCGCTTGACTGATGCGTGGGACCGCTTAAACGTCCTCCTGTTCAACCCGTTATTATTCCGTCTGGGGGGAGTGTTCAATATCGGCGGTTCTAGTGTAGCCACCGACATATCCTAATTGGTGCTCTCCAAATTTGAATTTTCATTTGGCGGGCGGGAGGGGGCTAAGATGTCGGTGTGTAATTTCACCAGCCGAGACTGTTTTACTGCGTTTCGTACTGGTTTTGGGCCGACGACAATGTTCTGTAGGCGGCTACTAGCCGCCGACACTAGCTTTTCTGGCCGCCCACATAGAATTCGTTTCCTATAGTGTTTTAGATCTTATTGAAACAATATAACATAATTGTATGCACAAAAATATACATATTTTAATTTAGATTAATAAAAAAAACTCATGAAAATTTTATGTACATGTGGTACAATTCACTCATAAAAATATGAATTTCTTTTGACTATATATTTGAATATGCCATTATTCCTTTGCAATTGAAAATTTTGGACGGCTAGATTTGCCCCCGATGCTCTAGATTTCCCTATCATTACCTCCTCCCTCGGCACCACACCCGCCTTCTTTCTACGGTGCCACCATTTCTTCCTCTTATCCAATGGGCTATATGACTAATGTGAACATATATAGGTCAATCATATCGAATAAATGATACTCCCTCCATTTTTTTATAAGGCGTATTTTGTTTCATTAGGACAGAGGTTTGACCAACAATTAATACATAACTTAATTTTATGACACAAGATTGATTTGGTAGATTTGTATTCAAAAGTACTTACATATGAGTATGATTTTGTATCACATAAATGGCATATTAATGAAGTAATTGTTGGTCAAAGTCTTGCCCTAATGAAATAAAATACGCCTTATAAAAAAACCAGAGGGAGTATACCATTAGCATTCTGTTCACTACAGTTGGATGTAAAAAAATAAATCATGGGATATACTGAAAAGAAGGTTATATATAGTGTGAAGTTTATGTCCTTGCGTGTCGGCCATGAAAACTTTCTCCATATTATAGACAGTAACCGTGTTAAACTTATCGTAAATCAATGTTCTAAAACTTTATTCACAAAAACCATTCGATGTATTTGAATTGAATTATGAGCAACTCCAGGAGCTCCTGGAAACTACTGTAGCATTTATAGAGGGTCTGGAGGAAGGAATCTTTTAGAGGTAGTGTAAGTTCAAGGAATTTTAGAGGATGGATAGAGGGACGCTAATTAGACTGTTCAAACCCGGCCGGGCAGGAAAAGCCCGTCCCGAAAAACCAGGCCGAGCCCGCCCGCCCGGGCGCCGGGCTCAAAACTGGCCGAGCCCGCCCGATGCACCGGTCGGGCCGGGCCGGGCCGGGCTTTTTCGGGCCGGGTTCGGGCCGGGCTACCGGGCCGGGTTTCCCGTGAGCAGGTCTAACGCTAATAGTGTTTTAGAGGGGAAATATAGAGGAGCTGCTGGAGTTGCTCTTATTTACTCCATACTCGTTTGCAAACGCTATACGACTGTAGTTAAATCCTCTTTTTTCATAAAGAATGGGTACACGCTCCTGCGACGGCGCGACAAAGAGTGTGGGAGGAAGGAATTGGCTGGTCTGTTGCTGCTGTAGTTTCTCGGGGGCCATCATCGCGCGAGAGGCGAGACACGATGAGAAACATGGTCAATCGATCGGTGGACGCAGCTGCAGGGGTGGAAGCCGCCGAGCCGCCGGCGAGCACCCAATGCACGCGCGATTGGCGGTGGGCGGTAGCAGGTGGTTTCTGGTATGGAGTACTACTATTAATCACCTCATCATTAGCGCGCGCTCTCGCTGCATGCATGCATGCCACCGTTAACTTCCCTCTATTGTGGGATGGCCTAGCTAGCCCGCCCCGGCCACGGCCCACCTGCACGCGAACGTCTCCGGCGCCTCGCGAGCCGGTCTACCATGCAATGCAATGCAATGCAACACGCGCGCCGTACACAATTGAGGAAGGGCTGGTTTGCCTAAGGTCGAAAACAGGTCGGACACCGTCGGATATTGATCAATTTATATATGTATCTATATTTTTTATCGAATATAAGATTTGCAAACGGATGTATAGTTTCATACGCGGATTTGGATTTAGTCAAATACGATTTCGGATAAGACACGGATCGAATATATGAATATAAAACCAGGTTTTACCATAATACTTTGATAGGGAAAAATCAACATGACCTAGCTCCATTGTTGTTCATCCACAAAAACACAACACATAGTACAAAATTACAATGTGATTTGAAATACATATAATGCAAGTAGGTGGACTTGCGTACAACAGCACACCAGTAGGGCTACCCACACGCAACCGCATTTAGGACAAGCCACACGTTAGCATTAGCCCATGCTTTCAATCATCATGAAGTGGGTCGGTCTAAACCCAATCCCTTTCCATACAATGATAATATCCGGATAGAAGTCATCGGATACGAATAATATCCGTTGAATACCAATATTCGTCAGATAACCTTGTGGACACCTCCTAAATTCACATTCGTTTCAATAGAGAGATGACATAATAGTTGGCATTAACAACTCATGTGAGCAACCTCCATTGAAAAGAATGTAAAATGGGGGTGTACGGATGCGTGTTCCATCGTAGTTCCCAAGATCAAGTACCATAACACATATATCCTCACAAAGATCGATAGCACAAAACAAACAACATAAGACATTGTTTACATATTAACAAAAGGATGAGCATTGTTGTCCATATAACAAGTTTAACAACATAAAGTATTTAAGCGGTGGAAATTCATAAAGTATCACAGCGGAAGACTATTTAAACCAAAAGAAAAGTCATTGAGTGTGCATTAACCCAAGGGTAACAGGCTAAGAATTAGAATTCCGTATCTGGCACACTAGTGCCATCATATCCCACTTGATAATAATAATCAAGGGTAGGATCTTTTTCACCTAAAATTGCAGCATATTATTTGAGTACATATGGTAGTCAACATTAAGAGGTAATATATCCTCAATGGATGGCATGAATAAAGGAAGGCTTACAAGGTAATTGTAACCCAACATCCCACGTGATGTGTTATAGTTTTAAGTTAATTGTTGATGTGGACATTATCCATGCCCATCTATCTAGCATCATGAACGCCCACAAAAACAGCCAACGGTTGTCCCACACACAAAATACAGGCAAATAATAATAATGTCAACGTGCCGGGTAATAAACCCTAGTCGGTGTAGTCTTTGCCGAGTAGGCACTTGAAGTCATTCTAAAATTGAGCAACGTTGTCTTTCAGTAGCATGTTGATCATACACATAACTTTAAACCCTACGTTGAAACTTAGAGATTTACATGGATCAGGCGGCTTTATGCAGTTGGTGCATAAGACTTGCCCGTGAGGGCCAGACGGGTCGGAACTACATGATTTTTTTAAAACTATATGAAGCTTTTTGAAACTAAATGAAATCAATATGCGAAACTTTAAACCGACTTTCTGAAACTGTTAAAACATACGAAATTACAACCGAAATTATTTCAACATTCCACCGTTCCTCGTCTTCGTTATATAGAAAGACCATCTTGAATTCTTGATGCTGATCGATGCTGATAGCCAGACAAACAAAAGGCGCGTGCCCTCTGGCAGGGACGCCTTTCAGCCTTTGGATCGTGCATACATGGGACAAAGTCCAGATCTCCCTGTCCCCCCCAGCCGGCCGGCCGCCGCGCTTCCCTATGCGCGGCGGCGGCAGTACTTCCTCCGCGGAGAGATCCAGAGCGTGCCCTCCTGTCTCCAGAGCGTACGCATGCATGAGCGCAAGTCGCAACAAGGAGAAGCTTCCAAAGCATGCGAGCCCATTTATGAGCCCGCAGCCGCAGGCACGTACAGCATGTGCACTGCTGCATCGAGGAGGCTTCCTGAATCCTGATCGATCGATCGATCTTCCCGTGCATGCGGCCTCACACGTACAACGCCATGCACGCACGCGCTCGCGCATGCATGCATTGCTCTGGCTCCGCGCGCACACGTAGGCCAATACTTGTCGACCCACTGCTGCTACTACGACGACGAGTAGAGGATAGCTGGCTCTACTGTACTGATTACTGAATACTCCAGTGAATAGTGAATACTCCACTGGTCGATCCCTAGCTAGCTAGCCCTAGCCACGTACTGCATGGCGCATGCCTTGTCGTTGCAGTACTGCACGTCCTGGGCTGGCGTGCATATATGGACGCGGCCATGCATGCATGTAGGGTTGACCTGAGCCGGCCACCTAGGTGTACATGCCCTTCATCTAGCGTGTGCATGCATGCAACGTTGTAGTAGTACATGTATCCACTTCGGTTTACGCACGTACGTGCGTGCCCGCGTGCGTGCATATACAGCAAAGTACTTGTATTTTAAGGTATGTTGTTGCCCAGCTTGCAAGTTGTTGCAACCTCGATCTCCTTGCGATTTGGACTTTGGGTATACATATGATACTTCCTCCGTCCAAGATTCATCTACGTATATCATTTTTTGTTTTTCCAGAATTTATCTACGTATACTACTTGGCCGTTGGCTGCGCCTGTTCGGTTTGCGGCCGCGTGACCCGAGCTTTAATTAGCATGCATGCAACGTGCTTTAATTAGCATGCATGCTCCAGCGTTTAATATTTGAATGCATGTGCGATGTGGGATGACGTTTAATGCTAATCCAGTCCAATCGTGGAGCGCACGACGCTGGACGGCATCAGAAGTCGAGGCGATATATGCTGCGGCTAGCTCGATGTGGCGGTAGTTGTGGAATTAATTAGATTAAGTTGCAATTTTATCAAGCCTTGGTCTTGGTGCCTAAGCCAAATATGTAGATAAATGCTGGACGGAGGGAGTGGTTTTTATTGGAAGTACATATATATGGTTCAAATAAACTTGGTTTAGATCGTAAGGATGAGTTCATATAACATGGGAATCATGCTGGACTATCACGATAAACAATTCAATTCCAAAGGAACAATCCAGGAAATTTTCCATTTTCCCAACAATTCGATCCATGGAAATTAATGTGGGAAAATCACATGATCAATGATGTGATGGATTCATGAATATCATTTTCATATTCATGTTTGCTAATGCTTAGACTCCAATTTTTTATTTAAGTCCATTCTCCATTCACCCCATCATGCATACTCCTTGTCTTACAGGGGAGAACTGGGTTGTGAAGGCTCGACAGTGGGTGGTAGATGACAACAACATTGCCGTCTCGGCCATCACAATGGTAGGGAATAGTGGAGTTAGCTATCTGATTGATGAGGAGCGCAGTGGAAATGAGAAAGGATTTGGGAGGCAAGGTAAGGTTATCTCTTTTGGAAGTAAAATGGAGGAGGATAAGGTGGAGGCTGGTGGAGTAATGGATGAGTAAAAGGAACACCGACGGTGCACTAGCAAGAAGCACAGACAATTAGGGCCAACAAAAACACTCATGGGTTCGAATACACGACTCATGAGTCTAGGTACGTCTCTATTTCAGCGCATGGCTATAGTAGTTGGTTTTGGGTTCAGATAACGATTTTATGTGTACCCAATGAATACCAAAATAATTAAAAATAAAACACCCAATTACATTACATCATCCTATTGACAAACCCAACCACACCACAACAGTCTTAACCCTATCACTCCCCACTACACCAGCTACATGTCGCTCAGCCAACCCTCTCCATCCTCCCCTTCATCCCATCCCCCTAGTCCCTCCTAACCCTACCCATGATGGAACCACTCCCTCATACTCCCCCTCTATCTTTGACTCAAACAACAAAAATGAGCGATGGATTGCAAATATACACAGAGTTGGATGGCCTTGTCAGTGCAAGGGAGCATTGGACGACCACACCGGTATTTTAGAATTATTTCTACTATCACGCCTGCATTTGTCGTAGTGATATTGCCTGCGTTTGTTGCAGTGGTCACAGTGAAATTTTAAAAATATAAAACATATTTTCATGAAAAGGGACCAGAAGTTTGTAATTTTTAATAATTTTGATATTTTATACTTTTCAAAACCATGAAACCAACATTTTCTAAAATCAAATTTTTAGACCCCTTCAGTGAACCTACAGTTCTTTTTTTTCCCAACTTTCGTTGTATTTCAATATAACATAAATATTAACAAATTCTACAAAGGTTGCATCCTACATGTCCTAGTTGAGATGGCAAAACCAAGAACCATTGGTGTATGTGAAAAAAAAACTTATGCCGAGCAATATAATTTAGTATTATCATGATCAGGCGAAAGATATGGGATTAGATGGACCAATCCAAGCACCCAGACAAGTTTTCCTATCCTGATTCGGACATTTCGTTTGAAGGGGATAATAACTCAACGTCCTGTGCATTGTTTCCTTGTTGAACCGAAGGTTGCTCAAGGATATTATAGAGATGGATTTAAAACATGAGTTTGGATGCTACTTGTGGATCTCAAAGGGTTTACAAAAATCTCTAAGCTATGAACTCCTGTGCTACCTTGGGTCCCTTTATATAGGTGTTAAGGTCGGATGAAAATGGGACGGGAAATATCCGCCCGATCAATACCGTGTAAAAAAATAACCCGTTCTGAATCTGATTTTATAGTCCCTATATTTGTATATGGTATTGTCCTTATTCGTATCAAAAAAATATCCAAGAACATGGGTTAGGATATGGGGAAAGAGCGGTATCCGATCTGTATCCGTCTCATATCCATATTTTGATGATATTCGAAAAAATACCACATAAATCAATAGAATAGATATTCGATAACTATCCAATCGACATATTTGTTCTTCGTGGCTTTGTTAATAGTGAGTACTATGTAACACCAAATAGCATTTGCTTATATATAGGTCTTTAGATGTGATAATATTCTTTAATAGGTACTATAGTATAGCATTTTTTATAACACTATATATTTTTTTTGATTGTTTACTATATGCAATTATCCCTGACCGATCCAACCTCAATCTGCATCCGTCCTATATTTGTATCTGATGTATCCGGATTCGAGAAAAATCAATGGGTTAGGATACGGGACAAGTAATATCGTTCATATCCGATCCGTTTTCACCCCTAGTTAAAGGGTGAGAGGAGATCTTTTGGTTCAGGATCTTCAAAAAATGACCCCTTGCTTTGTTTGCTGCTCCAGTCGTGGAGAAATGACCCCGCCGCCAACCTATGATAGTTATCCGTCTTGTCACTCTCTTTCTTAATAATAGCTCCGGTTTGCTTGGTGAAGTGGCTTTGGTGATTGTGATGTAGCTGATGAGTCAATATGCTTTTCTTTTGACATCTATCCAAGCTAGATGGTTTTGATTATGCGTTTTTTTCCCAAGAGAAAGGATATGATCGTTTCTTCTCTATGAGCAAAGTTTTTTTTCAATGAAGCATAAGAAATTATTAACCGTCAAGTACCTTTCGTTCCCAAACAGCCAAAACCATATCCGCTGCTACATGCATTGCTATGCTATGCATGCGGGCTGCGGCTCGTGGTCGCTCCCCGCCGTATGGTGTGGGATCACCATGCAAGGTGGTAGGCATAGCAACTGGTTGACACTTGTCATGTGTACGTCGTGTTCGCCACCAGGCGTGGTGCTCACAATTGTGATCCATGTAATTTAGACTATAACATGATATATACTCCCTCCATTCGCGAAAATAAGTCATTGTTGACTTTATACACACGTTTGACCAGGGGTGGATCTAGCACCCAAACAGGCCAGGCAGCTGACTGGATTGGTTTGGCCCATTCCAAAGCCCCAGCCTGCTAAATCCAAGGCCCAAAAATAGTGAGGGTTTGAAGGACTGTCTGGGCTGCTTAGGTGGGAGGGCTTCAACTTTTTTGAATAAAACGAATAGTCAAATTTGTGTCCAAAAATCAACGACGACTTTTTTTCACGAACGGAGGGAGTACCAATTACGATTTACAAATTACTTGTTGAGTTTTCATTAGATTTATCCGAGACACGAGACCGGTGGCCTAGGCAATCTGCCCACCCATTGATCCTTATGGCGTGCATCATACAAGCCCAATCACCTCGTCACTATTGCTCGTTGTCCGCATGGTGTGTCGTTTAATTCTTTTTGTGAACTCTTCTCAGTGGCAATTCTGCTACATGCTCCTTTTCACATATCATTAAAATTATTTTCTAAAACTAAAAACCGAGAGCTTATAAAGGTGGATTTGAGTTGCTGAAAGTGATAATCTATGCTCAGTTTGAAAATGTTTATTTTGTTCTTTTGATATTTTCAAAATAGGACGTGAAAAGGTTCAAATGTTAAAAAAGACAATCAGATAATTTTAAAAACAAATATGTCCAAGAGAGGGACATTACGCTTCTTGACACGGATTGCTTTGTGCAGAGGAAAAATTCATGGGAATTTTATGATGAGCGATTTGATTTCTACACCAAGCAGGGATTTCACGTGCACAACAATTTTGATTTCAAACACGCGAAGTTTCGAGAGGGGAAAGCAAAAACTGTACAAAACGGTAAAGTTTGCCCTAAAACTCGACGGATGCGTTCCTTCGCTGCTCCTGTCTTCCATGGGCATTAAAAACCTGCCGGTGCAGGACGCCGGCCGGATCGAGAGCCAACCGGGTGAAAAAAAAATAAAAAAGAAAAAGAAAAGAAGCCAACGGGGCTGCGGATCTTGGCAATTAAAATCGCGCGAGATTTTGCGACACCAAAAAAGACCTGACCTCTCGTGTCCACCCTGCTGCGGTTGTGTCGGCCCCCACATGCCACAGCACAACTACCATGGTGCCCTCTGCTTTTCTTCTTCTTTTTTTCCCTTGATCTCTGATCAAATCGCAGCAGGTGTTCGGAGATCGCGCGAGTACCGAATGGTGCTGTGCGGCGGCAGATGCGGACGCGAGCAGAGCAGTACTGGCTCGTGTTCGCCCCTGTACTAGGAGCATTTGTCGACCACTCCGTGGAGTTGTGGAGTTGTGGTCTCCTCCCCTCCCTTGAACCATGTATAAGAATATATACAGTGCGATGGATGCACGCAGGTTTCACATTTCGTTTTGCCAACGAAACTGTGTAAGCATTTTTGCATCTTAACACAAATTCTGTGATTACGTTTTTGTTGATGCGTCAACGTTCTCTCCTTAAGCATTGGTGCATAAGCATCTTACATTGTACATAGCCTTGGTGTTAATGTATCACGTGTTTTGTTTTGGGTAATTATGTATAGTTAGATAGACCTTTATATGCCACTGTAAAATCGTATGCTCCATATGCATCATTGCAATTATTTTTTAAAATCGTATGCTCCATATGCATCATTGCAATTATTTTTTATTGTCTTGTATTTCATTATTGATCATATTTCGGTAATCAAACCATTTTGACACTGCTAAATGACCTTTTTGCACCAAGTTTTCTAATACCCTAAAATTAGAAATCTGACAAAAAAAATTGAAGTTTAACATCCGACCAAATTTTGAATTTAAAATTTATACTGAATCAACAAATGTAAAATCTAATTGAATTTGGAAATTTCAAAATCAAATCTATTTTTTAAACCTGGTTGAATTTTAAATTTGAAATTTACCAAATTTTAAAAGTTTTGAAACAACTCTAAATTTTTAAATTTTACCAAATTTGGATCTTAAAACTCTAACAAATTTTAAAACTTGACCAATTTTTTTATTCTAACCAAAATTTTAAATTTGACCAATTATTTTAAAAAAATATTACCAAACTTCAAAATTTTAAATCATTATTTTCACCAAATACAATTTGTTAGATTGCAAAATCTTGGTCAACTCATGTGGTCAACATGGATAATATATGTGTTATAGTAGGTTTTGATGGTGTTAACTAACGTAATGGCACATAAAGCAATACTGTAAGAACAAAGTGCAGTTGTATATAAGGTAATGGAGATTTTATGATGGCACAATTGATAAATTGATATTACAATTTAAACAAGTGGCATATAGGGTATTTCTCATATTTTAAAATTTTGACCTCCGGTGGTGAATCATGTTTTCGGATTTGGAAATGCGGTTTCGAACGTTTGTGGTGTTTGCAACGCGGACGTGAATGCGGGCCATTTCAGCCTGGTTCTTTCACTGGCTAATTTTTGTACGTCTCCCTGAGTATATTTCTTTTCCCGTGCCTTGGTAATGTTTGTTTGGCAGCTAGATCATATCTACATTCTTTCATTCTTTCACACCCAGCTCTGTCTTTATATGCAATAGTTCGTCCCATTCTTTGTCATCTCCCAATAAGGTGCAAGCAGATCTGAAAGTTGATTCCTTTACTTTCTTAGCTTGCTTCCACCGCCACTTGCTGGAATCGGCAAATTCTCTAGCTTCTACCGGAACTCGTTACGAGTTAAGTTGGTAAGAAAAAAACTGCTGCATTGATGGAATTACTAATCGAGTGGGTCTTGCATTTTTTTTTTATCGGGGAAAGGAAGATGTGACGATGTCCTTGATTTGCATAGTTGCATTGTCTGAGAAAACCCGCTCTTTCCGTGGGTAAAAAGAAGCGTGAACTCCGGTACCTACCAGCAGTTACACTCACAATGCAAGAAAGCGGAGAAAAGGAACACAAGCCTGCAGTATCCTTTGCGGCTGAGGGACTGATGAATGCCAATTATTACTATACGATGGAAGGGCGATTCAGACATGGGAGTAGCTTTGACGGTAACCACGGTTCACCGAAAGTACTAGTATGTAGAACTATTTTCACCATTACGAGCAGGAGTCAAAAGGTTACTGGATTCATCCTGCCGGTATGTTAAAACATGTCAGGGATGCAGGCAGGAGGCGGCCTGATCAGCAGAGGCGCGGGTTCTACATGAAACTTTCTGCCATTCTTTGGGTATGGACTATGGGCGTCACGGCGCATTCGGGGACGATGCTCTTCGGATGTTTGCATCCTCTTGGGGGAGTTTCCTTGCAGGTCTGGGCGCTAATAGCACTGGCTGAAGCAGAAAAAGAAGCCCCTTGGCTTGTCTTCCATCTTGCCCTTCGGCGTGTCACCGAGATCGCCTCGGGAAGCCATCAGTGAACTCGTCCCAGGGGATTCAGGAGGTAGGATTGTGTTCTCCGAGCTGAATGTGCGAGGTGGGGCGAGAGGTTCTGGTGGAGAAAGGGTGGAGAGGTACTGGAGAAGCAACTGCACAATCTGGGTGAAGTTTGGCCTGTCGCTTGGCTCCTCCTTCCAGCATTTCTTTAGGATGTCTGATAGCTCCTCAGGCAAATTATCTGCACTCGGTCTGATGTTCTGCAGAGAAGAAAAAAAAGTTTCATGAGGCCAAATTAAAAGATACAATATCAGTGTAAGTACAAACGAATACGAAATAAAACATGTCCGGAAGAATCAGAACTATGCAGCATAAATAGGTTTGAGGAGAAAGCCCACAAACTCCACAGGTGTAACACGAATTCACAAAACTGTACAAATCTACAGAAACATGGGCACATGGCATAATGAACTCCAATATAATTTGGCCACGCCATTCTTTCACACGCTTGAAGTATCAGTAGTTACCTTAAAAGCCGCAGCATAAGCAGCTTGCAGATTAGACATGCCCTCAAAGGGTAGTTTATTGTGAAGGAGTTCCCATAGCACAATTGCAAAGCTGTAAACATCTACTTTATGATTGTAATGCTTCTTTTCGCCATGCCTTAATGTGACCGTGCTGTACAACTGTTGGCATGTTTTGGGATTAGTTAAATGATAGCACAAAAACGAAAAGATTTGATGATTGACAAATATAAACTTCAGTAGCACGACCTCTGGAGCCATCCATCGGTATGTTCCTGTTTCCGCAGTCATCATCTCTGTTAATGTCTCTTCTCTTGCTAAACCAAGGTCAACAAGTTTAACTGTTCTCTGGTCTGCAGTCAACAGCAAGTTCTCTGTACGAAAGGTAGGACAAGAACAATGGACGGGGGGTCAACTTTATTTTTATAAACATATCAATTGTCAGATTATTAGATATTGAACCGAGAGATGCAAGCCCCCATAAGATGAAAACAGAGTAACAACTAAAATGACGAGGAAATGATAGACGGGCTAACAGTAAAACAAGAGATTATCCTTGCTGAGATAACAGGGCCCATATGAGCTGATTTTTTGACCATATTAGTCTGAACAGAATCAGTAGTAGACTAGTAGATTAGTAGTCCATTGACGAATAAGACTACGGGCCTGTTCTTTTGAGCTAATCTGAACGGCCGAACGACTGAAATTTGAGAGCTTCTCGAGATAGTCTCGAGATTCGGATCCATTTCGTTTGACTTGCTTTTTAAAACATTAGAACCCACCTTTAAAACAGCGAAAAAACGGACTAAAAAAACTTAAAACATGTCTTTTCAAAACATAGATAAGTCGTTAAACTGTTAAGCCGTTAAGCTGTTAAGATGAAAAGAACCAGGCCTACATCTACACTGAACGTACATCTTCAGACATCTATATGCCATGACTCATTGTTCAGCTTATTAATATTTCCTGGTGCTTTCTTGGAAGAGAAACCAAAGCAACCTTTTCCTTTTATGGCTAATTAAGTTTTGCAAGAGTAAAACTATAAGCTACATTTGGGGCACATAATGGTTTGCAAGATGTAGTTAACTGACGAACACTGGCAAAATGCAAAACAATGTGGCACAAAGCCACCTTCTATTAAACAACCATATTGATATGTCTTCCTTCAATCTTACATGCCTGTGAAAGTTCATCTGCGAAAAAGGTACCAACAAATTCATCTGTGATAAACAACGAGTGCAAGATTCTATGTTCAACTATATCCATGGCTAGTCATAAATTATCTGCTTGATACATACACACTACAAAGCTTAGTTCTATTATTAATTATTATGTCTTGAACTGAAAACAATTACCCTCTATTTGGGAGAATCACCTTCCCAAAATGATCCACCATTGAAAGATGTCTGTAAGAATTGAAGTTGCCTATTGATTTCCTCTGTGGAATCAAATGATGGCTCATACTTAGGTCTACCACAATACTAACTCATCCAAAAATAAGTAAATGGACTCAAACTATCATTGCGGAATGTAAGGCCTACCAAGAAAATCCTGCAAGCAGCTATTATACATTATCACAATACTAATCTTGTTTCTTTAAAACATTGTGTGTGATACATAAGTATCAACAGTTCAACACCAATAAACCATGAACATTGACGAATTCTTCTTCCTTATATGAATATACCATGCTATCAGAGTAGCAAGAAAAGACGCTAATACACAATTTGTAGCAATTCAATTGTTCATGCTGGCAAAAAATTGCTAGTTTGGGTTATTACCAATACCAGCAGACAAACCACTGACTTGCTCTTACAACCCGAGCTTTTCAAATGCTTAACTAGTGCATGGAGCTTTTAAAATGCTTAAGTAGTGCATGGAATGGGACACATCTTGGCAACAAAGCAAGTAATTCAAGTTTCTTAACCAGGATGAACCATTTAGTGTCTAACCTACCTGCCCCACCTGTACTCCTATAGCAACACATCTAGACCAGTAATATAGTTACTCGAGAGGTCAAATATGTAATTCATTTTTTATTAAAAAACTAACTGGTTTATTTTACAAAAGAATTTGTTAAATAGTGTTGATCGTGGATCTGACCCACCCAGGATGATGCTGTTGAGTATTTGGTTGTTAAATTTGTCAATTAGATTAATCTAATCTTTGTGTATCCAATAGACAGAAGTGGATTTCACCTCATCCTTAAATCCTTAAATTTATCACATTTGGCTAGCCACATCAGCTTTTAATGGCTACATGGCGTCCACAGTAGCGGTTAACAGCCACATAAACAGCCACATCAGCACTTAACTGTTCCCTAATGGTTTTGGCAACTTTGCAAACGGTGACGAGTTTTGGGGGCCAACAAAGTAAAATGCAAGTTCAGGGGGATAAGTGAAAAACACTACAAGTTCAGGGGGGGCTACAGTGCAATTTTCAAATCTAAAATCCATACTCTACCTAGTAGCATAGAAGTTTTCACTACAAAAGCCCAAGACATGGAATCAGTTGGTCCAATAAAGGAAAATCAGATGTCCAAACATGAGAAAAAAATGTTTATAGAACGAAACCGATTACCAACAATACATCAAAATTATTCCTAGGTGAATAGGTCTAACAGATTTTGCAGAGACATGCGCATGCAGAAAGATGGGAGGGAAGCTAAGCCATCAACCCAAGATCCAAAAACACTAGAGACTATCATATGCAAATATCATGCTTTGATTTTACTTTGTCATAATAAATCCTTCTAAAAGTGGGTTATATAACAGTTTGTACTGATTTTGAATTAATAAGAAGAAATTTCTAAATCACTAAAGTAGGAGATAATCACTTCTTATCATGAAAATAAGCAAGAAACTATAAAAACTACTTGCAAAATCACCTGCAACTTATTACTGATTGAAGAATCAAACCAAGTGCACATAACCTCATCTAGGACATCCAATCCATCCCTTGTGCCACACCATAGCTTGACAGACCAAAGGGGGGAAAGAGGGGAATGTGTTTGCCACAGAGAGGCGTAAAAGGCAGCACAAGGCTGGTGGGGGTGGGAGGGTCCATGGGTTCCATCCACCTTATTTGCAACCAGCTATACTCCTCGTTATGTGTTTTTATAAGCTTTGTTATTAACGAATAAAAAATGATCAGTTTGATCAGTGAATACATATGTGTAACAAGACATTAATAATAGTTAAAATCAGATCATGTTGGACCATTATAAGTAAATTACATAGGTATAAAGGTTGACTGAAGCACATTATTCCAACCAACTCCATAGCCCAAATATTTATAACCTCTTTCAAAGTTTTATTTCGAGTTTAAGATTTTGAAAATTGCTATACTCCCTAAGATTCTCCTACAGATCTACAATATTTCCATCTTAGTACTTGTCTCAAATGTACATATGTAATTCTTACATATGTATCACCTAGAAGAGTGTAGCTTCCTTGCTTCCCAACACTTGTGTTCCATTGCACACATAAAAGCAGCAATTGCCAACACTAAGAACATGGGGGGCAAAGAAAATAAGAAATCATACACCACTGTTCACCTTTTGATTTAGCTTCCCACATCTCCATAACTTAGTTCTGCTGGCAAAATTCAATGCAAATTTGGAAGTAGCACAAAGCATTGGTATAAAGATAATGTACTGTAAAATAACAGCACAATATTTCAATTATACCATGACACTGTAGGTCAAACTTCTTATACCCATCTTACTTCAGGTCATACTTCTTATACCATGTTACTTCAAATAAATTTATCATCCTGATTCCAATCTTCAAGAGAATTTGGCAGGTTCAGTAACCCGCAACAATGGCCATTATAACATCAATTTTTAAATAAATAAGTTAACTAATCAAAATAAACTGATATACATAGCTATTACTACCTCTAGTCACAAATGTTTGTTTTTGATATGTGCAAGTCAATTTTGAAGCTTTACCTATTAATATTTTTATAAAAGACATTTAAGATGTTTGGTACATGAAAAACATATGTAAATTCATATCATAATTTTAGTGGGTTTTATAAATAAGTTGCCATAGTAATTAGTTGTCAAAGTAGTTTTGGAGATTGTGTCTGTCAATGGCAAATATTTGTGCCCAAAGGAGTACAACCTAATTATGCATCAGAGAATGTAATAGACAAATATAAAAGACAATGCATGTATACCGCACTACATAGATTAATTTAGGAGGGGAAGAGAAGGACGGACCACTCCCCAAAATCCAACCACATAAATCGAATAAAATCCTACAACAATACCACCTAAGTTTACATATGGATAAGGAAAATTAATATCCCCAATTTCCCAAAATTCACCTAGTATAAAAAAAAAAAGTTAGCATGAGGTGATCTGACTGAACTGACTGAACATGACAGATCTTACCAGGCTTGAGATCACGATGAATGATCCCATGTGCATGCAAACATTCCATTGCTCGGGCAATGTCCAACGCAAACCCCACTGCTACACGAGGATCCAGGCTCCTAGGCCGGAGACTGACCAAGTACTTGCGCAAAGAGCCCCCCACTAGTAGCTCAGTGACCACAACCATGACAGGCTCCAGGCAAGCCCCAATAAACTGCACAACATGCAGGTACAGTTTTCAATATCCAAATGGATCCAATACTTCCAGCCCAAGGGGGGAAAAGAGCCAGCAAAAGAAGCAGACCTTTACAAGGTTCTTGTGCTGCACCCTTGACAACATGGTCACCTCTCTCAAAAACCTCCCATGCCTCTTGGCCATCTCCTCGGGGGTGTCCCCCTTGTGCACAATCTTGATGGCAACATTTTGGTTCTTGTACCTAGAAACCCCAGTATCAATCAAAAGCTAAAGTAGAAGAAAATCATTCATACAAATCAGCAAATTGTAGATGATAGTGCAAAAATATGAGCCTTACTTCCCCTCATACACCTTTGCATGTGCGCCCTCACCGATACGTGGCCCAACAAAGAGAAGCTTTGGGTCGATGAGCCACTTGGGGTCGATGTGGAGACCTTCGCTAGCATAGAATGCGCTCCCAGAGTCCATCCTCGTAGAAGTGGATCCACTTTGGGTTATGTGGGGTCACACGACCCCACTGAACGCTTAAATAAAAGATCAACTTTTAGAAAGTATTGAAAGTTGGTAGAGATGTATATCATGAACATGCATAGAACACCTCACACGGCATAGGCGCTAACTTGACGCATCCTACTTCTAGAAAGTACTAACAAACTGGTAGCAAAGTATATCATAAACACGCATGGAGCACCTTTGTTCACTAGACATAGGTAGAAACTACACGTATCGTGTGTACTCGACAAATCCTACTTTTACAAAGTATTTGAAAGTTTCTATAAAGTATATGATGAACAGTTGAACACGCATGGAGCAACTCACTGGACATACATATAAACTGTAGGGGCCAGGGGTCTCACGTATTTGACAAATTCCACTTTTCGAAAGTTTTCAAAAGTGGGTAGAAATGCACATCATGAACATGCATAGATTATCATTCTAGACATAGGTAGAGATTAGAAGGATTCCGTGTATTCAACAAATTGTACTTTTTTTTTATAGTATTCGCAAGTTGGTAGAAAAACATACTATGAACATGCTTAGAGCACTACCATGGGAATAGTATAAAGTAGGACTGTAGGAGAAGCTGCTGCGTTCAACAATTTCTATGCAAAGTTCACATGCCGTGTGTTCTCTCTAAAACATTACAGTGAAATAAAACCAACTAGAACATTGTTGGAAACAAGTGAAAAAAAAATGCAGCACTAAAAGTCTAATAAAGGGGCATTTTCCCCATTATTTCATATGCTTTGAAGATGCATAAGTACCTACAGGCTACAGTGACTAACACTAGTTGCTTGAAAGCAGTTCGACAAGAAAAGAAAAAAATCACAGCAATTCTAAAACTAAGGCATGAATTGCCATTTCTACCAACTCCTACTAAAAGAAATAGCCGCTGCATTGCATCACGACGAGATTACCGTCTTGCGCTACTCGCGACAAGCTGGGCGTGGCTTGAGCTGCGGCAGCCCGCGCGATCCTGCCAAAAAAAGGGCGCCTTGTACCATAAGCACAAGAACAGAGCAGAGCCGCCACGGCTACAGCTTGACAGCATCATTAAGCCCATTTCCCCCCGCGATTATCTTAAAGCCCGCGTTGCGAAGCTTTTTTTTTTTCCCCCACCAAAAGCGGTGGCTCAGGGGACGAGAACGACAGAAGCTAAAAGAAAACCGCAAAGGTCGTCATCACGCCGCCAGGGCGGCGCATGACGCATCCATGGGTGCCAGTGTGCAGTAAAGACCAACGACAAGACCGAGCTTGCGGTCACGGAGCTAATCTACCGCGAGCACGCATGCAAGAACCGGAATCGGGCGGGATCAGGCGGATTGGCAGGGAATTAGAACATGGCGGGAGCAGAGCTTACCGAGAAACCCCGGATCTCCGGTAGGCGCGCGGCGGGGGAGCTAGGCGAGGAGCCGGGGGAGCTCGGCTCCGGCTCTGGAGCAGCAGCAGCAGCTCGGCGCCGGGCGCCGCATCAAGGGGAGGAGGAGCCCGCCCGCCGGAGAAAGCTGTAGCAGAGGCAGAGCAACGCGGAGGGAGATGGCGATGCGGCGGGGGAGAGCGAGAGTGAGAGCGAGAGAGGGATGTGGCGGGTGTGGCGGTCGGTCGGAGCGAGGCAGCGTGCCGCCCGGGAGGGAGGCGGAGCGAGGTAAAACGATGGGTGAGACCGTGAGATCGACGACTACGCTTCTTTTCTCTCTCCTTTCTCCTCTGTCTCCCCTCCCCTACACCCCCTCTTCTTCGCTCTCGCTGTGCAACTGTGCAAGGCAGGTTTGGCTAAGCTGTTTTCTCTTCTTTTTTTGGATAGCAGAGCTGGTTTTTACTTCCAAGTAGGAGTGCTACTTCCAATTCCAACAGGCGCTCTGTTTCCTTTGGGCTGACTTGTGTAGGAGCGGAGTTCTGACAGGGTTTTAAATTTCGTTTTCGTCCCGAAACCTCTGTTCTATCGAACCGAAATCAATAAAAATGATTACAACCGCTCGAAAATCGGACAAATTTGAATTAAATTCAAATGCAGCTGGACGCTTTTTGTCGAGTAACCAACGGTTTTAGCTGTTAGCCGGCGTTTTTTTCCCTGTTGTTTGTCCGAAAAATTATAGAAAATGAGAAAAGAAAGAAAAATGCGTGTGAAAACAGGGGACAAAAATCTAAAAAATCATAATTATTTATAATAAATATGCATCATATGAATATTTAAGATTGTGTGAAAAAGTTTGGCATGACCTTAATTTGCTGATTTTAAAATATTTAAATCATAGAGATCACATGATAATTACCATTTGTATATATAGGTTCATAATTAAATATTTATCTCGCAATAAATTTCACATCAATCCTAAAATCACACACATCAATGTTTAAATTTATTGTCATACAGTTGCTGTTGAATCAATGATTAAGAGGGTTTTTGTCATTTCATGTTATCATTACTGTTGAATCAATGATTGTGAGGGTATTTTGGTCGTTTCATATGGCCGTTACTATTGAATCAACGATTGTGAGGGTATTTTGGTATTTTTACCATCCCATGAACCTCCTAGTGACCTAGTCCTGTCTACACCATATCAAGGCAGCCCCGCTTGTCCATTTTAGCAAAAAAAAACTATCGTTACAACAAACACCATTTTCGTGTTAAGTCTTATTACCATTTCTACGGGACTTTTGTTTGTTGCTATTAAATATCCTTAAAATGCTACATTGCAATTTGCTAGTCTTTACAAACCTACTATCAGGTGTTACAGCTCTTTTCAACTTAAAAACTGCTGCTAACAATAATATGTTGTAAATGAGCATGAAAAAGTGACAATTTTAAATTTTGCGTCATTTAAAACATTCTAAAAAGTTCATACTATTTTTAAGATTTTTTATAGATTTTTGGAATGCAAATTCAAAATTTTGAATTCTATCGGGTAAAACTACCAATTTTTGAATTCGACAGTGAGGCGGCGTCGGCTCATGCGACGGCAGCCGGAGAAGTGGAGGATGGTGGCGGCTCCATGCCGGTGAGGCGTCGATGGTCGCATGTAAATGAGCCAAAAGGCCCATATGGTTGGAGGGAAAAGAAAGATGTCATTTTGCAATTTAGTCGAAAAATTGCAGATTAGTCTAGCCGGATTAAAGAAAAGGGCTCGCTTTTAATAGAACATTTCTGTATGGGCTCTCGCTGTCTTATCAATTTAATATTTATGTCTAGATAGTTTTTAGGGTAAAAGCATACATGCCACTCTAGAGTCTGTTTTCTACAAAAATGCCATAAACAGCGGAAACATGCACGCATGCCATTATTTGGGCTGGGAGACAATTTTGGACAAAATACACATGGATTTACGGTCTGAAATACGGTCTGACATGTGGACCCCACATGTCAACCTCTCTCATCTCCTTCTTCCTCCTCCATCTTTCTCCCCCTCCCCCTCTCCCCCCCTCTCTCCCCTCCCCCTCCCCGATCTCCACGGCATTGGCGCGCCCCCTGGCGTGGGGCGGTGCCAGCGACGGCGTGGGGTGGTGTGGGGCGGCATCTGCGTGGGGCGTGGGACGTGGGGCCGTGCGGCATAGATAGGGCGGCGGCGGCGGCGGACGTGGGGCAGACCGTGGCGTGGCCGACCACAAGGAGGAGGGGGGAGAGAGAGAGAGAGGCACAAGGCAGATTGGTGGAGAAAGAGAAGAGAGAGAGAGAAAGAGTAGGGAGGGAGGAAGAAGATGAGAAGAGGCTGGCATGTGGGGTCCACATGTCAGACTGTATTTTATACCATATATCCATGTGTATTTAGTCCAAAATTCTCTCCCAGCTCAAATAATGGCATGTGTGCACGTTTCTACTGTTTATAATGACATCTGTGTCAAAAGTGACTCAGGGATGACATTCCTATACAAAGGAGACTTTAGAGTGGCATGCGTACTTTTTACCTTAGTTTTTATTACTGCATATTAGTCTTTAGACTATGTGGACATAGAATAATGTATGTTGTATTATTGTCCTATTGTGATTTTATCCTTGTACATATTTACGATCACAATTTATATGCATTTTGTAAAATTTTTGGATATTATTTTTCTATGCTTTATTTTTCTAGCATTTATCGTTTACATTTTGGCGATTGTCTTTTAGTGTTCAATGAACACATGAAAATGGATCTTGTAACATAAGCTGCGATTGTAGCCTCGCCTACACCTTAGTATATGGAGTCTATGATCATAGTGAGAGTATTTCGTCCATAGTCATAAGATCTAGGCCGGTACGTAGTCAATTTGCATTTGGATTACAATTAAGTGTTGGATAAGCACAAGACATGGATCCTATGACATAAGCTATGACCGTAACATGGTCACACCATAAGGCGTGGAGTCTATGTCCACGGAGAAAGTATTTCGCCCACTACTAAAAGGTCTACGACACTTTTTTGTATTCTGGAATTATTTTAAGTTATTTTGGTTAGCTTAAATCGAAGAAGATCATGTCAAATGCTAGAAAATTATATTAATTGCTAGAAAATAATTCAATAACGAGGTCTTTTATTCAATGAATTACAATATTTTCATGCTTGATATTTACTTGACTAAGTAAAATTGCATGATAATCATGTAGATATTGCTGGACTTTGCTGAACTTGCCTTGGATGATAGCAATTACCTTGCATAGGCCATGGTTGTAAAAAAAACAATTTGAAGGCACAAAATTTAGCTTCATGCGCCCTTGTTCCCATGCCTTCTAAAAATCTTGCCATCCTCCATGGCTCGATACCTCTAAGACTTAGTGTGACTTCTTGTGGTAGCGAGATTGTTGTGATTTTTAAGAGCATCAAAGCTGTATATATGGCGGAACCATGACTAATTTATAAGGTCTTTTTTCTACAATGCTTAGACGTTGCAACATCTAACATGACACACACAACTATGATAAAAAGAAAGAACTTATCATCTATTTTGTTGACTAATTGGACCGTGTAGCTACTTTGTACTCAAACAAGATACCTTAGACTCTGCACATGGCTAACCATGAGGGAGAGCGTCAGGCATTGTTAAAAGCCTCATTATGGATGGCATAAATCCACTGTATAAAAAATTTATCACCCGTTCGGATTTCATATTGGGCCATGTACGTAACCACATTATGTATGTTTAAGTACGTCTCTAAGCTTGTAGGTTGTTGTAAGAATCACACGGTTGTTGTTGGCAGCCTATAAGGAGAGAGTGCTTAGAGACGATCTTATGCGTTCATGTATGGCGCAGAGGGCTTAAGAAGAAAATGCCCGTTCATATATACGTAGAAGAAAAGAGTCGTGTTACCATATGTGCATACATACATGCTCACCAAACTCACCACTGTGCATTAGTGCAGACATACATGCGCGCGCAGAGGCTCTCCACACAGCTAGCGGCTGCTCATAGAGGAGCCACTAGCTCTCGCCTTTGCATGGATTGACCGTTTGAGACCGGCCAAAGTACGTCTAACGTCTAAAAGGCACCATCTTATGCTTGCGATTGACTTAAGCACGCCACGGACTGATGGAGTTAAAACTTTGCCCCACGCTTCCCATTAGCTAGATGCTGCGACTGGTCGTAACACTCTCGGCCACATGTGAAGAAGTAAAGGCGAATTTGACGGGGGAAGAAAAATGAATTCTGCCGGAAAGTGGCAGGTAAATCCAGTCGCAATCGTAATTAATCCAAAAGCGGCAGGGACGGCCACTCCTAATACTGATTCTAATCCCGACTTTACGAGTCAAAAAATGCCGGTCAGGTACGATACGACGGTAGAATAAGGCTCTTTGATTTTTTGTTTAGCTTAGTTCTGATTGTGACGCACACAAATTCCGCAGCGCGGGACGCGTTTACGGGCGTGCCAGTGTATTTATCGAAAATACACAAAAGATAGAGAGAGAACGCCGATATTCTATTAATTGTTTATGAAATACAGGTTCTCATTGTTTTGCGCTCCGTAGCCATGCTTGCTAGCCATCTTAGTTGACTATTGTGATATTCTTGGATTCCGGGACCTCGGAAGGACACCCGGTTAATTACATCCGCGCGTGGATACGTGGAACACCTCCGATTAAGCCGCGGAGCTGTCTTCTTCTTCTCTTCGTCTTGCGCTTCACCGTGCAGTTGGTGGATGGAGTTGAGATGACGACGGCAGAATACACGGGATAACGGGGCCCGTGTAATGCCTAGCACAGCCGTTGATGTTTGGCTATGCCCGTCCGTGTCGATTGAACTTGTCCTCGTCAAGTTTCACGTTGGAGTAATTTGACTTAGATAGAATGTACGGTTAGCACTCGATTGGGAGTTGAAGTTGACGGCTTGTTGGCGTCTTTGGGGATATCCTGTTAGAATTGTTGGGTCTGGCCCATTTAATATCTAAATAATTCCTGAAAAATCTCAAAGGCCCATGTATGCATGAGGCATGTGAAATTTCTTTAGTACCATATTGCTAGTGGGAGGAGTGAAGGACATGCTTAAATAGTGGAGCTTGCTCCCTCCCACTAGAGAATGTGATGGGAGAGAGAAATAGAGAATCACACGCGCTCGCCCGCCTCGCCTCGCCGGGAGCGCTCGGCGCGACTGCTCGCTGCTTCCTTCTTCCGCTTCGCGAGGACTCCTTCCACTACGCCGTTGCGATCTGCGTCGGCACCACCTTCTCCAACACGGCGTCAGATTCGGAGAACTAGAACCAGACCTCGCCGCAACTCGTACCGTACGGCGACGACGACCAAGTCCAAGAAGTCATCTCCTTCGAAGTTCACCGAGAGATATATCGTGTATTTCTTACGCACGTGTATCTAGGTTGTGCTTCGTGGATTCAACTTTGTTTTATCTATCACTCAGACGTTGTGCGTGTTATATCTCTTGATTAAAATAAACCTGAAAGTGCTAATTTTTCCAACAATCCAAAAACCTGATTTTTAGGCACTTTGTTTTATCAATGGCTCGTTTTGCTGATGCTCTGAAACCGGAGAAATTCGGTGGAATAAATTTCAAGAGATGGCAAGTAAAGGTGCAAATTGTGTGGTATGACTATGAACGTGTCTTGGGTAAAGGATGGCAAACCGAGGAACCATAACTCCTGAAAAGGAGAAAGAGTTCCAGGAGACCACCACTCTTTTCCCGGTGCAGTTCTTAGTGTGCTCTCGACCGTCGTGTGATGTGTATATGAACATCACATATGCGAAAGAGATCGGGATCTGTTGAATAATAAATTGGTGCATCTCGACATTGTGATGAATCAGTATGTCAAGGAGCGATACCACAACTTCAAGATGGTTGATAACCGTTACGTTGTCGAGCAGTGCTCATGAGATCTTGGTCATTGTGAGGGAACTCGAACTCCTTAAGTGCAAGTTACCCGATAAGTTTATGGTGGGGCATTATTGCCAAGTTACCTCCTTCGTGGAGAAACTTTGCCACATCTCTAAAACATAAGAGACAAGAGATCTCCGTTGAGGGTTGATCGCGTCTCTAGATGTTGAAGAGAAAGCTCTGCTAAAGATGCACCTAGGAAAGGAGTCGAGGGAGTCCAGCGCCAATGTTGTCCAAAGACATGGCAAGAACAAAGGAAGAATAAAATCAAGCAAACCAACGCATTCAAGAAGAAGAAGTTGAACAAGGATGAGATGCCTTCTTTGGATTTGCGGTGAGGTTGGGCTTTGGGCTAAGAAGTGTCCAAACCGCAAAGACAAAAAGGGTAAACAGGCGGAGACTTCAAAGTCTCATCAATGTGACCATTGGCGACATCGGTGAGGGAACCGATGGGTATGTTTTACCTCATCGTTCTTTCGGTGAATCGGTCCACCGATTGGTGGATTGATTGGGGCTAATGTGCATGTGTGTTCGACGTTTCAATGTTCACTTCTTATCAGGCGCACCCACGGTTCAGCCGTTTTGATGGGGAACGGGTCCAATGCTTCATTCTTGGTGTTGGCACAGTAGATCTGAAGTTTACTTGGGAAGATCGTGCAATCGAAGAACGTCAACATGTCCCTCAATCAATAAGAACACAGTCGTGGGTCCCTTCTCTACAGAGATGGGTTTAAAGTGGTGTTTGAGTCCAATAAGGTAGTCTTGTCGAAACATGGTTTGTTTATTGGCAAAGGCTATGAGTGCGGAGGCTTGTTTCGCTTTTTCCTTTCTGATAATTGTTATAAAGTTGTGAACCATATTTGTGATCATGCTATTGAGAGTGAGGCCGATGTTTGGCACTCACGTTTATGTCATGTTAATTTTGGTTCTATGTCTCGGCTTACGAGTATGGGTTTAATCCCTAAATTTCCCACTGTCAAAGGTTCTAAGTGCCAGACTTATGTGCAATCAAAGCAACCTCGTAAGCCTCATAAGGCCGCCGAGGAGAGAAATTTGGCACCTCTAGAGCTCATACATTCTGATATTTGTGAGATGAATGGTGTGTTGACAAAGGGTGGAAAGAGATATTTCATGACTCTCATTGATGATGCTTCTAGATATTGCTATGTGTATCTGTTGAAAACTAAAGACGAGGCTCTAGACTTCTTTAAAATCTATAAGGCTGAGGTTGAAAACCAGTTAGACAGGAAAATCAAGAGACTTAGGTCGGATCGTGGTGGAAAGTATTTCTCTAGTGAGTTCGACTTATTTTGTGCGGAAAATGGAATTATTCATGAGAGCACGCCTCCCTATTCGCCCCAATCAAACGGGGTGGCTGAAAGAAAGAACCGCACTCTAACTGATTTGGTGAATGCCATGTTAGACACTGCGGGTTTATCTAAGGCATGGTGGGGGGAGGCCGTGTTGACTGCATGTCATGTCCTGAATAAAGTTCCTGCAAAGAATAAGGAGAAAACCCCATATGAAATATGGAAGGGGAGAAAGCCATCACTTTCTTATATGCGCACTTGGGGTTGTTTGGTGAAAGTCAATGTGCCAATCACAAAGAAGCGCAAGCTTGGGCCTAAGACAGTAGATTGTGTCCATCTGGGCTATGCTCCTCGTAGCGTTGGCAGTAGATCTTTGGTGATAAGATCAGAGGTGTCTGACATGTCTGTTGGCACGATCATGGAGTCTAATGATGCTACTTTCTTTGAGAACATCTTTCCTATGAAATTTGAGCATAGCAGTTCTGGTAAAACTAGTGAGATAATTGTCGGTGTAATAAATACCAGGGTGTGAAGAGTACTGAGAAGATCAGACGGGCCCCACGCGTCAGGCGGGGGAGAAGG
Source organism: Raddia guianensis (assembly GCA_036346415.1). NCBI lineage: Eukaryota > Viridiplantae > Streptophyta > Magnoliopsida > Poales > Poaceae > Raddia > Raddia guianensis. Next base: position 22,916,802 of record CM070535.1, read on the forward strand.
CCCCAGCAGTGGCGAGCCCCTCGGCGTCCAAAGGGCCCCACGTCAGCGGGCGAGAAGGCCCAGCATGCGTGGGCGAACCCTCGGCGCTCGGACGGGCCCCACGCGTCGGGCGGCGAAGACCCAAGACGCGTGGGCGAGCCCTCGGCGCTTGGCGGGCCCCACGCGTCGCGGGCGAAAGCGAGCCCAGCTGCGTGGCGAGCCCTTGAAGACTAAGCGAGGCCCCACACGTCGAGCGGACGACCAGCCCGGCGTGCGGGCGAGCCCATCAACGCAGCCGGCGAGGGCCCCACGCACCAAAGCGGGCGCGTGGCGAGCCCTCGGCAGCCAAGATAGGCCCCCCACCGTCAAGGGGCCCACATGACGAGGCGTTGCGGAAGGAGTCTTCGGGCGAAGGCTCTCCCGCTACGGCGACGGCGATTGACGCGACATCACGCGGATAGACGGTAGAAGAGATGATTACTGCTTCTGATGACCCTCGCAGTCGAAAGCGGTACGCCACCGTGGCGCAGAGGAATTGACCGCAGAGAGAAGGTTTGCTTAAGATAGCCGTCCGCGTCGGGAGGAAGCGGTGGGCCCCACGCCCAGCACTCACCTTGGCGTGATCGCGGGTTAGAGGCCACTTGCGAAGCACGCGAAGGCGCCGCTTCGGTCTGTAAAGCAAGACATTTTCGTCTCTCTGTCGTGTCTTGCCGATGTATCGAGAAATCTTGTACTACCTACCCCCTCGGCTCTCTCCGTCGGTTCGAGGTTTGTATAAAAGGAGAGGAGAGAGAGGGAAGGGGGCACGTTTGATTGCGTTTGGACACACTGTTCACAAGCATCCTGTAAACCACATTCCATTCAACCACAACAAGAGAAGAGCGAAGGCTCAGCAGAGTAGGACTATTACCAAGAAGTCCGAACCGGTAATCCCGTGTGTTGCTCTTTCCGCGCCCACCGCTCAATCGAACCGAGCACAGCTGATCGGCTAGCAGGATAGAAATCTGACTAGGGGTGTGATCCGCAGTGGTTGAGCGGAGAACACGCTGTCAATAATTCCCGAACCTTCTACTCAAATTGAATATCCTGAACCAACACCTGAGGAAAATCCTGAGGAGGATGACGGTGAGGCTCCGAGGAGGAGCAAGAGACAGAGGATTGCAAAATCCTTTGGTGATGACTTCACTGTGTACCTCGTGGATGACACTCCCACGTCGTTTTCAGAAGCGTTTGTATCCCCTGATGCAGACTACTGGAAAGAAGTGGTTCGTAGTGAGATGGATTCCATTCTTGCGAATCAGACTTGGGAACTCACAGAACTACCTTATGGTTGCAAACCTGTAGGGTGTAAATGGATATTTAAGAAGAAGCTTAGGCCTGATGGTACTATTGAAAAGTATAAGGCTCGGCTTGTGGCCAAGGGTTATACCCAAAAAGAAGGCGAAGATTTCTTTGATACATACTCACCCGTGGCTAGACTGGCTACAATTCGTGTACTACTTTTCTTGGCTACCTCGCATAGTCTTATTGTTCATCAAATGAACGTTAAGACAACTTTCCTAAATGGAGAGTTGGACGAGGAGATCTATATGGATCAGCCTGATGGATTTATAGTAGAAGGTCAAGAAGGCAATGTGTGTAGGTCATTGAAATCTTTGTATGGCCTGAAACAAGCTTCTAAGCAATGGCATGAGAAGTTCGACAGAACTTTAACTCCTGTGGGTTTTGTCGTGAATGAGGCCGATAAATGTGTATATTATCGTTATGGTGGGGGCCAGGGCGTTATTTTGTCTCTATGTGGATGACATATTAATTTTTGGGACAAGTCTTGATGTGGTTCACGAAGTCAAGTCTTTCTTGTCTTAAAATTTTGATATGAAAGATCTAGGAGAGGCTGATATAATCTTGAACATCAAGCTACTGAAGGGTGAGGATGGGATCACTTTGTCACAATCCCATTATGTGGAAAAGGTTTTGAATCGCTTTGGCTTTGCTGATTGTAAAACTTCTCCAACACCCTATGATCCTAGCATTGTGCTTCAAAAGAACAAGAGAATTGTTAGAGATCGGTTGACTTACTCTCAAATCATCGGGTCACTTATGTACCTAGCTAGCGCTACAAGGCCAGACATCTCGTTTGCTGTTAGCAAGTTAAGCCGGTTTACTTCTAATCCGGGAGATGATCATTGGCGAGCCCTCGAAAGGGTAATGCGCTACTTGAGAGGTACTACAAACTTTGGCTTGCACTATACGGGTTACCCAACAAATATTTGGAAGGGTATAGTGATTCCAATTGGATATCGACACGATGAGATAAAGGCCACAAGTGGATATGTGTTCACTCATGGTGGCGGAGCAGTCTCGTGGAGGTCTTGCAAACAGACTATCTTGACACGTTCAACAATGGAAGCAGAATTGACTGCTTTGGACACAGCCACTGTTGAAGCAGAGTGGTTGCGTGAACTCTTGATGGATCTTCCGGTGGTTGAAAAGCCGATTCCGGCTATCCTCATGAACTGTGATAATCAAACAGTGATTGTCAAGGTGAACAGTTCTAAGGACAACATGAAGTCCTCAAGACATGTGAAAAGACGACTGAAGTCTATCAGGAAATTGAGAAACTCCAGAGTGATAGCGTTGGATTATATCCAAACGGCTAAAAACACCGCGAATCCTTTACAAAGGGTTTATCACGGTGTGTGATAGACAATGCATCGAGGAACGGGTATGAGACCCATGTGAGTTACACCATAGCGGTAACCCAGCCTATGTGATCGGAGATCCCGTGAATTAGGTCCTGGGGAAAATAAGCTATTGGTTAGCTGGATGAGAGTATAACCTAACCCATTCCATGTGAGATGCAATACTCTCGAAATCTGTATGCCAGGTTGGCATTTGCCTTAATGTTGTTCTGTTGGCTTTAATTAGCGAAGATGTCATCCTACAGAGCATCTTGAAAGAACACACATATATGAGCCCGACTGTTGGAAGTCGCAGTCTATGAGACTTGGGTAATCTCTAGTAAGCTCATGAAGAGACCATGGAGTACGACTTATATGCTCCACCCGCGGGGTAGCCTATTGGCAGCTAAGTATCAGTTGGCTTTGAGTGAAACTTGTTCACACAAAACTTGCAATTCAAGACGTAGTCCATTGTCCAAGTTATGAATGAATGTAGCTTAAATGTCTAGGTGCAATCAAGGCATAGTCCATTGTCACCAAACACGGTATATAATGATTTGAGAACGAGCAAACTTGATGGGACTTTGAGATCTGGTGGGGGATTGTTAGAATTGTTGGGCCTGGCCCATTTAATATCTAAATAATTCCTGAAAAATCTCAAAGGCCCATGTATGCATAAGGCATGTGAAATTTCTTTAATACCATATTGCTAGTGGAAGGAGTGGAGGACATGCTTAAATAGTGGAGCTTGCTCCCTCCCACTAGAGAATGTGATGGGAGAGAAATAGAGAATCACACGGCGCTCGCCTCGCCTCGCCTCGGCCGGGCAGGCGGCGGCGTGCTAGCAAGACTGCGTGAATGGTCCGCCAAACCGAACCTCGTGCTTGCAGACGCAACATCCTTTTGCGATTTTATTTCTTTTGCTCTCCGGATTTTTGCGGGATGAGATATGGTATATACAAATCGTGTTGGACTCGGTGCGCGCCCGTTTGCGATCCGTTTGCCTCACGTGTTTTGCTATATAAATATGCCGCCGCACCGCCCGTAGAGAGATCGATCGATCGACCTAGGGTTTGCCACCTCCTCTCTTGCGCCGCCGCTTCCGTTCGGGAGAAGCGGGTCTCGGAACCGATCGCCTCGAGCTCTCGCACTGGTAGGGCGAATCAGGTTTTTGGGAAGCGCGCGCCGACCGCTCATCGCTTCCTTCTTCGCTTCATGAGGACTCCTTCCACTACGCCGTCGCGATCTGCGTCGGCACCACCTTCTCCAACACGGCGTCGATTCGGAGAACAGAACCGGACCTCGCCGCAACTCGTCACTGCGTCTGGCGGCAGCGACCAAGTCCGATAAGTCATCTCCTTCGCAAGTTCACTAGAGAGATATCGTGTATTTCTTCTCGCACGTGTATCTAGGTTGTGCTTCGTGGATTCAACTGTTTTATCTATCACTCGGGCGCCAGCGTGTTATATCTCTTGATTAAAATAAACCTGAAAGTGCTAATTTTTCCAACATATCCCAGTGCGTCCAGGGTTGAATGTGGACTTTGACGGTCTTGATCATCATCGCCGTCTTCTTCCTCCTAACGAAAAGTCCGTCGCTAGGAGATATGTCGGCACCGTGGAATTGGGTTCTCCACGATACCGTCGACCTTCAGGGTCTTGTTCGCCTTCGGGACAATGTTCGTTGAATGGAACGGAATCCCGTTAGTTTGATGTGACGGACGGTCCCGCCGATGTTGACGGGGTCGCAAGAGAAGGTCGGCGGACGGCTCCCGTTGTCGATAACGGGGTCGTTGTCGAACGATCTTCGGATTTCCTTGTTTCCGGCCGCGGATGACTCGAAGAGGATCTCCCTTAGTGGAACGCGATTCCGCTAAAACCAAAGCATCGTTTGGCGCGATGGTAGCCACGTCTCCTCGCTTGATGAAGATGACAATGCGCAATGCCGCGTAGAGCACTGACCGTCATGTACGGGTCTTAGCCATGGCTCGCCGGACTTTGGCCGAGCAATGCTAGAAGGGCGATGGCGATGTTGTTGAAGCCGTGAGTCCCCGGGCTCGATGAGCAGCACAGCGGCAAACCCCTTAGGGTCTGAATCCACTCGAACGACACGATGTTCACTCGAGGGGTTTTAGTTAACGCGTGGAGCCGTTAACATGTATGTTTCTTCTCGGGACATTATAGTTAACGCATGGAGCCGCTAACCTTTCTTTGGGTCCTTTATAGTCAATGCGTGGAGCCATTGACTTTATTCTTTTCGGGACGGTTCGCCCGAGCGAAACAAGGTTTCGCTCAAGGAATATAACGAACGGTGTTCGCTTTTCTCATATCGGGACAAATCGGGAAGGCTCATTCTCCGTATTGCATCTGCTTCGAGGTCACGGCTACCATCCCAGCTCCAGGCCTCCAGAGTCTCACTGTAACTTGGTGTTGTCTACGAGGATGCAACACCCGATTGCTGATGTCTTGCTCACGTCGGCTTCATGGCAGCGACTCCATCATCGGAGAGGAGAAGGACGCCTAGAGGAGCACATCGCCACCCATGTGCAGCGCCACCACGAAGAACAGAATGGCCCGAGCCGCCACACCGCTGGTTGCAAAGGGAAGCGGTCTGAGCCGCCGCACCGCCACAGGTCGAGGGTCGCGCCGTTCTTTGGAGATGCCGAGGTGCGAGGGAAGAGGCCGGTTGTTGCCATTCAGATCTGGAGGCGGGGAGTGCAGCGCCACCGCCATGTATGGAGAGGAGCCGTCGCCGGCGTGAAGAGGCGTCTCGAGGCCGCCGCCGAGAGTCCGCGCCATCGCCGTGCGTGGAGAGGTGTCCGGTCGCCGCCGCGCCCGAGAGGAGATGGGGAGCCGCCGCCACCCGCGTCAGATCCGAAGAGAGGCCGCCGTCACGCCGATCGTGGCGCCGCCGCCGAGTTCGAGAGGAAGCGGGGAGGTCGAGCCGCCGCCGTGTGGGAGATCCACGCAGCCGAGCCGGCTTGGGAAGAACAAAGCACACCAGCTTGGCACGCGATCGTGGAGAAGGGCGCTTGCCGCATGGGAGAGCCGGGACGGCCGGATCGAGCGCCACAGCGCTTGGGAGAGTAGGAGAGGCCGGGCATGCTGCCGGCCGGGCGACGCCGCGCCGATCCGAGAGGGAGGAGCCGCCGACGCTGCGTGGAGGAGGAGGGCGCCGCCCGCCGCCGGGCGCTGGAGGAGGAGGGGCGCTGGCGCGCGCGAGGAGGAAGGAGGGCGACCGGCCGCCTGGCGCCCGTGCCTGAGAGAGAGAGCGAGAGAGAGAGAGAGAGAGAGAGAGAGAGAGGAGATGGGGAGAGAGAGAGAGGCGGCCCAACAGAGAGGCGCCGCCGCGCCTTACCTTACCTTTTTTCTTTTCTTCGCGTTTTCTCCAGCCGCCGGCTCCAAGTCTTGCCGATTGATCCCTGTTTAGGGTTTAATCTTGTACTGGTATTTATAATGCCCACCTAGGGTTTTTTTTTCTGCTTTTGGGCCAAATTTGGGCCAGGCCAGTTTTGGGCCAAATTACTCCGTGAATTTATTAATATTAATATTCATTTATTAAACGCTAATATGGGGCTAATCGGCATCGTTGAATTTTTTTTATGTCCAACAGACGCACACAAATTCGCCGGGATTTTGCGGGTGTGCCAGTGCATTTATCAAAAACGCACAAAAGAAGGGGGCAAGAACGTTGGTATTTCATTATCGCAATAAAATACAAGTTCCTGTTGGGATTGCGCTCGGTAGCCGTGCTGGTTGGCCATCTTGATAGACGATTGTGATGGTTCTAGATCCCGGGGCCTCGAAAGGCTACCCAGTTAATTACATCCGCGCGGGGACGCGCGGAACACCTCCGATTAAGCCGCGAGGCTGTCTTCTTCTTCTCCCTGTCTTGTGCTTCACCGTGATGGGGTGGATGTAGGGTGTAGTTTGGCGACGGCAGGATACGTGGGGTAACGCCTAGCCCACGCAGTGCCTAGCACAGCCGTTGTATGGCTATGCCCGCCCGTGTGGTTTGAATTTGTATCTTCAGACGCCACGTTGGTGTAGTTGTACTTGGGAGATGCACGGATTAGCACTTGACGTAGAGTTGGAGTAGACGGCTTGTTGGCGTCATCGAAAATATTCCGGCGTGTCCGGGATTGGATGTTGACGTTGACGGTCTTGATCACCATAGTCTTGATATTTTTGTTGGAGTGTAGGTATGTCGATACCGTGGAATTGGGATCTCCATGACATCGCTGGCCTTCAGGGTCTTGTCCACCTTCGTCTTGGTGAAGATGACGGTGCGCAGTGCCGCGTAGGGCACCGGCCGTCGTGTTTTTCAGGACACAGTGTCCTTCTGATAATTTCCTCGTCGTAGTTCCATGGTGAGGTTGGCGAGACATCTTCGGCAACGAGGTTCACAGTGATAATTCCGGCCTTCAACCGACGTGCTCCCGGCTTCGACTTGATGAAGTATTGATAAGTATATAACTCCACGGTCTCATAGGACACGTGTATATATGTATGCATGAATACTTGAATGAGTCCATGCAAATACATGCACAGCGTGCGTTGCTTGTATGTTGTGTCTTCAGTGGCATTTGCTGCACTTCTTCTTGACAGCACGAAGGCAGCAGCTAGCACGTGGTCCCAGCTCGTTTGTCACGTATACACGGCGGAGAATACTGCGGTGTGAAGCCCATGCTGAAGCAGAGTGCGACGAACAGTCCAGTAACGCCACGTGTAGGCCAAGCCGGGGCGGAGCGTGGCGAACTGCTTTGCATGCTGTGAGTATGGAACGCCGCTGTCTATGCATGCATCATGCATGTTACAATAGCTTTGTGCCGCGACCAGCGAGAAGACAGCGTGATGAAGAGGAGACGCCGTCATCCATGCCGTGGTCGGAAGGAGAAGAGGTCGCCGCCCACTGCCGCCGGGGAAGGTCCACGCCGCTGCTGGAGTCTGTTCCGCCGCCGCATGTCTTGATGAACCGGGAGCCGCCGTAGATGTGGAGCAGGAGGCCGTCGTTGCCGTGGAGCGCCGCTGCAGCGTAGTGGAGATGCGTGTGTTGTGGCGCCGCAATGCCGATAGGGGGGAGCGAGCGTCGCCGATCTGAACGGAGGGGAACACTGTGCCGCTGCTGGGTGTAGGTGCCGTCGCTGAGTGGAGAGGGCATTAGGGCTACAGCCGCCGCGACATGTTGACGGAGATGCCGCTGCGTCACGACCGCGCCATGGGAGCCGTCACCGCCGCATGAATCTGGAGCAGAGGAAGGGGAAGAAGCCGGGCCGCGCCGTGGAAAGTCAGGGCGCCGTCGGTACGCCGCGTCGGGGAGGATGCTTGCCGTCGATGCTGTGACTCCGCTTCGAGGTGGGGAGCCGAGCGTCGCCCGCCTGGAGATGCTGCGCCGCCGGCGCCGTGGAGATGCGGTGCCGCTAGGCTGCATCTAAGGTGCCGCCGCGCCGCAGCGGGGAAGATGCCGCCGCCGCGTCGACTCGATGCTGCCGCCGCCGCCGCAGTGCTGGGCCGAGGAGCCGAGGGGAGATGGGCGCGCCGCCGTTGGTGGAGATAGGGAACTCGGGCGCCGTCGTTGTGCGTGGAGAGGAGCACCGCCGTCCTGGGTGTTGCTGCCGTAGTAGATGCTGGAAGCGGCGGGGTCACCGGCCGGCCGTGGCGGTGCCGCGCGAAGGGGATCATGCTGGTCGCCGGCCGCGCTTGAGGAAAAGGTCGCCGTGCGCGCCACTGTTGGAGATGGAGGAGGTGCTCCGGCCCGCTGCGTGGGAAGAGGTCGAGCGTGTCGTCGCCGGGCGCCACCACGGCTCTGGATATCGCCGTCGCCGCGTCGCTTTGTAGATGCTGAGACCGTCGTGGCCGTGGGGCGTCGCCAGTGCTCGCCGGGGCGCTGTTCGGAGTGGATGAAGTCACGGTCGCCGCCGACGCAGGGAGCCGTGCGTGGAGGAATCGGATTGATGCTGCCGCCATGCCGTTGAAGAGGAGAATCCTGGAGTCGCCGCATGCACTGGAGTGAGGCGCAGTCGCCGCCGGCTTGGGGGCGCCGCCATGGAAGAGGTGTCACGCCGGGCTACCGTGGTTGAAGAAGAGACTGGAGGCCGCCTCATGCTGCCCGCGTCCAGAACAGAGGAGAGAGGAGAGAGAGAGAGGGAGAGAGCTCGTGATTCCCTGGCATGGTCACATCTTACCCTTCTCTTTTTGCCTCCTTGCGCACAATAGATGAGTTTTCTTTTTGCCGCTGCCTCGTGTTGTTGCAGATCCGAAAAGGTTGCTCCCGATTGCCAGATGACGATCCCCTTTTCTCTGGTGCTGGTAGTTTTCTTTTTATAGGATGGTAGAGATACAGATAGGTACGTGAAAGGATAGAACCCAAGTTTGTTACGAAGACTTATCTTCTGATTAATTATTCGTAAAATTATTTAATCAATTAATTACGGGATTAATTAACAGGCTTGATTAATACAGTTTTTTTTATGTCCAACACTGATTGTAGTAGAAAAAATTGATTACTTTTTAAAAGTGGTATGAAATGATTAGATAAATTATTTTCTTTTAAGATTAGAAAAAAAATCTATATAATGAATGGTCCGTAAAAAATACAAAAATATTTAAATTTGTTGTGAAACGACATATTTGTGGACAAATTCGTAATTAGTCGCTAATGGTGGTTATTAACTAAAGAGTAGTGATTCCACGTATTAGAGAGGTGTTTCTTCAAGACATCCATTCATTCTCTATATAAAGGGGATTTGCCCATTGTAAACACAACTTGATCATTCAATAAAGATTCACTCCCTCTCAATTCTCTCTTGTCTCTCTCACTGTGCTAATAGACTACAACAAAATTTAATAAAATCTAAACTAAAACCAGCAATGAAACTAAAGAGATGCTTACAGCCGCACTGTGAAACTGGGAGAGATTGCCGGATATAAACAGAGATTAGATAAATTAAACAGAGATTAGATGAATCAGCTCAGGGCCAAGCTAGTCATGGCTCGAGCTGATCTGACCGGACCTGCATTGGGGGCATCGTTCTTATCGTGTGCTTGCCTAGACCCAAACTCGACCAACCTCGCCGGTGCTCTGGCCGCCATCGACCTGAGTAGGAGATGCTGACCGTGGTCCGTGGGGCATGGGAGAGGAGGAACCCGCAGAGGTCGTGTGCGGAAGGATGAGCCCACCCGCAGCCACTGTGGGGACGTACGGACGAAAGTCTGAGTATTCCCAGCTCGAGGGATACTGGAGTCGAAACACTGGCCACCGCTGCCCGAGGAGGAGGAAGACAAAACTACCAATGCAGAGCCGAGGAGAAGAAACGGCTCGTTTGGGTTTGATTGGTTGAGCCAAGAATTAAAGGTTTTTAAAAAATAAAAAATTAAAAAAATATTATAAAGTATTTTTGAGATTTTTTAGTAAACCCTACAAAGCCAAAAAAATATTTTAATATGTTACATTAAATAGTCTGTACAAAAAAACAAATTTTGGCTTAGCCGAATAAAACCAAATCCAACCACAAGTTAAAGAGAACAAAGAGAGGAAGTGTAGTAGCTAGATGTGATGAGTAGCGACTGCTAGGGCCAAGCGCTAGCTAGAGGTTGGGCGGTTTGGGTTTGGCCTTATACATTTCAACTTAGCGTAGTGTTTTACAGTAGTAAAATTTATCTTTTTATATAGCCTATTTGGTGTAATAATTTATAATGATTTTTCTTAGGTTTTTAGCAGTACTCTTAAATATCATAAAACTATTTTTTTTTATTTTTTTTACAATATTTAAACCTCTCTTTAAACACTTTCAAATTTCGCTACATTCAAACGTTACGCTAAGCTAAGCTGAAATGTGCAAGGCCTTTGTATCTTGAGGTTAGGGATCGGTGGTCAAAGTCAGGGTAAGAGCTTACCTGGACCCAGCCCAACAAACTAAGGACCGACCAAAACTCCACCATGTTAGAGCATCCCCATCTCACTCCCCAAATGCACCTCTATTTCAAAAATTTTCAAATGCAGCAGGAGGGAATTTGATGCATGTAAGAGGAATTTGACTTGTAGTGATTCTTGTAAGCGATTCTTGTAGCGATAGAGAGGAAATTTAAAAGCCTACTTGGATGCTCTTATCAGAGACAGTCGATTTAGAATCTAGATATCTAGATATAAAACAACCAGAGAGAAATATATTGCATCAGTTAATATTATCCACTAGATATAATAACTTTAGTGAAATATGTTACATCAGTTAATCACTCAAGATATGAACCATATTCTTCATTATAAACTACTCCCTCCATTCTCCGTTTCTTTTTTGTTTGATGTTTTTTGACTTTTCAACGCAGCTTTGATCATTCATCTTATTTAAAAAACTATATATATATTGTTATGATTTGTTTTATCAATAAAGATACATTAAGCATGACTTATTTTTTTTGTGTTTGCACTAAATTTTTTGAATAAGACAATTGGTTAAAGACGTGTCAAAAGTCAAATGTGTTAATGAATTGACAAAAAAAACCAAAAAAAAATGGAGGGAGTACTTCGGTATCACAGCGCTGCCCACAGGGGCTTGTCTGGTGAGGTCAAATACATAAAAGACATACAGCCCAGAAATGTAAAAGTAAAGAGCTTGGCACACAGAAACCTAATTTAATACACGCCAATAAATTTAACAAAACTTTGGGTGAAGCCTAGTGCAGCTACAGCTATCGGTGAATGTGACATCATCGCCGTTTGTATAAGCAAGGTTTCAACGGGGGCCAGTCAATGTTTTTCACGACTTTACTCTTTTCCTGCGGAAACATGCCAAAATACGGCATTCAGTACAAGAACGTTGCTCGACTATAAACTGCGAGTGATCCAATCGTTAATTGTCAAGGTAGGAGATAGTATAACCAACCTTTTTCCTAAAATAAAACAGAATGAACATTTTGTTTTTCACATCCTGCAAATGAAACCAATCACCAATTAGAAAGCATGAGGAAGGCCCTCTTCTCACACAAAAGTATATACTCTTTGTGTGATTGTGTCAAATAGACAAATAATTCAACGCAAAATGAATATCAGAAACTATAAAGGTGTCATATATTATAAATGACCCAAACAAACTGGAAACCACATATGGACTTCCAAACATGGAATAAAAACCTACAGAAATACACTTCCAAACATGGAAAAATGATACATCAACGAGGACATTTCAGAAATCACAACTGCATACCAGCTCCACAAAGACAAACATTGAGCACAAAGATCAGAGTTTCTGAAGCAAAAGCTGAGGATGCAATGTTTAAAGCTAGGACTTTCTAATTTCCCATAACGTTTAAGTCCTCGCCCATTATTAGTTATCAATGTTCTAAAGACACAAAGACCCAGAATACTTGGTGATACCCATCCATTTTCATGTTGTGGAACCCAGTATACTTTATACACTGATACAATTTGTGCCTGAAACATGGTTTCTTACCTAAGCAAATATGACAATCTGTGTATCCTGATATCAAGAAAAATGAGAATTTTGTATCAGACTGACAATTCCAGTTTAAAAAGGATACCAGTCTTTAAACTATCCTTTCATTCCATTCACTTCAGTATGACAATATTGATCCTATGATGTGTGATGCCATGCACGCAGGAAAAAAGAAAAAATAGCATCCTTGAGTGGTACATGCCAACTGCAAAGGTCAAGTGAGCTATTGTACAAAATATTGTAGATACAACACCTGGAGAACAAAGAAACTAAAATAGATTGCAGAACTGATAAAAATGTTTGCCGTGTTTGATGTGGTTCTAATATAAATACGGTATCTGCAAAACAATTACAAACTTGTCTTTCTTGTCAAGTTTATTTAAACATAGTAAATTCATGGTTAGTATTTAAGTTGCAAGTTCATGGGCTCACAGATAGAGCAGATGATTTGTTTTTTACATATACATTTCTGGAGTTTAAACTATTTTGGGTATGCAAGGAACCATTTGCTAGTGAGCACTATATCATGTTATAGACTAATAATCCTTCTGGGCATTCACTATATAGATTTTGTTAAGAGATATATTAGGATATATTAAAAGTCTGTCTATCTAGAGTTTTTGTCCTTGTAGGGATAGAGTTCTTGCCTTATATGGCTCATATGTACATATCAATATGCATCTCGTATTCATAACACAACTAACTCATCATAACAAAATACAGTTAGGAACCTGCAGAGGACTTCATTAGGAATACAAACCTTTGAAGCAAGGGTAAAGCCAAGCTGGTTGATGGCTTCAGAAAACTTATCAGGATCAGCACCTCCTGTGTTTGGGTCTAGCCTACTCCTAACTTCAGCGATAACAAGCCAACCACTGCACAAGCCCGCAAATATACTTAAGAAAGAGCCACAGAGCTCATAGTAAGAGTATAGAAGCTAATGACTAGGCAAACCTGGGCTTGAGAACTCTATTTGCTTCCTGTAAGTAACTTGGATAGTTGGTTCCCATCAAAGAAAGACAAAATATTGCCACATCTACAGAGGATGGCTCCAATGGTGTCTGCAGAAATGACAAGACAGTTAGTTGAAGCGACAGCTTGATTGCCAAAAAATTTTGGTGTGGAGTGTGATGTTTATTTCATATGTTAGCTTTAAACATTGTCTTTTTACTGAGGGAATACTTCAGAGGGGAGTTGGAAATACAGTCAACTAAATCAATTCAAAGCGCACAGGAATACATTTGATGAAATCAAATGTCCAATACATAACCATCAGGAAGAACAACAAACCATTGGAGTGAATTGTATTGCTGAAAAGTTGGGTCCAACATTTTAATTTTCTCCTCCTTTCAAAAAAAACTATTTCCTAAAAGCCAGTGTCTCAGAGAACTACACAATTTGTCATGTTATATTAAAAAACTGAAAAAGTTAATTTTTTGTCAATGGTTACACCTACTAGCATCAATTACATTGGTTCCATTACATCATGTTTACCACATACACCTGTGTATTGACTATTAACAAAGTTAACCAAAAGAGCATATCCTAACCAATACAAATCAAATGCTAACAAGACAAAGCACCAAAGAATACATGATGTGGTCAATCTTACATGAGCCATATCACAAGCAATGACTGAAGGGTCGTCTGAAACAAGATCAATGGAGAAGACCTTGTTCTTCACATTTTTAGCGACTGCTGAATTGCCTAAGTGAAAAGTGAATGATATTATCATGCTTATAGAGGGGATTAAAAAGGTGCAAAAAGGCGCCAGCTTCTAGGCAGTAACTTTGTGAGCATCCTTACCACAGCCAAAATCGGCAACAGTCCATGATATATTATGACTCTTCAACCATTTGATGATTAAATTAACTGGCTGCTCTGGCCAATGTGCCATCTGCTTTTGGTACCCTGCATGATACTAAATGATAACAAAGTGAAATTTGAATCATACATCAGGTGAACTTGAAGCTGCTTCCTCAGGGTCAATTGTTGCCCTGACGGCAGCTATATAAGAAGCTTTTTTCCATATTGATCGCTCCAATGGGTTTTTCTCAGATAAAATATGTGAATAAGAAATAAAATTTTATAAAAAAAATAATACAATGAGGCTTTTACAGATAGAGGCACAAAAATAATTCAGACAATAATACAATATATTGGCAAGGAAAACTGAACTTAGGGGTTTCACAATGTCAAATATGAAGCATCTCACTCCACACAGAAACCAAAATTTGTTGCTAAGGACAAATATGTTGACGGGATAAACATTTTTCTTCTAGCAGGTGATAAAATTAACAAAATAGAAGAAAAATAATTCGCTTACCACATCAAAAAGTTCAGGCTCATTTTTGAAGTAGTCAAATGCATCCTGTCCACTGAAAAACAGAAACCACATGAGTGAAAGTGTGAAAAATGCAAAAATGGAGCTCTAGTTAACATGGATTCCACTTCAAAGAGGAATAGCATATGAAGTACCCCGAAGCCAGAAACAGTATGCCTATAGTTCAAGCCCACCAACACATCAAATAAACCAAAACCAAAAGAAGTGTTCTCTGGGGAAAAAAAATTGGACCTGCAAGTGTACAGCTTCTCGTTTAACATTCTGAAATGACCTCCAGCTAACCTTGCACGCATCTAGAGATAGATGTTACCAAACAACAAGTTAGTCCAACAGAAAAGGTGAAATAAAAGAAACAGAAGGTGAACCTATTAACACACTCATACAGGGGTCATCCATGTTCTACAACTCCTGCCATCTAAACATCACATAATTTGCAAGACAAGGCTGGGAGCACAAAATTTAAACCCAATCTATGGTTGGTTCCGAAAGAAAATACAAGGATCTTACATTCAGCGACGCATAGAAGCACATGGGGAGTTGGGGACCTCCCTAGTTCACTCATTTTCTCCTGCTGCTTGTTGTTGTATTCACGGATACAGTGGCACGTGGGTCGGCGTCAACAACACAGATCGAACGCATGCTCACCCTACGCAGTACATAGATCATCATCTTGAACACATGGAACTAGCCAACATGTGCTGGTCATTGCTGCCAATTGTTGCTCAGTAACATCTCACAGCAGTTGTATGTCAGCAAAGGAGGCCCCTACTGCTGAACGCTCCTCCTAATCCTACTTCCGCTCATACCGCACCACACACGTCTATCGATCCCTACTCCAATCACGGGGATTTACCTTCTCGAGGAGGCTCGTAGGCTTCGCCCCCTTGGGCTTGGCAGCCGCCCCGCCGCCCTCGCGCCGCCGCTCCGCCGGAAGGGGGGACGAGGCCGCGGGAGGGGAGAGCGGAGGCGCAGCTTGCGACGAGGGCTTCCGGCGCTTCCGGCCGCCTCCCTGTCGTCGCCGCTTGCGGCCGCCGGCTGCGGAGTCTTGCGGAGGTTCCATCGAGGGGAGCTGGTCGGGACCGGAGCGGCGGAGCGGCAGCGCGAGGGCCTGGAGCTCTTTTGGGTCGACTGCCCGAGGTGATGCATATATGCAGGCCCAATTCCGGCTGACCCCGACTGGCCCGTGTGCGCGGCCGAAGAGCACGTTTGGTTAGCCCGTATTCAAGGTCCAGTAGCACTTGGACCTGGCCGACGAGCCGGCCCAGCCGGTTCGGTTCAGACTCGATTGGTTCGGTTAGTACAAATCGGGCCAACCGGGTTAACCGGCCATGGTCTCGGCCTAAGTTCGATTCGCATAGTAAACGAAACCAAATCGAACCGATCCGTTTTTTTATTGCTCGTTTTATTTTATTAAAAAAATATGTAAATTAAGATAGACCATTATATTTCACAAATATACATTATAAATTAAATAAAAATATATATACATATATTGAATTAAATAAATATACAATAGTAGAGAACTGAACAGGGCCGGCCCAAATTCGGTTTAGTTCACCTCAGGCCGGTTCGATTCTACCGGACCGGCCCATTTGGCCAGCACTAGGAGCACGTTTGGAGGGGTGGAACCGTGGAAGTCTGGAAGATGGATAATTCAGATACAGAGTATTGAAGAATAGTTTTGAAAACTTTTGAGGAAAAAAAATAAAAGCCCTATATTACAAAATGCTATAACATCAATTTTATAAAAAATCAAGTAAATTATAAAAATATATAAATGTAGACTAGGAAATTTGATGAATTAATATTTTTTTAGCAAATTATAAAAAATATAAAAGGGCATGTGATGAGGGCCCAACCGTGCGATGCGTCTTCATCCTCTGTTCTTTTTTAACTGTTGCCGTTGGCTTTTAGACATGACCTTTGGCCATTCGTTTTATTCAAAAAAACTATTTAACTATATTTGTTTGGTTATGTTTTATATTATCATTAAACAATACTTATATTTTTGTATATTTGCACTAATTTTTAAAATAAGACGAATGATCAAAGGGAATGTCCAAAAGTCAACGGCGATAAATAAAAAAGAACAGAGGGAGTATTAAAGAATAGTTTTGAAAACTTTTGAGAAAAAATTAGAAGCCCAATAAAAATGGTTACAAAATGCTATAACATCGATTTTATATAAAAAAATCAAGCGAATTATAAAAACATCAAAAAGTACACTAGGAAGTTAGTTGAATTAAAAATTTTATTTTTAACAAATTATAAAAATATAAAAGTGCCTGTGACGACCGACGAGGGCCCAACCGTGCGCTTTTGCCGTCATCCTCGACGACGGCGACCCCGGGGTCGATTCCTTCGTTCGTTCATCGAAAAGGTACGGCGCAGGACGCAGCTTGCACGCCAAGAAGAAGGATACTGATTCTCACAAACCGTGGGGCCCACAAACCAGCGACCCGCTGTGAGCCGCGGCAGGCGAGTTCCTTCCCGTCGTGCGCGCAAAGAAGATGACAGGACAGGACTAAAATTTTTATAAAATATATGGAACCCGCGCGGTGCATTCGAGGCCCTTATCCACATCCACTCACTGACATCGCGGCCCCCACCCAAAAAAACTGGAACCGCATCATTGGTCCATTGCCCATCAATGCGCCCCCCCTCCTCCCACCGGCCCACCCGGGCCGACGGAGTGAGGCCCTACTCGCTGGCGTGTGGGCCCATCCTTCGCGTCGAAGGAAACGTGGCGTGATATAAGAGAGGCCCCCGCCGGTATCCGAGCCACATTGCCATTTCCGCACACCACCACCGCTTCCGGCGCTGCGGCTCACGGCTACGCAGCTTCCCCCATCCCCCCTCAGTCTCCCACTCCTCCGACGCCTCCCTCTAAGGGCTTCGGATCGCTGACTCCCCCTAGGCCCTCGACCCTGCTCCGCGCGCGCGATCGCCGGCCGTCGCCCGCCTCGTCCTCTTCTGGGGTCTGCCCGCCGCGATGTCTGGCCGGAGCTCGCCGCCGTTCCACATGCTCGCGCCGCGGCCCGAAGAGCGGGACGTCGTCGTCAAGGTGAGGAAACCCGTGGCGCCCTGCAATTTTTTTTTTCGATCCAGGGGCGGCGGGGCCTGGGGGCGCCGCTGCTTTGGGTGGTGGTTGCGCGGCGTGGAGGGAAGAAGGGGGGTTTTGTGCTTGCGTGTCGATCGGGATGGCTACCCGCATGAAGATGGGGTCTGTTTGATCGCCGCAAGTAGCGGTCTGGATTTGTGATTGGGTGTACTGGGTGAGAAATTTTGGAAGATTGAGGTTTACTCGTGGACAGTTGGTTTCCAAACGAGAATAGTTTGCGGCTTTGCGCGCATGGTATGGGCTATATAGTAATTAAGATGTGATGTCATGCTATTTATCAGAATAAAAGTCGATGGCGGCGGTGTGTCTAATTTTGCCGAGTTTGATCAGATGGTTTTGGTGTTGCGTTAGATTGTTGATAAAAAAAATATGCGCCCAAACGACTGGTAACTTCGGAGTATATTCGTTACAATACCTATGGTTGTTTACTATTTCGATGGAACTTGCAATCTGTTTAGTATTTGAGAAATTGTGGATCTATTGGAGAAGCTGTTTATTTCCATATCCTGTTTATTGTTTTCTGGAGCATAATTACTTGGCGTGTGCTTCAACTTTTATTAGTCCATCTATGTGTATTGAGAACTGAATAAAGAATTAGGTCCTCTTCTTTTGAGCTGATCTGAACGGATGAAATGACTGAATTTCGAGAGCTTCTCGAGGTAGTCTCGAGATTCGGATCAATTTCGTTTGACTTGCTTTTTAAAGCGTTAGGACCCACCTTCGAAACAACGAAAAAACAGACTTAAAAAAATCAAATTGTATGTCTTTTCAAAACATAGATAAGTCGTTAAGCCGTTAAGCTGATAAGCTGAAAAGAACAGCGTTAGGCATCTGTAAGGACGGGTTGAGAAATGGATTTTTGCGGTCTTGTTTCCAAATAATGATATACATAACTCTTCAATGAAGAATAACTATTCATGACTCCCCGTGTCTCCCCCATATGGTGCTACATGTTCTTCTTTGTGATTGCTTTTGTTTCTAAGTTCACAAATAGGCTAGTTGGGCATATAAATGCGCATTGACAATTTGTACTTATTCTATCATTTGCTCAATTGATAAAAGGAAGTATGGTAAAGGCAATAATTTCATCTCAAACTAAGACGATTCTAATTTTCTCATCCTCACTGAAAATGAGAAACCTTTTACTCCATAGTACATATGCTTTTGCACTATGTACATGCTTACATCCTCATATCCTGTCAGCAAACAATTTCCTGTGAACTAGGGCATTAGGGCCATATAAATATATAATGACTTCAAATTTGCACTATGAGCAAAGATTTGACAACTTGTAGCCTCAATTCTATTTTATTTCTCAACGCTGAAACCTGTCCTTCTACATTGGTGTTCAGCTGAATCAAATTTTGTTGTTATACTATCCTCAAATATTTCCCTTTTTTAATGCTTCAGGTTAAATTTGGTGACACACTTAAAAGGTTCAATGGTTATGTGAATGGACAACACTTCGATATTAATCTATGTTCTCTTCGGTCCAAGATTGCGAGTGCCTTCAAGTTTGGTCCTGATGTTGACTTTATTTTGAATTACACTGATGAGGATGGTGATGTTGTCATGCTTGACGATGACGATGACTTGCATGACGCTGCTGTTCATCAGAAACTTAATCCACTCAGGATTAATGTTCAGATAAAGAGCAGCCAAGCGGGAATACCTCAAAACAAACAAGAGACACAGCCTACACCTATGAGGTCCACCACTCAGGACTATCCGTTAGCTCAGTTAAGATCAGTTGTTGATGAAGCTTTGAAGCCAATATCTGAAACTTTGAGGTCCACTGCATGTGAAGATCAATTTGAAAAGATAAAATCAGCTATTGATGAATCTATCAAGTCTATCCCGGAGCCTGTTCCTGATGCCATTGCAAAGCTTTCTCATGAAGTACTTGATGCAGCACCACCGCAGTTAACTGAGCTGATAAAACCCTTTCTTAAATTGATCATACCAAGCAGCAGCAACAATAAACCATCTGACAAGCACACTGATGTTTCATCCAGCTCCTTTGACAAGCATGCTGATGATCCATCCAGCTCCTTCAGTGGTGTGCCACAAACACAGGTGGGTCTCAAAGCCAATTATCAGACCGATGTAATGGAAAGTTTGAGATCACAACCCCTTGATGCGCAGAATTCTGAATCTTCTGAGGCAAGAGGTCTGAAAAGTGTGTTAGTTGAGGCTCCTGTTGCTCCCAGCGCTAAAGCTCCTCAAGGCCAACAAGCATCATTATACCCTTCCCTTGAGGAATTGCTGTTCTCCTCTATTCCAGGTGGTAACAAATCTGTCAATAAGGGGAAATCTGTAATACCCTCTGCTTCACCACCTGCCCCTTGTGTTCCTATTTTCCCCCCAGCTCCGCCGACTGCATCAACCAATGAACAGTCTCAGCCAAGAAGACATGAACCAAAGGCATTCTCCATGTGGCAATCTGAAGCTAATGCAAAAGCTACTAGTGATTCCAGATGGCCTATTCCAATGTATAGGGCACCCCAAGCACCTCCACCGCCACCAGTAGCGGCTCATCCACCACCAGGCTATGGACCTTGTCCACGTTTTCCTTACCCAAGCCGCCTCTTGTCTTCTACGCATCTATATGGTGATCTTGGTAATAACAGGGGGTGCTTTCCACCACACAATTTCCATAGATGGATTCAGTGTGATGGTTGTGGAGTGCAACCTATTGTTGGGCCACGCTACAAGTCTAATGTGTAAGACCTTATCATAGCCAATTCTCCATGTTTCTTGTAGTTATTATGTACTTATTATATCTGATGCCTTTCCTCTGTACCAACAGGAAAGAAGATTATGATTTGTGTGATGCTTGCTTTTGTCGCATGGGAAACCTGTCTGAGTACACCAGAATAGACAAACCAATTTTACCCCACAGATTTTCTAAAGACTCTATTTTGGTGAGTAAATCAATTTGTATAAATTAATAGGTGGGAGAAGTAATATAACAATGATTTCTTTTTCTTTCAGTGCCGAAAGATCCATTCACGGTCTGCGATGAAGTCAAAGCGAGAGAAACTTGAAAGTCGCTTTATTTTGGATGTAACTGTTCTAGATGGAACGCTAATGGCACCTTCTACGCCATTTATTAAGATTTGGCGTATGCATAACAATGGGTCTATCATGTGGCCATTGGGGACACAACTTATCTGGGTTGGTGGGGATCAGTTTTCGCTGCAGACCTCTGTTCCATTAGAGGTGGCTACTATGCACATTGTGACTTTCCAAATTATGGGTTTAATAGCAAGTTAGCCTACATGCTATTTAAACTTAAGAAATCCTTAATTTGAATTGGTGTACTGTGCAGATTCCAGTGAATGGGTTCCGTGTGGATGAGGAGATCGACATTGCTGTTGACTTTGTGGCACCTGCAAGACCTGGGAGGTATATATCTTACTGGAGATTGGCATCACCTACAGGCCAAAAATTTGGTCAACGAGTTTGGGTTCATATCCAGGTTGTTACCCTACCATAGCTTTTTCGATCCTTATTTTATCTTGTCCACTGAACTATAAATCCATCTGTAGGTGGAGGATCCTTCTTTTGTCAATGACAACAGGACTGCTGCTATAAACCTGAATCTGCCACCGGACAGCATTAGCACAAACACAAGTAATTTGATTGATGTCAATATCGAGCCTGCTGATCAGGTCTTTGGTGAACATGTCAAAAACACCCACGTGGAAATGCTTGAGCCTTTAATATACCGTGAAGTCATTGAACCCAAGAAACCT
This sequence comes from Raddia guianensis, assembly GCA_036346415.1. Taxonomy (NCBI): domain Eukaryota; kingdom Viridiplantae; phylum Streptophyta; class Magnoliopsida; order Poales; family Poaceae; genus Raddia; species Raddia guianensis. Next base: position 22,938,136 of record CM070535.1, read on the forward strand.
GAGCTTGCGCCATGCGTTGTGCCCCTCGTCTCTGCAGCAGTTCCTCCATGCCCCATCATTGATGCTCCCTCATCTAGTGCAAGTGCTGCTGCTTTTGTTCCTCCTGTTGATGTCCCTGCACCTGAATTTGTTACTTCTGTTACTCCACCAGTCAATGTTCCCACCAGCCTGTTTCTTCCAACTACACATGTCAATGTGCCAGTGCCTGCACCTGCACTGATTGACGTGGTGTCAACCGAACCTGTTGACATTGATGATTCAACAGAGGAGAAACTGCTGAAGGAGCTGGAGGAAATGGGCTTTAGGCAGGTTGATCTGAACAAGGAGATACTCCGGCAGAACAAGTATGACCTGGAACAGTCTGTTGATGATCTCTGTGGTGTCAACGAGTGGGATCCTCTCCTCGCGGAGTTGCATGAAATGGTAAGATAAAATAGTCTTATCCTGGGTAGCTCTCATACACAGGAATATGGGATTGTGGCGGCAATCTTGTAAACTTCAGTGCCTTTCAGGGCTTCGATGATACTGAGATGAACAAGGAGGCACTCTCGAAGAATGGAGGAAGCATCAAGCGAGCTGTGATGGACCTCATCGCCAGGGAGAAGAAGGACAAGTGAAGATCGTGTGCTCTGGAGCATATAGTTATCTAGACCTACTTATGACATGGATAAATAATGAGACGAGTGGTGCCGCTGCGGTGCTGCTCTGGTATGTCTCAGAGCTTATAAACCGTGGTGGTCGTGCGACCGATATATGTGTCCCCTAGTGTGGAATCGATGAACCTTACCTAGTACTTGTGCCGGCAAACTCAGGAAGACTGGGAAGCAGTTGCCTTGTCTGCTGAACTGCGTGTAATACTTTGGGCTTAGCTGCCTTCGCGATTTATCTCGCTGCTGTTGGAGCGTGCGAGCTTAATACCGCTTAATCCGTGTTTGTTTCCCTTTATATTATTGGTTACAAATATCTGTTTTTTAAAATTTTTTAAAAAAAACACATGAAAATCTAAGCCGTTTTTTTTTAAAAAAAAAGATAAGGAAAACCGCTGCAACCTTTGATGAGAAAATTAGTGATATGGTGTTTGGTCGTTGGATACGACTGGGCCCTCTTTATTTGCAATTAGCCATTTTTTTTTTGGCCGAGTCAAAATTTGTCAATTTATCATTTTTTGGTTGAGTTAAAATTCGTTATTGTCTACTGACCATTCAGGATAATATTTTTGCAAAGATTTTTTGGGTTGATGAAAAGGCAGCAATTAATCACTAACATTGAATGGAGCACTAGCATTTCATCGAACACGAGTGGATCTAGGCCTTGTTTGTTTCAGATCAGATCAGATCAGATCAAATCAAATCAAATGAAAAATTGTTATTTTTATAAGCCAAATGATGTAACATTTTTTAGTCATTTTTGTGGGGTTTTAAATAGTTTTTTCTAAAGTTTGTAAAATAATTTTTCATGATTTTTTAAATTTTAAAAAATGTCTTTCAAGAGGGTCACAAATTTACTACAGAAAAACTCAACTCAATTTTAATCTAAAACAAACAAGGCCCTAGCACCGGGTCGGGGGCTCTGTCCATGATAGTGGAGCCGCACTTTAGACCGATCTAGAATTTTTAGTGTAAAATGGAAGGAAAAGAGAGCTAAATTTCATACTTGGGTCTTATGTTAAACTTCAGCCTTTTCTATTATTTTTTACTGCGTCCGCCCCTGATCCAACACATATCCAACATATCGTGGGCGTCACATAGACGCGTCCACGGCCGTACCATGGTGCCACATTAGGAACGTTGACCAAACTCTTGCTCCACGGCCTTACCATGGTGCCACATTGGGAACGTCGGACAAACCCTTGCACGACGACCTGCATGGCCATTTGCCATGGTTGTCATGCCTTGCCAGCTGGGATGCAATGTCATGTCACATCCGGCGTCGCTGCACCTCGTGTAGCTTGAATCCAGTGTCATGCGCCTCGTCAAAGTTGGATGCAGCGTCGCCACACCTCAACCTGGCCAAATACGGCTTCAGTGCACCTCGCCCCGTCCAAATGTAGTGTTGTCGCTCCTTGCTGTGCTCACATCCGACCACATCACACTTCAAGCAACCCGAATTCGATGAAAAGCACCTCGCTCAGCTCAAATCCGGCACCGCGGCGCTTCGTCGTGGTGGCATCGGGTGTCGTTGCGCCTCATCGTCGCTTCTCATTGGAGTCGTCCTGTGTGTGCATCTTGCTCTGTTGTTTGGGTGGGATCGTCGACCGCGTTGAAGGTTGTCGGCTTCGGTCATGTGGAAGTTCATATATGCCTACCTCTCCCGCCAGAAGAGCGTCTGTGTTGTTACTGTTGGAGCCAGGCTGGGGAGAAAACGACCATTTCCCTCGTTCCCCTAGGACCTGGTGAAAATGCATCAGCTAGGCATGGCTCTAGTTGCAAATTAACAAGCCAAACACCTGTGCACATGCACCAAGCGGCCATAGCCAACTGGGAGTCGGCAACCAAACGACCCCTTTGTAGATTCGATGTGCTGGCTAGACCCATTGAACCTTTGGGTCATCGATCATTAGGTTGTGGGTCACAAATCATGTGGCTTAGCTTTTGGTCAAGAGGGTCTTTGCTAGTAGACTAGCTCGTTGCCATCATTGGCCGGGCTTCCTTAGGTCGTGTGTAGTGTCAATGGCTTTTTGGATATATATTATACCTTTATTTGGCAATTACCCCATGGGATCAATTATGGATAGAGTCCATGACTTGACTTGTACGAAAGGTGAAGATCGTGTTTGATAGATATTTCATATCCACAACATAAGATTCTTTGTAGAGGGGATGCTACTCGATGCTATATAAAAACCTTAACCATGATGGGTGGAGGGGGGAGATTTCCAAAAGCGATAATGTAAATCTAGACTTAAGGTGATGACGGCCAATGGAGCCTCATGGAGATTGGAGGTGTACAAGTCAGGCATAGATTAGATTTTGACTAATTCACTTTTCAAACATTTTCTCTTTATCATACAACGAAGATAGGTTAGAGGAGAGCTATTATCCGATCTTAGAGGCTCAAACTCGGGTAAACTCATATGTCCTTATCTAGATCGTTGACATCCTACATGTTCTTCCATCACGCTCTAACAAATTTATGTCGACGGGCAAGAGAGATTTCAATAATCGATAATTTGCAACGGTCATTTAGAGACAAATGTATAAACAACCACTTTCCTTTTGTCAAATATGCATCCTACATGATATATTTGTGGATTTACTTCAAACATGGAAATTTTCATTTGTGTTAATGTCTTATATGCCTTTTGTGATCCTTTTGCAACCATGGACTTCACCATTGAAATAGCGAGTTAATATGGGTAGAGTAGATGAAACTTCGTACTTGAGGATGCAAAGTGGAGCTTTCCCTCACAATAAATAAATATCTTTAAATAAAACTACACCACATACACTTTTTAGTGTAAAGTGGACTTTTTCCTAAAAGTAATGAAATATGTTCTTTAAATAAAGATATATCGCATAGCGACACTTCATTTTAGACATAAAGTTTCAAATACAACAACCAACCACTACCAACTCTAAGATATATTTAGAAAATAAGTTACATAGGACCACCACCAACTTCAAGCTATATATTTACAAAAGAAGTAATGGTATACAACCACCACCAACTCCAAACCACATATAGTAAAGAAGTTATGACATACAACCACCACCAACCCTTTACCTTATGTAGCAATAAATAAATATCTTTTATATATTAGGCAAGGTTCACCTAAACAGTAAACGGTAGTCAGTCGGCCACCTCCTGTTTAGTGTTTAGACGGTTTACACGGGATTAAACGGTGTGTAAACGGCCTAAACGGTTTTGCACTGTAGCAATAAAAAATAGTAAAATACATGAGTAAAAATCTAAAAATGTGAGTATATCATAGGAGTTTAAGACAACAATTTATATTTTATATACAGTTACTCACATAAGCAATAATTCGTATACACACTCATAATAGACATGAGTAATATGAGTTTACCATCACCATCAGTACATCACAAATTCATAATTCACACAAGAGACTTGACACATGACAATCACAAATTCACAATTGGATTTTCAAGTGGTGCTCAGCCCGCCCAGGACGCGGGGGAAATTTTCATTTTCGTTCATTCCCCTAAACGGTTGCCTAGTCGGGATAAATGGTGACCTAAACTGTTTTCATGCCGTTCCGTTTATCCCGTTTAAACGGTATTTGACCGTTTTTTGACCGATTAAACGTTTTTCCGTTTCATGTACTGACTAGGCCCTAAACTACACAGTTTCTGACCGACTGCCGTTTAGTCGCCGTTTAAACGGCCATTTAGGCCGTTTAGGCGAAGCATGATATTAGGATATGCCACCAACATAGTTTTTAGGAAAAAAAGTTACGGCCCACACCTACCACCTCCATTTTATGTATTAGGATATGCCATCTAGACACTTTTGTAGAAAAAAAAGTTATTACCTACAACCACCACCTCCATTATATATATATTAAGATATGCCACCAAGACACTCTTTTAAGTAAAAAGTTATGACCTACAACTACCACCTCTATTTTTTTATCTACTGTAAAAAAAGATTAGCAATGATCATTGTTAAAACATCATAATTATTTCTATTTTTTTGTTCTTTCTTATTTTTAGTGCCTTATATTCTTGAAAGCTCTACAAATCCAGCATACACCGAATCACATTATTTATCTAGTTTTCTTATTTTTAGTGTGTCGTATGCAACTGAGCTAGGTGTGGAAGCACGGTATAGTTGATTGTGTAATCTAAGGTCCTGTCCTTTTCAGCTTAACAACTTATCTATGTTTTTTTGCCTTTTTGAAGGTGATTCCTAACGCTTTAAAAAACAAGTCAAACGAAATGGATCCGAATCCCGAGACTACCTCGAGAAGTTCTAAAAGTTCAGTCATTTCAACCTTTCAGATATTCAGCCGTTAAGATAAGCTCAAAAAACAGGATGTAAGTGTGTGGCGGATGAGTATTTCAAAATTTTGGAGGCAATTAGTTTGTGGCATTTATTATTGGCTTATCCCTGTTTGTCGCTTTGTTTGGACGCCCTACTTTTCTTGTTCTATATTAGAACACTCAATACATTTTTTGAAGCCCTAAACTCGCTGATCAATGTTTCGCCACAATGTTAGGTTCTAAAAACCTCGATCATACTTGCATTGTTCTCCTCCTCACCCATCTTGACATTTTACTTATCCGTGTCATTCATTAGTATAAAATGTCTTATTTTATTAATATACACCATAGGAGAGTCCTTACCTGCCTTCTTATAATTGGGAAAGTTCCTCTTAATTAATTCTCTTACGTCAAAACCGTTACATTTTGGCCTAACTTCTCAGCAAGTTATTTAACTTATCTTTTTATTTACTTTTCGTTGTTTAAAATCTAAATAATTTGAATTTTTCAATCCTCCTTTTTTAGTCTTCAAGACTTGTGTGAAAACTCTCTAAAGCAAGTCAAACAAAGAAAACTCGGCTCTCGAGTTCCCTCGAGAAGCTCTCAAAGTTATGAGATAAGTCAAATAAGATAAGTCAGAAAAAACATGCTTAAATTTACTCACCATGTCATACAGGGTAAAAAACTATCTACTTCACTAAAATTACTCATTACACCATTTGACATAACAAACTTATCTAATTCAGCCACTCAAAATTCTCAGGGTGGGTACAACCACAACCAAAATAGTGCACCTCAGTTTTTTTATTTTGCCATCTCTATGGTAGCTCTTGATACACCACATGTTGTGCGTAGCACTAAATAATCTCCGGCATTAAAGACAAGACGTATGGTCGTGCACAACCACGTTACACGCTGAATCGAGCATCATGTAGCACCAATCACCTATATTTAGGGCTGGGTCAAAAGATCATGTTGGATGAACTACTCGAGATCGAACCAAGCTCGGTTCGAGATCAAAAGTTAAATGAGCCAAGCTTTAAGCCTAGGCAGCCTAAGCTCACTTAGCACCCATCACCTATATTTAGGGTTGGACCAAAAGATTAGGCTCGATCACTGGCGGATGCAGCACCCAAGCAGCATAGGCACCTGCCTGGGCTGCTCCTCCACCGAACGTCCTAATATCGAAACCCAGCATGTGATTTTCTTTAGTAGAAATGAGCACTCTAGGCGCATAATTGCAATTCGCTTAACAATCTCGCGTAGGCTGCCCAAAATTCCTAGGTCCGCCAGCTCAATGAACTACATGAGATCAAATCAAGCTCGTTTCGATATCGAAAGTTAAATGAGCCAAGCTCTCTAAGTCTAGGCAGCGTAAGCTCACTTAGGATTGATTCGAATCCAACCTACCCGCATTGAAGCCAAAGACATATGTCCCATGTGTGGTTGGCCGTCTCATGTCGTACCACGCGGTGCGCGGAATTAACAACCCACAGTAAAGTCGAAGATGTATGCCCCAGTTGCTCTTAGTTTGAACAAGTTTGTATTTTATCACAACAAAACTTGGGGTTTGGCCATCATAACAATATAGCCCAAACTTTTCTAAAAAGACAATATAGCTCAAGCTTAGGTTCGGTTCCAATTAGGCTGATCTTAAATTTGGTTCTAATTTTTGTCGAGACCAATTGACCTCGAGCCTAAACAGCCTAAGCACATTTAGGATTGATTAGAATCTGTCCCTACCCACATTGCAACCAAAGATGTATGCCCCATGTGTGGTCACTGTTAACATAAAATAAACACCAACTTTATACGTCAACATATTCCGGAATTCCGGTATTTCGGAGAAAAAATCAAGGTTTATACTAGCATTTTATTTATTCTAATAAAGTTCCACAAGTTTTGGTGGGTTTTGGTCTACAGGTACAAAATGAGAAAAACCGGAGCCAAACCGGACAAAAAGCCGGGCCGGCCGACCCAGCCATGTCACCAATCCAGCTCCAACTTCTCCCAAGTGGTCTAAAAGCACAATTTGGAGACATCCCAACCGTCCACTTCAGTCGGTTTGATCCAAAGACACCAGTTCCTTCACAAATGAGCATAGGATTCTTAAGGAACCATTACTTGCCGGTGTCAACTTAAGTAACCGACTTCAGGAGATGATGTGGATCATCAATGGAACATCCTAGAAGAAATCCACGGCCGGGAGCTAACAAAGGTGGGTCGGCCGACCCACCTAGGCCGGCCGGCCTCCCCCCTTTGGCTCCTTGGATTCTCCTTTGGAGGGTGGCAAGGTGACACTTGTCCCTACATGTGGAAGTCCCTAGATGGCTGCGGATCACTATAAATAGACCCACTCACTCACTTGTAACACAATACACAACACATCACAACACTTTTCATTTCACTTAGTAGAGTAGCTCTTAGTCTAGTAGTAGTTGGGAGTTAGAGTCAAGTCGAGCTGAAGCTCGGAGTTTCGGAAGTGTCTTCGGGAATTCGGGTAATAGCTCTTATACCCTTTCCTAATTGTTTCAATTAGTGATATCACTTCATTCATTGTCTATGTGTTGATCTTTATTTGAGTTGAGTATATCTACATGAATGAGTTGTGTAGATTTGCCTTACCGATAGATTGTATTCGTCTGAAATCAGTTTAGGTTCTCACTCATATCTTTGTAAGAGCAGTGCATTGAATCTAAATCAACTTCTTTTTGGTACTCGAGGAAGATTGATTAGAAATAGTAGCAGACGTGGTGTCCGAGACTAGGACTAACTCGGTTTACACCAGTGCCCGTATATGTGGTAGGTGGTAGATGGTGACACTCTATCCATCCGTAGATATTAATTATCTCGTCGTAACCCACAACTAGACTCGATCATGGCGGCGGCCGGCGAGCCCGCCCGAAAAAACCCGCCGACGACCGACCCGGCCATCAGACTCGCCTCGATCTGGCTCGGTCTGGTGAGGACGACGTCGGGCAGGTTCTGCCCGAATAATCAATGACAAGCCGCGGAAGACCAGGCTTCGGGCGAACTTTAAGCCGGTAGGGTTCAAACCAGCTCGGCCAGTCGTCGGGTGGGCGAACTCGGGCTTGGTCCCATGGGACCGAGACTTTGCTAAGCCGACCCGAAACCGGCCGGCCAAAGCCGTTGATCAGTCTACCCACAACGTTCGACTTTGGATCGAGAGATCACTATCGGAATGATCATAACCATTCGGGATTCCAATTCAGGATAGCGGGTGGTAGTGAATGTCCGAGCTCCGACGACGAATACCAAGTGAACCACTGTTTGATTATCAAAGCTCACTCAATAAACTGAATCACATAATTTTATGAACTTATTAAACTTGTCTCGTTGTCCTCCCAACTGTCTATCTAGCTAGAGTAGCTTTCTCTTTATTTGTGTGTGAATATTTATCTTGTGTGTATTACCGGTACTTTTTATTTATCCTAACCCCCTTTACCTAGATTGGTTGGTATTTTAAATAATTAAGATATAGAGGATTGTCTCTTTAACCCTCGTTCCCTGTGGATTCGATAACTCTGGGAATACTCCTGATGAAACTACAACTGATATCCGTCCACTTGCGGATTAATTTTTTTGAGCGTAACTATCGCCAACAGTCACTCAGCCTCAAGTCGCAACAGATGAACACACGATGCACCATAATCAGTCCTCCGTGCTAAAGTCGAAGATGTATGACTCACTCGCTCATAGTTTGAACGATGAGATTATATTTTATCATAGCTAAGAATGAGTTCTGACTACCATAACAACACATCTCAAGTTAAGAGGATGTTAGGAGTGACTGAGTTGGAAAGAGGCGAATGTTAAGCGGGACCTCGAGAGATTTTTAAATCTGTTTTTTAAAACTGGTTCGTTTTGTTCATGTTATCATTAAAAGTTGTTTTTAGATGGTTTTATGGTAGAAAGAATTTAGGAAAAAAATAAAAGTAGTTTTTTAGTTAAATAAACATAAGCCGTTTTAAACCTGCAGTAGTTCATACTAAGAATAAATTAATCTACATTTTAACCACCAAATCAAAACGTTGTTCATGTTTCGAGACTCGCCTGACGCCGCCCCCTCACCGCGGACTTTTTGCTACTGGAAACTGAACGCCGCGCCGCGCAGGCCTTTTCCTCGGCCGAAGCCAAAGCGGAGGAGCGAAGCGAGGATAGCGCGACGTCACGCACGCCGAGGGGGAGAGAGAGAGAGAGCCGAGAGAGAGCGCAAGGTTTCAAAATCCTGCGTGCGAGATTAGGAGCTCGCTGCCTGCTTGCCGCATCCATCCGTGTGTGTGAGTGACGACGGGGCGCCTCCCCCCTCTTCCTTCCCCTTTTGCTTGCCTGGACGCCATGATCTGTTCTACCCCAGCTCGCTTCCAATTTCGTCACATTAATCGCCTTCCTCCCTCCCTCCCTCGTCACGCGCCCCAGCAGAAGCGGGACGAGAGATCGCAGCCCCGGGCGCCCGCCTCCTTCCACACCGCAGCGCAGGCGAATTGCCATTTCGCCTCGCCCCGCCTCGCCTCCTCGTGCTCGCGTCCCAGAGGAGAGCGAGAGCGAGAGCGAGAGCTAGAGCTTCCTCGAGCGCGGCGTCCATGGAGGCCGCGAGGGCTGGGTCGCCGGGGAGGGAGGGCGCTGCTGGCGGGGCGAGGAGCGCCGTCGTGCTGCCGCAGCCGAGGGAGGCCGAGGCGGCGAAGCTCGAGCAGGGCGGCGGCCCGTTCCCCGGAGCCGGCGCCGTGGGCGGAGAGGAGCAGCGGGAGGTCCAGGCGGCGAAGCCCGAGGAGCGCGGCCTTTCGCCCGTAGCCGGCGCTGTCGACGGCCGGATCTCTGATCCGGAGAAGGGGAGCGCCGGGAAGACCTGCCACCAGGTGAGCACCTACCGTTGCCCGTTCCTTCCCGCTCGAGCTCCCGCGCTGGTCTCGCTTGATCCTTCTCTGTTGCTCACTTGCTCTGCTTCGCTCGCAGTGCCGTCAGAAGAGAGATTTCGCTGCTGCTTGCAGCAAGCAGAAGAAGAAGGGGCCGTGCCCGATCAAGTACTGCCACAAGTGCCTGCTCAACAGGTAGAGATTTTCTTCTCAGCGCGTGTGATTTGGTTTCTTGGAATTCCTCATCTCCACGCTGATCGACTGATGGCTTGCTTAGGTATGGCGAAAATGATAAGGAAGTGGCGCTCAACGAGGACTGGGCCTGCCCCAAGTGCAGGGGCATCTGCAACTGCAGCTGTTGCAGGTGCGCCTTGTGAAGCTGATGCTGGAGCGTGCTTATGACCGCTGGGGATTGTGGACTTTTTGTTATCAGATTTCATTTTTATCGTTTTGTTCGTCAGGAAGCGGAATGGGGAATTGCCAACAGGGATTTTGGCCCACGCCGCCAAGGCGTCGGGATGCAACTCAGTGCATGAATTGTTGAACAAGGGGTCAGAAGCTGTGGCTGCTGCACAGAGGATTTCAACCCCTTTGAACGTGAATGGTGCTGAGAAGGTACTAGTTATACTTTGCACTTCTTTATTGTATCATGCAGCTGTCCATTTTGGTTGATATGTTTTTCTTAACCTTTTGTTATGAACAAGCAGAACAATTCAAAGAGGGCTCTAGGGACAGAGGATGCCGCTGATGGACTGTTGGCTGAAGGAGATGAGAATATAGTCTTTGATCACAATGCTGATTCTTCTGTTTCTACCAAAAAGAAGTTGAAGGGCAACTGCAAAGTAAATAACAGCCCTTCTGGCGCAGAGTACCTTGCTGAAAACTACGGCAAACCTCTGCTGAGGGATGACAGCCCTGATGCCCTCGAGGACAAAATTGTGCTACCCATGGGCACTCCAGTCACTAATGTTGTAGGTGCAGAACTGGAGGATGAAGATATTGGGCCTGCAATCCAGTTCTACGAGTTCTGTCGTATGTTTGCTGAGGTAGTTAACGAAAAGAAAGGATAAGGTTTATTCCCTAGTATGATAGTGCATACCTGGTTATAACAGCATCTTGTTAGCATCCGCAAGACAGTAGGTTATATACTCCTATCTGTATCTAGATACCTGACAATTTGAGCAGTGCCATGATATGTTATGAGCCTGTCATGAATCTGAAAACCATGACACGGAGAGAGGGTAGGAGACAGTGGACTAATAGATTAATCTGTTTCTTTTTGTTTGATTGGAGAAGGATATACAGCCCTCCTTATATAGAGAGGCTGACACCTAATAGATATACTCTAAATCCTAAGAACCTAGTCCTGTCTCTAATAGATAGCAAGCAATCTAAATATATCTCGAACATCCTAATCTACTAATGAATTAGTTGTGCTATAATACCGGATGAGCTATGCTCATACTTCATATACATGCCACACCATGGCGGACTAGGTCCATAGGCCTCTGCCAATGACATTATACCCCTCCTGGACATGTAGCTCATCGTTGAGCTACTAGGCTGTGGCCATGGTTTCCGCTCATTTCCTGCAGTTTGATCATGTGCCACACCGCGGCATCATTGATTTCTGGCAGAGCCGGCAAAATGTCGCCTTCATCGCCCTTCACATCATCCTTGCCAACAGCTGGTTGGCTAGATTCTGGTCTAAGGGTACACATTCGATTGTCAACGGCCACGGTCCCATGGAGTCGTAGTTGATCCAAGCTTTGCTAGATGGGCATCTATGACCTCTTTTAACATTGCCCTAAGCACTATCTATCATAACTGGTTCGGCAGCAAAAGCCATGTGAAAGGATCATTGGCTCCGATACTAAATTGTCATGCCACCTGTGTGCAAATAGTAATTCCAGCACATTCCTAACTATTGATAGGCTAAACCCTTACATATAATGCTGGCTGGTGCCCATGGCCCATGGCAACTGTTGTGCATGTTATGTTCATAAATTCATTTATTGTCGGTAAGTGCAGTACTGCAATCATCGCGCACATTGGAGTTTTTACAAGGGGCAAAATGTGAGGGTGGTATGTTGAGGTAGGCAGAGCATAACATAGCAGTGGTGAGGGGATCATATAATACCATTAGTCGTGGGAAATGAATATTTGGATTGGGGAGTGGAGAGGGAAATGGGGGTTGATAGAGTTAAGTGAAAAAGGGAAGTAGAGAATATGTGAGCATCTTCTCGTGCCTAATACCAGCACAAGTTGAGGGGCCAACAAACTTGCCTATATTGGCCAGCATGGTTACGTAATAGATGTACGTGATCTTAGGATCCAAAGACCTTGGTATATGTGGCGACCCGGGCGATCACGCTTCGAACCCGGGTGGGTTACGAGCGCCCCCACATCACCCCTCTTGTAACCAACCGAGCAAGGCATGGTATGTTGAAACATAGAAGATAATATGATGATTTTGTAAATCACTAAATCCGATGTCATGATGCATGGTGAGCCGATTTGTTTCATTCATCCTTTCTTTTTTTTGCCCGTGTGCAGTTTCTGATGTTGCAAGTCTCCCCACGTACACTGTTGACATAACTAACCTTTTGTTAGAATTTGCTGGTCCACTTGTCTCATGTCTTAAAGAGTTAATAGTAGCTCGTATGGAAACCTAAAAAGTATTTGTACCTAATCGATGTTACGCATCAGTACAATACACCCTATAGTTGTAGTTGGTCACTAAGGTGCCATAGTTGTGCAGAGAGGCGGATACTCTACAGCCACAGCTACATAGTGGTTTCAAGCCCTAGTCTTCTATAATGTTGTTATGGTGCACAATAAAAGCATGGCAGTAATGAAATGTTAGTCTAGCTGATAACCTGCTGCAGTGCACCATGAAATATGCAATAATATATATTTTTTGAAATATTTTGCATGATAAAGAAACCGTATATTCAGGTTTTTTCGTTACATGTTCATTTTCTTATTAATTTATAGATATAAAGTGCGCATTTATTGTCCAGATGGAATGGATATCTGGAGAAAGTAATTATTCTTTGCTTCAAGCATTACATACTTTTAGTTGGATCATGGTGATTTGCTAATTTGATCTCTATAGACGATACCTTGTTTTCATCATTTAATATGTTAGTTTTCTCTCGCATGTCCATGTGCTTTCTTGAAATTCTTTTCCGTATTGTATACGAAATAATATAGAAACTGTTTTTTACACAGGTTCTTCAAATTAGGAAGGGGCAGCCAGAAAGAGTTCTGCAAGACATAGCTGGAGGTCGTGGACTTCGAGTGGTGTCTTCTCTTGTTGCTGAGTTTCACATAAATTTGCTATTTGTCATCCAAGAAGACAGAGAGGAGAAGTAAATACTCCTAAATAGATATTTCCTTGTATTCATCTTCAACTGCAGTTAATTAATGAGGTGATTTGTTCCTAGGCCTTTGAGATATTCAAGAGAAGAAGATGCCTGGATAATTGATATTGGCAAATATATAAGTGAATCAAAGTTTATCCCAAAGGAATTGCCTCTTGACTGTTTAAATCAGGGAGCATCGGGATATAAAAACTTGAGCCCTTCTTGTAAGCTTTTTGTACTGAATTTTCTGTGTGATGAGACCCTCTCTACCAAGTAAGTACCACATACCACTTTTGCTACTACTTGTTGTCGTTGTTATTTTGTATTAATTAATGCTTTACTTTGTCCAGAAAGTTGAGAGATTGCATGGTTGTTAAAACAAAGCATTCTGCCAAAGAAAAAGTTCTTTCTGCAAAAGTAAAGGTTTTGAGTTTGCAGAGTCCTTTTTTCCTCTCTTGTGACATGGTCTTACAGTAATAAACAAAATTTTCCTCTTGTATCATAGGACAAAGAGCTAAAACAAAGTATGAATAATGACATGACTACACCAACTTCTTCCCAAAATGAAGAAGCGGCTGTTAGCGTTGAAGAAAATAAGAATATAATTTCTCAAATAAAGGAGGCAAAGGAAATCGAACATGCAATCATAACTGGTCTGAACAATATGACTGGATATGCCTACATCTTTCAACACTAATTTTTCCCAATCTCTGTATTATCTAATTTTGAATAATGGATGGCTTCACCAACATTCAGAAAATGAAGGAGCCACTGTTAGCGTCGAAGAAAATATGATTTCTCAAATAAAGGAGGCAAAGGAAGTTGAACATGCAACCATAACTGGTCTGAACAATATGACTGAATATATCTACATTTTTCAACACTATTTTCCCCAATCTTTCTGTATCTAATTTTGAATAATGGCATGGCTACACCAACATCTTCAGAAAATGAAGGAGCGGCCCTTAGCATTGAAGAAAATAAGAATACCATTCCTCCAATGGAGGAAGAAAATGAAGTCAAACATGCAGCCATAACTGGTCTGAACAATATAACTTGATATATCCATATCTTTCAGCACTAATTTTTTTAATCTTTTCCATATTATCTAATTTGAATAATGACATAGTTACACATGTTTTTAGAAAATGAAGGAGTGGAACTTAACATTGATGAAAATAAGAATGTCCTTTCACAAATAAAGGAGGCAAAGGAAGTCGAACATGCAGCCATAACTGGTCTGAACAATATGAATTGATATCTACATCTCTCACCACCTTTTTTCTTCAATCTTTTCTGTATTATCTGATTTTGAATAATGACACGGCTCACCGAATTTTTCAGAAAATGAAGTAGTGGGCCTTAGCATTGAAGAAAATAAGAATATAATTTCTCGAAAAAAGGAGGCAAAGGAAGTCAAGCGTGCAGCCATAACTGGTCTGAAATATATGACTGGATATATCTACTTCTTTCATCACTTGTTTTTATGTATTATCTAATTTTGCGTGTTTTATGTAGTTTAATTCTCTGCATATATTTTTCAAAGTTTACCTTGAAATTGTATTCAACAAATGTTCTATGTCGATTTATACTCCATATATGGACATTTACATCATAGAGTTCCTATTGTGACATACAGGGGGCGGATAAAAAAAAACAAGTTATTGGGATCATTTTAACCTTAAATCACTAGTTTTAAATTTCAAGCTATGGGTTTATATGTATATATACTAATAAGGTAAATATAGACAACAAGGATTGTCCAAAAGACACTAGTGTCGCATGACACCGGCCATTACACTGTAGATCCGCCTGTGGTGACATGCTCCTATTTCTTTAGTTAAATATAGAAGCAACTAATGTGGGTATTTGTTGCCACAAGCTGAACATGCTACAATGTCTTGAGAAGGGATTTCACTTTAGTATGTTGATAATTTTAATTCATAGCATTATGTGGATAATGTGTGAACACCAAATTTTGGTGCTAACTGTAATTTATAAACACGAATTTGATGTTCTGAAAATACAAACATAGTTGATAAAGGGATTTATCTTTTGTTTTTTCACAATCTCCTGCTCCAATTGCTTATCTTATTTGGTAGTTTGCAAAGAAATTAGTATTCAACTAGTCGTGTGGTGTTAATTTTCTTTTACTTCTCAATTATGTCAACATTAGAGAAGAAGCTGGGAGACACGCTTAGGATCAAGCCTTTCATGCTAGACGAAGGGGCAATATATTGGAAGCTGGATGGCTATTGTAATAACACATCAATAATGCTCCAAGGTTTGCTTGAAATTATTAGATAACAAGATATCCTTCCATTGGTCTGCAATCTAAAATTAGTGACTTGTAATATCATATTTGTATCAGAGGTTGATACTGATAATTTAATGGGGAAGGAAGATGTCATGATGACAAAAGACAAGTGGTTTATGTTTGCTGAAGATGAAGAGAAAATAATAAAAGACCATGCATCCGCAAAGTAAGGAGTTTGACATGCAAATTTATTTTGATGATTCTCTATCTTTTGTAAGGCGCACATGCTTGCTGTTTTGGTGCACGTTTATCACAATGCCATTTGTGGGAAGCCCCGTTTTTTTTAAAAAAATTCTGCAGTAGATCAACCAATTATAGATACAAATTTCGTTTCATGATTGTACAATTTGGTATACTAGTATTGTGTTGCTGCACCTTAGAATAGGTACTGCATCTTTTTACACTCAATGTGCCCTTGTGGACTCATCTTGTAGAAAAAGACTAGTCCAATGCCTGTGCTTTGTGGCAAGGAGGAACTAAAAAAACCAGTGCCTCTTTGTGATATCAGGAAACTCGGGGGATGAAAACAAACTAAACCAGTAGTTTATGCACGAATTTAGAAAATTTGGTGGACGTAAACATATTTAAAGCAAGGGTCTATGTGGGATTTGGTATAGAAGCAAAGGAGGCTGGAAAGGTCTAAAACCCAATAGGTATGAACAGGTCTAGCCAGGGCAAGTAGAGTTTGAAAGCAATCTTGGGATGCATATTTAGGAGAAAGAGCACCGGTTTAGATAGATTCACGGGGCAGGCTAGTAAGGAGCTAGTATGTTGACAAGGTAAAGTCGTAAGACTAGGTATAGCTAAATCTGAGAGGGATGCTAGTAAAGTCGTGGGTAGGCTAGGGTAAGCTACTAGGCTTTCAAGGAAGAAGGGAATAGGCTTTTGAAGTATGGATAAGATAAGCACGATGGCTTATGGCGGGTAATTTAAGTGGCGATGGAGGAGGATTTTATGAGCTGATATGGTGGGTAATTTTAGTAAAGTGTGACATCACTCACCACGAGTTTTTTTTTTTTTTTTGAAAAGAGAGGTTCTTGCTTGCTGGCTAAGAGCAACTAGCAAGCTACACCCTAGAATTTTCAGCTAGTCTGAAAAATTATGGTGCCAACATCTGAATACATCATGCACACAGACTTATATCATCAACTTCATAGCCTTGTTACAGCCAGATTTGCTTGGCATTACTTTCATTAATTAACAATGTTTTATTACTCATTATTGTTTTTTTACTTATTTCCTCTTCTTATCTGATAATTTCGACAAGCTTACTAATGTGACCCTTGTATTCTTAACCTGCACGTAGTAGTAGAAATAGTTATGAACTTGTGGTTGCCACAGTTATCATCACTAACAATCCATCTGGTTGTAAATGATCAATATAGGTCTAAACATCAGAGAAAACATACCCGAGAAAAGGAAAGAATGACAAGCTGGAGCTAGGTCTGGGTGTGGTGGCAGATGCTGATGGCTAAACATACCCAGGTATAGTTGTCTTACTGATCTTAAATCTTCTTTTGGGAGGACTTACTGATCTTTAGTCTCTACGTGCATTTACCCCATTTCCATTTATTAAGAGCATCGATACCAGTTTAGGAATGATTATTTATTTGTTTGGGATTTAGGATGCTGGGTTTCATTTATAATTGTTGGCCGTTGGCCTACACTAGCAACTGTTAGAATGAGAGAATGAGTGCTCTATTATTCCAAACCCTAGAAGGGTGGTAATATAGTAGGGTACATGGGCCTCTAGATGGGCCTGATACATGGGCTCACACACATACCCAACACTTCGCATCTGAACTACCGCGCAAGTGAGTTTGAGATCGGTGAAGAAAGAGAACACACAGGCCAACCTTCGCAGCCTCAAAGACTAGCCACTAATGATGTTGAGGCTGGAACGGAACTCGAGGAAGGTCGGGAGGCGATCCTCAGCGAAGATGTCGCAACCGGGAGGTGGTCGGGACGTGGAGAACCCGAATATCGCCGATGGCGACTTGCCGCGAACGGCGCAAGTCGATCTCCACATGCTTGGTCCGCCGTGCTGAACAGGGTTGGTGGAGAGATACACCGCTACCGACGTTGTCGCGAGACGAAGCGTGTTCGGCGAAGCGGTCGCGAAGCTCACCAGAGCTGCCGGTTGTGAAGCCTCCGCCACACCGCTGGCGACAAGACGATACTCCCCAAGACTGAATGGAGACAACCGGCCGCCGCTGACGATCAGAGACAAGGTTCTTGGCCAAGAAGACGGCGTGGCCGAGAGTGGAAGCGGCGAGTGTCCGGACACCCGGCCGGTCGGCGTCGGTGTAGACGACGAGGTCATGGATAAGACCGTGGAGAAGGTGCCGGTCAACGTGCGGTTACGGAGGGCGGAGGATCTCTTGGCCTAGATGAGGCGCGGCTCCGGGATCATGCATATGAAGACCAGACATCATTGAATCGCATAGGTGATGTCCCCGTGAAGGTGAGGTATTGCAGGCACCCGAAGGCTCTCAGAGGCGCAGGTCAAGAATCTGGGGACCTCACCTCCGGATACCTTGGCTCAGGTGTCAATCTGGGCGAGCAAGGGTTGCGCAAGTGAATCCTACCCGCCTAGGATATCGAGAGCATATTGCCGCCGCGAGGAGAAGCTTGGGAAGGACGGGCTCAACAAAGGACACCCAAGAAGTGGTGGAGCACACCAAGGTCCTTCATAGCAAACTCCTGCTGCAGAGAGGTGATGATGCGCTGAAGCAAGTGCTGACTGGAGGCTGTGAGCACAATATCATCCACATAGAGCAGCAGATATGCAGTCTCATCCCCGCAGAGGTAGACGAACAGAGAAGTGTCTGACTTGGCCTCAGTGAAACCCAAAGTCACCAGGAATGTGGCAAACCGAGAGTACCAAGCCCGGCGAGCTCGCTCAAGCCGTAGAGAGACTTATTGAGCCAGCAGACCATCTCGTATGCAGCCGGATCCTAAACCCCGCCACTGGCCGCAGAGATCGTCTTCGCCGGTCAGTGCCATCTAAACGCATTCTTCACATCCGGTGATGCATAGGCGAGAGAGCGGAGAAGCGCCAAATGGAGAATCTGGCTTGATCAGAAAGGTGCTTCACCACTGGGCTGAAAGTCTCATCATAATCCACGCCGCATGTGTGTGAAGCCCGGAGAACCCAATGAGCCTTGTAGCGATCGAGGGTACCATCCGCCGCCGCTTATGTGTCCAAATCCACTTGCCAGTGACCACGTTGCAACCAGACGGACGCGCACCGTGTCCCATGTCCGGTTGGCAAGAAGGTCACAGATTTTCCATCATGGCGCCAAAGAGGATTCGCCAGCGCCACAGACGGAAGAGGGTATGGAGAGATCCGCGGCTCGGCGGCAGCGAGAGAGATCCTAGGACGAAGAACACGGCCGCTGTCAGCGTCACCATGGGGTGAATATGATGAGGTCCCGATGAGGAAAGCGAGCGGTACACCGACAAATTGTCGAGAAAGGCTGGCTTGGCGGCAAAGGCGTTCCGGCGGAGAGACACCGCCACGGTGTTTGCGGCGGCGGTAGGGCGCCGGGCGGCGATGGTAGACGCCAAGACGGGCCGGGCGAAGGCAGGGAGGCGCCGAGGCGACGGAACTTCCGAGGTCGTAGCGTGGCGCATCGCGACCACCGGGCGCGGCCCGGCGTGAGAGCGCCGCCAATGATGTCGATGGCGTGGTTGGCGCCGACGACGGTGGTAAACAAGACGGCCGGGCGTGGCGTGGGAGGTTTGAGACGGTGCCACGGGGTGCCAAGATGGCGCAATGGGAAGCGGCGAAGGCCATGGGCCCAATGGGAACGTGTCACAAGATCAGAAAACACGCCGCGGAGAACTCGCAGAAGACTCAGACAAGTGGGTCGAACCACCGGTCGGGCGGAAATGGACTCACCGAGGTCGGGCTGGGGTGGAGGTGGTGGAGAAGGAATCGACTCGTCGAAAACAACGTGTCGGAGACGAGGATCCGGACGGCATGAGGTCAGCAGTGGTACCTTGCGGTCGTGAGTAACCAAGGAACACACAACGAGTCGAGCGGTGTCACCGTGGGGAGGCATGGCGGAGGTGTTAGGGGGTAACACGCACACCAAGACACGGAGGTGATCGAAGCGGCGAGGGTATCAAGAGAAAGCGTGGTGCTGAGTGGGAAGGGGAAGCGATGAAGGGTGGCGGTTGAAAGCGGTAGTAGCAGCTGGAGACTCTTCGCCCAAAAGCGAAAGTGAGAGAAGCTCGAAATGGGGGCGAGCATGACATCGCTGGTGGTGCGAATCATCCATCTCGACCTTTGCCGATTCGGAGGAGGTATAGGGGACAGGACATGCGCACTGGACACCGCGAGAGGAAGAAGGAGCGGAGGCGTTGTTGTCGAACTCACTCCAGTTGTCACACCGGACGGCCTTAATGGCGAGGCCGAACCGAGTAGACACCTGCGAAGAAGTGGGAGATCGTGGTGAAAGCCTCGGACTTAGCGCATAAAGGAAAAGTCCAAGAGTAATGAGAGAAATCATCAACCATCACCAGATAGTACTTATAGCCGTAAATGCCGAAGTATGTGAGAAGTCCACAGTCACAAAGTGAACAAGATCAAAAATATGAGCCGCGTGTGAAGAAGAGGTAGGAAAAGGAAGTCTAACATGACGCCCATTGTGCACGCAAGATGACAAAGATGCTCATCAAGAGTCTAGTACAAGTAACATCCGTACTACGACTAAGCCGAGCTAAAACGTCCGCCGGGGGGGCTACGGCGGTGCTGTAGTGGAAGAAGTAGTGGCGGCGAAAGCAAAGCAGACGAAAAAAGTGGAAGGTGATGCAATGGAAGAAGGAAGTCAAGAGTAAAGGGGCCCTGTCGTCACATCGGAGAGTGGACGCCGGAAGCCAAATCACAAGAAGACCGAAGAGTCAAATTCGACGTAACGAGGAATTGTCATTGTAAATTGGCTAATAGAAAGAAGGTTATGAACTATGTTCAAAGAACAAGAACATTGGGAAGACGAAAAGGACCATGGCTCGTGACCCCAACTGAAGTGACAGTGAAGACAAGAACCATTGCCGACCATGATGGAAGAGGCGGGAAGGACGGGAGGTCGGATGGAGGAAAGTATACCAGGCGTCCGTGCGCGTGGCAGGTGAGGCACTGAGTCACCACCCGATCCGGTATTGATCGCGGTGTCACCCATGGTGCTTTGAAGGATCGAGCGAAGGCTCGGTCCCACTTCCGGCAGTTGTGTAGAGAGGCGCGGCAGACCGCGAGCCTGTGCCGGGCAAGGAGGGTGCAAGCGCCAATGAGAGAGAGCCCCAGCCGAACATGGCCAGAGGTCGGGCCGAGGTCGAGGTCCCCGCTGGCTCGGAAAGGCCACATCGAGACGCGCCCGACCACGGGTCATGGCGATGGCCAGCATGCACCACAGCAGAGGTAGGGTGCTCCCGCGACCGGCACCACCCCGCCTCCTCGGCGACGACGCCCATCACACGCTTCTCCACCTCCCCGCTGGTCGGGAGGAGGATCGAGCGTCGGTAGGCGGTGGGGCGGTAGTGCTCGCGGAGCGCGACGAGGCCGTAGGCGATAAGACCCCGGGCGTAGCCTCGTGATCTCTCCAGACAAGATCGCCCGAAACCCGCAGGGAAGGAGGAAGGGCGCCGCCGGGCGATCCATGTCCGCAGCGGCCGGTTGCCGCTGAGGCCCCGCAGACATCGAGGACCAGATCCGGCCCACCGCCACCAAGGTCGTGAAGAGCATCGGCTTATGTCCTTCATCCCGGCAAGAAGATTCACCAACGGAGAGGTCACCCCGCTGGCGGGGAAGGTCGCCGAGCCGGAGGCGCGAACCTCGGCGTTGCTGGCGAATCGACCTCGAGGCTACCAGTTCGACGCAAGAAGGCCACCGTGGTTCGGACGATGTCCCGGAGATCGGCGGTAGGTCCCAACGATCCAGATAGCATGACAATTGCCGAGACGCCGCCACGCCAGTGGACCGAGCCGCGATCGGGCGGTCGAGGTGACGGGTCGCCCAGTCGAAGCGTGCGGCGGAGGTGAGAGGACAGTGTCCCGCCGCCGCAGGAGGACGACGCGGTCGAGGACGACGACCAGGTTCGGATGTTTCGACGCCGCCACTGGAGCGAGTGGGGCGACCATCGTGACGGCCGGATCCGGCCGGAGAACGCCGGAAAGGCGGGCGGGAGTGGGAGGAGGTGGCAATTTCGGCAGTAGTCGAAGGATGGTCATGGCGGCGGAACGGAGGAGGTGGAGCTTCGCCGCTGCTCTGGCGAAAGCAATAGCATCGCCATGGCGCAAGGCCACACTCCCAAACAAGCAGGCGGTACAAGACGCGCTGAGCCGCCGCTGCCTTAGACTTGGCGGGCGAGGAGTATGCCGGCGAGATGGAGTTCGCCACGGCGAAGCGTTGCTGCCGCGATGTCGGGCGCAAGGAAGGGATCACGGAGCAGGCGTAAGGCGAGGCATGGCGGCGGCAAGGGCACGGGCACGGCCAAAGATTTCAGTCGCGACCACCACCGGAATGAGGCGGCGGTAGCATGGCGGTTTCATGGCGGCAGAACAAGGCTGGCGGCGCGGCGACCGCACGGCCTCGACGGCGCTGCCTCGGCGGCGCTGGCCGGCGGGGGTTTACCTGCAGCCTCCCATGGGCGTTTGTGAGGCAATGGCGGGCGCCGCCAGCAAGGCCATGGAGAGGCGGCGGAGGAGTGAGAGCCAGCGGGCGCCAGCGGAGCGCCGGCATGGAGAGAAGGGCGGGTGAGGTCGAGTGAGTAGCGGGCGCCAGCGGCAAGCCACAAGCGGGCGGCAGCCGGGCGCCCCACGCTGAAAGCCAAGGCACAAGGCTTGTGGCACACAAGGCAAGCAGTGGAGTGAGAGGACGGCATGAGGATTTGAGAAGAGGAGGAGGAGAGGAAGAAGAGGAGGTGGGGAAGGGGGGCCATGGCGGCATGGCGGCGGCTGGCTCAAGGGCAGAGGAGGAGAGAAGAGGAGAGGAAGGCCGATACCATGTTAGAACGAGAGAATGAGTGCTTTATTATTCCAAACCCTAGAAGGGTGGTAATATAGTAGAGTACATGGGCCTCTAGATGGGTCTGATACATGGGCTCACACACATACTCCAACAACAACCTTCCTTTTCATTGAATATATTATGGGCCCGGCCCAGTCGTCAGCAGTGCCACTGGTACCTGTGAGTGGTTTTGTTCGCGTGGGGGTACTGTTCATGCGTCCTTTGTTTTGGTGTTAGCCAAATTGGTTACGATCCTCATGGTCATTCTTGTCAAGAACATTGCCAAGAAATTAGGACAGGCTGGAGAACAATAAATTGGGATTGCCGTGATTGGAGGAAGCTATGGTGGATAAAAATGGCGAGGGTTTGAGATCAACACTGCAGGGCCAGATCATGGTGGATAAGAACGATGAGGCTTGAAGGTTAACACAAGAATGCCATGGTTGATAAGAATAACGAGTACTTAAAGGTCTACATGAGCATGCTAGCTCAGGTTTGGCCGGTCCGCCGGTGGCTGGGCGTGAACGCGGTTATGATGAGGCGACACATGGCGTTCAGCCCACCTCACAGCAAGGCTGGCACCTACCAACATGGGCATTGGCAAAGTGTCATCAGTGCCCTAAGGGGGTTCACGTGATGTGATGCCAATGTAGACAACAACAAGATGCAACTAAGCATGACGATATTTGCTGGGAAATGTCATTGGCGACAACTATAGCCATGGCCACTGCACAACAACTTGAGGTCGAGCTGTATGTCTAGGAAGGGTGTAATGTCATGGGGCAGACCTATGGGTTCGAGTGTTCAACCCAGTTGTAAACAGTACGATGGACACTATAGTAATGCGGTGTCGTTCACACGATGGGTACTATGCAACGTGGTATTGTTCATACTGTGGCAGATTTAAGATTTTATCTTTTCGAGTGTCACATCAAGCCATGTTGCAAATGTCATTTACCACTTGCAGCCCTTCCACGGCCCCACGCTAAGTATCACTTCTCGGTTGTGCACGAATCACGATGTGCTTGCCTCTAGGAGTCGAGTTACGTTGCGCCGCCACTCCAGCCCTCCACTACCGAATAGTTTTCTTTGTCCAGATTTTCATATAAATTAATAGTCTTAGCTTCTCAATACTCCCTCTTATTTAGGGTGTATAGTTTTTTGCGTGTAGTTCCAAAATATATGGCGCGCGACTAGCTTTTGTTGGAAGTAAAAGCTAAGGTTTTGAGTACTGAACTCAGTAGTATATTTCTATTATTAAAAGAGTTACAAGATTTCTAAAGCTAAAACATATTTATAGGCAAGCTGAATCGACCTGTCCTTGGAGGAGTACAAATTCAACTTGACTACTAGCTGTCTAATACTACTATATTAAGTAAATGTGCACCAGAATCGAATGACCCACAATACCAAATTAGCTATGAGTTATTCACACTATGCATTCACACACACACAAGGATTATTTAATTTCTAACAAATCTCCTCTAATCCTTAAGTGTCAATCTTGTGGCTATCTTGGTCATCCCAATTCTTGTACGAAGATCTTGAATCGACTACCAAGTGCCTTTGTTTGATGTCGCCTAATGATCTTGATCTTGATGAAGTTGGCAATGATGCTTCCATCTTCCATCTTTCTCTGGACGCATGAAGCTTAACATCAATGTGTTTGCTTCTTTCATGGAAGACAGGATTTTGGATTAAAGCTAGGCAGACTTGTTGTCTATCTTCACCGCCGATGTCGACTTCCTCTCTTGAATTCACCAAGCAACCGAGCCAACCATATTCCTTGTGCGACAGTAGTTGAGGCGGCGATATACTCTGCTTTAGAAGATGAAAGAGCTACAACCTTTTGCTTGATTGATTGCCAACATACCAAGCTTGAGCCATAGAAGAATACAATCCCTGTTGTGCTCTTCCTTGTGTCAATATCACCGGCGAGGTCGCTATCGTCAGAGCTAACCAAATTGTCTCCCTCAATCTCCTCTTGTAGTGTATGCCGTAGTCAATTGTTTCGGCGATGTAGGGAAGAATGCGCTTCACTGCCACCATATGCTCTTCTGTCGGATGCTCCACAAATCTGCTCACATAGCCCACCGCGAATGTCAAGTCTAGCCGTGTGTGGACAAGGTATTGCAGGCTTCCAATCAGTCGTCGGTAGTGTGTAGCGTCGACCTCCGGTGCGGTGCTGTTGCGGCTAAGTTTGAGCCGCTTCTCCATTGGAGTGGAGGTAGGCTTGCAGTCGTGCATTCCGCCCATCTCCAAGATGTGTTTGGCATAGTGCGCCTAACAAAGTGAGATGCAACCATTATCTTGCTGGATCTTGATCCCAAGGTAGAAGGAGAGTAGACCAAGGTCGCTCATCTTGAATCTCGCCTTCATTTCCTCCTTTAATCGCCCAATTTCACCGACGGATGATCCTGTGATGACCAAGTCATCCACATAGACTCCGATCAATGTAATGGTGCCACCTCTTCCCGTCGGTACATGGCGTGCTCGTTTTGCTTTGTTCAAAGCCAGCGACTTCAATGTATTATCCAAATTTTGGTATTCCAGCGCGCGTGATTGCCGCAAACCGTAGAGGCCTTCCACAACCGCAACACCTTTTCCTCTCGCACCGCAACAACGAATCCGGGCGGTTGTTTGACATAGACTTCCTCCGAAGATCGCTGGCTGAGGAAGGCCGATTTCACGCCCATGTGGTGGACGGGCCACCCTCCTTGGCGCCTAACGCCAAGAATAGCCGAATCAGAGTCCATTCGCGAACAAAGCGCGAATACCTCCTCAAAGTCAATCCCTGGCTGCTGGACAAATCCTTTGGCAACGAGGCGAGCCTTGTGCTTGATCACTTTTCCTACTTCGTTCTTTTTACCTTGAACACCCACTTGAGCCCAATTGGCCGATGTCCATGCGGCAAATCAACCAACTCCCAGGTCCTATTTTCCTCCACGGACTTCATCTCCTCTTTCATAGCTTCCCTCCACACCTCATCATGGTTTGCTTTAGCGAAAGATGTTGGCTCACCAGTGCAACCAAGATGTAGCTCTAAGATCCTCCGTGTCACGCAATGCGTGTCTGGCGGGAAAAAGATTGTCGCCAAGAGATTGTCCATGGCGCGGTAGTGCACCTGGAGTATCTCCATGGTATGCATCGGCGGAGCTGCTGCTGAACAATGGTGCCACGAACTCGGGCGCGTGGGTGGAGGAAGACCCGTCTCTTGGAGGTGTTGTAGAGCTTGCCGGAGGTGTAGCATGTTCGGCAGATCCTGGTTCTCCTGGGATGTGTACATGGGACACCCCATACTCCACCGTGAAGTCATTTGGTGCGGCGTCTCCGGTAGCTTCTTCCTCCCAATTCCAACCTGCGGCCTGGTCGAATATCACGTCGCGAGAGACATGGACACGCTTGGTACTAGGGTCCAATACCCGATATGCCACCGTGCCGGGTTCGTACCCGATGAAGACCATTGGGGTGCTTCGGTCATCAAGCTTGTGCAGGTTTGGCCGTACATCCTTGACGTACGCCAAACACCTAAAGGTGCGCAAGAAGCTCACTACTGGCTTTTCTCCATGCCAAGCCTCATATAGCGTCATGCCTTTTGAGTGCTTTTGTTGTGGCACGGTTGAGCCGATAGACCGCCAGGCTTATCGCCTCCCCAATACTCTCACCGGCATCTTCCTCTGCTTTGAGCGGTCGCGTGCAAAGGGCAATTATCGCCCGATTCGCCGCCAACCACACCATTCTGTTGTGGCGCATAAAGGGCAGTGAATTGACGATCCATCCCTTGAGCCTCGCAATGGCGCGCAAATTCAACATAAGTGAATTCGCCGCCATTATCGATCATGGAGGATCTTCACTTTCTCCGCGACTTGACCTCTCGCCGCCACCGGATCTTCTTGATTGCGATTGCGCGTCGCTTTTGATTGCTAGGGAGTCAGAGCCACATATAGCGGCTAGCATCGTCCACTAGTAGTAGGAAGTAGCGACGACCGTCGGGTGTTGGAGGCGAGATTGGACCACACAAGTCGCCATGGACGAGGTCGAGCAACTCCTTTGCTCTATGCTTGGCTTGACGAGGGAATGGTGTGCGATGATGCTTGGTGATGACACGTGTCGCAGAGTTGCTCAACATGGTCAATCTGTGGTAGCCCGCTAACCATGCCTTGCTGGGCCATCTGACGAAGAGCATCAAAGCTGATATGGCCAAAGCGAGCACGCCAAAGCCAGGCCTTTTCGTTTTGCGCGGTAAGGTAGACTGGACGGGCAATCTCCAACCGTAGCACATAGAGTCTGTTGCGGCCCCTGCTCACCCTAGCAAGAAGACGATGATGTCGATCCCAGATCTTGAGAACACCATCTTCAATTAGCACCTTTGAGCCATTCTCGTCCAATTGTCCTATGCTTACGATGTTCTTTAACCGTGGGATGTAATAGACACCGGTCAGTGCTTGGTGCTCTCCGTGCTTGTTGGAGAAGAGGATGGCTCCACAACCATGGATGTCGACGATCGACCGTCGCCGAATCTAATCGGCGTGCAAGCACAAAGACGGCCAAGCTTAGCAAAGACATCGCCGTGGTCTGTCATGTGATTCGTCATACGTGTCGAGGTACCACTCATGATTTCCTTCTACTTTGGCCTCAGGAATGATCGCACCGCCGCTTCCTCCAAATGGATTTGCCCGGCAAGACTCGGGGCGCACATCGCGCGCGCACGTTTGAGCCATCGGCGCAGCCCATCATCGCCCTCCTCACCCTTTGCCAGCGCGCTTGTTCTTCTTTGGTTGGCGACAATATCCGCCCAATGGACATACGCCACAATTGTGACACTTGTCACGAGTGGCGCCTCGCACCATCCCTTGTGTTGCCTTTGTTGGCACCTCCTTCGAGGGTGCGAGATCGCCGACCGCCGCTGGCCTTGGCCGACCGAGAGGCACTATCCTCTCGCTGGCGCTTTTCCAACGTATAGCCATCGGGTCCTCCGTGAGAAGCGCTTTGCTACCCGCCATCTCGCGGTTCGATCGGCTCCGCTGATCCTCGCAGCTTTTAGTCTACCACCACCTCCTTAATCGACAACGCCGAGATCGAGTAGTCTCGATAGCTAGAGCAATCCGCGCGATTTGGGATTTAACAATGCGCAAAAATTTCTACTACCTTTGACTCATCAATCACCTCTCCGAAGGCGGCCGAGCGGCGACGAGACCGCAGACAGACGGCGCGAAATCGTCGATGGACTCACCATCCCGAAACGAGATCGCCTTGAACTCCTTCCGTAACTGTTGTGCCTTGGCCTTCCGGACGGGGTTGCCGCCAACACGCATTGTCCGTATCGCATCCCAGGCCTCCTTGGCGGTAGGCTTGACGGCGAGTATGGACAGCATGTCCGCGGGCACGGCACGAAGAATAGCTTCCATCGCTATGCGATCTTCTTGAAACTCGACGTCGCCGAGCTCCACCGCCTCCCAGAGTCCTCGGGCTTGTAGCATCACCTTCATCAGCAGGCTCCACTCTTCGTAGTTGGCCCTTGTGAGCGTCGGATAGCTCGCTGGTCCACCGACCTCCCTAACCGGCCGATGAACGACGACGTCACGAACACTGTCATTACGGTGCCGTTGTAGCCGACGCTCATGCCGTGGCGGCGTCCTGGACACCCTACCATGCTACCGCTGCTGCTCCGCCATGGCACAACATAGCCCTTAGCTTTGCTGTCCTTAGAACCTGGGCTCTGATACCAAATGTTGGAAGTAAAAGCTAAGGTTTTGAGTGCTGAACTCAGTAGTATATTTGTGTTATTGAAAGAGTTACAAGATTTATAAAGCTAGTACATATTTATAGGCAAGCTGAACCGACCTGCCTTTGGAGGAGTACAAATTCAACTTGACTACTGGCTGTCTAATACTACTATATTAAGTAAATGCAACAGAATCAATGTTTCGCAATACCAATTTAGCTATGAGCTGTTCACACTATGCATTCACACACACACAAGGATTATTTAATTTCTAACAGCTTTTGCATTCATTTCTTCCGTATTGTCCCAACTGTCCTCCCCACAATAAAATCCGGCCTCTCACATCCCTCGCATGCACGCAGTCATGCCTCCTCGTCCCTGCAACCCTGCATGCAGTTCCAAATTTCTATTTATTCTCTCTCCTATCCGGCTCCCCCCGGTATGCCTCCAGACTTCCGCAGCCGTGCCTATATTATTAGTTCTGGCCGCATGCAGGTCCGCGGGCGAGTCGCATTGGGCCATTCCACGCAGCGGCCCGCGGGATAACGAGGAGCCGCGGCGATTTATGTGATTCATGACTACAGTAACACGTATTGGTCTTGGTGAAAAATATTAGGCACCCCATGTAACGGAATGGAGGGAGTATTTTCATATAGCAAGCATGTGAAAT
Source organism: Raddia guianensis (assembly GCA_036346415.1). Lineage (NCBI taxonomy): Eukaryota > Viridiplantae > Streptophyta > Magnoliopsida > Poales > Poaceae > Raddia > Raddia guianensis. The sequence continues at coordinate 22,967,045 of CM070535.1, forward strand.
TGTCCTCACGAGTTATTAGAAAAATGAGTAAATTACATTACATGTCTCTAAACTTGTTCCGTCGTTCCAAATAGGTCCCGAACTTATGAAACCAGATATTTGGATCCTCGAACTTGCCCATCTATCTCAATTAGGTTCAAGAGTGGTATCTCAAGGACGGTTTGGTGATGTGGACCGCCATGTCACCATGGACGTGGCCCTATTTTTCTTCTTTCTACACCTCATGCCCTTCTCTCTCCTTAGTCCCCACTCTCTATCTCCTTGCCTCCACTAGCATCGTCCCAATTCCCCGCCGCCGTGGAGCATCCACGACTCCAACTTTGCCAACGAGCTTCTCCCTGTCTGCGCATCGCCAATCCCGCTGTACGGGACCATGGCCTGCACATCTCGCCGTGGCACACACAGAGCAAAGAGCAAAGAGGGAGGGAAACATGTCGGCGGCGCTTTACTAGTGAAGGCAAGACAGCAGGGAGGGAGGGCGTGGCAAGGCTACCATGGCCGAGGATAGGCATTCGGGATCCGGGGTGCCGACGTTGCGGATTCGGGGAGACAAGGCACAGATTTGGCGCAGCATCGCTGATCCAAGGCGACGAGGGGTGAGGACGATAGCGGCTCACCTGTGCGCCGAGCTGTATCTAGGACAGTAACGAGGGCTTACTAGGGCGCCAGCTCCTGCAGCGCCGGCCTTGTCCTCTAGAAGCAGCTATCGCGCATGTCCTCCACCGCCTCTACGAGCTCCTCCAAGCCGCGTCGCTCCGAGCTTCAGCCCCTCCCCCCTCTTCGGTTGATGGTGGTAGTGCATAGGATGTCTCATCGACAGAAGCCAAAGCGGCTGCGGTGTAGGTGGTCAGGAGGAGCAGGGGAAGGAAGAACAGTAAGCATTGCGCTTGCCCAACGTTGCCAGCTCGCCGGCGCACTATCTAGGCTACAACCATGCCTAGCACAACCTGCCTCATGCCACCGTGCTTTCTGTCTATGGCTACCGTCCTCCTTTGGGCGCCACTCCAGGTAGTGGCCAATTCCTGCTCGCCTTTAGCCGCCGTAGCGGTGTCACTCCAACAACCAAGCATAAAGGCGGTGCGGACAGGCCATCCTTCTCTGCTTCTTTGTGGTAGAGAGGGCAAGAGAGAGAGGCATGTGGACAGAGAGGAGATAGAAATAGGAGTGAGAAGTGCCATGTAAAAAATAAATAAAAGCAAAATGCCACATTCATCAAACCGTCCTCTAGATACCGCCTTGGACCTAGGCGAAAAGGTTTCACAAGTTCGAGGACCTGAATATCCTTTATAAGTTCGGGACCTAAGCGAAATAGGGAGACAAATTTACGGACCTATGGTGTAATTTACTCTAGAAAAATTCCTTCCTGGTGAGTGACTAGCAAAGGTAGAATACCGCACGACTCAAAGGTGCTAACTAAAGTCTTGAGGGACGCAAAGGTGACAAGTTCATAGTTACAGTGGTTGAGATGCAAGAGGTGGTTGCGCTATCGTATTTTTTTCTAGGACTTGGATACGGATATGAATATCTACAAAAGAAATACATGCCAACTTGAATACATCGTAGTAACTCCGAAAACTATACTGTATTGCAATCCTCAATGAGCTGGTTTAGCTTGTTTTTACCACATCTAATAGTTCCCTTTGGTCGGTTTGAAATTTGAATATCAAAACAGTCACTTGGTACTCCACTACTCCAATGAGGTGTACACTATAACCTTTAGAGAGGATTTGAGGAGACTATTTGTAGGATGGCTTTGGATAGTTATATATACAATATCATTCAATATGGGCCACTATGGGCCTTGACCTTTATGGGCCTAGATATATCCTTAACACCCCCTTCAAACTCAAGCGGAAAGAAGAGGAAACACCAAGGGCATGTTTGGTTGGTGACATATATTGCCACAACTAATGTTATGCAAGTGTGGCGATCTACACTTTTGTGCCGAAAAAATTAGGCGCCACACTTGTGGCAAAGTTAGGCAAAAAACCGAGTTTATGGCGTGTGTGACAGCTAGCTAGAAAAGTGTGGCAAGCCACACAACTGTGTCACACACGAAACACCTCCCAAAGAAATTGTGGCGCTCCTAATGTTGGGCATGGCAATGTTAGTCATGAACCAAATAGGCCCTAAATTTGTGTAGATGAAGACGTTCTCGAGTTTGTGCTTTAGTAAAAAAGTCCACAACTTGCAGTTCTGATGACAATGAGAACGAGTGAAGGAAGCATCAACACTAATATGCTTTTTAAGTTTATGCTTCATAGGATTATTAGCAATTTGTATAGCTCCAGTGTTATCGCACAAAAGAGGTGTGGGAGTATCACAAGGTATTCCAAAATCACCTAACAATCATCAAAGCCATACAATCTCTGATGTGGTAGTAGCAAGTGCTCGAAGTTTTGCTTCCGTGCTTGATCAAGATACAACAATTTAGTGTTACCACACAAAAGAGGTGTGGGAGTATCACAAGGCACTCCAAAATTGGCTAACAACCATCGATACCATACAATCTCTGATGAATAAGTTCTGCTTCTATGCTTGATTGAGATACAACAGTTTGCTTCTTAGATTTCCATGTAAGAGGAGAAGTGCCAAGAACACAATAGCTAGTAATAGAACGACGATATGTCGGGTCACCCACCCAAGTGGAATCCGAGTAAGCATAAAGCTAAAGCGGACTCGAACGAGAATAAAAAAAGCGACAATGTCCCCTGCAAATAGTGTAGCACTCGAAGCAAATAACCAAAATGAATGGAAGTAGGAGCATTAACAAATTGACTTAAAATATGAACTGCATGGGCAATGTCAGGTCTTGTAACAATTTAATATACTAGACTATCCACAAGATGTCAATATCGAGAAGAATCCTCAAAGGGCGTGCCATCATTAGGACAAAGCTACAAATGAAGGTACATAGGTGTTGCAGTCGTTCAATTATCAATTTTGCCAGAGCAAAAAATAAAATCATGTACGCACTTGAATTGAGAAAGATAGTACCCCTTTTCTGAATTGACAACCTCAATTCTTAAGAAATAGCTGAGAGGGCCCAAATCTGACATCGTAAATTGCTTACTAAGTTGCTTCTTGACGTAAGTAATATGATCCATGTCGTCCCTAGTGATTAGCATACCATCAACATAGAGAAGAAGTATGACCACGTGGTGACAGGTGAATAAATAGGGCTAGATCATGATCACTAGGTGAAAACCAATTGACCTATCATAGAAGCAAACCGCGCAAACCAAGACCGGGGAGCTTGTTTGAGACCATATAAAGAAGGGTAAAAAGCATACATGCCATTGTAGAGTCATCTTTGAACACAAATGCCACCGTAGAGTCCTTTATATCCTAGACGCCATTATAAACCGAAAAACGTGCATATATGCCATTATTAAGCCGGCGGGATTTATACGAAATGGAAACAATAATACGATATGAAATACAATTTGATGAGCGGGGCCCACATGTCATACTCTCTCCTTTTCTTTCTCCCCATCTCTCTCTCTTTCTCCTGGCGAGCTCTACTCCCGACTCTCCACCAAGCTCCTGTCTTCAGGGAGCTCTGCCTTGACGTCGCCGCCAATCGCAAGAGGAGCCTCGCTGCCCTGCCGCTGCGCTTGCCGTCGACGCCATCTGCCACCGCACGCTTGGAGGAGAGGCGGTTTGGCGAGCTCCTTGCCGACGAAGCGACGAGCTCCTTGGGAGGTGGTCGGCGGCACGGAGGAGGATGCTCACAACACAAGAGAAGGCGGCCGGAGGAGCTCCATCGTCGTTCGGCGCCAGATCTAGAGGAGAGAGGGGATGGCGGGCGACGTTAGGGAGGCGGCGGCGGCGCGTGTACGGGGCCGGCAGTGAGGTAAAGGGACCGGCGGCGGCGTGGGGAGGGAGACGGCCGGCGGCGCAGAGAATGACGCTGGAGAGAAACAAGGACACATAGAGAAGGGGAAGAAGGAAGAAGAAGAGGAGAGATGGGAGGGAGAGTGAAAATGAATAGAAGAGGCCTCATAATGTCATACCGTATTTCATACCGTATTTCTCTGTGTATTTTGTCCAAAACTCTCTCAGTCCTCATAATGGCATCTATGCATGTTTCTTCTGTTTATAATGACGTCTGGGATATAAAGGACTCTACGGTGGCAATCCTGTCTAAAGTGGACTTCACAATGGCATGTGTGCTTTTTACCCTATAAAGAACGTCGAAGGCGACAAACATGACCTGATGGAGCATCAACACTAGGTGGTGGCTGCATATAAACTTCCTAATGCAACTCGCCGTGAAGAAAAGCATTCTGAACATCATATGATAAATAGTCCAAGAGCGAATAGCAGCCACTGCAACAAGAGTACGAAGTGTAGTCATGTGAGCAACAGGAGCATGTGTCTCATCATAGTCACGGCTTTGAGTCGGTTGAATCCCTTGAACCACAAGGCAAGCTTTAAACCGTTCTATCGAGCCATCAAACTTGGTCTTAATTTTGTACACCCATTTACATATTATAGGAGCAACATGTGATGTAGGAGGAACGATGTCCGAAGTGCATGTACGATAAGAGCAGCAAGTTCTTCGGACATAGCAGACTACCACTCAAGGATACCAAATGCCTCATGGAAAACAACATTCACACGGGGAAAACCCAACTTATCAGGAGCCTCGATAGTAGCACGATCATGAAGGTTATACCAACGACCAATTGGTGACTCATCTGAATTAATAGTATCATAAAAAACTAGAGCATTGGGACTGGCCAAAGGAATGATATTGGACGGAAGATCAGATGTGTCTTTGGATCTACAAGTATAGAACTGTGTAAAAGGTGGATGAATAGAACTTGGAAACAGGAGTGGATGTGCTAGAAGGAATGTTTGAAGTAGGAGTCGTGTACAAAGAGTGGATGTAGGTGTGTTAGGAATAGAAACCGGCACAAAAGTATTAGTTTTGGAAGAAAGGGGTGGAAGACAAAGAAGGAAGTGGATTCTACGGGAGAAGATGACGGTTGGGTGGAAGGGTTATGAATGATTGGACGATTCTGATCAAATGTCACATCGCGAAAAATTCGCATGCGACGAGATGAAGGATCATAACAACGATAACACTTATGCTCGAAACTATACCCTAGAAAGACACTCAACCGACTGGGCAGTCAATTTAATCCGTTCACGAGCTGAACGCAAACAGTAGCAAGTACAGCCAAAGACTTGAAGGAACAAAGGAAGAAGTGAGGAGTGTGCGAGCAGTCTCTATAAGATGGCGATGTTTATGCTCAACAACACCATTCTGAGCATGAGCATCAGGACATGAGTGCCGAGGAAGAGTGCCCTCACAAGTAAGAAACTAAGGAAAGGCGGAAGACAAGTACTCGCCGCCAGAGTCAGAACAAAAAACTCAAACAACAGTAGAGAACTCAATGTGCACCATGCTACTTCAAGATGGCGACGACTCCAAGATGGACGGCTCCAAGACGCAGGGCAACGATAGCTGCAAGATGATGTAAATCTGTCGATGGCCAAGGTGGAGGAGGCGGCCGCAGTTGTGGCCGACTGCTGCTTCCCGCTGCATAAGCAAGGTGGCGCTGACGATGAGTGGCGTGGACGGCACTGGTGACGGGTTGTCGACGGCAAGTGGTGCCGATGGCAAAGGAACTGTGATGGCGTCCGAGCTCAAACACCACGATGGTGCGATGCGGACGACGTTGGCAACGAGTTGCGGATGGCGACAGGGCGGTACCGACGCTTGAGCACAAAGACGCGACGGCGCGACGCGAACGACATCGGCGACATGACGGTGCCGACGTCCGAGATTGAGGACGGGGACCGTGCTAGTCGGCGACGGGGTGGTGCAAACCGTGTGCTACGCGGATAGCCGCGATGGCGGTGTGGAGATGGCATTGGGATGGCGTTGTGAAGACAGCCGTGATAGTGGCATGGTTGGAAGCGACGTGGAAAAAAGGAAACAGATCTGATCGTGGATAGGTTAGATTAACCCTAACCCTAATCTTCGCCGTGATACCATGTTACCTTTAGAGAGGATTTGAGAAAGAAGAGATTATCTGTAGGATGGCCTTGGATAGGTTCCTTCGATATGGGTCACTGTGGGCCTAGATATATCCTTAACATACACTACACGAGCCAAAGCCGAAGTTCCCATTTGCTTTTATGGCCGGACACTTTTGAGTAAGGAGTGTAGCAACAGCCAAAGCACACACGATTCACTGAAACTGGCCGCACAACAGTAGAATGGACTAGGCTGGGCTGGGTTGGATATTTAAATGTCTATCTTGTTGCATATCTGACTTTGTATCCATTTAATATCATTGTACTGAATCAAAATGCATATCCAAGAAGAGGAATGAAATCCAACCTTATCCAAATCTTGGGTCCTGCCAGATCGTTCGGGTTTTCACCCCTAGTTGTGGAAATGCTATTCTACAACTTGTCCTTTTGGGTGTCAACAATGCAATTAGGGGTGTAAATTGGAGTATCAAATAATTCTAAAACATTGGTGCATATAATAAAGGGTAGGTTCTACATATTTGCAGATTTTTAACAAGAATTTTCAAGATACAACGATGGGTGGGGATTATGATATAGTGTTCAAAGTATAGTTTCACTGTTTGTAGAATCTTCTCTCTCTCTTTAATGTAATAAACTTATTTGAACCAAATGGAGCCAAATGATCTTTTGTTCTTTTGGCTTTAGATTATTAGGGGCTAAAGCAAAATGTCATATCAAACTATCTATGCTTCTTTTTGTTATGAACCTACAGAGTTGTCTAGTATGAGCAAGGGTCAAACGGATACAACCTCTCTGTGATTTTTAATAATTTTTTTTGCGGGAGTTTCCTCGGAAAAACTGGGGTGTGATGATGATGATTTTGACGTATTAAACTTAGATGTCGAACATATCTCGACTGCATACTTTTTTTTAGAATATTTGGATATGCCGTATGAAAATCGAATTTTCGCTGCATTCTCATTTTTGTGTGACCTAGTTAGCATGGACTCTAGTGGTGGTTAGCAAAAACCGATTCTATGACCAATATATAAGTATTGCGTGCTGTGTACTGATGCCATTATTATTTGGAAATAATATTACTACATAGTCATCATCAAACTACCAGTGTGTTTTGTTTGGTTCTTAGTATTCAGTTCAGCATGGAAGCTGTGATTTTTATTTTTTTTGCCTCGTAAATGTAATACTTATTTGAACTTTGAAAAGATGTCGAACATATTGTCAACTGCATACATTAGTTGTTTGAGAGTATTTGGATATGCTAGATGAAAATCGAATTTATGCTGCATTCTCATTCTCACATGTCACCTAGTTAGCATGGATTCTAGTGGTGGTTGGCAAAAAAAAAAAGAGGTCTTTGACCAATATATAAGTATTGTGTGCTGTGTACTGATGCCATAATTATCTGGAAATAATATTACCACATAGTCATCATCAAAATAACAATGTATTTTGTTTGGCTCTTTGTATTGAGTTCAGCATGGGAGCTGTGAAAATTTTGCTGATAATTTTTTTTGGCAGGTGAATAAACTGACCAGAGTACTACCAGACAGCGTTTGTAGAGGCCATACAAAGTTTTTTTTTCTATAGAAAGTTACACTACTACAGTGGAACCAACCGTTTTTGAAGATGAAGTCACAGCATCTGAATCAGAAACTTGTGACATGTTTTGTTCGGATGGCAAGGCAATAGGCAATAGGCTTTTGTAATACCTTTGCAGTTTCATAGATGCTCTGAAATTGACCGAAAGAACTCGGTATATTCTGTTTCATGGCTTGAATTTGATACATTCAATTATCACCATTGTTTGTTCGGTTGTTATTTTATAGAAACAAATCGCTAACGATATTGATCACCTTTCTTTTTCCTCGGTTAAGAACTTTAGATGCTTTTTTGTACCTATGGGGCCTCAGTTGGCTCTCAGGTTAGCAGATTTCCAGAAAGCTTTCAAGCACGGAAATTGCTTCGGTTTTCAAGAAACAACCATAATGAGATATTGAAAAATCTAGTGGGTTGCGTATGGTTTGCTATATTGTTTGCATTGGAGCTTCCATATTCTATGCCAATACTTATACCTTGTTAATTCTTCTGATCCAAAGAACTTCTTTTCATATTCCTCTCTTTTAAAACCCTACCACCATGTTTGGCTGCTAAGAATACAACTTGGTTCCAGATCCTATTTTAGATTGATTTTAATTGGCAATTTAAGGCCCATTTAAATTCCACTTTTCATGTTTGGGTGTCACACGAAATTCGATGAGTATGCGGGTCCCATGTAAACATACTAGCCTGTCGATTTAGGGCTTGTTCTTTTCAACGTATCGTGCTGTTGCGTATTATTGTAGCAAATTTTGTTATTTTTATATAGCCTATGTGTTGTGATAATTTGTAATGATTTTTTCGTGACTTTTAGTAGCCTTTTCAAAAATCCTAAAAGTTTTTTTAATTATTTTTTTATAGTCTTTAGACCTTTTTTGAGGGCCCTCAAATTTGCTACAGTACTACGCCAGCGCAACGATACGTTGAAAAGAACCGTTACTTTATAGTGTACATGCTAAATTATCTTCAATATTTTCAATTCGTTTATGGAAATTTTATAGTATGAATGTGTGCTTGAAACTTTAAATATGAAACCCTTTGTGCTATCAATTTGTGTAGGGTATTAGGGCCCACATGTGAACTTATATGAACGAACTTCGCTACCCACTAAATCATCTCCAACAAATTTCATCTGATTTCATAATAAAAAAAGCGTGGACATGAGCTTTATGAAACTTTGTAGCGTGAATTTATACAACTGACATTTTTATGTTAGGAAATTAGTTCTTGTTCTATTATAATTTTTGGAATTGGCCTTGAAATCATCTACTAAATTCTATATGTCAACCAAACATCTCAATTTAAATTATGTGAGACCATGTGAAGGTTGCTCCATGTTGTGATAAATAATATTGACAAAAGTTATGTGTATTTGAATAATTTGGGGTGAGGTAAGGCGTATCGCGGAAATTCCCCAAGTGTTGGTATTGTTTCGCATTTTTTAGAATTTTACTTGCTTAATTTGTTATACATGAAATTATAGAGTTTTGAGACATCTTTTTCGGATTGACAACCCTTTTATCGAAGCTTCAGAAAAAAAAACCATAAAAAACAAGGTTGCTCCTGCGTGGGAAAGCGAATGAATATGGGCATCTTTTAGGGAGTTTGTGAATATTTGTTTTAGAATGCATGTAACGGATAATTCATGATAGAAGTGTACTAACTTGTAGGTATCAATGTAAGTTTAGGTTTTGGATGGACTAATCTTAATGGCACAGGTCTAGATGGTTTGTTGTCGGCAATTGGTTGTGGATGCGAGCTAGAGGTTCAAGGGTTTTGGATAGCGAGGAGGTTGTGTGAGATGGTCAGATTAGGACTTGGGGTCACAAAGATGGTGTGAAAGATAATCCGCAACTAGTGAGCGGGACCAAGGCGCGGTAGGAGCATCGTGATTCGTGGTTGTCGGATACTTCACAGTTGTATTGAATTGGCTGCGTCCGATGCTTGGCTCAGGTGGGCATGTACAAGAATGAGATATGCGGATCACATGCCATCCACAAGACATTTTAGGATATCGACAATTTCTCACAAAATATCACGATACCATAGAGCTCGTGGGCTATAAAAGAAAGGAAGGGGTTGTCTCCCACTTCACTTTGCCTCTTGTGTTGAGATTTGGGGTGTGTTTAGTACATCTTTAAAGTGCTTTGCCCACCTACTAGCGTGGCTTGTAATCCCAACATCAGAGCAATGAAAAGTTCATCCATGTCATGTCTAGTACTTATGTTTTTATCTTGTTTCTTTGGTGTTTTTTTGTTTGCATCTAGTTTATTTGTCTCCACTGCTTGTATTTTTGTTGATCCATGATGCCTTTAGGTTGAAAATATGATTTGAGACCCCTCTTGCAACCTAGGAGAAGCTAGAGATCAAGTCTATTCAATCTAGCGTGAAAGTTTTCTTCGTGCAACTATCATAGTTGGAATTTTAGAAAAAATGTCAAAAAATCTTTTTTGAGTGATTTCAATTGAAAAAGGTGTGTGACTCATATATCTATCTACCATAAAATTTTGGAGTCCTCTGGATGCATTGTTTGGAAGTAGTGAGGTGAATACTGAGCCATAAAATTTTGGAGTCCCAGGCCCCCTCTTCTCTCTTAAGACCCCCATCTTCATCACAAGACGCCAAAGTCCCCAATCACGCCTTTCGTCAATTGTCCCAAAAAATCCCCTAAATCCGCTGCGCAGTAATTCCAGTCGATTCGATGAGCGGTCCATTGATTCCTCCCATCGAGAGCCTTGCGCAGCGTCGATAGCCAGATCCAATGGCCTAGTGCTCGGATCTGGCGCTTGGAGGTCGGCTCAGTGGCACAAAGGCTAGGACCAACGAGTGGTGGCATGTTGTTTCTCCTCCCCTCCCCCCTCCTTTCTCTTCTTCCCTCCGCTCCTTCGATGAGGTGGTTGGGTGTGACGACAAGTAGGCCAGCACCATTGCCCGTTTGCAGCAGCTTGGCGGCCTGACGGAGTGGAGGCCGAACCCTTGGAAGGTGCTTGGATCCGGTGACATTGTGATCTGCCCCCTTTTTTTTGGGGGGGCATATGGCTGAGTTGGCCTGCTCTATAGGGGAGGGTGGCTCTTGGGTGTGGGTTCTCTGAGCAAAAGCCCGCCCATTTGGTGACAATCGATCATGGCGATGCCTTCAAACGCTTCTTCTCTTTTTGTAGGCTTCGTCGTGGGGATCACCCAAGTGAAAAACTTGCCTGTTTGGGCCCATGATGGTGATGCCTGTTATGTCGTTCCCTTCTTTGAAGGTATCACCGCATGTGACAACCCTAGGATGCTATGGTGGCGAGCAGGGGCAGGCTTTGTTGAGCGTTAATTGGAGTAATTTTGTCGTCCTCTTCTATGACGATGAGGCATGTCCTTCTTCTAGTTGATTTGTAGTGGCAGCAGTGGCCCAGGCTTGAGTCATGGCCCCTTCTTCTGTCACTGTGTTGCCCATCTTTTGGTTGTGTGGCTTGCGACAGCTGCTAGAGCAGTGTCGTGGACCCCGTCCCCTGCGACTGTGTTGCCCAACCTTTGGTTGGGTGGCTTGCGGCAGTGGCAACGTGTCACGCGAGGCTAAAGCGACGTCATCGTCCCCCTTCTCTGGCGGCAACGCCCTTTCTTCCTCCTCAAGCGGCGGCTTTGTGACAGTGTGTTCGACCCTTTGTTTTCCTTCAATAGCACTGGCTCATCCCTTTATGACAGGTAGCGGTGTCAGAGTGGCTTCTGGCCAACGTTTTTCTTGTTGGCGCCGTATAGTTTTCAGCGGTGGTCGCTGGTCTCTTCCTCTATTCTTCAGTACCTTTGGTTTGGTCTCTAGAAATGACTATGTGTTCTAGACAAGCATCCCACGTGGTGGTGGTGGCCCGCATTCTCTCCCTCTTCTCGTGTGAAGTGCATCTCATGCGGTGGTGATGCCCGCAATGCCGCCACCGCAATGCTGCCAGCTCTCTTTCGTTCTCTCCATCGTCTTTGTTGGGAGAGGTTGTTTTCATCCAAGCATTTCATGTGTTGGAGGCGATGTAGCTAGTGATGGCTGGTGGGTGTTGTTGTCCATGTGTTTTTTGCCACAGGTTCTGTTCGCCCTGCAAGCGAGGTGTTCGGCCTTTGGCCGGGATGGCAACAAGCGGGGTGCGGTTGTATCCTTGTGCTCTCCATATGGTTTTTCTTTTTGTATTTTCTTCCGCTGAAAATGGAAGGCAGTCTCTTCTTTTTTTTAAAAAAAGAAATAAATTACTAGCACGTTATAATTATAAACCAACACAATTGCCGAATTCCAGAGACAACGTGACGTGAGTCTTGAAATACCCTCCTGCAACGTAGTGACAGAGCGATTTCTAAATTTTTTAGGATAATGGGAAATTATTTCTACATTGATGGTTTACAAGTTTCCACGACATTATTGAAGCTGATGGTGTACTAGTCAGTCACAACTCTCAAATTATAGGGCAAACTAGAGGAAGATGCATGGCGCAAATTAAGCCGCGACTCCTGCATATGGCGCAAATTAAGCCGCGACTCCTGCATGGCGCTGCAGCACTGACGCGTAGGTATATATACAGGGAAGGAGTGAGGGATGAATGGGATGATCGTGTACGTACATTTTCGGCTTCGCTAGCTCCGTTGCTCGATCATAGCTCTTTCTCGAGGTACGCGTCCTCCCCGGCCGCCTCCTTGTCGTGCCCGGCGCCGGCGACGAAGCCGGTGACGTCCGACACCCAGGTGCTCAGCGACGACACGCTGCGGTTGAGCCACTCCCTTGGAGTGGACGCCCTGGGACTCTCGGCGGCGGCGCTCCGGCGGCGCTCCTCCTCGGCCTGCGCGTCGCGCCACCTCCCGGCCATGTACTCCTTGACGGCCGGGGTGCCCCTGGCCACGACGTCCATAGGCGGCACTACGAGCGGGTTCTGGTCGAGGCAGAGGCGTTCGAGCATGTGGAGGCGGCCGAAGCAGTCCGGGAGGGCGTGGATCTGATTGTTGCTGAGGTCGAGGTCGCGGAGGCCAAGCAGGTCGCCGAACGACGCCGGCAGGTCGCGCATGTCGCTGAAGTTGCTGCTGAGGTTGAGGGTCTCGAGCGCCGCCAGCTTGCCGATGGCGGCGGGGAGGCCCCGGAGCTCGTTGAAGTGCGCGTCCAGGAGCCGCAGCGACCGCATCTCGCACACGGACGACGGCAGCGACCGCAGCTTGTTGAGGTGCACCCGCAGCTCCCGCAGGTTTGCCAGCTCGTAGCCGATTCCCGTCGGGAGGTACGACAGAACGTTGTAGCTCGCGTCCAGCTCGATCAGTGACCTGCGTATCCAACTATGACTTTTAACATCCCGTTCATCGGGGAGCATTACAACAATCCGTCTCAACAGTCTCTGAGCCATCTCAAAAAAATGTCATGTCAGCTAAGTAATGAGTTTGAAAAATAAGAGAGGAGGGAGCTGTCGCTCCCGGAAGAGATTATGCTAGCATCAGAAACCAACACATAACAACGACGTAGCGACAACTTAAAGGCTGTTTGGTTGGCTGCATTTATAGAGATTTGCATCTACAGATGCAGAATCTTACTTTTTTCTTGTGTTTGGTTGCCTGCATCTGGTTTTGAGCCTGGCTCTGTGGATGCAAGATTCTCCATGCATCCTGGCTCTAGAGAAATACAGAAAATGAGCGTTTCTCTAAATGCAACGCATGACGGCCTCGTGTTCTGTGCATGGGCCACAGTCAGTCACCATATCAAGCCATGCATGGACTGCTAACGTGGCAGGGAAGTTTTTATTTTTTCTTTTTTTGTTTGTATCTTTTTATTAGCATATCCGATTACCGAACTGATTCCAAAAATGGATTTCTGGCATTTTTTCGAACAAAACTAGACTACACCCGCTATATAAATTTTAAAATAATTAAATTTTAAAATATTCGCCTAGTAAACACTCAACCAAACACTGTCTCTCAGATTCGCACATCCCAGTATCTCACTGGGCCCCCATTGAGTCGGACGGGCCAGGCTCGTGAGAGAAGGCAACCAAACAGCCTATTAGCGAACCGCTGTATGTAGCCATCTTCATCCCAGCCCGAATCTCAATATGGTGCGACCTCCTCCCTCTCCATTGGGCGCCTCGCCACTGCCATCCTCCTCTCCACCGAGCACCTCTCGCCATCACCACCCCCCCTCTCCACCTAGCACCTCTCACCACTGCCTGCAGACTTCTCTAGCACCACACCCTCCCCCTCTGCATCTTCATCTTTGGAAGTGATGATAGATCACTCATCACCGTCAAATTTGGAAAGAAACTTTAACTTTAATACATGATTGTCCTACCATTGGTATGTGCAACGCACATCCAAATTCATGTAAACTGAATTGGGATGTCTATTTGACAATGATTGTGTATATATTAGTTAGCATGATGGATGATTACTACACAACCAGGTCTTTCTCTCGCGTAAAAGAGGGAAGGCCGGCCGTGACATATTACGTCCATGTGACTCGTATGTTACCTGCATTTTGAAATGCTATCCGGGAGTGACCTCAGCTTGTTGCCAGAGACGTCGAGGATCTTGAGGTTGGAGAGAAGGCCAATGGAATCAGGAAGGGAAACCAAAGCGTTGGAAGCTAGGCGGAGCTCTTCTAGTTGTTCAAGCCCGCCCAGTGCATCTGGGACAACCTGCAATAAGGATGGAATTCATTACGACATCAAGACACATAAAATGACATATATCTCGGCTAATTGTGTACACGGGTTTGCAAATTAGGTAAGGGGTTGTTGAGAAAGGTACACGATGAACAAATATGTTTTGATGGTTAACAAATTTGTTTGCTGGGAGAAACCAGCAGACAGGAAATCCTCATTAGGCATTTTTCTCCAGCTTTCCCGGTTTTCCGATTGTCTATGAGTTCAAAATAGTCCATCATCAGGGACTCGAACGCAACCTAAGCATTAGGAAGGCGGTGCGCTACCAGCAGGCCACTTCTTGGTTAGTAAAGTTTTCCTTCATGCATGCTTCCTTTCATCCTAAAAACTATAAATGCCAATATAATTTGCCCAATTCCAAAATTATTTGACCGACTGCTTGTTTGGTCGGAGCCTCGGAGGTCCCCGATAAGCCCGATAGAAAAGGTTATCGGGCGATAATCAAATCCCCACTAGCATAATTCCTATTAATAATCTCATTTTTTATAAGTTTTTTCTGATCGTATTACAAGATGATTCCTCTTTTGTTCGTGCACATCATAATCAAGCTACAGCCACGAATGCACCATGCATGCACAGATGAGACAACTCTCCAATCTCACTAAAGAGCGACGGATTAATTGTTGGCTTTAGTAGCACAATTTTAACTAGCAATAGCATTGTGTTACAGAAGACCTAAAATTCTGGATCTAAGAAAAAGCGCCTAATTTTAACCTCAGAAAATGCGCCATATTGTCAGATCACCCGAACAATTCTCATCCCTCATTTGAGACATAGAAAGCAATGATGGAGAAGGCACCGAGTCCTGACCTTGAGCAGGTTGCGGGAGACGTCGAGGACGAGGAGGCCTTGGATCCGGCCGAAGGGCTCCGGCAGATGGCGCAGCTGGCGGTCGGCGAGGCGAACCCGCTCCACCGCCCTCCCCTCCTCCGCCTCCCTGAGCACCCGCACCACCTCCTCGTCCACCGCCCCCGCCCCATCCCCCTCCTCCGTCTCCCCCCTCTTGCCGCCCCCCGCTTCCTCCGCCGCCGCCACGTCCCTCCCGTGCGTCGCCATCCGGTACACCCGCTCCAGCCTCTCCTCCGCCTCCCGTAGCAGCGCCCCGTACCCCTCGTGCGCTTCCTCCAGCCGCATCACCTCCCGGCTCGCCGCCACCTCCGCAGCGACCCCCTCCTGCTGCTCGCCGCCGCCGGCGGGGTGCGCGAGGAGGAGGGCGCGGGAGGAGTCGAGGAGCTCGTGGTCGGGGCGCGGGCCGAGGAGGCGCAGCGCCTCGCGCGCGGAGGAGACGTCGCCGACGGCGCGGGTCATGGCGGCGAGGACGGACGGATGGCGGAGGCCCGGGAAGCGCGCCACCAGCTCGAACTCCGCGGAGCCCGACGGCGCGCGCGGGGACGGCGCCGGCGCCGGCTGCTCGATGTCGCGCGGGGACAGCGGCGACCTGGCCGCGGGGAACGATGGCAGCCGCGACAGCACGTAGGCGAGGATCGGGTGCGACTGCGGCGTCGGATCCATGGCGATCGGCGGCGAGAACGTCGGCTGATCTGGTCTCGTATCGGTTGGAGCCTTGGAGGGTGGCGCGGAAGGAATGGTTGGGTCGGGATCGGGAAAAGGAGGCAAAGGGTTGAAGTCCATTCATATAGAGCGGAAACGGCGCTCCTTTTGTGCCGACTGCATGTGCGTGCATGCCATCAGATTGGTGATCAACGGTGTGGATCGAGCACGGCTTGTCTGATGATGGCCAGAAAACATCGAGGCTGACAATTCTGATAATTCAAAAAAAGTGTGTAAGGAGTAATATTTATGTATTTTTCAAAATTTTCACGTGTAATAGATTGGTAAAACAAATTGCATACACCGCATGCGGACTGACAAGCACATAGAATGATTTTTGGATAGACAACAAAAGCAACGCCGTCCGACAATAGCGGGCAGCTCCATACTCCGTCTCCCCCCTCATGTGGTTCTTAAAAGCCGGGTTATCTATTTGTAGATTGTGTAAACAATTTTTAGATACAAATATGTATGTTTCACTCCTTAAAATCCAATTGTATGGTATTACGATATATTAACCCATTAACCATAAGAACGGGAAGGATATGTATTAATTATAAGTATATTTAGATCCAACAATTCAATCAAACAAACTATATTACCATGACATTTAGGTGTAATATACTCAAGCAAAATTGCTTCCTTCCGAACGTCTGATGCCACATGAACCTACCTCAATGATGCTAGGCAGAATGCTTCGTACCCACTCATTTCAACCTTATTTACTTCCACCCCTTCCCATGTATCCTTTTTTTCTTCCTCCCGAGCTCCTGCTGCTTCATTTCACACTCACCTAGAAACAACATGAGCCCAAGAGAAGATTAGCACCATCGTGGATGGCTCGTCAGTGTTGTCGGTACTCGGTAGTCAGCAACGTGTCGCCTACCCCATTGCCTGCAGTCAGCAACGCGTTTGGAGAAGAAGATGGATCTGCAATTTTGCCCTGAAACATTGTCATGTGAGTAAAACATCCCGTTTGCTCTTATGCAACATTTGGTGTAACATTGATATACTACAACATTTTCGCTTAACATATCCGATTGTGTGTAACATTTGGTTTTAACATATTACAACATTTGGTTCAACAAACAAAAACAATGTATTTAGCTCAACATTTTGATTTTAAAATACTACAACATTTTATTTAACCTACTACAACATTTAGATTTAACACACCGCAATATTTTGTTTTAACAAACTGCAACAATGTTCAATTTGCTATAACATTTTGGTTTAACATATTGCAACATCGCTTGATTTTGGTGTAGCAATTGGTTATTACAACATTTTATTCATTTTGGTGCAATATTTGACTTAAAACACTGCAATATTTTGGTTTTAATATATTGCATTATTTTGTTCATCTTACTTCAACATTGTTTAATTTACTGCAAACATCGTCCAATTTTTCATAAAAATAAGGCGGACGTCTGATTTGTAGTTAAACCTATACTTAAATATATAAACCTTTAGTTTATTGGAGGGATTTAAATCAGATGCCCAACCAATTGGCAGGACTTAACTTCGTCCAACCAAACGGCGGTTTTATCTGCCTAGCCATTCTACATTAATCTTACGAATCCGATCGGTGGGTTATATGAAATCCATCCGTTAAATTGGTGGGATTTATAACCTGCCCGTTAAATTGGCGGGACGGCGGGGTGTCTATTTATTTAATTTAAATAAAAAAATATTATTTATTTAATTTGAAAAAATAAAATAATAAAAATAATAAAAAACTCTTCAGGATAACAGTACTTACCAGTATGGACCAAGAAGCATTTTGGTCGGCCCACCTGTAAGTGGCCCATAAGCCATAGCAGCTCGGCTTGCGGACCTGCAGTCGCTGTGCAGTGCTCACTGTCGCCGAACGGAACGGAAGGAGTGAGACCACACCCCGTCGCGGTCGGTCACGTTTCAAAGGCTCAAAGCGGAAAGCGCTCTCTCGCGAGTAGCGGCTTGCGCAACCCAACTAGGGGCGGCGGAGGAGATGCTGCAGTTCCCGGCGTTGATGCGACAGTGGCCGTCGCCGCCGCTCATCCCCGCGTCCACGCTCCTCCCCGTGCCCGCCACCTCCCAGGAGGACGAGCTCCTCCTCGCCATGGCCGAGTCCGACCTCGAGGACAAGGTACTGCTCTCGCCTTCTCCGGTATCTCCTCCCCCGTCCTGGCCTAGCCAAGCCCTTGTGCCCCGCAGCGCTAACACCTCCCCGCTCTCGCTGCGCAGCTGAACGAGATCCGCAAGACCAACAGCAACCTGGTGATCATAGGGAAGCCCGCCGGCGACGTCAAGGAGGAGTACGACGCCGAGGCGGAGGACGACGACGCCGACAACGTCGAGGAGTCCGACGGCGACGACTTCGACCAGGAGACGGGCTGAGCCGACTCGGCTCCGATGCCTGATGCGGCATGCCCTAGGGTGTTGTCGTTCGTGCTGCCCTATCTGTACGCTTGTTGCAGCTCGTGATCCCCAATTGTCTCTTATCAACCATTACCATTTCGATGTGCCCAGTTAACCAATTTTACCTTGCTGCTCGGTATTTCGAGGATTTGATGTCTTTTCCCTTGTTCCTTGGATCACATGGATGGGGATAGCTTGTTATTACTGTTACTTTTTATATCTAAATGCAGATATTAGTTATTCATTTTCATCATCTTATGCAAGTGTCTGATGCTTGCTGCAATTGTGTCTTTATATGATTATTTCTTTCTTTGTATAGACTATTTAGTTCCTAACAAGCTACCTTAATTGTATAGTTGTGCTGTCTGGTATTTACTTTGTCAGTGCTTATGTTTTCTACAGAAAATAAAAGCATGACTATGGACAAATGAAGCAGTCGGTGATATAGGAGATAATATACTGATACTTGAATCTGTGATTGTTATTTTGGTTTTCGTCTATTGTGCACTGTTGCCAGTGCTGACTTTTTTAAAACCCTATTTACAAGTATATGGACTAATCCGTTACTATTATGTATAATTGTAGCCCTACAGGAAATTTTGACATTTCCACCATGTGATAGAAAATTTAAAAAATACAAGCTAGTACATTAGATATAAAAAGGCGAAAAATCTGGAGTCTGTAAGATGATTCCTAGCTGTAAAGCCTTTATCCTAATCACATGCTTTTGCCAAGAAAATGATTATTTGCTATGGCAAAATCTTTTATAGTTCTGATGAGAACTTTTGGAGTCAGCTTGCCTCTTCACTGTCGCAAAATTGTTTCCAGTGACCAAAACTTTTGAAGGGACAATGGGCTGTACCTCTCGAAACAGTAATTATATTTCACAAATTAATCACATAAAGTATGCCAGAATCTTGGTCAAGATCAATGTATAGAACACAGATAAGAAAGCACCAACTGGAATGGTCACCACCCAGGAGGCCACAATTTCACGCACTGTCTCTGCTCTGACTCTATTGAGTCCTCTTGCGAATCCCACACCCATCACTGCACCAACAAGTGTGTGTGTTGCAGATATCGGCAACCCAAGCTTCGATGCAAACAAAACCACAGAAGCTGCTGCAAACTCTGCTGCGAACCCCCTTGTCGGTGTTAGTTCGGTGATTTTCTTGCCAATTGTTGCAATCACCCTGTAACCCCACATTGTAAGTCCTGCAACAATTCCAAATCCACCCCAAGCAAGGACTTCGGTAGGTATGACTATCTCAGCACTGCTTGCTACGCCTTGAAGAATGGACAAAGCTGCAGCTAGGGGCCCTATAGCATTGGAGACATCATTGCCTCCATGAGCAAATGACATGAAGCATGCTGATAGGACCTGCATGTAGCCGAATACACCGTAGACAATCTGCAATTGAGCTCCTGTAGGTCCAGCAATGTCCGAAAGAAATCCAACTTGCTGAACATTTGATTTGTCGGCAGATGCTATCTTTTCTGCTTCTGAAGACAGTAGATCACCAAGTTGTTTTTGGATCACCTTGCTAACAATGATGGCTCCTATTGCCCCACAAGTTAATGCTTGCAGGAGAGCAATGGAAAAGGTCTTGCTGAGAGGAAAAGCAGCAAATGAAACTGCAGTAACTCCAGTAAAAACTGCAATCGGTGCAGCAGCTGCGGCAGCCTGTCCTGGATTTGGTGCGCTATATACAAACTGAAGTGAAAACATGGTCAGTACAAGATAAAGTTTCTCAATACTGTCTGACAATTTTATGTTTTCTATTTATGACATTTTAGTTTTTGTTCTGTGCTCAATAACATGCCTGCTTAATTATGGAAGTGAACCTGTTTTTATTTCATCATGTTGTAAATAAAGTGAGTACTTACCCTGCGTATGCACTTGTAAACAAGAAATGATACCGCAGCACCCATCAAAGGAGAAATGACCCAGGATGAAGATACTCTAGCCAAGGAGCTCCAGAAAACTGCATTGACCCCTCCAAAAACTAGACCAAAACCAACCATAGCCCCAACAATACAATGTGTAGTTGAAACAGGCCAGCCATAGGAAGAAGCAACCTACAAAATAGCGAATGTTATTTGTGGTAGATCAGTAGATGCTTATAAATGTCAATATGCTACATTGTCACAAAATTGTAAATCCAATGGGATTATTGGCCATTACATTTGAGGATGTTGGAACTATAAAAAGATGTTTTTGGAGGCATGCTAGTTGCATTGGATTTTACCCATCTAACATCATTGTTTTATTAGAGGAAACATATTACGGTATTACCTAGTAAAAACAATCAATGGTCCACTAAAATTGTTTTCCTCAGCAGTTTAGCATGGCTATATTTTTTTTGAAAATGCTGTCTGCTCAATTACGGAAATGTGTTTCTTTATTCCATAAACTTGTTTATAGATAACAGCGGGCACATAGCTGTTTTATCTGTTACGTTGTTTCCCTTTGCATAGTTTACTCCCTACCATAAAGACTGATGTTTTATTGAAGCAGATTTTGTTCTCATTGTGTATAGAATACTTTCAATTCCACTTAGTCTAAAAGGTCTTCATGTATTAGGCTTCGTGTAATCAAAGATTCAGCCTGATATAATTTGTGTACTCCATCAGCTAGCATCTACAAGTGCAAAGGTCTATGATTTGCTTATTAGGTAGATGATGCTATTCCAGTATCATAAACATGTCACTGACATTGTGTCTTAAATGCTCTGTATTGTAGACTGAAACTGGGGTAAGTCTCAGTAGTTACATGAGCTGCCTGGCATGATATTGTAAAAGGGACTTTAAAGGGCGATGGGACATTACCTGCAGCCATGTGCCAGCAGCGGCAAGGGAGGACAACAATCCAGCAAATAGCAGAGAGTCCTTTCCTTGGAAAACAGACGCAACTAGGATGCCCTTCTGCATGGTGCTAGTGACATGGGTGCCCATAAGGAATGCGCCCGAGAACTCTAACACACCTGCAATCAGCACTGCCTGCCGAAGTGTCAAAGCTCCAGATCCGACTGATGTCCCCATAGCATTAGCGACATCATTTGCCCCGATATTCCATGCCATGTAGAACCCTGACAGCAGAGTCAGATATGCCAGTGCCTTCATTTTAAGCGTTCCATGCCAGACCAGTGAGCGCATCACCAGTGGCACAGTGAGGGCGGCAAATGCAATCACTACAGAGATTGACATCGCCATCCGAGGTGCAATATGAAACGCCTTGCCCATCTCTGACAACTCGGATTCCCCGTTCTGCTGCTCCTCAGTCTCTGTGACACCTGATTTTGCACTGGAGCCATCGTCAGCATTGGCAAAGGAGGATAGCGTGGCGCGCGGAAAGCCCAAGTATGAGGTCAATTTCTTGGCAGTTGACACTTTTGCCTGAGGGAAGTACCTCAAGCCGTGAGTGCTAGGTGGCAGCTGAGTGACAGGGTGACGGAGCAGGAGAGTGGCAGCCGCAGCTCGCCCTCCTGCTCCAGCATGTACTCGGGCAATGGAGAAGAAAGGAGAAGATTGAGACATGGAGTGGCTTCAGAACACAGGTATGAGCAGAGAAGCACCAAGAGGAAAGGGATGAGATTAATGGGGAGGAGAGGAGGAAGATGAGGGGGAAGTGGTAGCCATAGGAGTCTGTGGGAAGAATTGAGCATCGGTGTGTGGATGGATGGACGAGCTTGCTTCCTGTAGTGGCCCAGCTCGAGCTGGGACAAACGAGTGGTGCGAGGGAATGAGTGGTAGAAGGAGATATGAGCAAGATTCCTGCCTAATCCATAACCTGGGGCTGCAGCCGGCTGCTCGACTGTTTTCAGTCGCATGATCATCAGGGCCTCCCTTCCCTCCTACCTGTTTTTGAGTCTCCAATTCTGTCTGTTCCTGTTGTTTCGATTCTCTAGTTGTCGTTTAGGGTGGCATTAGCATCGTCATAGGGTTATTGAAATTTGAGGGGTTCTCAAGAACGTAAAGACACAATAAATGGAACTAGCTCATGCCAGGTCTTTTTATTTGCAACCTTGATTTACTGTTCTTATGATCAAATAAAGGAAGTGCAGTTCGTATTATGGCTGTTGTGTCATTACACGTCTATAGAATTTTTCCACAGAAAGAAAATTTTACATTGCAAATGTGGACTGGAATGACTTTTCATGGGTATGCTACCCTGTAAAAAATTAAATGTAAACACGTGAACAAAAACAGTTGGTCCCAGACCACAACTTTATGGCCTCACACTTTTTTATGGGAAGCTTATGAGGTTTACATTGTGAATTTTTGCTCGTTTGCAATAGCAATTGGAATGGTATGGTGCGCTGTATAAGGACCACAGAAAAGAAGCCGCTCGTGCTCCAGGCGCTGCTGAGAAGAATCATCGGTGTCCTTGTCCTTGGATCAGGTATAGAAAACTTTGCCGCTTGTCTTATCCCATGCATGCCAAGAGAGTTTTTTTTTTCCCATGTACGTATGCCTTGAGAGTTGAGATCCGTAGGTCCAAGAGGCATCATCATCGGTGACTGGGGTGGGAATGGGTCGACCTTTGACTCATTAGAACCGATCCACATGACCCATTTTTTAGAAAGTGGTCAACGGATCGATTCGTTGGATCATGTTGGGTGTCCCCCGCGCGAGGGACCAGCGCTCGTCCCTCGCGCCTCTCGCCGTCCACGTGTCCCCGCGCCGCCGTTGGATCGAGACGAGTGACGCAGGCCTTCTCCGCTTCACCTCGCGCCTGCTCGCCTGTTCGGCTCGGCTCCCCCAACGAAGAGCGGCTCGATGCGAAACGCCGCAACCCCGAAACCCCAAGAACAGGGGAGCTGCCAGGAGCAGCAGTCGCTGGGCGGCCATGGCGAGAGGTGCCAGTACTTGCGGTCGCACCCACGGACCCACCACAGGGGTACGTCGACTACCTCCAGCTCTTCTACTGTGGCTTCGGACGACGGCCATGGCTGGGCAGCTCTCTATGAACTCATCTGCTTCGTTAGTTCTAGGCTTCCTAGCTTAACGGTGTGGTCTACTTTCTGATCTTGCAGTGGAAGGGCTGGTGCTTCCTTCCTACCAGCCGCAGTCTCCGGCGAACGTGCCCTCGTCGTCGGCAGCGCCTTCTCCGACGGTGCAGCCACCTTCAGGGTCAGCAGCACCGCCGTCATTCACCTTTAGGGAAATTTAACATGCTGAATAATCACAGCATGTAATGTCGAGTTACTAACAATTGGTAATTTTGAATGCCTTTTATCATGTATATGTTGTCAGCACTCTCTGCTTGCCTATATGACAGATTTTTTTTCTTTTAGCGCTCACAAATTTGACTGAAAACCTGCCTGTACACTATATACTTTCATGTGCATAGGAACAAAAAAAACCCGACCTAAAGAAACTCTAAAAAAATAAATTGAATATCACATCATATATATCAATTTTTTTTCAAAGAATTATCATATATATCAATTTGAGTTTATGCAAAAGTACATCAGAACAATCTCTGCCTGATTAACTTTTACGCATCTCAAATTCTTCACACGCGGCCTGCCTTGATTTCTGCCATGTAAGATTTAGCCTGCCTCAATTTCTTTAACCGTAAATCTGAATGATTTGCACAGCTTCATTGAGCACTCTCTTGGAATCTGCACGTGCTACTCGCCCACTCTGAACTCAAATGATCGATGCCATCGATCGAATTCGATGCTGTGGCTGCTTGTGCTCTTGTACCTCCTCGGCGACACCGCTTCCGAGTACTTTTGCGCGTCGCTGGAGGGGCTATCCGCCACGCTCTGCCTGCCGCAGGCGATCGTCGGGGTCACGCTCCTGTCCCTCGGGAACGGCACGTCGGACGTGCTCTCCAGCGTCGTGGCCTTCGCCGCAGCCGGCGGCGGCGACGACGGCGACGGCAACGCGGGGATGTCGGGCTCAGCAGCATGCTCGGCGGCGCGCTGTTCGTGTCCACGGTCGTCGCCGGATGGCGGCGATGACGGGGACGGCAACGCGGGGATGTCGGGCTCAGCAGCGTGCTCGGCGGCGCGCTGTTTGTGTCCACGGTCGTCGCCGGCGTGGTCGCCATTGTCGCTGGGCGCCAAGGTGACGCCTCCGTCTCCACCATCGAGCGGCGCGGGTTCGTCCGCGACGTGTGCTTCCTCCTCGTCGCGCTTTGCTACCTCCTTGTCGTGCTGCTCACCGCCACCATCATCGTCTAAGATGAAGAAGAAGAGCTGCGGTGGCCGCCGGCCGGTGGTTGCGGGAGGAATTGGGGTTTCGGCGTTTCGCAGGCGAGCCGCTCTTTCTGGGCAGCCGAGCCGAACAGGCGAGCAGGCGTGAGGTGAAGCCGAGAAGGCGTGCGTCGCTCGTCTCGATCCAACGGCGGCGCGGGGACACGTGGACAGCGAGAGGCGCGAGGGACGAGCGCTGGTCCCTCGCGCGGGGGACGCCCCCCGCTTCGTTGGGTCAAAAGGGTCGATCCGCTTTTAAAAAATTAGTTTGTAGAATCTCATTCAAAGTCTTCTACTACCATTAAATGGCATCATTAGTACAAAACAAACTCCGATGTACTATGCATTATTACAATACAATATATAAAGAGAGCTATAGAGACAAGTTTGACTTTTTTTTGTGCTCAAAGAAAGAAATTCAGTTTCAGCTTTGGTTCTCCAACTCTCGAACAACTCCAGAAAAACAAAGAAGTTCGCACACGAGCTACAAACTGCATAGGGGCTATTGCAAGCACTCTCAGAAGTAGTGCTGCCAAGAGACATCACGCAAGTGTTTAACTAACAGTTTGTTACAAAACCACTTCACCTTTATCCTACTATTAGCCCACGAATTGAGGTTCTTTTCCTCCCAGGTTCCAGCCTGCAAAGACAAACAACACACTTAACACGTGGCGATATGACCATACCAAAATAAACACATACAGAGAAAATACCACATGAGCAAACTGATTATCCTCTGATCGGACATGAACAAAAATACCACATGTAACCCTGAATGCGATATCGTGAAAAAAATTGAGCATCTAAGCGCTCTATTATTTACCAAGACCTATTAAAAGAGCATCCCAGAGTCAAAAAGGAAAAGGATCAATGGTAGAGTTTTAAATTAATGTCTGCTGTTCATGTACAGAAAGGAAAACTTATGTGGAGCAACTCGGATTCTAGCTTCTACTAGCTTGCTTGCAAAGAAAAGGGAAAAGTTTCAGTTTAATCGCTCCCAATATGATTCCAGATGAACACAACATGCATCGGTGCAAGACCAGGATTAATTGGTTGCACCAACTTAGTACTCCAAATCCTCCGGCTCCTGCCCAACTCCTAAAGTAAAATTCAAGGTACAGCTTCCAAAACAGTAGCACAAAATCATTTTTTTTTGTTCCTTGGCCAAATTGCACTAAACGGCGTTCTATTAGAGTTGAAAAGTGGCCATGGAATCCTATTTCAACGATCTGCACAGGCCCATGCTAAAAAATGGCCTGGAGCACAAAGAACCCTGATCCCCAGAGCAGAAAATTGCTAGAGTATCTTGCAGCAAAACTAGTACAGCCAAGTGGCACAAACGATCTCAATGCATGTATTTAACTCTGCAGCAAGGCGGAGATCTCGATTGAAAACTACTTACCCTGTTCTCCCGCCGCACTCCCGCCGAAGGGTCAGCAAGGGCTCTCCCGCCGCACGGCTGCAGTCCGGAGGCAACGCCGCACGAGGCGCCGGCGGCGGGAGGGCTCGCGGACGGCCGGTGTTGACGCCGGCGGTGGGAGGGCTCGTGGACCACTGGGGTTGGCGACCGGCAGTGGCGGAGCTTGACCCAAAATGTAGGGGGGGCAAACTACCAAAGCGTAAAAATCCAAACTCCAAACTCCAAATTTTATATAAAAGATGATCATGATTCATTGGCATTGGTAAGGCCCAATTCTCCAAGACTCCAACGAGCTGATTGCAGGGGAGCCAATGAAAGCGAAACTATATGTTTTAGCCATAATAATACCGGGGTCTTTAAAAAAATTTTCTTTGGGGCCACGGCCCGGCAGCCCTAACAAAGCTCAGCGCATCGGCGAGGCGGCGAATTGATGGGGAGCACAGGCGGCGAGCAGGCGGCGGCTAGGTGGGAGTCTGGGATGGGAGCATCGACCCGGCTGACCCAAAGGGTCACTAGGGTCGAACCCCTCAGGCCCGTTTGTTTTGGTTAGCATCGGCTGATGACCCAACGGATCCGATTTTTCAAAACGGGTCGGTGACCCAATGGATTTTTCTAACCCACTCCCACCCCACTGACTGGTGACTGGTGCTGACCATTTCTTGGGCCAGAACACACGCAACCTTCGCCTGAAGACAAATTCGCTAAAGCAGTAAAGTTTAGACAATGTTCGGTAGCAAGGTTTTTTCAAAAACCAAGGTTTCGTATTTCCATAGCTTGTCAATTGTTTTACCGTAGATACTATAGCTTTTGCAAACTCAATTCAAACCATAGCATATAGATTCTTGAAATTATCAACTGTTTTGTTGCATGTTTTTTTAGAGTTTATAACCAGAGAAGAGAAACAAAACTTTAGATCAAAGTGAAGTTCTCAATACTTCAAAAATATCATGATATTGATAAAACCATGGTGTTCTCATGGTATAAAATATCAAGATATCAAACACTTCATGTTATAAAATACTATGATATTCTCCAAAGCCATGGTATTGTATAGAAACTATGAAAATACTTTTCTACAAACAAGCCCTTAGAGCATGAACAACAGCTCCCCAATCAATAGTAGCCTACATCAACTGCATCAGATGCGCAACGATTAAATTCAAACATGCGCTCATGCGCTCAGGCGGGCAGAGAGGAAATTCAAACATGCGCTCAAGCGGGCAGCGATTAAATTCAAACGGAGCTTATGCAGGCCCTTGATAGGGGGCCTGCTGCTCATGCTCTTACCTTCTATCCCAATAATAGGCAACATATCATGTGCACTAAAGTTTCCCATGCAATCACCGTATAACAAAACTAACAAAAATCATAAAAAAATAAAATAAAATAATTTGTGGATGTACTCTTCAGCTTACTCTAGTCCTATATTAAATCACATGTTCAAATTCATCATATATTAAGAGTTACAAAAAAAATTATATCAACCAGCTGGCGCAGATCCAACCGATGTAAAAAAAAAAATTATATCAACCGGCTGGCGCAGGCCACGCAACCTAGCGTTCGCCGGCGCACAAACGCGTTGAAGGCGCATTTAGGGGGTGCACATTCGCGCTGGAGAAATAGGACACTAGGACGGGCCTCCACTTAATCCGCCAGGTGGGCCACGGGCCCATAGGCAACGACACGCGCAATTAGCTCACGCGCGAAACGGTATCTCGTGTCTACACGAATCTCGGTGCTCATCACATGAACATTGGTCGTCACCTACCTCCCACCTGGTGACGTGGCCAGACCATGGCGACGCCACCAATCACCCTCGTCGCATATGCGTGTGTGCACTGGGTTCTACATGTCAATGTGGTGCTATGGGCACCTGCGTTGAGGCCAGAGATGGTCGGGCATGGTAGCGCGACGAGCGGCAGCGGAATCGTAAGCCAGCATTCCAAGAGAACCTAGCTAGCGACATGCTTTCGTCGATCTAATGTGCGCAAGAGTTACAATGGAGTCCAGCGATGCTCATCGAGCTGACAAGCGTGTATGGGAGAGCGTGGGAAAAACTGACGACGGAGATGGTAGTGGTGGCCGAAACAAAGACCACGTGGTTAGGGCTTTCCAGTGCAGCTCTGCTTCCATAGATATGGGGGGAAAGATTAGGGGGGTGTGGAGGAACCCAAGACAAGCAGAATCGGAGATGGGCTCACCCAATTGATGGTTCTTAGCTCGATGGGGTTTAGGGGAAAGTTTGGGAGAGATAAGGATGGAGAGCAGGGCAGCTTCGGTCCTGGTTATAGGGCATGGCTCAGAGGTTAGAGCGGTCATGGGCAAGCTCCATGCGGCATGGCGGGGCGTAATGGCGATGCGACACGAAAGGGCACGTCGGGAAACACAATGACGTTGGCCATGGCAGGGAACTAAACGAGCGGCGCGACTATCGATAGGCTTTTGACCTACGACGCTCGTGACAAGGCTGAATATTGGCGATAGCCCGGTGGTTCTTCGTGGCGGATCGAGCGGTGACGTAACCGCATGGCGCCAAAGTGTGCATGGCACGTGCGCAGCAAGGTCAGTATGCCATGATGGAGAGGGAAGCAGGGGGAAGGTGCCGGAAAGGCGTGATAGCCAGTGACATTAGAGGGAAGAAGAGAGAGAGTGAGCACACGTTTGAGAGTTTTAAATTTGAAATTCAAATTCACAATTGTTTGAATTTATCCTATTTATGCACATTTTGACATGACATCAAAATTGGAATGTTACATGAGATGTTCCCTGAAGGAGAATTTCCCAAACAGAACCCACACATTCATGAGGGTTTAGCTACATGGGTGAAAATGGATAAATCGTTGGAGGAAACCAACATAGTCCTTTGGTATAGGGGTGAGCCTCAACAACGAGCTGAGTCAGGCTTGGCTCGCCATTTTGGCGAGCCTCAAAAATAGGCCCAGCTTGACTTTAGTAACACCTTCGAACCAAACCTAGCCAGACTAGGCTTGGTCAAAAGCGAGCCGAGCCTGGTTGGCTCGCTATTTTAACCAGCCCCAAAAGTCGGCTTGAGCTATTTTTCTACCCCTACTTTGGTACATCGTCGCTGATTTGTAGGTTATTTTAGCTTTGCATTGCTACATTACTTCGTGCAACGGTTTGTTTAGTTTTGCGATGCTACATTTGATATAGTAGCGGCTCTTTAAAATATTTACATTCTAGAACCACAGGTATATATGTCTCTGCGATCACCCATATCCCAAGGCTGGAAGACTGGCATTCTCAAAAAAAAAAAAAAACGCTGGAAGACTGGCCTGTCAGCCGGTGGAACACATTGGCTTTCATATGCTCATTATCATGTCTTGCAGATATGACCCTACTGGTCGGTATGGGGCCTGGTGTATAGGCGCCGCCATGGGCCAAAGGCCACAACCGTGCTGGACCAGCCCAGATCCAGCACGGCTGAGGATTAAGGCCATAGGGTGCAACTGTGCAAGAGTCCAGTTTATGGAATGCTTATCATTAAGATTGTAAATCCCTAGCCCACCTATAAGTAGGCACTATTAGATGGAATAAAGCATGCAACTTATTAGGGTTATGAACATAAACCAGGATACTTTTGTGTGTCTTGTCTCTAAACAAAATGGGGGTACTCACTAGCCAGATGGACCAACAAGTTGACCGGGCACGACCTGACGAGTGACGACGGCAACAATTCTTCCTACATGAAAATTGTGATATTTGATTCTCATGCTTATTACCAAAAAGAAAAGGTAATATCTACAATCTTTTCTATTGGAATTTTGATACACTTCTTTACGATATGAACACTTCTTTGCCTACTAGTACATATGCCTTCTCTTTCTCCCTGAACCTTTTGATCAACCGCTGCTTGACCTCTAAGCGTTTTTTAGTTCTCAACAGTTTGATAAGTGTGTAGTAACCCAGAGGTGATTGTCACGCATTCTCTCTTCTCCTTGCTCTGGAAAATAATGTTTTGGTGTAGTGTGTGGTGGCTAATCATGGCCAAACTGCTAGAAGAGTCCGTGCTTTTTAGTAAAGAAGAAGAAGAAGATACAAAGCAGTATCAGCCATGAGACGATGGCCCGGTTTGCCCATTAGCTGCAAGATTACGATCCGGGAAACAGAAAGACGCCCTTCGGTTCATAAGCTGTCTCTGCATAGAGATATATGTCAGTGCATCACCCCAAGTGGCCAAGTGCCCGTCAATTATCATTTATAGCGTTGCTAGTTTTAGGTCTACTTACGTCTCGAAAGCTAGTACTGGCTGTCAATATACATAACTTTTCCCTCCTTTTTATCTTTAAAAAATACCTTTTCTCATAACAAAAAAAGATCTTATCGAAAAATTTCCTTTTGCTTTATCCCCACTGTCCATTGTGGGCATGTGCGGTGTGGGCTTTGTCCCCCACATAGTACGCAAGACCACTTTGTTCAGACTGGGGGTAGGGCACGATCGAACCATGGCGAGGTGCAAGTGCAATGCACCGTATAGTGACCAGGCCAATCCGATATGCGGCACACTGCACCTAACATTAAACTTTGCGGGTTTTTTTTTCGTGTTAGTTTCTGTCTTTCCTTCAATTCCTTGATTTCCATTTGGCATATCATGTTGCATTATCTATGCCCATATCCACCTGCTTCTGCTAGCACATAAATAGTCATCAACATCGACTCTAAACCGGCAATAGTGCTGGTTTTTGACCCAACATAATAAAACAAGCTGATGTGTGTAATTAGATGGGTCATTCTCTATGTCGGGTTATGGGTAAAATTGGTGTGGATATATTTTTTAAAAAAATTGAAATAGCTAGCTTAGCTATATCTACACCCACCGATCATCATCAATGTCATGGCCATCGCTGTCATCGCCTGCCACCTCATGGTAGTCTTAGGAAACAAACTTGTTGTAGTCGTCGAGCGGAATGGGGATGTTCAGGGGATTGAGGGAGGTGTCCAATCATCAGGCTCTAGAGCCCATCCAACCGCATCCTCCTCTAAGTCCTCCTTAGACATCATGATAGGGTGATATATTTGTCATCGTTCTCCTCCTTGTCTAACACACCTCGCTGGCAGCGTCGAACCCCATAATATGCTTCGTTGCCACTTAGACATCAATCCATCCTCACTGGGTGCTAAATCACCAATAGACCATAGTGACCATGGCGAGGTTCGTTGCTGTAGTGAGATGAGTGGAGAGGGACAACAACAACAAGGTGGATGGAGCAGGCATAGGCGACAAGGGAGAAGAGGAGAATTGGACCATGGCATCGGAGATCAAGAAGTGTGAGGAGGTGGAGAGGTTGGTTGATCGGATAGATTATATAGATGTGTATGTGTTAGGAACAACCTAACGCAATTAGGTTAACCTAGAACATGAACATAGTGACATAATGCAAAATTAGATTGATAATCACCATTGATGGTGTTGCTCGTAAAGGTCATCTCCAGTAACTAGCTTAGCGATTAGGCTAGATAGCCTGTGTGATGAACGAGGACAAAGTGGACACAGGTAGTTGTACAACAGCAATGTAGGCTCCTTGTCAACAACCTAGTAAACAACACCGGCAATAATGGCGACGACCTTTCCAGAAGCTTCGGCGCCAACTACGAGATTGGATAGGGTTTAGAGGATTAGTTTTAGGCAAGACGTGAGTTGATTAGAATGATAGTCAGCGCCCTTCTCTCTCTTATATAAGTGTATATAAGTTTTGTGCATAGGGGGCCAAAACCAAATAGATTAGGGGTGATGTCCCTGATTAGGATCCAAAACAGAGATAAGCTCAATTAGGGATAAACCCAATCAGTCGATCATATGGACATGGTTAGTCTGAGATTAATCCTGATAGTATGGTAAAAAATTGTCATTGAAACATCTAAGGAGACAAGAAATTATGTTTGTCGATTTGTAATTAACAACGGGCACAGTAATTATGTGAATACGAACGACACACCTCTTCATTTGACATGCGAAAAAGGCTATATATGTTTCTGTTCTATTCTCCAACTGTCACATATATATACATATTATATGTTCCTATTTATAGTATCTATATCGGTCGGTAATCAGAACCAACATATATAATCCATAATGTATAGTAATTGGTACTTAGCACCAATATATAAAAGCTTAACAGGTGACGGTAACCTTTGTCTCTGTTCTAGCTAAGTGGTGGGCCAAGAGTTTACCTTGGGGCGCATTACTGTGCCACGCCATGCAATCATTTATTCGCATTGGCCATAGAAGTGGAGAAATTTTGACATGGAAAGGACAAACTTATAAGAAAATGGATCGAGTTGGAGATGCAAACGACAAATTCGGTACATGCATGTTGAAATTAAATAAAAGAGCATCAAATAAAAGGGCTGTTTATTGTAGCATGGTGACAGCAAGAGAACATAATTCAGTCCTGGGACCCTAATCCAAGGAGCTAGCTGTACCGGAGTAGGCAAGTATACATGGCCACATCAATGGTACAGTGACGCATCAACACATAATTTTGTCTTGTAATGACTCCTTTTTTTTTCTCGGATGAAACCTCGCGTCGATCTAATCGAATTGACAAGAGTTGGTGCCGTCTTTCCCACGAAATTTTGACAAGAAGCAGATCGCGAAATCACGGCTTTTGTTTTTATGTACCAGTAGAAGGCAATGTCAACTATCCTTCACATAGCTCAGATCATTTCTTGGCTTTGGCTACCAAGCTAGGAGCTAACTTCAACTATTGCCGCTCAAATGTTGGAAAAGCAGCTGGTTGATTGCTACGATAACCAACGTTGGATATGGAGAAGCTATAAATTTTTATTGGACTCCCTCTTTAATAGAGTTGAAAAGTTATGATAGACTATAATGTAAAAAGTTATAGTCCCATAAAAACAATATCAAAGTAGCTGAAAATACACCTTATAGAATGGAAAGGAGAGAGTAAAACATAACCTCGATCTCACGTACCAAAAGATTGGTTTCCACTAAAAATAGTGGAAATCAAATTAGAAAAATCAAATTTAAATTTTGAACACTTTAGTCCAAAATGTAAATTAAAAAAGATAAAATTTGAAATCAAAATTATCAAAATCAAAATTAAAAGAACTCCAATCTCTGGTAAAGGTGATTGAAAAATGAAAATTTGAACGGTTTGATCCAAAATTCAAATTTTAAAACTACAAATCATATTGGAAATAAAAAATTGAATTCAAAATTTAAAAAACCCTAATCTTCAATATGAGATATCGATAAATTCTCGATTCTTTTTTGTGTGGACCACCCTCTTTGAAGATCAACAATCCTCTCGGGAGTCCTTCGGTGCATACTAAGAAACTCAAAAACAACAAGAAACTTAAAAAAAGAACTATTATTTTTTACAAGTTATATAAAAATAGTAAACTGCTAGGCGTTTTAATCTAGTTTCAACCTTTTGGCCTTGTTTGTTTGAGTTGAAAATTGCTGCAAACTTTAATCTGAAAAGTTACGACCACTCGAAACACGTCTTAAAGAGTTTATAAAAATATAGAAAGTTATTTTACCAATCATGGGCGGCATCGCCACGTGGAGGCGGGAGAGCAGACGCCAGACGGGGAAGGGAGCGCGCGCGGGCGCGGCCGTAGGTACCGTGCTTTCAGCGGGCTGGAGGTCACTACCTCCCGCACCAGCAAGTAGGAACCCCCGACCGCCTCCAGTCTGCTGCATGCAGCTGGCGCGTCCACCCGAATACGTGACCCGACGCAGCGCCAGTGCGTACGTACATATATAGCCCCATCTCTTCTTCGTCCTGCTTGTCTCTCCTGTCGCCACTCCATGGCATTGGCACCCATTCGTTCGCCAGAACAACATCGCTTTCCAGTCATGTTGATGGGCTAATCCTCGTTTGAATTTTGCAAACTTTTGGAGAGGCATGTATATCTCTTACGCTCCACGTAAGCAGGAACTTGTAAAACAACCAACGAGTCCTTCAGTTGGATCTTTTCATACGCTGATTGGTTGGAAGGGCACCTCCTGATGGTGGATAGGTTAGAGCAATAAGCATCTTTGCGGTATACATTGATAAATATGCTAAGATGATAGTATAACTCGGATCTTCAACTATAATCAATGGCATAGATCCTTCTTTTTTTCGAGGAATTATAGTACTTTGGGATTAATGTGAGAATTTCTATTATTTTAGGGTTGACTTGGTGGATCCATTACACCATATTTTTTTTATATATATCCGATAGATACAGACCCATTTTTATATATGTTATGCAATTTTACAACTTCATAATGGCATGGATGTAATTTATATTTTTACGGTAGATGGTTTGAACTATTTCTTTAAGGAAAAAGTCTACTTGCCTTCTGAAGTATTGAGTCGGGCACACATAACCCCCTGACTTTGAAAACCAGGTATTCTATCCTCGAAAGATTCAAACCGATGCAAATAACCGACCGCAAGTGGTTTCACAGGTGGTTTTGCCACTTCAGCGCTCCACATGGATGGTTTTGACACCTAAGAAGTCCACATGATATATATTTTTCTTTAATCTATTTTTAGAATGGGCCCACCCTCATCTTCTTCCTCAACCATTCTCCTCTTCTCTCTCCCCCCTCTCCCCTCTATCCTCTCTCCGCCCCTCCTCCCTACCGTCGTCGCCTCCATGCTCCACCTGCCACAACCTCCTCCCCGCCCCTCCCCACATCAGCCCCTCCCCGCGCCGCTCATCCCCATCCCCTCTCTCTATCCTCTCTCTCCTCCCTCTCTGTCACTCTCCTCTGGCCCGCCCCTCCTCCTCCCTCTCCCCTCCGGGCCACCCTTCCTCTGGCCTCTCTCCTACAACCAGCGGTGGGAAGGCGGCACAGGGGAGACGGCGTAGGGAAGGAGGCAGGGAGGCGGCAGGGAGTTGTCCGCGTGTCGTGAAGGCAGAGGGCAACAGACGACAGCGGTGTGCTGACGATGGCAGCGCGCTAACAACGGCGACGGCGTCCCACACCGGGGAGGGCGGGGAGGAGGGGCGGCACAAGAAGGAATGGCAGGGAGGGGCAGGCATAGGGCAGCGTAGGGAGGGGTCGGCGTGAGGAGGAGCCGGGAGGAGGCGGCGTTGGGGTGGAGCAGGGAAGAGGTGGCAGCGGGGTGGAGCAGGGAGGAGAGGCAAAGAGAGGGGAGAGGAAGAGAGAGAATAGAAGGGAGAGAAAGAGAGAGACTTATATGGGGCCCCACTTTTTTATTTTTTTGTTTGTACGTGATTGTACGGACACATCGGTTGCCACGTGGGTAATACCATGTCTAAGGTGGACTTTTTAGGTGGCAAAACCACCCATGTGAAGCGCCAAAGTGGAAAAACCACCTGTGAAACCACATGCGGGGGGTTATTTGCACCGGTTTGAATTTTTCGTGGGACAGAATACCTGGTTTTCAAAGTAAGTGGGTTAAGTGCGTCCGACTCAATTCTTCAAGGGGCAAGTAGACTTTTCCCTTTCTTTAATATCACGTGGATTCCTTTTCTATTGATTTTAATTTTGAATTTCTACTAGATTTTTTAATCTAAATCGTTATAATTTGGTCTCAGTGTACTCAATGATGTAGATATTTCATTTTTTTATTTCGGTGGAACTTTCGCCGACTAACATGGATAATATATTGTTATAGTTCATATGAACTCTTTAATTGCCTATAGCTCATGATACGTACACTTTATTATTATTTTCATTAGAAAATCATATTTATATTTTTATTGTATTGATATTAACTCTTTCTTTAGTTTATAGTTAATAGGTCATCTTTTCAATTAATTTACGTTGGTTTTTTTAATTTCCTATTTTTCGTGTACTTTAAATGGATAGTTTTTATTTTTGTAATTGATATATATAATTGTTTTCTATTTTTATAAAATATTTTAGTTTTATTTTTTTTATTTTAGTTGGTATAAACCTTTAAATTTAAAGAGTTTTTTAACACGCACCCCAATTATTTTTTACCATTAATCTAATCTGATCCAATGGTATTTATGAGATCTCAACCCTTATGGGATTGAGACCACGTTTCCTTTGACTTTTCAATGAAGTTTTTCGTTTGCAATTGCTTATTCCTGATTTGTAAGGGCGTGAACGCTTGTAGTTGCCTGCTTTGCGAAAAGAAGGTCGTCGCCTGCACTCACCGCCCTCGTTGACACCCGCCGCCGCTAGACGCCCAATCTTCATGTCTTCATGGGAGAATGGATCGGTCGACAAGAGCACGGCCGTGGTCACGCGAGTCATGTGCCAGCGGCGGTAGGGCCTAGGACGCATGGCGATGGCGCTGCGGCATGGTCTTTGAGGGCAAGGAGACGCGCAGCGTCGGTGGTGGACGGGCACGCATGCTGGCGTGTGGCGATGAGCGCACAGCCACGGCCGCCGTGGAGGACGCGCAGCATTGGTGGGGGCCGGGGACGCATGGCGGCACAGGGCAACGAGCGCAGAGGCGGTGGCGGCTGCGGTGGCCGGAGACGCACTACATCGCTGGTCAACAAGCGTGGTGGTAGTGCCGGCCGAGGATGAGCGGCCGGGAGCGCGCGTCATATCATCTTACGAACCCATATTAGCTATACGATGCACGATGTATGGTTAGTAATGCTCTCACCCTCATGGTGGTTGAGAGGGAGTACACTAGAGGCCCCCTATTTTTAATCCAAACATGAAATATTATTTATGTAATTTTAAATTTCCAATTATGTATTTTTATTGTTTATTTTAACTGATGTGAACATTTTCTTTTAATCAGATATGGGCTTCTATTTATTTTATTTTTATTTCTAATTTAAGTAGTTTTTACTTTTTATTGTATCTGGTATGAACATTTCTTTTATTTTGACATGGATTATTATTATAATTATTATTTCAAATTTATGTATATTTATTTTTATTGTATTTGGCATGGAAGCTTCTTTTAATCTCATGTGAACTCTTATTTCTAATATTTTTTATTCCAAACTTATGCAATTTCATTTTAAATTTTATCTGATACAAACCCTTTTTCAATCTGATTTGTACTCTTATTTTTGCTATTTTTTAATTATGAATTTGTAATATATTTTCTTTTACTCTAAGTTATTATAATGTGGCGCTACTATGATGGATAGTAGAGATCTTTCCTTTTTCTCTAATTTACATGAAAATTTCGACGATAATAGATTCCCATTATAATCTGGTCCCACCATAATCAATAGTGGAGATCTTTTTTCTTTCTAATTTACATTGGATTTTCTCCATCAATAGATTTAATCTAAAGTACTGTTATAATCTTGCCCCCACCGTAATCGATCTGTAGTGGAGATTTTTTTCTCTAATTTAACATGGTGTCTCCGTTTACCCCTGCATTATATATATTATAGATAGACTCACTACAAGAATCCAGATCATTTTCATAAGCCAGGTACTGATGTAAATAAGGCAAAAACTGATGTAAATAGCTATTTACATCAGTCTGCTGATGTAATGTAGTTGTCGTAAATACAACTATTTACATCAGGCCTGGTGTAAATAGCTTCTACTTACATCAGCCTGAGGACTAATGTAAATATTTCTTGTTGGCCCTTGCCGGCAGCTGGGATGCTAACGTGGCACTTATTTACATCAGCTTCTGGCTGATGTAAATAGTTTCCACATCAGCCACAGGGCGCATGTTCTAGCCACGTTAGCACTTATTTACAGCAGCAAGGAGCTGATGTAAATAGTCTCCATGTCAACATATGTTGTTGTCGCACTTATTAAAATTTCAGCAGCATTTTTGCTGATTTATTGCAATTTTAAATATATTTTGTAAAATCAATTCACAGCATATAATATCCAGAATTCATAGCTCATAACATCCATAATTCACATCTATCCACACATAACATCGATTATGCGATCAATTCACACATAAACATCGATATATCCTCACATATAAATTTCACAAATCCCCAAGTCCATAGTAGTAACACAAGTCAACAATTTAACAAAAGAGTACAATAACTCCATACATAAGGCACGTACGGCATACAACTCGCAATATCACAAATGCAACAAAAGGCTTCAATTTGGAGGAGTGGCGCGTCCTGAGGAATACCGGCGAAGCGATGATCATTACCGACATCACCTCCAGAAGCAAGGACGTTGCCAACTGAGGGAGAACTTATCGTTGAAGCATTGTTGCCTAAACCAACATCTGGATTGTCGACTTGCTGGTTTCCTTCAACACCGGCATCAGGAAGGAGAGTGGGAGGATCAAGCTGGCTGTGCAAAGATCGGTGGAAGTGGAAGCGGAGGGAGATCCAACAGGGCTCCAAAGTACTGTTGCGTCATGTATGCCTATAAATAACATAAGTATTGTGTTATTATCTAAAATACGCAAACAATACATTAGTAGATATAACTATATATTGAAATGAAACTAACAATTATGGTCCAATGTCAAGTATATATTTGCTTTTTTGCTCTAAATGTCTAATTATATATCTAAAATACACAAGCAATACATGTCTAAGTATTAATTCGTTGTTTTACTCTAAATGGTCAAATGCACAAATATGAAATAAACTATATTCGAAGCAGGCATACACTACACCATGCCACTTTAATATCAACGGACGATCTGTCGGTAAAAGGTACATACAGTGTCACATAGTCTGTTGGCAAATGCTTTACTGACAGACGCCTAGCTGTCGGTTAAAGTCCTGTCGGTGAAAACTTTTACCGACAGACTGATTGACCCAATCAATGGAATAATTGCTGACGGAATATCGTTAGTGACAGACATATATTTGAAACTGCTTTAAGCTCGGGAGTGTTCTCAGTTTAGTAAATGGCAAGTTTATCAACCATTCCCTTGTCAATGTTATTATGAGACATGATGATGCTACTTTTTTTCTCTCCTTCAAACAGAATATTTTTTGTCCAATAAGCCTTAATTTTAAAAATGTTATGTTGTGATAGGGTTCTTTATTGAGGAGTTGTTGTGTACCAATTACCAAATATGTCTTTCACAAAATTTTCAATACTACACAGGCTCCCAAAGATAATATATTTTAACAAGTGTCCTAGGCTTCTAGCCCTATTCTCTAAAAAGTCTAGAAAACATAAAGTGGTCTGTTACTCCATGCAATAGATTTTCACACAGGAAATAAATCTCATACTATAACCATTCTAAATCCTCAGATTATATGCTTGAGGCAAATTAAGGACACATCATTCTGTAATATAAAATGATACCTTGTGTGTACCAATTGTGTGGGAGATGGCTGTAATCGGGGAGTACATTTGTTTGTTGCATTCGGCGGCGGAAGCGACTGGTTGTACATGCTAGGGGGATGTGATCAGTGTTCCTGCAGGAAGGTTGCAACAATTCCTTCATATAGTAGAACAAGTAGGTAGTAGCAGTATCATAATAGTTGACGGCGTGCTCTCCGCTCAACCACGGCGGATCACACCCCTATCAGATTTCTACCTCTGCTAGCCGATCAGCCCGGGCTCAGTTCGATTCGAGCGTCAGGAGCGGCGAGGAGCGACACGCAGAATTTACCCAGGTTCGGACCCCCTCGCGGGTAACAGTCCTACTCCTACCGAGCCTTAGCTCTTCGCTTGTTGTGTTTGCGTGGGAATGATTACAGGATGTTCCACCTCCTCCCCCTCCTTTCTCTCTCTTCTCCTTTTATACAAGCCTTGGACAGACGGAGAGAGCCGAGGGGGTAGGCAGTTGTAACATCCCAAATTTTAAAACTAATTTGGCACGTTAATAATTTCTTAAATGCATGACTTAAAAAAAAAGAGTTAAATCATTTATTAAAATTGCATCATGGCATAATCATCATTGCAGGCTTTGCATCTAACTTGGAAAAAAATGATTTAAACTTTTCAATCATGACTCCTTGGTGGAAAAATCTAATGATACTTTTAATATGTATATTATATTTTCAAAGACAATCCCAAATGGAAGTATTTGAAAAAGGTGTTAATAAGCTTTGATGAAGCAAAATAATATTTTCCAAAGTGTTAAAGTATTTAAAAGGTTATTTGAAAATAAAGTTCTAATGAGAATCGAGAAAATTCAAAAGACCTTAACCTCTTTTCTCATTCAGCCGGCCAGACTCCTCTTTCTCCTTCCTCTTCTTTTCCTCCTCCTCCTTCTTCGGTTGGGCGAAGCCGCATGCCTGCTTTTCTCTCTCTTTTCCCGCTCCATTGGGCCTTGGCTGCCTTGGCCCATTCTCACTGCCTCCTCCCTTCGCCCAGAGACACCGCCGGGTGGGTCCATTTGTCGATCACCTCTCTCCTCTCCCTGTCTTCTTCTTCCCTGTTCTCCCCTGCGCCTCTGTCCGCCATGTCGCCGGTCGTCGCCGCTGTTTCCTTTACCCGCCAGCGCATGGGCTCGTCTCCCCACGCAATATTTCGTCCCGATTCATCCTCTCCAGACCCCTCCCTGCTCTCCCATCTTGTCACCGGCCAACTCCGAGCACGCGTCGCCGGACTTGACCCCGGGCCGTGACGCCAAGTCGCCGCCGCTCTGCGCCCGAGACCTTGCCGCCGCCTCTTAACTCCGTGCCATCCGCCAACCACTCCCTTGACGCCTCTGGCGCGTCGCCTATAAAAGCCCTCCGCCGCGGCGTTCCTACCTCTCGCCAGAAGTTGATTTAAGACGCCACGGCCGCGCCGTTTCAACCTTCCGAGACTCCGGCATCTCCTTGAGCATCGAGGAGTTCTCTCAAGACTTCCTCAACCAATTGCTCCATCCGCGGCCGGCTTTTTTGCCATCGTTGCCGTCTCCGGTCAAGCCGTCTCCGCCCAGTTGAATCTCTCGGTAATCCCGTCGCCGAGGCCATAAACCAGTTCCTCTATCGCGTGCTTCCTCTGAGCCGCTCTCTCGCCGGGAAGCCGCCGTCCGCTGCCGCTGCGCCGCCGCCTCCTCCATGGGCTCTGCCGGGTCGCCGACAAAGGGACCCGCCGGTCAAAGTCACAGCATAGCTCGTCCGTCACCACCACGCGGTGCCGAGAGCGCCGCCTCGGTTGGCCGTTCAATGAGCCGGCCCATTTCGGATGGCCTTTTCCTTTTAATTCTGATTTTCAATTTTGTTAAACCACTTTTGATATTCAAAAGGATTTGTTAAAATAATAAATGAATTGTAAAAATTCTAGGAAAATTTCTGAAAATACTTTATTGATTTCTGGTCCTAATAAAAAAATATATAAACATGTCACGCATACAAAATTCATGTTTAATTTAAAGAACCATCTCTAGGCGCATTATTTCATGTGCATATGAAGTGGTCATATTAATTATTC
Source organism: Raddia guianensis (assembly GCA_036346415.1). Classification (NCBI taxonomy): domain Eukaryota; kingdom Viridiplantae; phylum Streptophyta; class Magnoliopsida; order Poales; family Poaceae; genus Raddia; species Raddia guianensis. The sequence goes on from CM070535.1 coordinate 23,008,154, forward strand.
TAAATAAAGATAAAATACTTTCTGAATTGTTGGACCTAAGAAAAATCATTTAAATGCATGTCATCCATTTAGCATTTATTTTGGGTAAATAAATATAGTGGGCATGTCATCATTTCATGTGCATAAATCATATCCATGTTTTTCCCAAATATCAGTGCATTGAAAATCAAGATTTCTACATTATGTTTAAAACCACAAATCATGAAATATTTCTTATGTGCGTTGTATTGCCTTGCATGTGTATGTGCGCGTTTAGAAGGTCAAGCTCCCGAAGACCCGATCGTCGACGTCCCCTTCGCTTTCCCCGGAACCGATCAAGGCAAGTCCCCCCTTTGATCATATTGAGAAGCCATTTTCAGTTATTTAGAAAATATTTATTAGATTTGAAAATATGCATGCTAGTTTAAAGGATAAACGCCGTATTTGCTAGAATTAGTTATTATGCCAAATAGAAAAGGTAAGAAATATGGTAGGATAAACCTAAGGTTAAAAATATGAATTGCTAATATTTAAACGCCTTGTTGAGGTAGGATAACTGCTTAAAAATCATTTATGCGGGATGATACAATCATTTGTGTGAAATGAGATTTTGTTGAGAAATGTTTGGGGAAGGATGATTTAAAGGATAGCGCATCAAGGGTGATGCTTGATAAGAAAAGATTTTCCCCTTACCCCAAAATCTTTCCGACTAGGGTGATATTTTGTCAATTGGTGCAGTATGGCACCGGGTTTTATTGGGCTAAAATATAAACTCTCCCCTAGTCTAAGGACTGCTCATCCTATAATCCTATGAACGGAGCCATTACAGTACGACCTCGAGCTCCGGTATGGGACGGACCCGATCGTTGGCCCTCGTGGTTGATGGTCTTGTGGCGAAACATCGAATGGGTGCGTAGCCTCTCGAGGGTAAAGCGTACCCACTCTGCAGAGTTAAAACTGTCATGATAGCCGTGCTCGCGGTTATGAGCGTGCGAAGGGACTGATTATATGGTAGATTCTTCTTTTAAAAACCAATTTAGAAAAAGTGTTTTTGAACAAAGGATTTGAGTTGAGTAAAGGATTTGAGAAAGGTTTTGAGAAGGATTTCGTTTGAGCTGGGGGCCACCGGTGATATTCCGAAATAAACGACGGCCTATCGGAAAGTGTCACGCGGAAAACCGGACCTAGCGAATTTGAGAAAAGAAAAGAAGAAAGAGTTTTGAGCTAGCAGCCACCGGTGATATTCCGAAATGGGCGACGGCCTATCGGAAAGTGTCACGCGGGAAACCGGACCTAGCAAGTTTTGAGAAGATAGGAAGAAAAGAATTTTGTTCTCGCTATGGCACTGAGGCCAAGTAGCGAGAACCGTTTGCGAAGAGCCCAAAGAAAATGTTGAGATTTAAAGTTTCGAAATTGCTTTGTCAAAACTAGGTTAAATAAATGCGTTTCCGCAAATAACCTAAGCTCTCCTTGTACTGAACCCACACTTGCATAATTCCGGACTTGCGGAGTACAATTTGTACTCACCCTTCTTTCCTCTCCCTCTTTTCAAAATTTCAACAGCTGGTCCATCTGAGTATGACCCGCCTTCCGAGGAGGAGGATCCAGACTACGTCGAGGAGGCGTTGTCTGATGAAGAGTTTGAAGACTAGGGTTGTGCGTTCCAACAGCCTCGTGCCTGTGGGATGGTTAAGTTTGTAGATATTGTATTAGGCCCGTATCTCCGTGTACTCTGATGTGCGGCCTGCGAGCCGTTGTATGTGTTTGTACTGGACTATGTTCCGTTTGTAATAATATTATCATTGGCATTATTACATTTACGTATATCGTGTGTACTAGCCATGATCCTTGGGACTAGTACGGGTTTACGCAGGTGGAATCCGATCTTGTAAATTGGGTGCCGACAGAATTGGTGTCAGAGCCAGGCTGCTCTTATTGGCCCTAGGACGTAGCCCTAGAAATAGAGACCATATAATTTATAAAAGAAATAATTGCTAAATAAATTCTTAATCTTCGCAATCCATTTTCTTGATAATCTTTTGAAAAATTGTGGATGTAAATCGTCGCATCGCCCTTGGACTTGGCTATGGAGGTTTCGATGCGCCACCGTTGTCGCGTCTTGAAGCACGCTTGGTTTGATGACCCTATGTACCATGGGGCCACTACTTTTTGCAAGGGACGCACATCTTTGGGTGGTGTGCGTCCTTTGTTTTTTCTTGAGTCCACCACCTACTCGTGGACCGTTTAGCTATTCTGCCAATCGCGTCAAGCGCTCGGCGCCATCCAAGGCGTGTCGGACTTGCTCTACATCGACTCATGATCTATTCACGCGTGAGTGCATGTCTCCCGCCGCTACTTTCCTCTAAATGCGCTTAACGAGCTGTTCAGCCATGCTCGTACGGCCGAGGGTGAGAGCGACCCGACGGTGTACCACCTTGCTGAGCTCGTCCAATCTCTGGACGACGCGTACACCATCGCTCTGCGGAAATTGAATGCTGCTTACGACTCCAACCGTCAGCTGGAGCAAGCCAAGAAGGAGAGCCACGAACTTAAAAAGCGCGACTCTTTCCACTTGGTGGAGAAGGTTCAGCTTCGCAAAAGAATTCGTCAGTTGGTTCGCGAGAACCAGCGTCTCCGGGGGAATGCCGCTTCTTCGCCGGGACTCACGCTCTGCTGCTCGACCTCACGTCCGAAGCAGAAGGAGGTCGGGACAAGCCCCGCGTCCCCGCCTAAGGATCCTGCTGATCTTCCCTTGTGCACCTTCGAGCTCACCCCCAAGGATCTCAAGTTGGATCTGGGTCCTTCCGGAGTGAAAGCTCCGCCTTCCTCTCTTGTTGAGCTCCAAGGCATACCTTTGATGGTTCGATCGCCACCGTCTGGTTGGCAGCCCGCTGTGGATGCCGATGGCGATGAGGATGATGACGGGGAAGACCCCTTGGAGTTGGTCTCTAAGTCCGATTGCGACCAGGACTAGCTCGTAGTCCCCTGTATCCTTTGTTTGGGTCGTTGTCATCCTTTTCTTTTCTTTTCTTTTCTTTTCTTTTCCGTTGCTTTGTGTCTTGTCCGCCCTTTTGCCACCGCTTTGCCGCCGGTCCCCCCACTTCAAATATTCGGCCGCCTCTTTAAGAGGGCCGTCCGTCCTTGATTCGCCTTGCCATTGCCGCTTTGCCTTCGCTTCTTCTTGCCATGGCATTGCTTGCTTGGCCGGCGTTATCGCTTTGTGCGTGTGTTGCTACCGCTTCTCCAGCCGCGATGAGGAGAAGGTCGGAGATCCGACCCGCGAGCCCTCGCCATTCTCCGAGTCCTCCTCGTCGCAGTTCTTCAAGTCCTCGTCGTTCCCCGAGTCCTCGTCCTCGGCCCGAGCCAAGCGAGTTTCAGTTGTTCCTCGAGGAGATGAGGCATTTTCCTCTCTGGATCACCGTGGTAGCTTTCCTCCTCTGGATAGTCCTTACCTGGTGGGCTCTGTGTATCCAATCCTACTAGCCGTCCCGGCATCTGTCCGTGTAACCGTAGGTAGTTAGCTCGCGATTTGGGCTGACGTACCAGCTTGTGGTATTGCGCCCCTGTTTGTACTATAAAAACTATTATGCTATGTTATGAATGTGCATTGTGCCAAATTTGCATGTTTAAACTCATGTTTTGGAAAAAAAAATAAAAAAAAATAAAAAAAACTGGGTTTTAGCTCTTCCCCCTTTTAGTCTCTCATCCTCCTGTCAGCAGATGGTGATATCGCGCCGAGCAGGGCGTGGGGATCTCAACCGTGGTAGAATTCATGGAGGTGCTGCTAGCAGAGTTAGTGGATCTCGTCGTCTTGGGAGGCAGGCTCAGCCAGTTCCTCACCCAGTCTGCATGCGCGTATTGGGCGGTATTGGATCTTTTGCTTGGAGTTTTTAAAACAGTGTGCATTGACTAGGTCATAAAGTTAGCTGTTCCCTTTTAAAACTCATTTGGTATCTTGAGTATTTGTGTGTTGTGTTTGTGTTCTTTTTTGAAAGTGTTTATCTCCCCAGCATCACCCTTTCTTCTCCCGATTTACCGAAAACCACTTTCCATGAAAAATGTTCTTGGCAAATAATTTTTTCTCCAAGTTTTAAAAGATTCTTTAAAAGGGGAATGTTACGCTGAACCAAATGTTTTTCTTTTAAATGGTTCTACAAAACAAAACTTTTGTTTGATGTTAAACAAATCAAGTTTCGAAATGGTTAAATTCTGGCTTTTGCACAGTTTCGTGAGTCTTTACTATCTAGCCCAATGTTTTAATTTAAATAAAGGGTTGCATGTTTTCAACTTCTTTGCCAGATTCTTAAGTTGTCCTGTTTGAAATCAAAATTTAATTGAAATATTTCAACACAAAATGATGCGTTTGCAACTTGGGATTTGGTGCCCTTCTAATTTTGACCAAAAGGATTTATTCTAACCACTCTCTCTCTAGTCGCAAAATGTTGTTTGATACCTGGGTGGTTCAATAATTTGTTCTCTAAGGGCTATTGGTTAAAAACATATGTTGCACGTTTGAGGAAAATGTTTTTCCTAAACCATTTTTTTTAAAAAAAAATGTCAAGAAAATGTTTTAAAATGAAAACTTTATAAACAAATTCTATTCTGACCTCGCATGTTTGTTTTAGATAATGTTCTTTTCTTAAAACTTTCTAACGATCAAGATTTGAACTCTCCTTACTTTAAAGGACTATATTTGTAGCTATTTTTCGCTCTCAGAATAACACTTTGATTTTGTATTGAAAAAAAAATTTCAAAAAATTCAAAATCTTAAGTCAAAACCTATTTGTAACCAAATTTGGTAGACGTTGTATCTATTCCCCGCTTTAAAACGTTTGTTTTCCCATCTTAAAACTCAACTATGTTGCTTCCTAGAATTTTGTGGAGTATCAGAGACTAATCTTTCTTTTGCACCATTTTGCAAGGTTCTTGTTCCTAGCACTTCTGTGTTACCTTTGAACACTGGGTAGTTGTGGAGGTTGGTGTTTGTTTCCTATGAATGATAGATTTCCCTATCCTCCTTACCCTTCTGCTATTCCTTCTTACCTAATGCTAAGATAGCAGGGAGCCCTCTAATGGATGATGTGATAGACTGATATGTGTAGTAAACACTGAACTCACATTGGATTGAAGTACGATGCCGATTGAAAGGCCAGTTTTAATTATTCTAAAAGTGTTTGACGAACTTCAGTACTACTTTGAAGTGTGTAATCGAAAAGAAGCAAGGTTGGAGATATGATTGATTGCTAAAGGGATATCTCAATCCTGAAGGTAGTGATACAATTAGACTGAATGTATATTACAAAGTGGTTTGATGATATTATGAGCTTGGAGTAAATTACCGGATGATACCTAGTTGTGCTAGATATAATTGGGCAACAATTGACGGATGTTATAGGAAGTGCACTAACCCGATGCTTGGGGATTAAACCAATAATTATGGGTTAGGAATGGAGATTAGTAAACATGATGAGGATGAAGTGGATCACGAAATGAGGAGTCATGAATGAATAGATTTGTTCATTATCCAGAATTATTAAACTCATAGTAAACCATTGCATTATTAATGAAAGGATAATGAATATTGATCAATAGCTCTTGTATGCGAGAGATGATGGCTATTGAATAGATAAGATGAGGTCTCTGGTTGTGACATTGGAATTATTAACGAGCTATGGATCGGTTGGTTATAATTATTAGTTGAGCGATACAATGTCATGCCATGAATGCATGCATGGTGGTTGGAGGACAACAAAACTTTATTGAGGATTTAACTTATGGTCATTGGATTTGTAGTAATAATCTTGTCAAGATGACCATGTGGGAATCAGCTGAGTTTGTGTAGGGATCTTGTGTCGGATTAGATATCTTACTACTGATGGGTAAAAATTTGAATGTGACGTGATGGATCAGATTGGAATTTTGGTCGTTAGGATGATTATAATTAAGATTGGATAATAGCTACTGGGTATTGTACAACGATCATTGGAATGTTTCAACCTAATTAGTCGAGTTGTTAGAATAATTGGGTCACTTTATAAGTCACTTGGAGATATTTGAGTCTAGCTACTAGTGGTTTGATACAGGAGTTAACAAAACGTCTTGATTGTGGATGACATTAAGAAAAGTTTGACTCTTTGATTTTTTATTAGGCCGAATCCAAGAATATAGGTCATTAGGGAGTTGAATGATCAAAAAGCCTTATTGTGGATATAATGATATTCCACGGATATATAAGGATTGGATTAGGTATGAGTGATTTAGTGGAATACATGGAACTTTAAAAGGGCAACTCCTTATGGATCAAATGCTATAAAAGAACAAGTTAGCAAAAGTTGGGTTTCGGTGGTAAAGATTTCAAAAGAGGCATCTAGTAGTGGTTACGTGAGTTCGTTGAATGCTACACCATCTATCCATCAACGAGTTTCTAGGGCTTTAGAAAAATCAAGGCTTGCAATTCTCTCTGAATCTCCTTCCCACCCATCCTCTTCCTTTCTGCTCTACCTTGCTCTATTGCTATTCCCACTCATCTATTATTTTGGTGGGCTAAGACCGAGAGCGTCAGTAGGATAAATGAAGCCCTGGTGATCTAGAGCATACTCAGAGAATTACTATGGACCAAGGCGACCATTTTCGCAGACTCGACAAAAGAATCATGGATCAACCCCAGCAGCCGTGGAAGCGATCGACAAAACCACCACCTGTCTGTTCTTCCCTCTTTTCTCTCTCTGCTAAGACCTTCGAATCTCGAGGACGAGATTCACCTTAAGGGGGGGAGGTTTGTAACATCCCAAATTTTAAAACTAATTTGGCACGTTAATAATTTCTTAAATGCATGACTTAAAAAAAAAAGAGTTAAATCATTTATTAAAATTGCATCATGGCATAATCATCACTGCAGGCTTTGCATCTAACTTGGAAAAAAATGATTTAAACTTTTCAATCATGACTCCTTGGTGGAAAAATCTAATGATACTTTTAATATGTATATTATATTTTCAAAGACAATCCCAAATGGAAGTATTTGAAAAAGGTGTTAATAAGCTTTGATGAAGCAAAATAATATTTTCCAAAGTGTTAAAGTATTTAAAAAGGTTATTTGAAAATAAAGTTCTAATGAGAATCAGAAAATTCAAAAGACCTTAACCTCTTTTCTCGGCCAGCCGCCCGACTCCTCTTTCTCCTTCCTCTTCTTTTCCTCCTCCTCCTTCTTCCGGTTGGGCGAAGCATGACTGCCTTTTCTCTCTCTTTTCCCGCTCCTTTGGGCATGAAAGCAGCCTTGCCCATTCTCACCGCTGCCTCCTCCCTTCGCCACGGAGACACTGCCGGGTGGGTCCGCCTTGTCAGTCACCTCTCTCTCTCCCTGTCTTCTTCTTCCTGTTCTCCTCGCCTCTGTCCGCCATGTCGCGGTCGTCGCCATTGCTTCTTTCCCCGCCAACAGTGCATGGGCTCGTCTCCCCACGCAATATTTCGTCCCGATTCATCCTCTCCAGACCCTCCTCGCTCTCCCATCTTGTCACGGCCAACTCCGAGCGCGTCGCCGGACTTGACCCCGGGCCGTGACGCCAAGTCGCCGCCGCTCTGCGCCCGAGACCTTGCCGCCGCCTCTTAACTCCGTGCCATCCGCCAACCACTCCCTTGACGCCTCTGCCACGTCGCCTATAAAAGCCCTCCGCCGCGGCGTTCCTACCTCTCGCCGTAGTTGACGAAGACGCCACGGCCGCGCCGTTTCCAACCTTTCCGAGACTCCAGCATCTCCCTTGAGCATCGAGGAGTTCTCCTCAGCACTTCCCCTCAACCAATTGCTCCATCCGCCGCCGGCAGCGCCTTGCCATCGTTGCCGTCTCCGGTCAAGCCGCCTCCGCCGCCGCGAGTTCGAATCTCCTCGGTAATCCCCGTCGCCGAGGCCATAAACCGTTCCTCTATGCGTGCTTCCTCTGAGCCGCTCTCTCGCCGGAGAAGCCGCGTCGCGCCGGCGCCGTCGCCACCTCCTTGTGAGCTCTGCCCGGTCGCCGACAATGGGACCCATGGTCAAAGTTGCCAAGCAATACTCAAATCATGACCACGCTGGTGCCGAAGCGAGCCTCGGTTTGGCCGTTCAGTGAGCCGGCCCAGCTCGGATGGCCTTTTCCTTTTTAATTCCGATTTTTCAATTTCTGTTAAACCTCTTTTGATATTCAAAAGGATTTGTTAAAAATAATAAATGAATTGTAAAAATTCTAGGAAAATTTCTGAAAATACTTTATTGATTTCTGGTCCTAATAAAAAATATATAAACATGTCACGCATACAAAATTCATGTTTAATTTAAAGAACCATCTCTAGGCGCATTATTTCATGTGCATATGAAGTGGTCATATTAATTATTCTAAATAAAGATAAAATACTTTCTGAATTGTTGGACCTAAGAAAAATCATTTAAATGCATGTCATCCATTTAGCATTTATTTTGGGTAAATAAATATAGTGGGCATGTCATCATTTCATGTGCATAAATCATATCCATGTTTTTCCCAAATATCAGTGCATTGAAAATCAAGATTTCTACATTATCTTTAAAACCACAAATCATGAAATATTTCTTATGTGCGTTGTATTGCCTTGCATGTGTATGTGCGCGTTTAGAAGGTCAAGCTCCCGAAGACCCGATCGTCGATGTCCCCTTCGCTTTCCCCGGAACCGATCAAGGCAAGTCCCCCCCTTTGATCATATTGAGAAGCCATTTTCGGTTATTTAGAAAATATTTATTATATTTGAAAATATGCATGCTAGTTTAAAGGATAAACGCCGTATTTGCTAGAATTAGTTATTATGCCAAATAGAAAAGGTAAGAAATATGGTAGGATAAACCTAAGGTTAAAAATATGAATTGCTAATATTTAAACGCCTTGTTGAGGTAGGATAACTGCTTAAAAATCATTTATGCGGGATGATACAATCATTTGTGTGAAATGAGATTTTGTTGAGAAATGTTTGGGGAAGGATGATTTAAAGGATAGCGCATCAAGGGTGATGCTTGATAAGAAAAGATTTTCCCCTTACCCCAAAATCTTTCCGACTAGGGAGATATTTTGTCAATTAGTGCGAGATGGCACGGGTTTCTTGGGCTAAAATATAAACTCTCCCTAGTCTAAGGACTGCTCATCCTATAATCCTATGAGCGGAGCCATTCTGATGCGACCTCGAGCTCCGGTATGGGGACGGACCGATCGTTGGCCCTCGTGGTTGATGGTCTTGTGGCGAAACATCGAATGGGTGCGTAGCCTCTCGAGGGTAAAGCGTACCCACTCTGCAGAGTTAAAAGCATCATGATAGCCGTGCTTTCATGGTTATGAGCGTCTTGAAGGGTGATTATATGGTAGATTCTTCTTTTAAAACCAATTTAGAAAAAGTGTTTTTGAACAAAGGATTTGAGTTGAGTAAAGGATTTGAGAAAGGTTTTGAGAAGGATTTCGTTTGAGTTGGGGCCACCGGTGATATTCGAAATAAGCGACGGCCTATCGGAAAGTGTCGCGGAAAACCGGACCTAGCGAATTTGAGAAAAGAAAAGAAGAAAGAGTTTTGAGCTAGCGACCACCGGTGATATTCGAAATGGGCGACGGCCTATCGGAAAGTGTCACGTGAAACCGGACCTAGCAAGTTTTGAGAAGATAGGAAGAAAAGAATTTTGTTCTCGCTATGGCACTGAGGCCAAGTAGCGAGAACCGTTTGCGAAGAGCCCAAAGAAAATGTTGAGATTTAAAGTTTCGAAATTGCTTTGTCAAAACTAGGTTAAATAAATGCGTTTCCGCAAATAACCTAAGCTCTCCTTGTACTGAACCCACACTTGCATAATTCCGGACTTGCGGAGTACAATTTGTACTCACCCTTCTTTCCTCTCCCTCTTTTCAAAATTTCAACAGCTGGTCCATCTGAGTATGACCCGCCTTCCGAGGAGGAGGAACCAGACTACGTCGAGGAGGCGTTGTCTGATGAAGAGTTTGAAGACTAGGGTTGTGCGTTCCAACAGCCTCGTGCCTGTGGGATGGTTAAGTTTGTAGATATTGTATTAGGCCCGTATCTCCGTGTACTCTGATGTGCGGCCTGCGAGCCGTTGTATGTGTTTGTACTGGACTATGTTCCGTTTGTAATAATATTATCGTTGGCCTTTATTCGTTTACGTATATCGTGTGTACTAGCCATGATCCTTGGGACTAGTACGGGTTTCTGCAGTGGAATCCGATATTGTAAATTGGGTGCCGACAGAATTGGTGTCAGAGCCAGGCTGCTCTTATTGGCCCTAGGACGTAGCCCTAGAAATAGAGACCATATAATTTATAAAAGAAATAATTGCTAAATAAATTCTTAATCTTCGCAATCCATTTTTGCTGATAATCTTTTGAAAAATTGTGGATGTCGTCGTTCGCATCTGCCCTTGGACTTGGCTATGGAGGTTTCGTGCGCCAGCTGTTGCTGATGCTGAGCACGCTTGGTTTCGGTGACCCTATGTACCATGGGGCCACTACTTTGCGCAAGGGACGCACATGCTGGGTGGTGTGCGTCACTGTTTTTGCTGCAGGTCCACCACCTACTCGTGGACCGTTTCGCTATTCTGCCAATCGCGTCAACTGCTCCGACGCCATCCAAGACGTGTCCAGACTTGCTCTACATCGACTCCGCAGTCTATTCACGCGTGAGCTGCATGTCTCCCCGCCGCTACTTTCCTCTAAATGCGCTTAACGAGCTGTTCAGCCATGCTAAATGCGGCCGAGGTGAGCGACCCGACGGTGTACCACCTTGCTGAGCTCGTCCAATCTCTGGACGACGCGTACACCATCGCTCTGCGGAAATTGAATGCTGCTTACGACTCCAACCGTCAGCTGGAGCAAGCCAAGAAGGAGAGCCACGAACTTAAAAAGCGCGACTCTTTCCACTTGGTGGAGAAGGTTCAGCTTCGCAAAAGAATTCGTCAGTTGGTTCGCGAGAACCAGCGTCTCCGGGGGAATGCCGCTTCTTCCTTCGGGACTCCTGCTACTGCTGCTTCGACCTCACGTCCGAAGCAGAAGGAGGTCGGGACAAGCCCCGCGTCCCCGCCTAAGGATCCTGCTGATCTTCCCTTGTGCACCTTCGAGCTCACCCCCAAGGATCTCAAGTTGGATCTGGGTCCTTCCGGAGTGAAAGCTCCGCCTTCCTCTCTTGTTGAGCTCCAAGGCATACCTTTGATGGTTCGATCGCCACCGTCGGTTGGCGGCCCAGCTGTGGATGCCGATGGCGATGAGGATGATGACGGGGAAGACCCCTTGGAGTTGGTCTCTAAGTCCGATTGCGACCAGGACTAGCTCGTAGTCCCCTGTATCCTTTGTTTGGGTCGTTGTCATCCTTTTCTTTTCTTTTCTTTTCTTTTCTTTTCCGTTGCTTTGTGTCTTGTCCGCCCTTTTGCCACCGCTTTGCCGCCGGTTCCCCCACTTCAAATATTCGGCCGCCTCTTTAAGAGGCCGTCCGTCCTTGATTCGCTGGCGCTTTGCTTTACTTTCTGCCGCAGCTGCCTGCTGCCTGCCAGCCGGCGTTATCGCTGTCTTGCCGTGCTTGCCGCTTCTCCAGCCGCGATGAGGAGAAGGTCGGAGATCCAACCCGCGAGCCCTCGCCATTCTCCGAGTCCTCCTCGTCGCAGTTCTTCAAGTCCTCGTCGTTCCCCGAGTCCTCGTCCTCGGCCCGAGCCAAGCGAGTTTCAGTTGTTCCTCGAGGAGATGAGGCATTTTCCTCTCTGGATCACCGTGGTAGCTTTCCTCCTCTGGATAGTCCTTACCTGGTGGGCTCTGTGTATCCAATCCTACTAGCCGTCCCGGCATCTGTCCGTGTAACCGTAGGTAGTTAGCTCATGATTTAATGACGTACCCGACTTGTGGTATTGCGCCCCTGTTTGTACTATAAAAACTATTATGCTATGTTATGAATGTGCATTGTGCCAAATTTGCATGTTTAAACTCATGTTTTGGAAAAAAAAAATAAAAAAAATAAAAAAGCTGGTTTTAGCTCTTCCCCCTTTTAGTCTCTCATCCTCCTGTCAGCAGATGGTGATATCGCGCCGAGCAGGGCGTGGGGATCTCAACCGTGGTAGAATTCATGGAGGTGCTGCTAGCAGAGTTAGTGGATCTCGTCGTCTTGGGAGGCAGGCTCAGCCAGTTCCTCACCCGGTCTGCATCTTGCCATTAGGCGGTATTGGATCTTTGCTTGGAGTTTTTAAAGCAGTGTGCATTGACTAGGTCATAAAGTTAGCTGTTCCCTTTTAAAACTCATTTGGTATCTTGAGTATTTGTGTGTTGTGTTTGTGTTCTTTTTTGAAAGTGTTTATCTCCCCAGCATCACCCTTTCTTCTCCCGATTTATCAAAACCACTTTCCATGAAAAATGTTCTTGGCAAATAATTTTTCTCCAAGTTTTAAAAGATTCTTTAAAAGGGAATGTTCTGTTGAACCAAATGTTTTCTTTTAAATGGTTCTACAAAACAAAACTTTTGTTTGATGTTAAACAAATCAAGTTTGAAATGGTTAAATTCGGCTTTTGCAGATTTAAGTGAGTCTTTACTATCTAGCCCAATGTTTTAATTTAAATAAAGGGTTGCATGTTTTCAACTTCTTTGCAGATTCTTAAGTTGTCCTGTTTGAAATCAAAATTTAATTGAAATATTTCAACACAAAATGATGCGTTTGCAACTTGGGATTTGGTGCCCTTCTAATTTTGACCAAAAGGATTTATTCTAACCACTCTCTCTCTAGTCGCAAAATGTTGTTTGATACCTGGGTGGTTCAATAATTTGTTCTCTAAGGGCTATTGGTTAAAAACATATGTTGCACGTTTGAGGAAAATGTTTTTCCTAAACCATTTTTTTTAAAAAAAAATGTCAAGAAAATGTTTTAAAATGAAAACTTTATAAACAAATTCTATTCTGACCTCGCATGTTTGTTTTAGATAATGTTCTTTTCTTAAAACTTTCTAACGATCAAGATTTGAACTCTCCTTACTTTAAAGGACTATATTTGTAGCTATTTTTCGCTCTCAGAATAACACTTTGATTTTGTATTGAAAAAAAAATTTCAAAAAATTCAAAATCTTAAGTCAAAACCTATTTGTAACCAAATTTGGTAGACGTTGTATCTATTCCCCGCTTTAAAACGTTTGTTTTCCCATCTTAAAACTCAACTATGTTGCTTCCTAGAATTTTGTGGAGTATCAGAGACTAATCTTTCTTTTGCACCATTTTGCAAGGTTCTTGTTCCTAGCATACGTGTTACCTTTGAACACTGGGTAGTTGTGGAGGTTGGTGTTTGTTTCCTATGAATGATAGATTTCCCTATCCTCCTTACCCTTCTGCTATTCCTTCTTACCTAATGCTAAGATAGCAGGGAGCCCTCTAATGGATGATGTGATAGACTGATATGTGTAGTAAACACTGAACTCACATTGGATTGAAGTACGATGCCGATTGAAAGGCCAGTTTTAATTATTCTAAAAGTGTTTGACGAACTTCAGTACTACTTTGAAGTGTGTGTCGAAAAGAAGCAAGGTTGGAGATATGATTGATTGCTAAAGGGATATCTCAATCCTGAAGGTAGTGATACAATTAGACTGAATGTATATTACAAAGTGGTTTGATGATATTATGAGCTTGGAGTAAATTACCGGATGATACCTAGTTGTGCTAGATATAATTGGGCAACAATTGACGGATGTTATAGGAAGTGCACTAACCCGATGCTTGGGGATTAAACCAATAATTATGGGTTAGGAATGGAGATTAGTAAACATGATGAGGATGAAGTGGATCACGAAATGAGGAGTCATGAATGAATAGATTTGTTCATTATCCAGAATTATTAAACTCATAGTAAACCATTGCATTATTAACAGAAAGGATAATGAATATTGATCAATAGCTCTTGTATGCAGAGATGATGGCTATTGAATAGATAAGATGAGGTCTCTGGTTGTGACATTGGAATTATTAACGAGCTATGGATCGGTTGGTTATAATTATTAGTTGAGCGATACAATGTCATGCCATGAATGCATGCATGGTGGTTGGAGGACAACAAAACTTTATTGAGGATTTAACTTATGGTCATTGGATTTGTAGTAATAATCTTGTCAAGATGACCATGTGGGAATCAGCTGAGTTTGTGTAGGGATCTTGTGTCGGATTAGATATCTTACTACTGATGGGTAAAAATTTGAATGTGACGTGATGGATCAGATTGGAATTTTGGTCGTTAGGATGATTATAATTAAGATTGGATAATAGCTCTTTGGGTATTGTACAGCGATCATTGGAATGTTTCAACCTAATTAGTCGAGTTGTTAGAATAATTGGGTCACTTTATAAGTCACTTGGAGATATTTGAGTCTAGCTACTAGTGGTTTGATGAGGAGTTAACAAAAGCGTCTTGATTGTGGATGACATTAAGAAAAGTTTGACTCTTTGATTTTTATTAGGCGAATCCAAGAATATAGGTCATTAGGGAGTTGAATGATCAAAAAGCCTTATTGTGGATATAATGATATTCCACGGATATATAAGGATTGGATTAGGTATGAGTGATTTAGTGGAATACATGGAACTTTAAAGGGCAACTCCTTATGGATCAAATGCTATAAAAGAACAAGTTAGCAAAAGTTGGGTTTGGTGGTAAAGATTTCAAAAGAGGCATCTAGTAGTGGTTACGTGAGTTAGTTGAATGCTACACCATCTATCCATCAACGAGTTTCTAGGGCTTTAGAAAAATCAAGGCTTGCAATTCTCTCGAATCTCCTTCCCACCCATCCTCTTCCTTCTGCTCTACCTTGCTCTATTGCTATTCCCACTCATCTATTATTTTGGTGGGCTAAGACCGAGGCGTCGATGGGATAAATGAAGCCACAGTGATCTAGAGCATACTCAGAGAATTACTATGGACCAAGGCGACCATTTTCATGAGACTCGACAAAAGAATCATGGATCAACCCCGGATAGTGGAAGCGATCGACAAAACCACCACTGTCTGTTCTTCCCTCTTTTCTCTCTGCTAAGACCTTGAATCTCGAGGGTCTGGAGCTTGACAAGGGTCCCAGAGGATTCTCTACTGCGCATGATCTTCCGGGGAACGGTGCCGCTTCCATGAGGAAATCGGTAGCGCGGGGCATAATATGGCGCCCGTCTTGTATGCAGTGGGGAAGGAATCAAATCGTCGCGCTAGCTCCTTATACCTATAAATACTTCACTTCCATGCGCTTGCGATGAGTTCTTTCGCGCGTCAAATCCTCAAACTAAACATGGTTGAAATAGTTGGAGCACTGAAAGGCGCTACTATGGAGTATAAAATTGTGATAGATGTTGCATAAATTAGGGGATAGAATTTTAGATTAGCGATCTGTATCATGAAGAGAGAATGGATGCTGATCCTTGAATGTAAATCATCATTGTGCATTGAAGTTTATCCGAATGCGTTCGGATGTAGCTTGAAATCATGTCCTGGATTGCTACTTGATGGTACATCAATCTTGGACATATGTGGACCATCCACCTTCTTCGCCTTGTTGTAGACTTTTCCTTTACCACGCCCGTCCTCCATGTCTCGAGCGCAAGGGTCATCACTTAGAGCCATGATGAGTTCTTTTCGCACAAATAAACCTCAAACTACCATCCACGTACTTGATGACGCTTAAGGTTTAGAATTCGTCCTTTTGCCTGTACGCAATTATCTGAATAAAGTGTGAAACGATCGAATGGTGAGGTAGAAAGGTTTACAACCCTGATGAAGCACCTTGATGTTCAAAGCGCCTAGTTTGAGGTAGGAAAGCTGTTAACCTGCAATTTCGTAAAACAAAGAAAAGGTTTTTGACGTTAATTGAAGGCATTTGAAATGAGGAAATGTTTGAAGACCTGCATTCTGAAAAGATGGAACCGACAAATGTCGATGTGCATTGAGAAAAAAATTCCCTTAAACCCGAGTAATGTTCCGAGCGCTACGTGAATGTTGTCGAAAGGTGCAATTTAGGAAGTGCGATTGCGCTAATGACAACTCCTGTCTGACACTGCTATCGAGTTATTGAAGTCAATTGTTACTCCTTCGATTCTCCGTTCCAAGACCTACTTGTGTTGACGCCATTCTGTTGGATGAGATCTTGTACATCGATGATCGTGTTCTGACTGTCTAGTCGACTACGGTGCTCCTTGTATGGATTCAGTTCTGGTATGTTGAGCCGTGCTCGTTGAGGTGATTAAATAGGGCCTTATTTTAATTTAAAATTTATTTGCAATCATGTTCTTTGTATAAAGTGGAGGTTTTGCGGATTTCCGTATTTTGACCTTGTATTCGGAAACACTTGGTCGACATGCCTTTTTAGGTGGAACCGACCTTGAAATTTGTGAAGAAAATTGTAAAATTCTCGGCTAAGGGCTGCTTACCTTATTAAAAATTATGCCTCCGTGGCCGATGAGGAGACAGTTGGGTGGCTCCAGCGGCACGTGCCGCCGTTCGCCGCCAGGTTCCGCGCCGGCACCATGGCGCCAAGCCCCCGCACCGGGGAGATCATCACCTTCACCTGGGCCGTTCTGGCGGGGCTCGTCCCGCCGTACTCCGAGTTCTTCTTGGGGGTGCTTGCCTTCTACGAGATCCAGGCGGCGCACCTTCCTCCCAACTCTATTGTGATGCTGGCCATCTTCACCCACCTCTGTGAAATGTTCGTCGGGGCGATGCCGAGCCTTCCGCTCTAGCGCCGGCTCTTCACGCTGCACGCGAGCTCGTGCTCGATCGGGGCCGTTGGGAGCTGCTACTTCTCGCTCCGCGACGCCACCGCCTTTATCCCGATCGCGCTCTAGTCCAACTGGAAGGACTGGCCGCGACAGTGGTTGTACGTGGAGGATTCCAGTGGCTACGACAATCTTGTCTTCCCTGAGGGCCCCGCTGAATCCCTTGCCAGCTGGGGGTCTCAGCCCGACGACTCGGCGGAGACGGAGGCGATGATGGCGCGCATTGCTGAGCTCCGCCACCATGGGCTCACCGGAACCCATGTGGTGGCGGACTTTTTGCGGCGCCGCCTCTGCCCGCTTCGCATGAGGGTGCGCCCCGCCTGGCAGTACTACGGCGATGACGATGGGACCCGCATTGCCCCTAGAAGTGAGTACTCTTGCATTCTTTCGGGTCTTCGGATCTCGTGGAACGCCTTTTCCTTTCTTTTGCTTCTTGATTCCTTGCCAACTCGCGGCTTCTTCTTTTCCTCCTTTTGTGTCCAAACCACGGGAACGGTTTGAGGAGGTGTTCAACAAATGGTGGCGGGACTCTCTGCAAGGCCGGCGGCGATGTTTTTCGCCCACAGCGCCCGCCCTCTCGTGGATCGGGACCCACGGAGCGCACTCAGACTCGTGCGCGCCTCCTATGGAGGTTTCTGTCTGCGCATCCTGTGGCTCGGGACCCCACCGAATCTGCGATCTATCACGACGGCCGCCGAAGCTCTTGCGGCCGCCGCTCTTCCTATGGCCGACTCCGACCGCGCTCTCGGGAAGCGCCGCCTCGTCCTCTCCCAAGATGACGACGATGATGATGAGGGAGAGGCAAGCCCGAAAAGGCTTCGCCCTTCAAGTCCTAAGCTGCCCCCACCTCCTTCGGCCCCCTCCAGTGGGGACCCCGTCGCGATGATGCCGCCCGCTTCGCCTCCGGCGCGGCGACTTCTCTGGAGCCGCCGCCGCCTGCGCCGGCTTCTTCCACACTGACACCTCCTCAAGGCCGATGCGGATGTGCGGCTCCCGCGCGGCGTCCGTTTCGATGGCGCCGCCGTGGTGATTCGCGCCGCCCCCACCTCCTGCGTCGGGAGGAGGAGCGGCTGCGGCGATCCCGCGGCCGGGCGACCTAAGGCTGCCCCCTCCGCCTTCGTCTTCGGGTGGCCCCGCTTCAGGTAACTTTTCTACACACATGTTTTTTATGTTAGGGTTAGCATGCTGCATATTTCTCGCATACCTGAACCCCTTTCGGATTTTTCTTCGCGGAACAGGCCGGATCCTGGGGCTTCGAGCTCCGGCTCGCACATTCCGCCTGCCCCGCCTTGCTCACGACCCCTCCGAAGGAGACGGTGCCTCCCACCACGGAGAGCACGCCGTTGTCGGGGTCGGAGCATCTTCCGGCTGCGGCGGCTGCGGCCGCCGCAGACACAGACGTCGTTTCTGCCATCGCCGCCGACGTCGGGCGCTCCTTCGAGGCACTCCGCACCATAGCCCATACCTGGGCGGCGCGAGAAGGTGCGCTGGCTTCGGCGGAGCGAGCTGTTGGCGACCTGCGGCGGACTCTCGACCAGGAGATCGTTGCGAAGGAGGCGGCGACCCGCGAGGCCGTGGCGGGGCAGGCCGCCGCCGTCGTTGCCACCAAGGAAACCGCAAACCTTCGCGCGGCGCACTCTGAGCACCTCCGGGTCCTCACCGCCACTTCACGACATCCACGAGTCATTGGCGTCACCCTCTACGCCTCACCGAAGAGACGGCCACAAAGACGCCCGGCCTTGATGGGGACGCGCCGAGGCTCTTGGGGACTTGCCGGTGAGGATGCGGGCGCGGGCGATCGAGGATGGTCGCCGTGGCTCTTTTGGAGCAGCGCGGTTCATCCTGGGCCACTGTCTTGCCCAGAACGCCGCGTTCGACCTTGACGCCGCCACCGGGGAAGCTCCGCACCCACTGGACCGAGACAAACAGTCTCGCATCGGGGCCGCCACCTACCGAGTGTCCATGATGGGCGGTGCCGCGCCGACGGAAGACAGCGACGAAGAGGAGTGACCGGTCTCCGCCGCTGCTTGTCTTGTACATAAGACTTGTAAATGCAAACTTTTGCTTTTCCTGCCACAAGTCTCGTTAATCCTTTACGCAGCCTCTTAATTGCGAGAGAAAGGAGCTTAGACAAGCGACCGCCAAAAGCTTTAGACAGAATGTTCTGCTGAAAGCGATTGCTTTTTCCTTAGGCATCTGGTTACTTCAACCCTTACGGCCTCTCCGCAAACCGACTTAAACGTTTCGTGGCGAGAACTTAGCTTTCGGAAGTGGTCTAGACGCTGGTGCCGTCATTGGCGCAGGGCCCAGACCGAGCAGACACACCAGGCTAGGACACGCCTTCCGTCCGCCTCGCCTCGCCCAGCGCAAGTTTAAGCTTTCGCCTTTGCAACTAAGGGGCCATCAGCCTTAAGTACTTTCTCGCTACCAGTTTTCAACAGAATGTTTTCCAACAGACTTTTTAAGGCGAAAAACAGATGCTCACAGAGAGACAGAACTTATCTTTATATTGCAGATGGCTTTGTACATCGTAACCCCCGAGGCGAGCGGGGAAGGAAGGAAACCTCGCCGCTCGGCTCCAAAGGAAGGCCCAAAAAAGCTTCAAAGCAGCTACCTACGGTAGAACTTCCTCGGTACTCGGCGTTCAGTGTTACGCGACTCCGACCATCCTCGGCGAGCTGACCGAGTCTGGCGGGATCTCGAGACCACCTGAAGGGGCCCTCCCAAGGGGAGCGACTTATTGCGACACATGCGACTGAACTCGGCGCAAGACGAGGTCACCCTGACCGTGTTCTCTCACGCACCCTTCTTGCTTGATAACGGCGCAGGGCCTGCTGATACCTGGCTGCCCGGATCGCCGCTCTGTCTCTGATCTCCTCCAGAAGATTTACTTCATCCTAACGCCGGTCTGGGTCTTCGTCCTCGCTGAACGCCGCCACCCTCGGGGATCCGAAGGCGAGCTCTGACGGGAGCACCGCCTCAGAACCGTACACGGGAAGAAGGAATCTCGCCGATGCTTCTCATGGGGTTGTCCTTAGTGCCCATAGCACAGTGGGGACTTCTTCAGCCCAGCGCTTGCCGCGCTTCTCCAGACGATCGAACGCCCTTGTCTTGAGTCCTTTGAGCACTTCTGCATTCGCCCGCTCCACCTGCCCATTGCTCTTCGAATGTGCGATGGAGGCGAAGCACAGCTTAGTGCCCAGCTCTTCACACCAATCTTGGAACTTGGCGCTTTTGAATTGAGCGCCATTGTCGGTGATGATCCTGCTGGCGACGCCGAACCAGACGAAGATGTTCCTCATGAACTTTATAGCCGCAGCGGATGTGATCGCAAGGACCAGCGATGCTTCCACCCACTTGTTGAACTTGTCGACGGCGACGAACAGATGCGTGTAGCCCCCCAGTCGCCCGTGGGAACGGGCCTAGGATATCTAGCCCCCAGACCACGAATGGCCAGAAGAGCGGAATGGTGTGCAGCGCCTGGGCCGGTCGGTGGATCTGCTTAGCATGAAATTGGCACGCTTCGCATCTCCTCACTAGCTCGAAGGCATTCTGGAGGGCAGTTGGCCAATAGAAGCCGTGGCGGAAGACCTTTCCGACCAACGCCCGGCTCCCTGCATGGCTCCCGCACATGCCTCTATGGATCTCAGAGAGGATCTCGCTCCCGCTTCGAGTGGCGCGCGGTAGAACTCCGTTTGTACCACAGCGTCTGGTCCCCACCTACCAGGACGTAGCGCTTGGCCTTGCGCGCTACCTTCTCAGCTGACGCGTCATCGTCGGGGATCACTCTATCCCGCAGGTAGGCTAGGATAGGGTCCATCCACTGACCTTCTTGGACGAGTGCGACGACGTTAGAATGGTCGCCGGCGTACTCTGCCTGGCCTGGCATTTTCGCCTCAACCGCCTCGGCAGTTCTTCTGCATCCTCCCTCCGACCGGGGAGCTGCTGCGGGAATGCTGACGTCTCCTCCAGATGTGGGAGCAGCATCAAGAACAATGTCGTCCCCACCGGACTCGGGGGCTGCGACAGACGGCCGCGTGAGTCTTTCTTCAAAGACCCCAGCCGGGACAGGTGCCCTCAACGAGGCATTCTGGGACAGCTCATCCGCCATGTAGTTGTCGCGGCGGCGGACGTGCGCGAAGCCCAACCCCTCGAAATGCCGCTCCAACCGACGCACCTCCGCCAGGTAGGCCGCCATGGTGGGATCTGAACAGGTGAATTCTTTCCTCGCCTGGTTAATGACCAGGAGAGAGTCGCCTTTAACTTGTAGCGCGAATGCCGTGGTTGAGGCCACCACGAGCCAATGAGCGATCCTTCATACTCGCGGCGTTGTTGGTAGCGCGGAACTCCAGACCACGGTGTCGAACAATGTGGCGGTGGGAGACACTAGGGCGACACCGGCTGACCCCTCGGTCGGAGCGAAGCGCCGAAGAAGAGAGTCCACGGCGAGGGTGCTGGGGTGCCTTCAATTTCTGCCGCCGCCGGAGTCCATTCACTGACGAACTCCGCGAGCGCCTGCCCTTTGACCGCCGTCCGGGGGCCGAACTTGAGGTCGAACTCCGCCAGCTCCATGGCCCATTTGACGATGCGGCCCGTCGCCTCGCGGTTAAAGACGATCTCCCGCAAGAGGTAATTGGTCAACACAGTGATTTCTCGCCCCTGGAAGTAGTGGCGCAGCCTCCTAGACGCCGTCAACACGGCGTACAACATCTTTTGGTGCTGCGAATACCTTGTTTCTGCATCACGGAGGATCTTGCTGGTGTAGTAGATCGGGCGCTGAACTCATTCTCTTTTCGCCACCAATACCGCGCTGACCACCTCCGGGTTCGCAGCGACATAAAGGATCAACGGCTCGCCCGGATCCGGGGCGACCAGCACGGGTGGAGAAGTGAGGTACTTCTTCAGCCCGTCGAACGCTTCCTGCGCCTCCGCGGTCCACTCGAACTGATTGGTCTTCTTCAGGAGCTTGAGTAGGGGGAGACTCTTATCCCCTAGGCGAGCTATAAAGCGGCCCAGGGAAGTCAAGCAACCCACCAGGCACTGCATCTGCCGAAGTCGCGTCGGGGGCTTCATGTTTTTTATTGCAGCGATCTTGTCGGGGCTAGCCTCAATCCCCCTCTGGGAGACAAGGAAACCCAACAGCTTGCCCGACGGAACGGCGAACACGCACTTCTCAGGGTTGAGATTGATGCAGTACTTCCTCATGTTAGCGAAGGTTTTCTCCAGGTCGCCGATCAACTCCTCCGCCTTCTTGGACTTCACCACCAGGTCGTTGACGTACACCTCCAAGTTCCGCCCGATCTGGGGGCGATGAGCAATATGCATGGCCCTCTGATAGGTTGGGCCCGCATTCTTCAAGCCGAATGCCATTCTCGTATAGCAGTAGACGCCCATGGGCGTCACGAAGGCTGTCTTATCTTCGTTTTCTTCAGCCATGCTAATCTGGTGGTACCCAGAGTACGCATCCAGAAAGTACAGCTGCTCGCACCCCGCCGTGGATTCGACGATGAGATCGATGCAGGGCAATCGGTATGGATCCTTCGGGCACGCCTTGTTGAGGTCGGTGAAGTCCACGCACATCCTCCAGCGCCCGTTGGATTTCTTGACGAGGACGGGGTTCGCGAGCCACAAAGGGTGGGCGACGCTCCGAACGACCCCCGTCCTCAAGTGCTTGTCCACCTCCTGGCGGATAACGGCCTGGTGCTCCACCGACTGCTTCCGGACCTTCTACATAACTGGTTGCGCGCCGGGGAACGTTGCCAACTTATGCTCAATCATCTCCCTGGGGACCCCAGTCATGTCGGACGGTTGCCAAGCAATCACGTCTGCGTTAGACTGGAGGAAGGAGACGAGCGAGCCTTCCTATTTGGCGCCGAGAGAAGTGCCCACCTGTACGGTCCTCGCCGGGTCTAACTCATTCAGGAAGATCGCCTTAACTTCCGCGGACGAGCCGGGGAAAGCTCGGATCTTCGCCGGAGGAGCTCCTAGAGTCGAGGCTTCAGCCTTCTGGGCGCCGATCGCCCCAGCCAAAGCGAGAGCGTCCTTGTCGCAGCGGAGCGCCTCCAGGCGATCCACCTTCACGATGATGGGGCCGGCTGGCCTCGGGATCTTAACCACCATGTAAGCATAGTGGCAGACCGCCATGAACTTGGTCAGCGCCGGCCGACCCAGTATGGCGTTGTACGGGAGGTCGAAGTCAGCCACCTCGAACTCGAGCATCTCCGTACGAAAGTTTTCGGAGCCGCCGAAGGTCACCGGGAGGCTGACTCGCCCGAGAGGGACGGATTTAGCCCCCGGCGTGACGCCAAAGAAAGGGAGCGCCGGGCGAAGCTCCTGCTCTTGGACCTGAAGTGCTTTGGTGACTCGGGCGGACAGGAGGTTGATAGAATTTCCTCCATCTATCAGCACCCGCCCCAGCTTAACATTTCGGACCGTGGGCGCAACCACGATCGGGAGATGTCCTGGGCCGACTGTGCTAGCGGGCTGATCGGCCTGACTGAATGTGATCGACTGCTCCGACCACACCAGCTGCCTAGCGGACCCCACACTAGGCACGACGGCGCACACCTCCCTCATCACACGCTTGAAACTGGCGTGAAACGGATAGGTGGCCGATCCGCCATGGATGAAGGTGACTTCGCGCTCCACCTGTTGAAAACCAAGCGAAGCCGGCTCCTTGCCCTTGCCGCTGCCGGATGCTTGCTGCTGCTCGTGGACTCGCTTGTCCACTATTTTGCTGACGACCTGGCAATCGGCCAAGTCGTGGGTGCTACTGCGATGGATCGGACAATAGGTCCTTCCATCCCACTCGTCGGGCGACCTCGCCTTCGCCGCGGCTTGTGATGGCCGTCGCGCCACCTGCGAGGCCGTCCTTATCGCCGCCACGACCTCCTCCTTTCTTTCGCCCACCGCGCCCGTCGCGCGGCTGGCCATCGCCGCCGTTGTCGTCGTCGCGATCGGCGGCCAGGACTTGCCCGGTCTCGGCCGCCTTGCGCTTCTTCTTATCTTTGCCACCGGGACTTTTGGAGGTCCCGGCCTCGCCACCTGCTGCGGCCCCCGCTCTTCCGGCTAGACGGAAGCGGGCCTCCGCCTACAGGGCGCACTTGTGGGCCAAAGTGAAGAGCTCCTCTGTCGTTTTGATCTTGCGAGTGGCCATCTTCTCCTTAATCTTGGGGTCTTGGGCGCCTCTCCTGAAGGCCGTGACGACGGCGTCGATTGAGATGCCAGGAATGGTGGTGCGGACCTGACTGAAGCGCCGGATGTAGTCGTGCAGCGACTCTCCTTTCTTCTGCTCCACATTGTGGAGATCGTCTTCGACTCCGGGCTGCTCGAAAGTGCCCTGAAAGTTGGTGATGAAGAGCTCGGAGAGCTCCTTCCATTACCCCACCGACTCCGGAGGCAGGTTCATGAGCCACGAGCGGGCTCTGCTGGTGAGGACTGCGGGGAAGTAGTTCGCCAGAACTTTTCCCGACCCTCCAGTCGGCTGCATCACCGTGGTGTAGATCTGCAAAAACTAGTCGAGGTTGGTGGAGCCGTCGTACTTCTCGATGGAGGCGGGCCGGAATTTCTCGGGCCATTGCACGCGGCGCAGCTCCTTTGAAAAGGCGCGGCAACCGACATCTGGAGCCTCCTGCTCCTGCACGCGCCCCTCATCCAGCCGCGCCCGCCGCCCGAACGGCGCCGAAGAAGCGCCGCCATCTCAGGCGGAGGCGGTATCGCGGGAGCACTCCTCCTGGCCTCCACACGCAGCGGCGATAGCGCGATCGCGCACTCGGTCGCGCCGCCGGCGGAGCTTGTCACGTAGGTCTTCTCCCTGCTGTAGGTGGCGGTCCTCCAAGTGGGCCCGGAGATCCGGTCCACCGCCATGCCTGCCCGGTCGAACCCCCGAAGGAGTTACCTGACTCCTGTCGTCTTGGCCCCGCTCCCTCTTGCCAGGAGACCCGCGGGAGGGATGCGGAGAAATGAAAGAGCGGGAGGAAGCGGAAATGCTGGTTCCCGCACCCCCCGGAGCTTGCACCACCGCCATGGCAAGCATCGACCTAGCGAGCCAAGCGGCGACCACGGCCGCCGGTGAGTCGAGTCACCGCACCGGCGGGTTGTCAAAGAGAGCCACGGCACGCATGGAGTTTTGTCTTGGGTGCACTCCTCCAAGGCGGTGGCGCCCTAACTTTGGTGAGGCGGTGCTCTCCATGAGTGCCTACCCTTGGCGGGCGGCTACCGCCCGGCTGATCCTCCACCATTGCCGCAGCCGACGCTGCGGTCGCGGCTCTGGTGGTTGCTTCCATGTCCATCGCGGACTGCTGATCCGCCATCGAAGAAGTCGAAGAACGCGGACTGATGCTAGCGCCCCCCTACCTGGCGCGCCACTGACGGCGTGCTCTCCGCTCAACCACGGCAGATCACACCCCTATCAGATTTCTACCTCTACTAGCCGATCAACTCGGGCTCAATTCGATTCGAGCGTCGGGAGCGGCGAGGAGCGACACACAGAATTTACCCAGGTTCGGACCCCTTCGCGGGTAACAGTCCTACTCCTGCCGAGCCTTAGCTCTTCGCTTGTTGTGGTTGCGTGGGAATGATTACAGGATGTTCCACCTCCTCCCCTCCTTTCTCTCTCTTCTCCTTTTATACAAGCCTTGGGCTGACGGAGAGAGCCGAGGGGTAAGCGATCTGATACACTTAGTACATCGATAAGACAAAAGAGGCAGGGACAGAGAGATGAAAAGCGTCTTTCTTCTTTGTCTTTGGCGGCGCCGCCCTCTGCGTGCCTCGCAAGTGGCCTCTGACTCGTATGATCACGCCGGTGAGAGAACGGGTGGGACCCAGCTTGCTTGTTCTGACGCGGGCGGCCATCCTGATGACGGCAGACTCTCTCTCTCTGCCGGTCAATTCCACAGCGCCACAGTGACAGTTTGATCAGACTTGCAGAGGTCACTGTGGCGGTAATCATCTCTTCATCGGTCCATCCGCCCGTGATGTCGCATTTAATGCTCCTGTCCTTCGCTGCAGGGGAGAGCCTTCGCCCGGAAGACTCGCTTCGGGACGCTTCCTGCCACGCGGGCCCCACCCGACAGCGAGGGGGCCTCTCGCGCTCGTCCCGCGCACCTTTCGGACTCTTTGTACCCCGGTATTTATTGTACCGACAATAGTTGTGTATGTACAAAATATACCTGCTTAATTCATTCATATACTTGTATTCTTATTTTCCATGTTGCATTGTTAATGTTTTCAATAATTCCTACAAAAGCAGCCCAGCTGAGCAAAAAAAAAAATTGCACTTTATCTTCAAAATGTCAGAGGCTGCTCTTTGCAAGATTAATTGGAGCTTGACATAGGAGAAAGAACAGTGTAGAGATTATGATAAGAGAACGTAGTATATATTATAATATTAAACAAGAAAGAGTTTACTATAGCATCATCAGAATTACCATCAAGGTTGTTTCATTACCATCTCTGGACAATTTGATTGAGCTATTTTTATGTGCATCTATTCCCCACTAGATGCACAAGAAGCAGAACATAAATTTAAAATCAGAGCATGACATGAATCAGTTCGTTAGTAGTAGCCTAAAAAAGTAGCAGTAATTAACCTAAATTTAGTCCCTAATATTTGTGTATTTTGTGTTTGCACAGAATTGACAGAAAGATCTATTAATTTTGGATCTAGCAGAAGGTGCATCAGACAAATAACAACTAATTCTAAAAAATTATCAAATTAGACATGATATAGTTTAGTATACATACCAATAGGAGGCATGGGGTGCCCACGAACGGTTGAGGGTGTGGGGCATATATCGTAGGTGGCAGAGGCGAGAGTTGTCTGGGAGCCGGGATGGCATCTTGCCTCGCGTACTAGCTAGGAAAGGGATTACGGATCGGGACGAAGCGTTGGACCGGCCGCTGTGTGGCGTTTTGTGGCGGCGCGGGGTGGTAGCGCGAGGCGCGGCGGCGACGGCAGGGGATGTGGGAACCCTAGCCATGACTGTCGATTTGGGGATGGATAGAGCTGGGGTAATAAGTTATACAAATATATTTACATCAGCCAGACTAATGTAAATAGCCTTATTTACGTCAGTCTGTAGAAGCTGATGTAAATAGGCTCGTATTTACATCCACTCTGTGAAAGCTGATGTAAATATTTTTGACTGATAAAAACAATATGGATTCTTGCAGTGACTTATGTCAAAAAATTGAAATTTATCATTCTGTGTCCTAGGCATTTCGACTAGCTTGCAGTATTTTATGGCGCAACTATAAATTAAGTTATACAGCGGCTAGAACATCGGCCACATAATTGTAAAACTTCCAGTCTCCCACTCCCAAAATTCCTTTACATTTCTACGTACACATGTGGTTAATGAGAGGTAGTGGTAAACAAACTCATTCTCTTTTACAATCCAGTTATGGTCCACGAACCAACGTCTATTAATTAACTAACCAAATGAGTCCTTTTGCGAAATTATCCTACTTCAAAACCTCCTGCAAAACACCTCGGTCTTCGATTTGCAAAAAAATCATATCGATAGTTGTGTTTTCAATATATAAACATCCAAAGAGCCTAAATTTTGCATTGACGTTCCTATGTCGCAACGGAAGAAGGAGATCATGATCCCACTGTGTTTTCTGTGTTCAATGTATCTCGTTAGGAGTGGGGAGGTGGATCGGAAGGCAAAGGACACTTGAGTTGGAGCTAGCAAAGGACAGAAGGAGTACGTGCAAACGTACTGGCATGAAATGAAGTGAACCAACACTCCAACAGCACAGCAGGCCAGCAGGCAGGCAGGCAGGGGCGCGGCAGTTGAGGCCACAGCACATGCTGGCACAGTGGATCCGTACCCCGCAAGCGACAAGGGAAGGGAGTCCTCCCGGGTACACGTGTAGGGAGGAGAGCGAGCGAAGGGATGCCACTGGTAGCCTTGGCAGCTGCGCCGGTGGGCCACATACGCTGACCGCCACCAACCAGATTTCCGGACAAAAAAATTGCTTCACGACTCGTCGACTCCACTTACACGTAAAGTTTGAAGTACAAGCTTGTTTTATGTTTTCTAAAAATGAATGCTATATCGATATTTTTTTTTTTGGTTCTGTGCTGGGGTTAACAGATATAAGAAAAATCTAGCAAATATTAAGAGGTTGAATTTGTTGTAGGATTTTGTTTAAATTGTTATCTTACTCATTGAAAAGTCTATAGCAACGAGGGTTGGCTGTAAACGTCATTGCCATATTTCCTTAGATTTTAGATTATCACCATGTTATTTATTGTAGTAACAAACCCATTTTTTTTAACTAAAATTACCACCACGCTTTTCGTCCTAACAAACTCATTCTATCAAATTTAAGCCCACTAAGTTCTCGTGCTGCCCATTAGATACCACAAATTAAATCACCCATGACGAAGCTGAAGGGGTGTGGGATGAGTGCGAGGTCACTCACAATGCCTCCCACTACATATTGTGTATATTGAAACCAAAGTCGTATGGTGTAGCTACTTGCTTATATCATTGGCGATGAAATTTAGATTTTTGTTACAACAAATTTAGTCTCACGTTCTGTTATTCTACTTTTAATATATCTATGGGTTCTTAGATCAAAGATTCATATACAAACTATATATATTCATCATCTTAACCCGATTAATGTGCAAATGGATTAAGCAAAACCAAGGGCCTATAAAAAATGTTTTGGTACTGTCTTAGAAAACAAAAATTAACCCATGATGATGACCCGCACATAAGAAGAACCTCTAGGGCCAAGCCTATTTAAGGAGAGAGGCCAAAGAAGAGGAGCATCGAAGTTCATTTTCAACCAGCATAGACCGACAATCCTGTGTAATAGTCAAATCCACAAACTCATTGAGATTCACAGGAGAAAAAAGTTCAAACTTCCATCACTTTGTTTCTGCCTTGACAGATTCAAGGCATCGGTGCATTGTAATTTCCCTGCATGTAAAACTCATGTCCTTTCCAGGCTTATCAAAGAACAAAAGTGTTGTATGTAGGATTATTATCCGGCCCATCTCATCAGAGCCCCGGATCTGGATAAAAATTTGTTGTCTCCCTGTTTCCCAAGCCTAATAGGACTATATGTTGGTCTCAAGGGAGTTGGGTCATTATACCGAGCTAAATTGTACTGGGTTCTAACAAGGACACATGCTAATGTGGCTAGAAGAGAATACAAAGAGAATTGGGTCATCTGTAATTGATCTGTAATCAGCGACCCGTACGTGTGATGAGAGATTGTTGGGTTTAGTCCCACATCAGTTATTGATCGTGGAGGAGAACAACTTAAAATGTGGCGGCATTCAAAACCTATTAGACCACTCTTTCTAGGTTGAGTGGGTATAAGAACTTAGTTGTGTTCTGATTGAGCCTATGGATGTAGCAGACTTAATGGGACCTAGGTTCAAGACTGTGTTGGTATTAGGGGAGTTGGATTGTTGTGGCCTAGGAACTAGGCCAAATTAGGTCATCTATAATTTTGTAGTCGGAGGTAGAACATGAACCAGGTATGTGGTTGTGTCTAGAGAGGGGCCATCGTTTTATAAACTAGCACAGGAACCAAAATAACTGTGTGTGGAGAGGAGCTGGCAGAGAGAGAGGAGCTAGCTTTTTATAAACTAGCACAAGAACTAAGATAGTTGTGTGTAGAGAGAAGTTAGTTTTTTATAAACTAGCATGGGGAAAAATATAGTTGTGTGTAGAGAGGATCCAGTATTTTATAGAGAAAAAAAAAAGCAAATGGAACCACATTGGTTTGTCTGTAAAGAGGGGTGGGCTATTTTATAAATAAAATGGTTATTTGTAGCATTATAGGAATTGCTTTTAAGGTTATCTATACTCTTTGGCATCACTGTGTGAGTGTTGTTGGAGCGACACGGACAATACATTTGGAGCTATCCCCATGACCTCTATGGAGAGAAAGGCTTGGGGGACGAAGCCTTGTGGTGAACTTGAGAGCAAGAGAGTGCCACGAACCGTTGTCGAATAAGGGGATGTTCAATTGAGTGTGTTATTAGAAATAGATGATTGGAGAGAGAAGTCTTGTATACAAGGCCCTTTGTTCTATTTATATGGGGAGGAAGATGAAAGTTATCTTTTCCATCTTGTCCTTGAACCATGGCCCCTCGAGAGGGGTGTTTTCGGTATATGGGTTTAAAAACGATAGGGTATAATTTTGTGTTTACAACATACAACCTTTAATAACCCTAACGGGCGAGGCACCTCCTAGCCCCGGCTACAACGAGTTGTTTGAAAAGTTGCATATAGGCTATATATGATATGATAACTTGTTAGTTGTGCAAAGCATTGTGCATTCCCTAACATAAGGTAAGGGCAGGGTCGTTCCTGGGCCGGTGCACTAGGTGCAACCACCTAGGGCCCTCGATGGTAGGGGGTCCCAACCCATGTATGTATATAGTACATGTTGTAGCAAAGCACAAAAATTATATCTAATTTTAGCACTAAATTAGGAACCCTATCCACTGATCACACTTGTCGACGGTTGGGATATTGACCTAAGTCAACTAAGGTTCTTAATAAAGGGAGATAGGAGACACGCCGAACAGAACGAACAGCAATCAACGACGAACAGGGAGACAAGGTTTTTTATCCTGATTCAGGCCTCTCGGGAGAGATAATATTCCTACGTCCAGCCTTTCTTATATATCAAAGATGATTACAAGAGGTGGCTCGGCGAGACGAACAAGTCTCGGCGAGATTATGAGTGTACAGGAGAAAATGTGCTATGATGCGAAGATCAGGTGCGCTATCAGATGATGGCTTGACCCCTCAACCCATCGTAGGAGCCTTGTTTATATAGTGTAGAGCAAACCGACCTATCAATGGATAATCGGGCCTGGCAATGGGTCGTGATTTTAACCCCGACAACACTCTTTTTTACGATTCATCCATAATTTTATTTCTTATATTTTATTCGGTAAATCGTTTGAGACTTGTTAAAGTGTTGAGATAGTGCTAGTTATATAATACTATTCGCTAATTTTGTTAGGCTAACTACGATGGCTAGTTGCTAATCCACTCATTTTTTATTACTTTTGGCTTTCCTTTTTCATAACATCTTTCCAATTGATCACTTGTTTTTTACTACATCATGATATCAAGTAATAGACATCTTTGTAACTGATATAAAAAAATATTTTTTGTTGAAATAAAGGGTTCCACTTTGAACTTGCAGTAGGGCTTCTTAAATGCTAGGAACGACCCCAAAAAGGGGCGCCATGAGAGTTGGACACAAAAAAGACAACATATCATGTGTACACAAGGGTTTTCGTGTACACAGGGGTTTCCGTGTACACACCATGCATGTACACCAACTAACAAAGTGATGAAAAATTCTGAAAAATTTGTAGATATTATTCATTCGTTGCTCTACCTATATATAAAGTTTGATGATCAAATTCATTATATAGGATATAGTTTTCTCTTTTTATAACTCTTAATATATAATGAATTTGATATTCAAACTTTATATATAGGTAGATCAAGCAATGAAAAACATCTATAAATTTTTTTAAAAAAATTCATGACTTTTGTTAGTCAGTATACATGGTGTGTACAAAAAACCCCTTTGTACACATAAGATACATTGCCCACAAAAAACCTTTATCTTTTCAAATTTTATTTCTTCTATATTTTTTTTAGGATAGAAATTTTGTTGAAGGGAATAAAAATATAGATAAGCACCCCCTCCCTCTTTATAAGCACCAGACCCCTCCCATGGCAGAAAAATCTCAAACATAAAAGAAGGGAGCGATACATCGAATAGTGAGGACGAGACAGATCGAAGAAGAGAAGCTGCCACCATGGCCGGCCTGAGCGTCCTCCTAGAGACCCACAGCCACAAGAACAGCTCCCAGAAGCCCCAGATCATCAGCAAGGCCACGCTCCATCACCCCAAGATCTCCTCCTCGCCGTCGCCGCCGGCGACGAGCGGCGCCGCCATGAGCTCCTTCCTGCAGCGCTGCTTCCTGTGCCGCAAGGAGCTCGCCGACGGCAAGGACATCTACATGTACAGGTAGGCTCGCCGCTCACTTGCATCGAGAAACTTAAATCTCCGCGTCCACTCCAACACTCCATTATTCATTCCTTGCGAGGTTTGTTCATGCCCGTGCATGATGCAGAGGGGACAGGGCGTTCTGCAGCGTGGAGTGCCGGCACCGTCAGATCTTCATCGACGAGGACGGCGCCGGCGGCAGCCACTGCGCCAAGGGCGCCGCCGCCGCGCGCGCCGGCCGGCGAGCCGCCCCGGCGGCGCCGGCGGCTTCGCGTACTGACCAACGTACAACCCGGCCGTAACGGCGCGCTCGCATGCCGGCCGGTACGTAGGGGTACTACATGTGGCGCGCACGCACGTAGCAGGAGGAGCAAGGAAGAAGAAGGAGATTAATTAAGAGGCGCAGCTAATGAATTCGTTAATTAATCAATCTCATGGACGGAGGGGCGGATTAAGAACGGGGTTGACGTACTGGGCTTGGAGGTGTGCGACAGCTCATCGGGGTTGACGGGAGGCTTACGTGTCTCTCTCGGCCGTGTTGAGTGGATAAGATGGCCGGGACTTGGACATCTGTGCCCACCTGGAGCGGATCGGCGCAGAGTAATTAACGGCGCTTTTTTTGTCACGTCTCTCCCAGTCTCCCTCTCTAGGCTTAGAGATAAGAGATTAGCCGCGGCACGCCACGTTAATTAGTCAATTTGTTGTGGTGAGGTGGACTAAAGAGAGGGCTCGCTTGCGAGTTGCGGCTGGGATTTGGTGTGTTTTTTTTTTTTTTTGGTGCTGTGTTCCGCCGGCCGGTGTTCGACTGGATGATGGGATTTTTTGTTTCATTTTTTTTTTTGTATTCTTTCACTGGGTGTGTAAATAGTAGGGTGTTGTTTAGTGTTGGTCGAGGAGATGATGTTTGACCCAATGGGTGCTATGGACAAAATAAGTATGGTGAGCTGCATCATTTTGGCTCTATGGAGTGATGGTGCATCATTTTGGCTTTGATGAAATTAATGCTTATTGTTGCGGCATGCTTCGTCTTGCATCTGTTCTCTGGTGGTTTTGTTCACCGTGTAATCGTGCTCTCCTTGAAATATCTTATTTGTTATGTTTTCAGAAATTGAAGTTCCTGTGATGTATTTGCTATTAAATATTACTACTTGTGAACATTCGGTACGTGTTGCTTGAAAATGGATGGCCAACGTAGTTTTGTTCAAAAGTAAAAGCGCATTTACAAGAGTATGTGTTTGCTTGTTTCAATTTCTAGAAATTATACATGATTGTTTTAAGTCACTTGTACATACTACATAGACAGTATGAACAAATCATAGGTGAATTGCAAATGTGTTGCTAATTTCTAATACAAAGAACACTAATTGCACTATCTTAAGGAGAGGGCATGCACTGCAAGGTAGTGGTTTTGCTCCAGGCATAGGTAGTGGTTTTGCTACAGGTGGAAGCGACCCTCCCTGTCACAGTTTTGAGGAGGAGGCGACCTCATATGACAGTGAGCGAGAATTTAGGGGATGGAGGCGCCCTTGGAGGTAGCTTCGAGTTTCATCCTTGCATTGCCATCTCAATGAACAGAGGGAGCTATCCTTCACGACATAGATCACCTTAAAGTTAGACGGATGCCGTGAGGTTCAGGATCAAGAGGCTTTGATGTTCGACCGTTCGAGCTAGAGGACAACCCATCTTAGAGTGGCACAGGCCCTCTATATATTTATGTTTAGAAAAAACAAGACTTTCATAGATGGTAGGAGATTTTAACATTGTGATATATGGAACAGGTTTACTTAGTTTGTTGGAATTGCATTGGCTTATAGATTAATTAGAGTGAGAGCTCGTAACATCTTTTGGGAGGAATGTGTGAGCTATTCACTGTATCATCTCCACGAATGTGGTTGGTTTTTTGTTTATTTATTGTTTTTAGAAAAACATGTGTTATAAAATTGATTTATTATGAATGCATGTGATTGTGATAATATTTTATTGCTTTGTTAATCAAATGCAAATTATGTATACGTATATAATTTTTTTTTTCCAACGCACAGGCGTCATGCTATCTAGTTGCTAAATGTCGTAATCTCTAACCGTGTGCGGTGTGCATGGTATTGATTATTGTTTTGTTATGATGTACAACATACGAGCATTGCATGAGATATTTTTCTTTTTAAGATTTTTTATCACGGCTGCTAATTGAAGTTGTCATGTTTTACCTTACAAATCACTCTACAATTTTATATACCGATACGATTTATATTTTTCTTTTCTTCATTTATATTTCCGTTTCAACGCATCAACATTTACTATTGTTTATTAATTGTGCTCAGCTTGAAACGGATGGCCTATGTCGGTGTAAGGAACCAAACTTTGACCGATAATATAAGTTTATTGTGGGAATCACACCCTTTCCTTCACAAACTTTACGTTCAAACGATAGCAAATAAACAAGAGGAGACGATATTTTTTTACCCTAGTTTAATTAGGCCCTTCCAAGAGAAAGTAATAGCCTGGTACAACCTTCCTTTACTTATATGGGATATGAGTATAGGAAGGACCACAATCAAGGATCTTAGAAAGTTGTTGAGATGAAAGACCGTGCTTGGTTGCGCTTCTAAGACAAGGACAGATTGTGCCGAGAATTGTGATTTGTAGGGGGGTGTACTACGAAGTGTACGTGTTATTATGTTTGGTTAAGATGTGTTGGGATTGTGTTACTGAAAGGGCATCTAGACTCCTAACTTTGTTTTGATGATTGATGCCAACTACTAAACATTTGTTCTAATCATTTAACTAAGTTGTGAACAGAGAACTAGATTGAAAATCCTATTTATCCAAAGACTTGGAAGGACTCAAAGAATTATTCTCTTGGAGGCTCAATTCTTATTTATTTGTAAGCTTTACTTTATTGAGTCTTAAGGATGGCCGTACTATAAAGGGGGATTCGACGAAAAATCATTGTATGAGGTGGCTCTAGTGCTCAAAAGATGATCTTAGATCAAATCTTAGTCATGTAATAGATTCCACACTATTTTCAAGCCCAAAACATTCCTTTGGGTTCGGATTGTCCGATGTCCAGGCTCGGACTGTCCAAGAGGTCGGACTGTCCTATGTGCCCTCCAGTCAAGCTCTCGGCCTGGAATTATTTGATTTACCGGACTGTCCGATGTATTGGCTCGGACTGTCCGAGAGGTCGGACTGTCCGAGAGGTCGGACTGTCCGATGTGCCCTCCAGTCAAGCTCTCGGCCTGGAATTATGTGATTTACCGGACTGTCCGATATTTCTTCGGACAATCCGAGTCACTTAGCCACATCCAAAGATTCTGAGCTTATTTCCATGATTCACATATCCTCCAGATCTCAAATATATTTTTTGTTTAGGCCACTGTTCACAGCTTACTTCGGACTATCCGAAGGGTCTCACAGACAGTCTGAAATCCACTTATTGTGTGCCCTAACAGCTAGATCTGAGGGGGAGCTATATATACCCACTTCACTGCTTCTAGCTAACTGCACTGTGCGCATAACTCAGATTCATTTCATCCTCTCCCTCTCCTAAGAACCCTAAAAGCATCTCCCCTCCTAGTGCATCTTATGAGATCGATTTGAGGGTGGAGAAGCTAGATTGGTGCTAGATCTGAGCTTGGTTCATCTCGTGAGCACCTTGGTCACCTCCACGTGAGTGATTTCTCATCGGATCTATTACTCTTGGGGGTTGAGGACTCCTAGACGGCTAGGCGTCACCGGTGAGCCACTGGAGCGGTGTGGTTGGCCTCGGATTGTTTGTGAAGGTGTGATTTTGCATCCGCAAGGAAATGAATCAAGGTGAAAGTCGGTGAGTGCTTTGGCACAAATCCAAGAGGGATAGAGTCAAGTGGAACTCGGGCTCTACGATGTTGAGCCTATCTCAATGGAGAGTAGGATCTCCTCAAAGATCCGAACTTCGGAATAAAATTCCCCGTGTCTCACTTCATATTTGGTTTGAGATTTCTCTCTCTTGCTAGATCTATTTTGTTTCATTTATTGTGCTTAAGAAAGACCCTCTCTTGTGTTCTTGTGTTACTGCTCTTGGTATTCTTGTTGCTTGTGTGAAGCAGGACATTTACTGAGATTTGGGGGCAAGTTCTTCAAACTTGACCTCGGACTATCCGAAGGGTGACTCGGACAGTCCGAACCTATCTCCGCAGTGCAGCTGAAGTTTGAATTTGGTGTCATGCCCATTCACCCCCCTCTAGGCGTCATCTCGATCCTTTCAGTTACAAGAATCAATATAGGGGGTATATATAGTGTCTACGTGTTGGCTAATAGACCTAGAGTTGATGTAGTTCATGCTGAATGTGAACCATACTTGATATCCAGGTCATCTTGAGTCCTTCCATATTGATGTAGTGTTACCTTGGGTAACACGTTGATTCTGTAGATAGCAAAACCCTGCATAGAAACTTATAAATAGATATGGGCCAAGCGATGTCATGCAACTGGTACACAACTCCGACCATATCTAAAGCTTTGTGGGCACCAACCGGGCTAGCACTCATGTCGGGCAACAACTCGAGCTAAGAGTCAACCAAAAACTCCTGGGCCCGGGCCATAGACGGCTTGGGCTATGGTGTAATCAAAGCTCAATCACCCCTGAAGAGATGATCTAGGCTCTCCCTAGGTCTTAAACCTAGGAAATCACTTTTGAGCCCACAAAATGAGGGCGGATGATATCACCTGCATAATCCATCTCCAAGAGCTTACGATCAATGGGAGGGTGGAAATGAGAAGAAAAATCGACACATTCTTTTTCAAAATGGAAACATATGAGGGAATTTAGAAGGCTCTATAGAAATGGTTGGGCTAAAAAGGAGACAAACCTAGAGCAATGGCATCCAAAATCCTACCAAATCAAGAATTTGTCGAGACAAGAAAAATTTAAGGAAATGACAACGGGGCGAAACAGGGATAGCTAAAGCCAAGGGCAGCCCACATGGGCTCCGCTACCACCAATGCCAAAATTATGTGATAGTGGTCCCAATTTGAGAAGAAAGAGATGAAACAAAGACAAGAGTATAGGTATGTAAGAGAGGGTATTTTGGAAATTATGGATGTTGTTAACAATGAAAACTTTGATGTCGGTGGCATGAACCACTTGTATCAAGCTACAAGGTTTTTTCTCTGGATTATAAGATAATATTGCACATAAAAATATAAGGTGGTGGTGATGAGTAAGAGAAAATGACTTGGATACGTAGAAAGACCTCATGATCCAATGAAGGGAGTACTCGGTGGTTTTTATAGCTAAATGGCAATTCCATTAAACCGTTTTTACATGGCAGAACTGGCTTAGGGAATATAACAATTTCCTCACTACCTTTTGTGTAGAAAAAGGAATATAAGATTTCAATGAGTGCTAGGTGTCTACTAATTGAAGTTCATTGTACAATTGCCATTGCTATCTGTTTGCTAGTTGAAATTCATTATACAATTGCTAGCTATTTGCTATAATGAAGGAACGCTGACTGTTCGCTAACTAAAATTCATCTTACAACGATTATATTTAACTGTCCACGTAATTATTTCGTTCTAAATAATTTAATGGATATTGATACGCTAATCAAAATATCTGACCTATTAAAATTGTATTTCAATTATTAAAGAAGTTCTTTTAACCTATCTATTCTAATAAACCCATATATTCTAAACCTATCTATGATTATTATGTGAAATAATACATATATAATTCTTATGTGCTTGATTTTAATATTCAGTTTTTTTGAAAGTGTAAAGACAAGTTTGGAGTTGACTTAGAACACGTGAGTACTATGTTAAATACCAATTTGTATTGAGAAATTCTTGGGGACGGGATCCCGTCCGGGCGGGATTCGGACAGAATCGGTCCCCACGCGTGCTGTGCAGAGGAGGAAAAAGGAATAAGGAGGAGGGAGGAGGAAGGAGGAAGAAGAAGGCCTACCTCGCTGCCGTCGAGCTCGCCGCCGGTCGTTCGGGTTAGGGTCCAAGGTGGGATTCGGGTTTATATTTGGGTCAGGGAAGGCGTCAGCATGGCAGTGGGTGGGGTTCGTCGAGGGCGGTGGCGGAGGCACCGGAGTCGGGGGAGAGGGTGAAAGCGGTCGTCCGGTGGTGGAGAGGGGACCACCCCTCACCACCCCCTCGGGTTATGGGCGATCGTCGCGGCGGGAGAAAGGGAACGAGCTGAGTCAGGATCGCGTCCTAGTCTCCCCCATTTGTATTATGATTTAGTTTAATTACTTAATTTTAATGTAGCTATAACTTAGAGCAAGGGAGTACTATATTAAATACCAATTTGTATTATGATTAAGTTTAATTTAATTTAATTATTATTATTATTTGATTTTAATGTAGCAAAAAATTTAAACACTGATTTGGTTGGGGTGCGCCAGGCCCAAGCAGCAGTGCAACGCTTGGGCGACACTTGAGGGCCCAAGTAGCAAGCTACTTTGGCGGGCCCTCCCCCACAAAAAATAAATTTAATATCGAAGTGAGCGCATGGCCCACGTATCAGATATTAAACTGATAAGAACAGATACTACACTTGATCTTAGCCAAAAGGCCGAGAAAGGTATGAGTTGCAACGCGGCCATGCCCTTCCTTTAATACATTCCCCCACCGCCTCGGCCGCTCTCGGTAGGCGAGGTGGTACTAATTCGTGCTACCGGACCACCGTTGCGCTTTCGGCCCTCCGAGACTCGCAAGCGAAACCAGGCCGGGCCTATTTCTGTGAGCGCGGCCCATTCACTTCTCCGCACCCGGCCGCAGCAGATCCACCACCACGAGTGCTGTTATCAACGCCGCACGAATCACGAGGCGCTGTCTAACGGCTGCACTGGCCCCGTAGCCTTGTTGACTTGGTCTGGTTCGGACGCCGCAACCGCAAGCCGGCAAAGCGCATCGACGCCGATGCTGCGCCTATCGATTTGCTCGAGAACCTATCCGCGGCCGCGTGACGCGGCACGCCGGCCGGCATGCCCGCCGGCCGCCGCGGCCCTGCCAGGGAGCAGGTCGCCTCCGATGAGCTCGCCCGCGCCGCCGCGTTCGACCCCGAGTTTCGTCCTTCTGCTCCTGCTGCTGCTGTTCTCCTCCTCGCCAATCGCGTCAGCGGGTACGAATAATGGACTGCCGGCGCGTTCTTGTGATCTCCTATGGTTCTTGTTTCCTTGGCTCTTTTATGTGTTTTTTGAGCGATTCGTGGTGCATTTGGCTGGAATTTTGATGTGTTGTATCCTTAGTTACTAGAATCGTTGCGTATGCAAATAGTGCTAGTCGTCTGGATGTGTAGATTTAGTTAGGATTGAGGTAAATCTTTAGTTGGATGGATGGCGCATCAAAATGGGTATTGATCTGTTCGCATTCCAGGGCATACGTTTTTTTGGAACCATTTTTAGGGCTTACTTGCTTATTTACCGAATCTTGATCGCTCAATTCTCTGCTTTCTAATAAGAAGAAATAATTCATAATACTAATAAAGCAGGAAGTTAAGTGTAAATTTTGGGGCACTTTCGAACTCAGTATATGTACTGTGTGAATTAATTAGTTCCCACCAAAGATGTTTGGCAATATCTGTTATGACCATACCAACTTAATGTTTTATTGCTGTAAGCTTCGTTTATTACATAATTTCAGCTTTTAACAGTATTTTCAACCGAATCATTCTTTTTGCCAATTATCATAGACTCAAGATACCTGTGAAGCTGTGACAGGTGCGTGAATGATTCCTGTTAAAGTAGCATAGCAAGATTGTAATTCTTGTGGTTCAATCCTTGGGAAACAGTCATAAAGGGGACGAATTGTGCTTTTATGATTAAATTATGTCCTGACATTTGACCATAATCTCATGTGTAATATTCTCTTCTTCTCAAATCTCTCTCCGCACAGGACAACCAAAAGGAGTATGTATTTCACCTGGTGGAAGGTTCCCTGCTTTCTCATCTGAAGGCAAACGTCCTGGAAGAGTGACAAAGGGGCGCAGAGATCTAGCACTATGTAGGGTATTTCGTCAGAACACATGTTGTGATGTGACACAAACATTCCCTGCACTGCTCGCGGTGAGAAAGCTTGCATCAACTGGTGAAGGCAATGAAGAATGCCTCCATTTGTGGGAATTGCTCGAGTGCTCCATTTGTGATCCAAGAGTGGGCGTCAGGCCTGGACCTCCGGTCATATGTGCATCATTTTGCAACATGGTTTTTGACGCTTGTTCAGAGGCGTACTTTTCTGTTGATATGAAAACACAGGTAAAATCCTTGTGGTGAAGTCATGTCTAATTCGAACAGTCAGTGTGCTAATCTTGTGGTATTGCAAATGGACAACTGCAGTCGTGGTATTAAGCTTGCTGTATTCATACCTATGTTGATTCTTTCTGTATGTTCTGAACAACAATTAGTCATGTACATTCCTTCTTTCTTGTGCTTATAGAATCCTTAGTAGCTAAGAGTTTCTTGTAATCCTTTCTATTGCGTATGTGCTCATAGTTCCATTGATCTTTTTTGTTGCATATGACTTCATGGTTTCATTTATCTTTTTGGTTGCACATGAGTTCACAGTTTGATTCTGACATGCTCCCTTGCTGTCTTGCTGCTTTGTCAGGCGTTATCACCTTGTGGTTTAGGTGACATTCTTTGTGGCAAAGCACATAAATGGGTATCTAATGGCACAGAGCTATGTCACCTTGCTGGTTTTGCTGTGCAAGTTTTGGAGACCAGGTCAGGTGGAGTTGATGACACTTTCTGCTATGGTGGGAAAGCAAGTTTTGATTCCATCTCTGATTCATGGACATCTTCAAAAGACCATACAGCATTGAGCGTTCTGAACTCTTGGGATCTTGAAGATTTTCACAGATGGGTGAGGGAAATGCCTGTCAGTGAAAGAGTTTCATGGGCAATTGGAGGGATGGTTCTCACAGCTGGGCTAATTTTCATCAGGTGTTTTTATCTTTCATATTTTCCTCACCTCTTTTTCATCAATTATGTTAAGGTTTCTGCAAATAAAGTTAATTTATGCCTTATTGGGGGAAAAAGCATGTTGGTTTAAGTGGTTTATGGAGAGGATTAAACCACAGGCAAAAAATAGATGTATTTATGTAATCTAAATTTTCTGTTATAACTTACCATTCTGTTCTTCTGCGTAAATTATAAACTGATAGCCACTGGCCCACGACTGAAGTTTGAACCTTTGCATACGGTATTTTTTTTCTATGAAACCTCAACCTTTTTTTGTGCAGCAAAAGAGAGAGCTACAGTCGTCGCCAGAAGCAAGCTTCAATCAATCGTACTGTGAGAAAGTTAGAATCAAGAGCTAACTCGCAGCAACCGAGGCATAGCTAGGAAGCTATATGGCAACTGGCAAGTGTAGAGTCATAGAGAATCTCTTGGATTTGTAATTTTACCTCGTTCTGGTTCTGTATTCTAAGCACCTCTGAACGATGTATTGTAGGCCATGTCCTCTGCTCTGTTGCTCAGCTACACGGTGTCACTAGTTTATAAGCTCATGTTGTCATCCCTGTGTGAAAGACGAGGTCCATAAATTCTTCTTGGGGTTCAATCTGAATACAAGATGTCTAGGTTTTCCGGAGATTCTGTATATAGTATTTGGAGGCGTAAATATTCGGAAGTTATTAACATGTTCTGCCACTGGCATGGTTGCTATGATTAGTGGTGACTTGTGTGTGTTTAACTAGGGCCAATATATATATTTACGGAAATCTCTGTTCTGTGCGTTTATCAGCACAATCTACAGCATGCGTTATATTCTCTCACGTTTTGCACCATAATGGCGCATGAAAAAACCTAGAAATAGGAAATGAGAAGAATCGAAGTGGCTAACGGGCTACTAAATTCCATGACCCGATGATTTGAAGAAATGAGATACCTCTCTGATTCTGAATTTATTTGCTCTCTTTTTTATTTGAAGCAATAATTTCTCTCATTTTGATCTCTGAACCAAATTGGAAATTCTGGATCGGATCAACAATTCTGGAGCGAGCTGAACGTCTGTGTAAGGTTCTAAGACCCTCTCCATGATGTTCTTTGTGAATTATTGGTTTGGTGGAGATGATAGGTGACCTTGCAAGTTGTGTTATTTGGATGGTATCAAGGCTAAGGAAGGTGTAGTTTGGACTTGGGCGACGAGATGGGGTCCATTTAGACTGTTGTAAGTTTTTTTTTTGTTGTTGGCTTAAGCTTGGGAGTTGGAGTACCATCAGTATCTTCATATCCATTTTCCAGTGAAATACTAGGTTGAGTTTATCTCTAGGGTCTAGGTTGTGTGTGCGCGCGCTTATCGGCTGAATCGTAGTTGTCGGACGATCTGTCGAACTATCTAGGCATGGGTCGGCGCCGTGGAGTGTTTTCGGTGCTCCCTGAGGACCTGACTGGGGTCCAGTGGTGGCCGAGGCATGTTGTTGGCATCGGACAGTCTGGCTCGACTATCCGGCACCGTGTTCGACGTGCGTGTGTGTTGTGCAGGTGCTATCTAATTGTGTCCAGTGGGTGCCCGGTTGTGTCATGTATGTCGGACGGGTGCTGGACCGTTCGGTGCGGCGTCCGGCGTGTGGTGGCTCACGTGGTGCGTCTTTGGACTTTGGTTCAACGGGGTGCATTGCCGCCGGTTGCTGCCAGACAATGCATTGGACCATCCGAGGTTGTGTCCAGTGCGTTGTGTTTAGACGAGTGAGTGGTTGCTTCGTTGGGTCGTTGCGGTTAGACAAGCTATCGAACCGTCCCGCATGCTAGACGGCTCGCGCGTGTGGGTGCACTTGTGGTTGGATCGGTTCAGCCGGCATGCCAAACTATTCGGCGCGTGCTGCACTTGCACCCAAACGACCAGTTTTTTGGGAGCTACTATTTAAATGCTAGTAGGTGACTATTGCACTCCTTAAGTATCTGTTGAGTTTGAGTCATTTGAGTGAGAGCCACAAAAATTAAGGTTTTGGTGAGCTTGAGTGCTAGGGTTCTAGATAATGCTCGATGTTTCATGGAAGCTTGATTCGATGGGATTGCTTTTTTTTCCCCCTCATACGAAGCCATTCGAACCTTCACCGACGAGGAATCCAACAAGCATACACTACAGTCCATGAAGCCTCTGGCCATTGGGCTCAATCCGAGAGGACGTTCGAGTCGTTCGAGTCAAATTTGTGCATCCATAAGCAACCCACCTGCAAACGGACGTCAGAACATATATGGGCTCCGTTTTCGACGTTCCACCACTCCACGAAAAATCTTGGGAGATAACCTTTTCAACATGATGGGCACGGACGTGGGGTCTCGATCTTCTGGTGAGAGACGACAAGGATAATTCGGTAGGTGTCACTGAGACCTAAACGATTCGGCTTCCAACCCCGCAAGGAACTGAAAATTCCGACGATCACTAAACCAACACGACGAGTGTTATCGACCGAAACAAAGGCGCGATCGACCTGTCCACGAAGAACGGTTCCTGCAAGCAACCGAAGAACGAACAAGAACACAAGATAAGTAATCACAATTGCAAATATAAATTAAGATCAACTGGAGTTTAGAAACTTGGTCCTGTTGGTCTAGCTGATACAAGAAGAATAAGGCAAAATCTCACACAACCGTGACGAAATCAACTAAAAAAACCCAACTAAAACGAAGCACGACGCCAAAGTTTTATAGGGTGGCGGCCATAGGAGAGGCGGCATCCAAATAGGTGCCCACACACGCTCAACTCTAAACCTAGGGGCACACGGGCCTTGGGCCAAAAAATACGCTGACGCAGCGCCGGGAAGTTTCTTTCCGTCAACTTGTTTTCGTGATTGCCGTTGACTCGGATG
Organism: Raddia guianensis; assembly: GCA_036346415.1. NCBI lineage: Eukaryota > Viridiplantae > Streptophyta > Magnoliopsida > Poales > Poaceae > Raddia > Raddia guianensis. Next base: position 23,051,709 of record CM070535.1, read on the forward strand.
GAATTTGGAGGTGTGGCCATATTCGTTGGAAAAGCTTATCTCGTAAGTTTTCCGTAGAGTCCTTATTTGCCTTATTTAAACATCGTATGTGATATGGGCGTTCGCTTGAAGGTGCACTGGTTCTGATGACCGAACCGAACTCGGCAGGGACTTCTTGATTCTTCGAACTAACTTGCTGAACTTTTGTTGATGAAGACTTGAATGGCATGCCATGAGGATTCACGTCATCTTGTCGCTTTGCTACTACATGAGCAAGCTCGTCAGTGATGTTCTCATCACTACACTTCATGTTCTACGGCAAAATTCCATGGAAAGGATCAGGAATTATCAAAATATGAAGGCGAAAAGAATCTACGCGTTGTCGCGTCATTGTCTTTTTTAGGTCCAAAGCTCATGCACACGGCACACCTAGGTTTCAGGCGTGTGAGTCGAGTTTTCGAAACCCCAATTCAGATTCTTCTTTGTATATATTCGTAATATATACTGTTTATCCTAGGTTCTCGCTCTTTCTTCGGCTATTTGCCGAAACCGACTTTTGTGGTCAAGCCCATCATACTTTAGTTTGATCGCTAACACTTGTTGCAGTGGTTCAGTGATTGCCAGTCTTTACAGTCACATTCGTGGTTGTTAGCCAGGCGTCTAAAAATTTATTCCCCTCATCTCACGAGAAGATCACGACTCCGCGCCAGCTCCATCACATGCAGTGCAGAGAAGGCACCCGTAGTCCCGTACTGTCAGGATCCATATGGTAGAGGAAAAAAGACCTGTGTTGACAAGCAGCGATCAGCTCCCTATCTTGACTGGGTTTAACCATCTTATAGACTCTAACCTCCAATTCTTAGCATGGTACTGGGGTGCACTAATGTACTAATAATCCTGACAAGGTTTTATTTTAATCGGACCATACCAGCAAGCAGAATAATTATTCTTATATATTACTGTGGCCCCATTTCTATCTACCCCAGGCTAAAAAAATATATAAAAAGGGGATTAAATGGTCAAAATTCCTCGGTGCTAGAGCTACAGGGACAAGGAACAGGAGACACGCAACACAGGAACCCCAAATACTGCAGTGCAATGCAAGGTAGGAACTCTCTCCTTTTCAATGTGATAACAACAATACCAAGATTGTAACAAGCAACGTTACAAAATGCAATGAGGTTTAGTATTGCAGACAATCTCTACATTACAACCTCACCCGAGAGTCAGTCAGGAATGCCCTGGCAAGTATCATTTTGCAATAAAGGAGAATTGAAAGGAACCATCACAGGAACCAGTTCATGGCGCCCAGAAAAGAACCTAAAATTAATCCAGTATCCAGCTTTGAACATGATCTCAATCTTTATGCGAGTGTGCCATGTATTGGCTTGTGTATTTGTCCACCTTTGGTCCAGATGAGCCATACTTATGATCATAGTACTCTACTAATCCAGAACCAACTAGGGCAGCCAGAGTAAGAGCTTGCGCATGCAACCTGCAAGTTCAAAAAGTTTTAGATATTCATTGCAACTCAGCAAATTGACTCAGGCAGAGTAATCTGGAAGTATAACAGGGCCTATTCTGGAGTGCCTACATGGACATGAAAATGTTACAGCCTACATGCAAATAGGCAATATATCAACCAAACAAGGATGTTACTGTGCTAGGAGAAGTTATTGGCTTATTGCAATACCATCTTTAAATTTATCAAATTTGCACTTAGAAATAAGGTGTGGACTATAAGTCCCACGCTTAAGGCGCAAATTCAATAACGAAAATGAAAAAATGGATGAAACAGCGATGTCATGATGTACTATGTGCATCAGCAGAATTCAACAAAAAGCTGTGCTATGTGTGAATGTGTTGACAATTAGCTGAGGTTAAAGTCATGTTGTATTCAGTGTATTAGCATACTTCAAAAAAGAGAGGCTGAACACTAGCATGAATGTGTTCACAATTCAACTTTAAAAAATTGTGACCAAATACTCTGACTCCGTGTGATGATCAGATCTAGGGGGGTGGGAGAGGAATCGCCGGCGAGGGTATCTCGCCGGCAGCAGCCCACGCGTGGCACGGAAGGAACAAATAAGAACCTATTCTTTATTTGCTTGATTAATAAGATGACCAAACAGAAGCAACACACAAGCTACAGTACCACACGGAGTGCCGTTCACCGCTACAATACTGCATGCGGTACTGCTCTCGCGTGTGCAGTCTACCCTATGCCCATTGGGTCCCACGTGCACATGACACCTTGCCATCAGAACTCAGAAGAGTTAAGGAAGATAATATTCTCCAGACGTCAAACAACTTCTATGCCACTTCAACCACCATTAACAGGCCAGATCTTTGCATGTCAAATCAGGAAATATAAGTTTGACAACTCCAGTTTGGCACACAAAAAAAAAAGAACTAGATTGGTCAAATGTTTATCACATGACAAAATCTTGATAATGCACCAAACAATGCACCAAATTTGGTAGACATGCTCACATATTGGCAGCCCCTGTTGGGAATACAAACCAAACATGGAGCATTTAACGGCATGCCCTGCAATTTCATTAAAGCGTGCCCTCCAAAGTTCGCGTTTCAAAATATGCCACTCGATGTGTCAATGACATGTGGGTCTTAAATACACATTTCATTGACATATGGAGGGACATATTTCAAAATGCCACACTTTGTAATGCATGTATCTAAATTTTGCTGCTTCTCATGTGGAATTGGACAATGCATAGCAACTTAGCAAGGTTGTGGTGCTGCCATCCATGGTATTAGCAAGTGTACACATATGCATGCATGAAAAGTGGTATCTGCAAATCTTGTATTTTAAAATCTAATGGAAAGCATGGTACTCTTCCAGTTCCAAAATAGAACTGTGCATCATGAAACATACAAACACAACAACAACAACAACAACAACAACAACAACCACCTAAATTACTAATGTGTAATGGCAGATATCAAAAAAACCAATGTTTGCTAAACAAAACTATACACTTAGCCAAACCAAAATAGGTGAACCATCATAGAAATTCCCTACAAACACATAACTGAAAATTGTCTGTAGTAATTTAATGCATATCTGGGTACAGGATAACTTGCTTGAGCCTGATCTGAATGCAGGCCAGCTCCTACAGAGATTCCCAGACAACAGTTGTATGCCTAGTCAAGACTATCAATATATGTTATTTGTGATTATTTCCGGAACCAACATTTTGAAAGTACTCGTTAACTAATCTTCTATTGTGGCAGTGTTCAAAATCAATCTTTTCACTGCACTGTTCAGAATCACTCTTCCATTGTGATACTATTATTGGCATGGCACTAATCTGTAGCTAGAAAATGAATAAATTCAAAGCAGTGAAATTAAACGAAATGCTGCGAACCTTGCGTGGATGAGCTTGACGCTGGTCTTCATATTGGGACGCGACCAGTTGTATGCGATCGAGCCGGTGATCCCACTAAGCCATAGACCACCTTTCCGCCGCACAAAAAAAAAATAGCGCAACAAATTAGAATACATTACAGGCCAATCGAGGGAAACAAAACAATCTCACAATGTTTTTTAGATTAATAGCAAAAAAAAAAAGGCGAAGCTTTTAGCTCAAAGATACAGATAATCGCCGAGAACGCGCAGGGATTCTGGCTGTCGCCTTGTAGCATCGACGAATCAGAAAACCAGCGGAAAACGTCTAGATCCGAGCAAAAGGAGATCAAATCCCCGGGAAGAATTAAGAGGTGATTACCTACGGCTCGGAGCTTGTGCTCGACGACCCACTTCCTCATGGATTCGATCTTGCTCGGCGCTTCCGCCATCTGCTTGCTTCGCCTTCTCGTGCCCCTCCCCCTCGATGTTTTCCCTTTTTTTTTTCTTTATTTGTGTGTTCTCCTTTCCTTCTTTTTTTTTTTCCGCGTTCCTTCCCTGGTTGCAAATAGAGACTTGTAAGACTCGTCTTATATAGGAAGACTACTTATTTATTTGGCAATTTAGCCCTTGTTAATTCCGTATTTCGTTTAGTATCCACCGGTGCTAGGATTCCTTTCACATGTGAGCCACTTTTTTTTTCCTCCTACCTCTCTCTCTTTTTTTAAACCACGTGTTTAATTTCTTGTGGCCGAAGAAAGAGTAACTAATTGACTTAAATTTTATCTTAAATTGTCTTGTTTTTACGTCTGCTTACGACGGGAACAAATCCGTACGACCGTTTTGGACACGTAATGCTTATGGAAGCACACTTGGAAAAGTTAAAGTAGAGGAGACATATGTGAAAAACATTTTAAATAATTCATCCGTATCACTAAATATTTGTAAAAAAAAAACCCATCCATATCGTTAAATATTTGTAAAAAACTCATCCGTTCATAATTATCTTGTAAAATTTCATAAGAATATATGTGATGTCCTATTCAATCATTTTCTCTCTATATATTTTTTTGAAAAATGCAAACCCAAATGCAGTTAAAAAGGAAATGTATGAACACTAACGAGGTACGAATTTAAATAAATCTTTATTCTTGAACACTCTTTATATTTTTTTTAGAAGCACATGCATTATGCATGATCTTAAGGCCAAATCTCTTTAATTAGCATGTGAATTCAAAATGAAATCATTTAATGGCAATAAAAAAAGTTAATCAACATGAGTAATGTATTGTATAAGATGTTGGAAGAACTTCTAAGTTATAAACAATAATAACAAATGAAAACCACGTATTAATATAGAGGGCTACTAGCGGACAGTATACCGTTGGAACACTATGCATGTTTCACGTGAAAAACTATATGAGACACATGAAACACTCAAGAAACATAACGTGAAACACTCGTAAAACAAGATACACATAAAAACTAAAAACATCGTATAAAACACATTAAAAAATATATGAGACAACTATACTGTTGCGATGATATATCATCCATTAATATTATTGATTAATATAGGGTGGATTTCTAAGCAGTAGTTTAATTGAAGTCACTTTGGCTTTTGCATAGTTAAAATCAGCTTCCCAAAATCCTTGAATTTAAAGTTAGAGCAAGATCGTTAGTTTCATATTTGTGGGGTTTTTTACCATTAAAGTTAGAAACAATGTAAGACACAATTCACTTCCAAATTTGTCTTTTGGGGATGAAAGTTTGTTGTAGATTGTAACATGAAGAATTGAGGGCTATCAAAGAGATGCTTTGAAAGGTTGGAAAATATTTTTTTTTCCGGGTGTTTTAAAAAACCTCATAAAATACTAGAGGAATGAATACAAAGCGTTCCCCTGTGAAAGAAATAACAAATATCAAGCTACGACATTAATTTGAAAAGAATGGAGTCCGAAGAAGAGTTAAGTTCGCAGTCGCACGAGCGAACAAGCTATTCCAAACTTTTAATTCAGCAATTTGTGCGTCTGTGAACAAAATAAGCAGCCTTTTTGTATTTCTCTAATTTTTATTTTTTTTTTGTCTATGGTGTAGCTTAGCGTTGCTGCTAATTGCATTCCGCACGATGACAGAGAAGTCAGCACACGCCATTTGTTTTCACTTTTCTTTTCTTTTCTTTCTGGGGGCAGCGTCTCCCAAAGGCGCTTTGTGTGCTGAGGGCGTTGCCGCGGAAAAAGGCACAAGGAGAAGGTGCAAAACGAGAAAAAAAAAAAACACACCGCGAAAGCGGGGCACGTTGGGCCGGCGGGCGGGAGGTCAAACCCCGGTCAGGCTGCGGCACCGCCACGAGGGTTCATCTGGCCCCAGCCGCAGCGAGCCCGAGCCGTGCACGGGTGGCGCGGCGCTGGCCGTGACGTTTCGGTTTGTGCGTGCGTGCGCACGCTTCGGTCGTAGCGAATTTGTGCTGCGCTTCCCGCCCCGCCTGCCGTTCTTCGCTCGAACAACGCCGCTTCTACGATCCGGTGGGCGACAGCGGTATCCGGCTGAGCCGCCGCGGTCTCGTTCTCTTCGCCCGCTCTTTGAATTTTTGCTTTTAGTTTTTGTTGGGTTTACTATTTTCGCTATTTTTTATAGATCACCACGGTAGTTTTTTAAATAATTTTTGAAATTTTGTAGAAGTTTTAAAAAAAATTGTTTAGTCTTTTTATACCCCTTTCGAAGGTGGTCAATTTTTTTAACATAAAACAATTAATTTTCAAAAAATGCATATTCAATTTGATGCATGCTTGATAACTTTTTTACTGATTTATTCAATATTTTCATATCTTAAACAAAAAGATAAGTTTTTGTCAATGACACGACATAATAATCGAGCAATTATCAGGGCATAGAAGGGAGGTCACTAAGGGCGTGTTTGGTTGCCCGCATATGGCTTGGTCAGGTCCAACTGATGCAACCAGATGCTTGTTTGGATGGCTGAACGCGAGTTGGAGCCAGGCCCGCCTCATGCAAAATCACTGTTCCGGCCTGGTTCCACTCATAAGTAGGAATCGGGCGTTCCAGCTGAAGCAGGGGCAGCACGCCTCGTGTTTCCCCCCGAAGGACCACATGAAGTGACACGGGAGAAGCAGCGCTGGCTCAGGTAAAATTTTTCTCTTTTCTTTCTTTTCTTTTATCTTTTGATTAACACCTCCAATTACCGAACCGACTTCAAAAATGGAATCCTGGCATTTTTTTCGAACAAAACTAGACCACACTTGTCATATAAATTTTAAATATTTAAAATTCAAATTTTTGGCTCCTAAATACTCAACCAAACACCATCTCTTGCATCTCCTCAGCCTGGCTCTTCTTAGCCTGCCTGGTTCATACGAGCCAGGCTGATCCGATTCATGCAATCAAACATCCCCTAAATGATGCACAATAGGGTTAGTCTTAAGTGCAGTGGCGCACAAGGTATATTCTTTTCGAGTAACTTGTTCTTTGTCCTTTCTTTAGTATAAGTATAAAAACATAGAGCTAAAATTGTGCCGCACATAAAAAAAACATGAATATCCAATTCTCCCCTAAAAAGAGAAAATTGGCATTACGCCACTCTCTAGATACGGCCTCACCATTTTGCCATATTTTTGTGGCAAACTTTAAAATGCCACTTCTAACATTTGCCACATATTTATTTTTGTCATTTCAGCATTTCCTCGTATTTACGCACATGACACTTCTACCTTTCTTCTTCCTCTGGCCTAAGCCCTTCTTTTTCCCTCAGCCACCACCCCATGCCCTCCTGCCTTGCACACGCCATTGCGGCTTGTCGCCGGCATTCCTGCACTGCAATAGTGCTTTATTCACCTTCCGTGATGTAGCTTGCTGTTGCACGAGCCATGACCCCATCGCCGGAGAGAAGAAAGGAGGCCAAAAAAAGGCGAGGAATGAATGCCTCATCGTCGGCAGCCCTCCCTTGCCAACTTCGCCGCGAGCCACCAACATTGCCGAAGAGGAGAGAGATGAGGCCGGAGTAGAGAGGGGCGACAATATTGCCGACAACCTCTGCCGTCAAACTCATCGCAAGCTCCCACCTAAATAGTCGAAGAAGTGAGATGAGGCTGTTCTTTTTATAAAAGGGAGGATTGGTTTTTCCATTTTTTGTTTAAGAAAAAACTACGAAATGGGATATTGTTTCTCGAGAAATTGACATAGGAGAACCTCCAATCTCCTTCCTCCTTTCTCCTCCTTTCTTGCATCTCTGACCTCCACCTTCCTCGCACATCCTCAGCCATCGATGACCTCATCGTCATCGCCTCTTCCCCTGTGGTGAGGGTTTGGTTTTAGCAGTGGTTCTCTATGTCTACACTCGAGGAGGTGGCAACTCGGGCAATGTGGAAGGATGGGAGTATCAATACATGACTAACAGGGATTATGATTGGTGGGGCCTGTATGGTGGCGGGTGGATGGGCGGTGGAACGGCAAGGTGACGATTGCCTTGTTGACCACGGGTGGTGGGGAGGCGCACAAAGTAAATTTGGAGGAGAAATAAGAGGAGGGAGAGTTGCTGGCAGTAAGGAAGGAGGAGGGGACTAGTCTCATGAGATTTGGCAATGGGAGAGCCATTAGAGAACAGGGAAGGAGGTAGATCAAGGAGTGTGGGGTGGGGAAAGAGGAGGCATGAAGGGAGTGTGGATCAAGGAGGGATGATTTTGCCCTATTGTTGCACCATCAAGTCTCGACAGTATAACATTAAGTAACAACTCCACCACATGCGTAAAACCAAATGAGGTGGCATTGGCATTAGGAAAAACCACGTGTAGAGGCGGTTTTAATTGATCAAAGCACCAAAGTGGTACTATTTGAAAACCATATGAAACAATCTTACTTGGTTTTGAACCTCATGGATCAAATCGGTACTCTGAACTAGGGGCGCGAGTGCCATGTGGACACCGCAAGACCCAATTAGTTTTGTAAATAGTTCGTGGCTCCCACGGTGCAATCCATTTTATAAATGGTAGAGCCATTTGGTTCGTGCAACCTAAATCATTTCGCCAACTCATTCCAATTCTAGGTTTCCATTTCCTAGTCGAGGGAAGTCCGAGTCCGTTGCAGCCTCCTTTTTCGCCGCCATGGCTGCTGCCTCCCTATGCATTGGCACGGTCTCCTCACGGCGCGGGGCCCACCGTAGCCACCTTCTTCCTCTGCGTGGCACAACTTCCTCTTGACATGGTTCCCTGGCCATGACTACCTTCTCCTTGCACGCTTTGGCAATGACCTCCTCCTCCCTGCACATAGGTCCGACCACGATGGCCTCCTAGCTATCGCGCCGCCTCAACCACTGCCGCCGTCTCTCCGCACATGGGCCTGGCCAAAACCTCCTCCCCAGGCACTAGAGCCATGATCGAGGATATGGATGGCGAGGAAGATCCACCGAAGAAGAAGCAGACAAAGAGAGAAGAACCCTGGAATGAATGCTAGATCACCACTGAAATATGATCATTTTTGTTGAGAGATTTGCAGTATGTTCAAAGTGGTGTAAACTTATTCATTCAGTTAGCTTATCCATTCAGTATCAGACACAACTAACTTTAGCTAAATTAGTTTATTCATTCAATTCAACCACTTCGAACATGCTTCTGGTGATCGCTAATTCTATGCATTGATACATGTTAGGTATTTGTGTCGAATATGTGTACGAGTAGGTTACAAGGACTCTGTGTTGTAATAGGCATGGTTGGTTAGTGTTAGAGTCGGACTCTATCTAGGCCTCCACTATATAAAGGGAGGCAGCCCTGGTTTAACCAAGACAACGACTTCATAATAGTAGCATAGGCAAGAGAGGAGGTCAGCGGCCGGCATGTGGCCGTGACCTAGTTAGCCGGTGTGCTGCGGTATTATGGATTGGGGAGGAGCGCCCATAATCAGAGCCCCGCAGATGTAGGCGAAAGCCGAACTGCGTTAACAAACATCGTGTCTCCTGGTGTCGTTTGTGATCTTGCATCGGCGTATTTCCTAACAAGTGGTATCAGAGCCAGGTTGGCAAGATTGGCCATGCGGAAGATCTAGGGGGAGACATAGGGTTTATGCATACACGGGCGCCGCAGAAAACATCTCATCGGCGCAAGGTGGAGCATGGCGGCGATCGACGATTCGATCGGTGGTGTCGAACACTTCGGACAGGAGGCTCGAACCGTTCGATGGGCTACCGTTGGCAGGGATTGACCAGACGTGGCAATCAGGCTGACAAAGTAGCCGGCGAGGTCGACAGGCGACGGCGACGGCGACGACCTCGGCGTTCGCGATCAGACCGGCAGGCGAGGATGGATGCCGGATAGATCAGAACGGCGGGAGCAGTAATGCGACCGGATGTTGCACAGGAGGCGCTGCATCACGACACCGGAGGTGAAGCTGTGGCGTGGATGCAGATAGCCAGGGTGCGGCATGTTTTTCCTTGCACGGACGTGGTGCACGGTGGTGGGCTGGGAAGCCTGCTCGAGGGCTCGAAGATTGTAGATTGGATCTGGAGGTGGAGGTGTTTTTCTGCGATTTTTCAGTGATTTTTCGGCGACTGGCGGCGGCGGCCCACGCGCTGCGGCGACATGGAGGCGGCGGTCCAGCGGCAAGCGGCTGCGCTGCTGCCAGCCGGGCGCTGCCGCTCGACCAGAGTGGTGGCGGCCAGCGCAGGGTCTGCAGGGCGGCCAAAGATGGCGCTGCCCAGCAGTGCGCTGGCAAAGCGAGCGGCGCAAGGCTTGGCGGCGAAGCGAAGCGTCTGGCGGCCCAAAGTGAACATGCCCAGCGGGGGAAGCTGGGCGGCGGCTAAGCGGGCACGTCGGCCCAACAGAAGCGCTGCCCAAAGTAGCGGCCCAACAAGCGACCAGCCAGTGCACACGGCGGCAGCGAGGAGACCCAGCGGCGCTAAGCGGCCAGTGACGCGTGAGGCTGCCCAAAGGGGTTGATTTTTTCTGAATTTTTGCAGAAAATCAAGGAGGTGGAGGTGGAGCCCGAATTTGAGGTGGATTAGAAGTCTAAAAAGACTAGAATTCATCTTTAAAGGTGTTCTCTCAACACTATAAAAGGAGATCCAAGGGGGAGCCAAACCAAAACAATCCAAAGCAATCAACGGCTGTTTTGAGCGCGGATTTCGGATGAGTTTTTTAGGCGTGAGATTCCGAAGGAGGGAGGCGTTCTTAGAGGGCTGTTGGCGATCTGTTCAAGATGACGAACGGGTCGGGTGGCGATACATCCATCGACAAGCAATTGGCGTTGGTAGAATCGCAGGTCGGCAGGATGAAACCGACACATGCAAATTTCGGTATGGTGAAGTTTGACGGTACAGGAAACTTCAGTTTATGGCAGGCGAGGGTCCGGGATATCCTGATACAGCAGGGTATTGTGGTGGCTTTTAAGACGAATAAACCGAAAAAGGTGGAGACCGGTGATTGGGAGGAGATGCGGTTGCAGGCTGCGGCAACCATACGCCTTTGTCTCTCAGATCAGGTCATGTATCATGTCATGGAGTTGTCATCACCGAAGAAAAATTGGGACAAGCTGGCCAGTCAGTTCATGTCCAAGACTCTGACCAGTAAGCTGTATCTGAAGCAGAAGTTATATGGGCTGAGGATGCAGGAGGCGTCAGATCTACAAGCACACATTGATATTTTCAACAGGTATGTCACGGATTTATCATATCTGAAGGTGATAATCGCTGATGAAGACAAGGCAATTATTCTTCTTTGTTCGTTGCCTCCGTCCTTTGAGCATTTGGTCACGACATTGACATATGGTAAGGATAGCATCAAAACTGAGGATATTAATGCAGCACTTATGTCTCATCAATTGAGAAAGAATAAAAATGTAGTGGAGGAACCTCGTTCTGTTGCTTTGTTAGTCTCAGGTGATCAAGGCGATCATGGGGCCGGAAAGAAGAACAAGAAAAATAACAGGGCGGTGCGGTGTTTCAGATGTAATGAGTGGGGGCACATGAAGAGGGACTGTCCAGGTCCACCCAAGGGAGCAGATGCTAATGTGGCAATAGGCTCGTATGACTCCGGAGACGACAATACTGAAGTTCTTCTATTAGAAGGGGGTTCTGTTGCAGGTGGAGCTGTTAAGCATGTTGCAGGGTCGGCGTCGTTTGTTCCAAAAGGCGGCGAGTTTGATGAGGACTCGTCGGGCGGCATCGTCAGAGGTCGCAAAGAAGGAAGCAACCAGAGTCTGGGTGCATAGGTTCGCGCAAGACGCTGGAACGACTTCAAGGTGGAGAGACCATATTCTCCAAGGTGGAGTTTGTTAGGTATTGTGTCGAATATGTGTACGAGTAGGTTACAAGGACTCTGTGTTGTAATAGACAGGATTGGTTAGTGTTAGAGTCGGACTCTATCCAAGCCCCCACTATATAAAGGGAGGCAGTCCTGGTGTAATCAAGACAACGACTTCATAATAGTAGCATAGGCAAGAGAGGAGGTCAACGGCGCATGTGGCGTGACACAGTTAGCCGGTGTCTTTGCGGTATTATGGATTGGGGAGGAGCGCCCATAATCAGAACCCCGCAGATGTAGGCGAAAGCAGAACTGCGTTAACAAACATCGTGTCTTCTGATATCGTTCGTGATCTTGCATCGGCGTATTTCCTAACAATACAAAGCAAGTCCATGCACTTTTTTTTTTATTGCTGATTCTTATTTGGTGCATCGGTATGAAGCAAAGTTTGATGGCATTCTGTTTTGTGCGTCACTTTTCTTTTGATAAATTGAAGATTTGAAGTGCATTGTTAAGTGAGACAAGTTCGTCTCTATAATCATACTAGTTTGTGCGGTAGCTAGCACTGCGGTTGGAATAATTGAGCACGTCCGCTATTTTTGCCTTTGAAAACGCCCCAGCATGTTTGTTGCTTCTTTTTCCTGTGCGAAAACTGCGGGCGGCGCTTAGCCGCTAATTGGGCTGCTTCGTTTATCCAATTTTAACTGTGTGGATTGCCCTGATGAGTCCATTATATGTGTGATGGACAGCCGACTTTCATCTTGACTTCGGAAAAAAATTGAGAGACCAAATTAACACTTTTTTTTTTATTTGTAAGGCAAGACGAACCGCTGGATACACGGGTTCTATGATCTATCCAGACCGGTAGACCAAGCGGCTTCTAGGCCATTTTTCTCGACCAAGCGGCTTCTAGACCAAATTAACAGCATGTTTGTTGGCTCCGCTGTCCGCTCGAGGTGAAGCCCATAACGAGGGCTCGAGGCCCAATCAGGGAGGGGTTTTGGGCCTCTTGGCCTCATGGGACCCACCGCGGCCATGTAGGCATGTAGCGCGCAGCGAAGAGGCGTCTGGAGAGAGGCCGAGAACAAGGGAGGGAAGCGAGAACCCCGCGTCCCCTCCCCTCTCCCGCTGCGTCGTAGGGTTTAGGGGAGAATGGGAGGCGACTCATCGCCGGCGATAAGGCCGATCGGCAAGTCGGTGGTGCACCGGATTTGCTCCGGCCAGGTCATCTTCGATCTCGCCTCCGCCGTCAAGGAGCTCGTCGAGAACAGCCTCGACGCCGGCGCCACCACCGTCGAGGTCAGCCTCAAGGCCTACGGCGAGGAGTGGTTCAAGGTCGCCGACAACGGCAGCGGCATCTCCCCCGCCAACTTCCAGGCAGCCAAATCGAAACCCCTCCTCTCTCTCTCCTCGCCTTTTTTCTGCTACACACTACCGCTCCTGCACTCATGCTCCGCCTCCCGCGAACTGCTCAGGCTCTCGCTTTGAAGCACCACACGTCCAAGATTTGCGATTTCTCCGATCTCAACTCCGTGGTCACCTTCGGGTTCCGCGGGGAGGCGCTGAGCTCGCTCTGCGCGCTGGGGAAGCTGACGGTTGAGACGAGGGCCAAGGATGAGCCGGTCGGGACGCATTTGGAGTTTGAGCACTCCGGCGTGGTGATCAGCGAGAGGAAGGCCGCGCGGCAGGTCGGGACCACCGTGACCATCGAGAAATTGTTCTCCACGTTGCCTGTTCGGAGCAAGGAGTTCAGTAGGAATATCCGGAAGGAGTACGGGAAAGTGATCTCATTGCTGAATGTGGGTTCTGCACATTATTTTTTATATCACTTTATAAAAAAATCGTGTTTTGTATGTTTGGTTGCAAATATTCTGTCAACTCGTTGTGTGTTGAAATCCAATCTCTCTTTCATCATACTTCTTCTATTGATTGGATTAGGCATGCTCCTTTGTAATAAACACTAAATTTTATCATCCTTGTTACTAATTATCATGTCTTATCCTATGTTAGGCATATGCCTTGATTGCCAAAGGAGTCAGATTAGTTTGCACAAACACCGTCGGCAAAAATTCTAAAATGGTGGTGCTTAAAACTCAAGGAAGCAATTTGCTGAAAGACAATATCATTACCGTATTTGGTCTGAACACTTTCAAATGCTTGGAGCCATTCAATGTGACCATCTCTGAAGGCTCCCAAGTAGAAGGTTTTCTTTCCAAGCCTGGACCTGGTAGCGGTCGCAATTCAGGAGATCGGCAATTCTTCTATGTAAATGGCAGACCTGTGGACATGCCAAAGGTCACCAAACTTGTTAATGAGCTATACAGAAGCTCAAATTCCAAACAATATCCTGTGGCTGTACTGAATTTCTGTATTCCAACCACATCTTATGATGTGAATGTTGCACCTGATAAGAGAAAAATTTTCTTCTCATCTGAGGGTACCATTTTGCTATCTTTACGGGAAACTATTGAAAATCGCTACTGCCCTCAACGCTGCAGTTTCTCCATCAATCACATTGAAGATCCTGGAAAGGAAGAGGATCCTGCCATTGACAGGCCTAGTGGAGACACAGATTTAACAGAAAAGGAGAATGTTTCAACTCCTGAAAATGGTGATGACAAAGATGAAACAGACAGTGATGACCAGGTTTCACCAGTGTGTCAGAAGGTGTCTTCTTCAGAGACAAATTCTATCACTGGAGCTACCTCCAGAGATGTTAGCCCTTTCCCAAGGGCCCCAACCACTCAAGTTGATAGATCTGCTTGGTTCTCCGCCTTCCGGTATGAACAACCAAAAAGATTGCATGGAGAAGTAAAAAATAATTCAGCGGAATTTAATCATGCTAGAACAGTACTTGCTGCAAAGTCCTCCCCTTCAAGTGCTGTTCAAACTTCTTTTATGAACTTTGTATCACTAAACAAGAGAAAGCATGAAGACAGTAGCAATCGTATTTCTGAAGTTCCAGTGCTAAGAAGGGGGGCATGCTTGGAACAAGCGAAAAAAACAAGCTTACAAGCAAATGCACCAGTTGCATTAAAATCAAGTTTATCCAACATTCCAGAGATCAATTCATCTCAGGAAATAAACCCTTTGCGGCATTATTCTCCTCAGTCTTTTGTATCTGAGAGGACAGAAGTTTTACCAGAGCATTCTGAACCACCTAATATTGTGTCTCATTGTACCAGAGTGCTTCGCTCGGGTTCATCTGAAGTTCATATTACAGAATCTGATGCGGTAAGGCAGAACATCTGCAGCAAGATCTGCATTTCATTCCATTGGATTTCTTGAGGAGACTAGAGCACTACTGTCGATGCTTTGGAATGTATTTTGCATTTTATTCCTGCTTTCAATGATATGTGTCAGCAGGGAGAGCCCCTGCCCTCCCTAAAAAACACAATTTACTTGGCCTTAATTGATTGTTTCCTGGTATATTTTATAATTATCTTTGCCTAGCATCTTCTGGCCTTGTACATTTCAGCTTAGCGTTTCACTGTAGCAAATTTTTCTTTTTTATATACCCTATTTGGTGTAATAATTTGTAATGATTTTTCTCAGGTTTTTAGTAGTCCTCTTGAAGATTATAAAACTATTTTTAACTTATTTTTAAAAATATTTAAACCTCTTTTTAAAACTCCCAAATTTTGCTATAGTGAAACGCTACGCTTCGCTAAGCTGAAATGTACAAGGCCGATATGTTAACAAAGCTTATCATGGATTTTTCAAGCGTTGTGAGTTTATTAGGCATCATCAATCCACTTCCGGCTTTTTTCGCAACTCTTTATGGAATAGTTTACTATCTATGTTGTGATTTGGCATGTTCTGACTATTTTTTTCCTTCACATGTCATCATTTCATGAGATTGGTTGCATAATGAGGTGTTGCAATCCTTGCAGGATGAACAGGATGATCAACACCTTCCCAGTTTTGGTGCTCCCAATAAAAAATTAGAAGTGGAACCGACCAATATTCATTTATCTGGTCCTCATGATCATGATAATGGCACTGCAGTATGTTCTACATCAATATCTTACCCAGTTATGCAATTTACGATTGCAGAGCTTAGGAGAAGAAGAAAGCATGGTTTAATGATATCACATGCACACAATATACATTGCCCTAGGAAACCTACAAGGTAACTCTTATGCTATTGCTATAAACAAGTTTGCTGTCATAGGAAGTTGGCCTTTTGAATTGACTAGGTTGATTGGCCTTACATAGGTGTTATAAAGCTGCAACACTGAATACTTATGTACCAGATGGTCCCGATGGAAAATCAAATTCTTTAGCTGCAGCCACCAATGAGTTGGATAGGCTATTCAGTAAAGATGATTTTGGAGATATGGAGGTGCTTTACATTACTTATATTTTGATGTTATCATTTTTATCCAAGATTCCTTGTGAACCTCTACTTTAATACGTCCGGGATTCTGGCTTCACTTATGAAATTTCTCCTGCTATCTAGGTTATGACCTTGCTTAGTTACCTTGCAAGATTGCTTTCGCTTTTCCTTTTTAAAATTGCCAAAATTAAATAACTCCTGTGATTTTAACTGCTTGTGAGGAACCAATGTGACTTTTGGCAAATCATGATCTGTGAACTTGGACATGTCAGCACACAGTTTGTACTTTTGGAGTGACCATACGTAGTTTTTCTTTCATATGTTGTCCTGAGGGCAGTTGATTTATAGTAGCTTTGTTGCGGTTCAAGCCCTAGCATTCTATCAAGTGCCATAGGTCGTTTCACTGTCACAAGTACCTCGCAAGACATGGACTATTAATTTTATCCAAAAGTAATTGTTTCATGATGGTATGGCCTCTTTTTCTAAAACTTAACTCTTTATTTATTTTCTTGAATGCTGCATACTCATTCTTCTAAAATTAGATGGCAATATTAAAAAATAAAGCTGTATGTAATTGCTTTCAAGCACTAACCATTGCATCTTCAGGTTGTTGGGCAGTTTAATCTTGGTTTTATCATTGGAAAGTTGGGCCAGGACCTGTTTATTGTAGATCAGGTATCTCTATACATGCATTTCAGTGTAACATTGTGACACTATCATACATACCCCTAGATGTCTAATGTACACTGATTATTTGTTTTCTTGTTATTAGCATGCTGCTGACGAGAAGTACAACTTCGAGAGCCTTTCACAATCAACAATTCTAAACATTCAGCCTCTTCTTCAGTGCGTAAGCAAAACCCACTGTTTTAATGTGGTATTTCTGTACATCCTCAATACCTATAGATGATAGGTTTACCCATACAATTTGTCATCTTTTTGTACTGTGGGGGTGTTTCTGATTTTAGTCAAAGACAGGCCACTGAGACTTGAACTATCGCCAGAGGAAGAAGTTACCGTTTCTATGCACATGAGCACTATCAGGTATCAGTCTTTTTTTTGGGTCCTACTTCCCCAATTCTGACTGCTTAACAGGTGGATCAAATAGTTTAACATGTAGTTTAACTGCAGAAACTATCAGTTGCCTAATGGCTTATATGATCAGATTTTCTGTTATTTTAGAATTCAACAATTCATTATTGAAAATTTGGAATATAATATACAGATTCTTTGTATTTCATGTTCAAATTTATCTCTAATTTATAATCCATGCTATTTATTTATCGCATGTTGTTTGTTCTTAATATAAATTACAGCACCTGCTTTTATCTTCTTATCTCCCTGAACTTTGAGAGCTTCCTGAGGTGGCTTGAAAAGTCCAGTCCACTTTGTTCGAGGTGCTTTTATGTCTCTGGGGCGCACCTTTGGACCAAAAAAAAAAAAACGAACGACAAAAGCCAAAGCATTTGATTTTTCAATTCGGAGATAAGAATATAAGCCAAAGAGAAACAAACGTGCATGGCATTATTTTTATTTTCTGGTGGGAAGGCTGTGTTTGTAGCTCATGCTATCCATCTGCCATTTATTTTTTCTTGAAACAAAAAAAATGATGTTTCTATTTACTTTTAGAAGTATCAATTCATGCATGATAAATTTTCCAACTGCTCCAGCATGGTATTTTTTGATTGCTCAATGAATAACGCTGTTTTACGATTACCACATGCCATGTGGAAACATGCTTTTTAAGACCTTATAAATCAATATGCTGTATATTTTCAGTAACAACATTGAGCAAATTGTTGCTGGATTACATGACTTTTTTCTCACTTTTGAGAACAGAATGGTTTTGCGCTTGCTGCTTTACATGGTTTCTTTTTTTCCCTGATTTCAGGAAAAATGGTTTTGTCTTAGCAGAGGATGTGCATTCTTTCCCTGGTAATCGTTATCTTTTGAAAGCTGTGCCATTCAGTAAAAATATCACTTTCGGTGTTCAAGGTATTCCTTATTCTCATGTCTGAAATTAATACTTTTATTTGTGTCAGAATGTGGATTTATTGTAAGTTCTTTTGGTTTAGATGTGAAAGAGCTGATATCCATGCTTGCTGACAGTCAAGGTGACTGTTCAATAATTAGTAGCTACAAGCTTGACAGAACTGATTCTGTTTGCCCTTCAAGGGTTCGTGCTATGTTGGCTTCAAGGGCTTGTCGAATGTCTACTATGATCGGTGATCCACTGACAAAAGCTGAGATGAAGAAGGTAACTGCAAATTAACTTCTGATGGCAGTGGATTTAAAAAGCCTTGTAGCAATCTCCTCAAGAATACATTAAAAATTTATTATGTGTGTCAATTCTTTTCAGAGGCATAATGTAATGATTTACTTTTCTCTTTCTGTCACAGTGTCACTATTTTTGTAAAATAATAATTTTTTTAAACATTACTCGATGACAGACCCTTTTGTTTTTTCACTTCAGATACTTAAGAATCTAACGGGATTGAAGGCCCCTTGGAATTGCCCACATGGGAGGCCAACAATGCGCCATCTAGCAGATCTACAGACTATGAAAACAAAAGGTAAAAGATTAATCCAAAAATTCAGCAGCCTCTTATTGCCTCCTGCATTAGGTTAGGTTGCTTCTTACCTCTCCTTACATTATCACTACGCTTAAGGATTCCATTATGCACTCGTGCTCATGAAAGCCTTCGTTGAATATGTCCGAACCATCTCAACCGATGTCGGACAAACTTCTCTTTAATTGATACCACCCCAACCCTATCACATATAACTTCATTATGAACTCGATCCGTTCTCGTATGACCATAAATCCATCGTAACATACGCATCTCTGCTACACTTAACTGTTGGATATGACGTCTTATGGTAGGCCAATATTCTGCACCATACAATATCGTGGGCCTCATCGCCGGCCTATAGAACTTAACTTTTAGCTTCCGTGGCACTTTCTTATTGCAAAGGCTTCCAGATGCCAATCATCATTTCATCCACCATGTTTTGATATTATAAATAATATTTTCATCAATATCACCATTTCTCTGCAACATCAATCCTAGATAATGAAAGGTATCCTTATTGGGTATTACTTGTCCTTCTAGGTTAACATCTCCCACCCTTGCCTAGCAAACTGAAATCGCACCTCATATATTCGGTTTTAGTCCTACTAAGTGTAAACCCCTTCGATTCTAGAGTTTGTCTTTACAACCCCAATTTCCTATTAACCCCACCTCTACTCTCATCAACTACCACCATATTATCAGCGAAGAGTATACACTAAGGGATGTCTCCCTGTATGTACCTGGTAACCTCATCTATCAGCAAAATAAATAATTAAGGGATTAGGACTGACCCTTGATATAGTCCTATATTGATAGGGCAGTCATTAGTGTCACTGTCACTTCTCCACACACTTTTCATAACATTGTTGTATAATAAGGGTTACATACTTCGTATTTCTCAATGCCCACCGCATGACATTCCATGATATCTTGTCATATGTCTTCTCAAGATCAATGAAAATCATGTGTAAATCCTTCTTCTGCGCTCTATACCTCTTTATTAGTTGTCTTATCAAGAAGATTGCTTCTGTGGTTGACCTCCCGGGCAAAAACCAAACTGGTTTCTAGCAACACTTGTTGTCCTCCTTGAACGATGCTCAATAACCCTCTCCAACAGCTTCATTGTGTGACTCATCAGCTTAATCCACGATAGTTGGAACAACTCTGAATATCCGTCTTAATCTTGAAAATTGGTACTAATATACTTCGCCTTCAATTCTTTGGCATCACTTCATTATACATTACTGCAACTGCACATATTTATCATTTTTTAACAAAAGGATGCCTATTATACATTGCTTAATGTGTTGTCTAGAAACCAAATGCCATCAATGGTACTTAATATTGTCACTACCAAAAAAAAAAAAAAAAAGCTAGGCGTCTAGCTCTCCAAGCGCAGGTTGGTTATACGCCCTTTTCATTGGCACTGGTTGTATAGTTTGAAATATTTCTTGCATTTTCTCTTCCACAAGAAACATCCAATGACGCTCTACATTTTTTCTTTTTGGAGAAACTCTACAAGATTTTATTGTCCTTCGATTCATCTGGCAGCAAATCTCACTTCGATGTTGCCAAAATTTTGCAGGTCAAAGGTGACGTTTTGACAACAGTTCAACTGACCGGCAGATTAGGCTATTGCCGTCGGTTTGTAATATGTATACATGTGTGTCCGTGTATCACCAGGTTGACTCATCCGCATGTACGAAATTTGAAAACAATTGTGGAGATCAATTTATGAGGCACAAGTCTTCCTGCAGTAGATTCCTTCCTACATGTAGTTAATAGATGCCGATTAATTGTAACAAAAAAATATATAAAACTGTTATCTGGCGTGCTGAAAATTGATGAGCTGCCTAAACATCGTTCAAGCCGTGAAGCGCCACCGAACTTGCGTGCGGTGTGCGTGGGTCGTCATCGAGGCCCATACGGCCATGTGACAGGGATAGTACTACGACCCACATTAACCGCGGGCCGAAGCCCATCTGACCGCCCACGAGCTTCGGCCTAATTTCCTACACTCCCTACGGCCTAGTGGGCCACGGCCCACCACACCAGTCTGGCTGTCCAAACCCCGCGGCCCCGCCGGCCCGCCCCAGCTCTGCTCCCTCGGCCAGTCGGCCTCTCCTTCCCCACTCGAAGGCTCGAAGAGCAAGCGAACAGCTCCGAAACCCTAGCCATGCAGAAGCAGACGAGCAAGTCCGGAGGAAGTGGCGGCTCTACGCCGGCGAAGCGCGGCCGTCCATTCGGCAGTACCACCGGCGGCGGGGCTGCGGCCGCCGCCGCCGCCGCCGCCGCCGCTGCTGCAGCGGCTGGCGAAGCTGCGGCGCCGGCCGCCCTGGTCGGGCCTTCTCTCCAAGTCCTAACGGCCATCAATGGTAAGCTTCTCTTTCGCCTCTTACTGGTGTTCAAATGAGCTTGCGAGGGATTCTAGGGCGTGAAGTTCGAACCACTCTGCGGTGTTTGACTCTTGTATTGCTTCAGTCGACATGTTGTGGGGAAATTACTCAAAACAAATTTGCCTTTTTGCCACTCTCTACAGTGGAGCTTGATATTTTGCTCCCTCTACCATATCACAAAAACTTGATCATTTGAACAATAACATAGTCTTCAAATTACAACTTTGACCACTAGTTACCATCATAAGTTATTTATAAAATCCACTAGAATTTTGATATTATGAAAGAGCTTTTCAGTACGAATCCATATGTATGATTTTCAAGTGCTCAATCTAAATATTTTAAAACATTTGCATTGATCAAGTATCAAAACTCTTACTTGCACATATCTCAAACGACAAGTTCTTGTGATATGGAGGTAGTAGTAAATTTGGGATTTGGGGTGTGAAGAAATCTATATTTTAGCTGGAGCTTTAATGGTCTGATATAAGATATTAACATATGACCTTAGATGCAATGGAGTTTGAAACAAATCTTAAGAGGGGGCCAAATGCAAAATGCAAATCCATAATTATTAAACTGTTAAATCCATGGTTAGTCAACTCTGTCAAGATTATGCGGCCAGACTTCACAGTTGGGTATCACAATTTGTGCTCCAAACCAGTTAAACTATGAATTTATAAGCTAATTACCAAATGCTCCAATTAAAATTGAGACATGAGTGGAGATGTAGCAGTGACGCTAAGACAAACATGAGGCATGGGCAAGGCGCTAGAGTAGAATAGGAAATTAAGGAAGGCAAGATTTTTCAGGAGCACTCACTCCAGCGGGCAGTGGCACTTTTGCATCCACTTGACCATTGCAAAAGTTGCATCAACACATGGGTGTGTCATGCTCCACTAGTGGCCATCCGATTGGCTGCAATGCTGCAATGCCTTGTGTAGTTGATATTGTGGTTTGTTGCTTGCACTAGCTCTGCCACCACTTGAGCACGGAGCAAAGCTGTGAGCCTCAAGCCCTCAATCATTGGGTCACTGAACCAAACCTAATTGATCTGGTGGAGGATAACTGCATAAGGCCTAGTGAGAATGAACACACAAAGCCGAAGCAGAGTGGCTCGCACTGATGGGTTTTTGGATTGGAGGGATCGCCATCAATATATGGTCTTAAATACTACTGTATTTGTTGCTAATCACAAATTTTTTGGATTGTTGAGGTGATCATGGCCCAGGCCCCCAACAATCCTATGTCTCTGCTTGGAGCGTATAACTGGAGATGCTTTGAGGGTTGGTTCATTGTGGGTAACTATTTCTTTTGATGAACTCTTTGGGACTAGAGTGGAATTCATACTCAAGAGCTTCTTCACCCCTCATTTTTAATTTCACGATGTGTGGCACTGATCCGAAAATCCACTATTTTTCGTTGAATACAATGTAGACATTGGTTGTGTTGGACACAACGATAATTGACTACTTGTGAGGAGTTCAGAGTTCTGGAAGGCGCTAGGCACTACCACACTAGTTGGGCAGTTGGCTAGCGCCTAGAGCCAAATCCCGCCTAGATGGGGAAAAACGCCTACGCGGCCAAGGCGGTTGCCTGGCGCCTAGCCCCTAGGCGCTGCCTAGGACCGATTTTTAAAACAATGGGAGAGTTGCACATTTGAACAAGAAAAATCAACAATAGATGATCGAACCATTTTCCATAGTTTTTTCATGATGAATAGTAGTGGTGTAACAAAGCCTCACTTTAAGCAAATTAGAGGGATGGGTGCAACATCTTTATGGTGATTGTCAAATATAATGTTGGAAAAGAAACCTAGTAACCTACCATCATCGTGATGCACATAAGATTTAGAGAAAATTGCACCATTAGTCCCCAAACTTGTCCCGCTTGTGCACATAAATCCATAAGTATCGAAACCATTTATTTAGGTACCCAAACTTGCGAAATCGTTGCAATCAGATCCATAGGCTGGTTTTTTAGGCTGGTTTAGTGATGTGGACTGCCATGTCAGCGCCTACGTGGCATTTTTTCTTTTTCTTTCTTAGTTTTAATGTGGGACCTACTTGTCATCTCATTAAAAGTAAAATGACATAGAGGCAAAGAGGTGAGAGGGGGAGAGATGACAAGTAGTTCCCACATTAAAACTAAGAAAGAAAAATAAAAATACCACGTAGGCGCTGACATGGCAGTCCACATCATCAAAACAGCCTAAAACACCAGTATATGGACCTGATTGTAACGATTTTGCAAGTTTGGGTACCTAAATAAGCGGTTTCGATACTTACGGATTTATGTGCATAGGCGAGACAAGTTTGGGGACTAATGGTACAATTTTCTCTAAGATTTAGATCAAACACAAAGAGGCTTTACTATTGTTCTCCCTCAGACAAGGTTGAATCTGTAGAAAGGTGACAAGTTTGAGGTTATTTTCAGTTTGACAATAATCATGAACATGAAGCTTGCTTTTTTCTTTCTTTTTGGTTAAAAAGTGGGTGGTTTTGGGCCGTGCCATGCGTGGTAACAGCAAAACGACCAGTTCAGGGAAATGTTCGGCTGGGGGTTCGTGGGTTGTTTCTCCAATCGAGCATTGCATTCCCTGTGCAGCTGCGACAGCTCCCCCAGATGGAACATCAGGCCATACTGGGGGCTTTGGCTGCTCTCGGCGTTCCGTGCCTCTTGAGTTACCTGATGACATGGCTGGCATTGGCATCAATGTTTAATGCTGACTTGGCCTCACGACACTTACATGGTGGTACGGGACTCGGGTGCAGTTGTGCTAGCAGAAATTTGAACTGATTTATTGACACTTTGGACTG
This sequence comes from Raddia guianensis, assembly GCA_036346415.1. Taxonomy (NCBI): domain Eukaryota; kingdom Viridiplantae; phylum Streptophyta; class Magnoliopsida; order Poales; family Poaceae; genus Raddia; species Raddia guianensis. The sequence continues at coordinate 23,075,428 of CM070535.1, forward strand.
TTTGAATGGTTGAATAGGGCGGGAGGAGCTGGTAAGGTGGTTCGTATATATAAATTTTTTTAGAATTTTTTACAACTTTTGATAGTTCGATTGCATGGTGATTGCACCGTAAGCGTGATTGCACAGCATATGTTCCCTTTTTAAGGACAACTATTTTTTATGCATATGATACTTTGGTTGAATTGGATGATAAGTTAGTAGCCTTGTAGGAATGAATCGTTTTTACATTTCTGTACATGTTTTCATGAGTGAGTGCGTGTGCATGCATGAACTCATGCAAGTGCATGTGTTGTTTCGTGAAGCTTGGAAAAAATTTATCTCGGCAGCTGTCAAATTGCGGCGTGGTATACTTGTTTTCTCTTTCTTCGTGACCCTGTTCTTTGTCTCTATCTTTTGAGATACAAAAGTAATGTAATGTATTGCTCCATTTTACTCAGGTTCGTTTGTCAGCTGCTTCATTTTTTGTTCCATTTGATTTGATAGTGATGAACTGATGATACCTTACATCTTTGTCATGAGCTTGAAATGCACGGACATTTTTTTATTGTTACACTTAAGGGTTACCAACATCAATTTTGCCAGAGAGTTAGCTTGTTTTTGTGCCTTCTTCAGATCAGAACAATAAAAGAATTGTCCTTGCATTGCAAAGTGGGTTGAAGAGCGAGATACTGTGGGCATTGAATGCCCTTACAGTTCTCTCGTTTAAGGAGAAGGATGATCTCAGACGGGATACGACGCCTCTTGCTAAAGTTCCTGGGCTCTTGGATGCTCTCCTTCATGTTGTATGTGTTTATTCACTTTTCCTCCTTCCAATTTAATCTGGCTGTTACTGAATCATCATGCATTTAATCCAGAACAATGTATTATCTAATAGTTTGACATCTGTGGTCCTTACATGATGCTATATTCTACAGTCTCCACACAAAAAGTAGTAATGTGTTTATTATGTACTACTATTGTTAACACTCTCTCTGCATCCCCTTTGATGCTTTGTTATCTTACACAGATTGATGATTGGCGAGATATTGCAATGCCTAAGGACCATACAAAACCACCAAGAGTGAGAACTTTGGGTTTCAATACAACACTCTCAGGCTTTGGTCATGAGAATGTTGGAAAGGTCTACTCAGACACTGTCGCGTACGTCATTATTAGTCTCACCACAGTCCTGATTATTCACATCACTTTCATGATTCCTGCTACCATACTTATGCTTCTTGAAATACGATAATTTCAGTCCTTCAAATGATCAATCAAAGACAGAGGACTCTACTGTCACAAAAAAGCGATCTGCAGGATTTTGGTTTGATGAAGATGGCTTGTTTAATGTTGATGATGAAGGAAGGACAGAAAGGCAACAGTGTGCTGTTGCAGCATCCAATATAATTCGCAATTTCTCTTTCATGCCGGAAAATGAGACTATTATGGTTCAACATAGACATTGCTTGGAGACTGTATTTCAGTGCTTGGAAGACCAAAATACTGGTAAAGCTTCAAACTCAATTATTGTCCTTTTTTTCAGTTATCATTCATATATTCTGTTCCTTATGTGCAGTCCATCTATATTCCTTTTACAAATTAATCTGGAGATGAATGAATGTCTCTGCCAGTATTATTCAGTTCTTGGTTTGTATTACTACCAAAATGTTACCTAATGTGCTCCATTTGAGCTGCAGGTTACTCCACATGGCTTCACCCAAACACTGGCTATTTTGTTTCCTGTTTGAATTTTACATTGATCTGATTTTATAGAGCAAAATAAGAATAGCGTTGAAGTTACCATTTGTTCATTTTGTATATTAATTTTGTTGAAAATTCGTACTAAATCAAACGTGTTGTCCTAGCGCTACGTCTTTATAGGATAGCAATTTGAATGTAGTTATTTGCAGCAAACATTACTGCAATATATGAAAACTGACCTTTTATGTGTTTTTATCATTTAATAGAAGATGATGAGCTCATAACAAACATGCTTGAGACCCTTGTCAATTTGGCACCTGTGCTGGACCTGAGAATATTCAGCTCATCAAAGCCATCGTTTATTAAAATAACGTGAGATTTATATGAGTTATTTGTCACAATTTTTTTTTTCAAATTGATACTTATTCCTTTTCCCTGTTTTTGCCAAGACAGTGAAAAACGCGCAGTTCATGCCATAATGGGCATGCTTGCATCTTCAATAAAAGTGTGGCATTGTGCTGCTGCTGAATTGATTGGACGGCTGATTATCAATCCAGACAATGAGTCATTCCTTCTTCCTGTCATTCCACAGGTATTTTTTTTAAGCAAACTACTTCTATTCGCTGTTATATACTATGCAGTGGGTTTATAGAACATTTTTTTTTGTGGGCGTTGTGGTTGCCCTACTTGCATTGTTATATTCGATACAGATATACAAGAGGCTAGTTGACCTCTTGAGTGCGCCAGCATTTGATGCACAGGCTGCTGCTGTTAGCGCTCTCTATAATGTATCAGAAGTGAATATGGACTGCAGGCTTAAGCTTGCCAGTGAGCGATGGTAAAATCTGTTTCTGCTTTATTTTATTAGAGATTGCACACTAACTCTGGAAAAGCAGCATTAACATTTTGGAGTTTGTTATATTTCATTGAACTAGGGCTGTGGATAGGCTCCTAAAGGTTGTGAAGACACCACACCCCGTGCCTGAGGTTTGTAGGAAATCAGCAATGATATTGGAGAGTCTTGTCTCTGAACCTCAAAATAGGATGCATCTCCTCGTCCATGAAAATACGTTTGCTGAGATCCTGATGTCAGAAGGAAAATACTCCGACACTTTTGCACGAATTCTATATGAGTTGACTGCAAGACCGAGCAACAAAGTGACATCAGGGCAAGCCATATGGGGTAACATAAACTGATGCTCGTGCTGACCCTCAAATTTGTTGTTAAAATCTACATATGTAATTTAGGTACTTATGTTGAAAATGTCATCCGAGTGTCTGGCTGTATGTAACAAGCTATGAGCTGTATTTAGTTTTATGACATGCAGTTTGACGCCTTGAACTAATCAGACCACTTGCTTTCAGAGTACTCCATGATTCCTTTTCCGTGATTTGATATTTTGATCGTTTTAGTAATATGTTGTGATGCTGAAGCCTACAAGGACGATGGAACATAGCTTGTCCCTGTTCTGAATGCTTCTGGAATCAGACGCTGCAAGTTAGTTTTGCAGTACCATTAAGATTAACAACCTAGTCTTTAGAGGGGTTCATTTGCTTTGTACTGAAGCTACTGTAATATTATCCCAGAAATTAATGGGGTCATAACATATGTATTCAATGTTTTTTTTAACAATGGATGAATTGACACTTAAATTTATTTGAGACAGATAGATGAAGAAACATTGTAATAGTTGTCTATTCTTCTCCCTAAAAGTCGCAACTAGAAGACAGCAACTGTGAAGTGTGTAATTCTCTCCCTTCGACAGCAACATGATGCTTTTGCAGTTTAAAGCCAACTTTGCGAGAGCTTTACGAAGTTGCTTGATTCCAAACAAAGGGAAAAGCAATTAACACACATGCGCAAATCTTTTCACCGGATTTGACCTTTTAGACGAGTCCTTAAAAATTGAGCAAAGCAGCAGCTTCTACCCACAGTCAAAAGTCTCTTCACAAACACACTTCTTCCTTCACCTTTTGGCGCCAAGAAAGAAGCCACGCACATGCTGCCTCCTCCAATACCTCGTTTGGGGAGCAATATTTCAGTGTCAGTGTGTATAGGATAGAATGCGAAGTAATTTTAGAGGATGAATAAAAATTATAGAAATAGTGCTATAAAGGATGGATAGATAAAGAAGTTGCTAGATGCTTGGACAAAGTTAACTATGCTGAGATGAAAGGCAGGTCAAAAAATAGTTTTTTTTTCAGAAAAATTGTATTTAATTTTGCTGTGAGTGTTGTCATGTGCTAGAGAAACATTTAAGGGACTGAGTTACTATCTTATTTCAGAGTTGAAGAAAAAACAACTAAACAATAGTTTTCTTCAAAAGAAGTTTATATTCAACTTTTATTTTTTTGTAGTCGTGTGATAGAGGAGAGGCAGGAGACAATATCTCCACTTAAAACTCTTACATGGTACACTTCACCGATATAATAGAATACTACTCCCTCCCGTCACAAAAAGAAATCGCCGTTGACTTTTGTACACACTTTTGATTATTCGTCTTATTCAAAAATTTAGTTCAAATATGTAAAAATATAAGTCATACTTAAAATACATTTAATAATAAACCATATCATAACAAAACAAATAATATTTATATAATGTTTTTGAATAACACGAATGGTCAAAGTTGTGTCCAAAAGTTAACGACAACTTCTTTTTGTGACCGGAGGGAGTAGTATATTTTAGAGTAAATTGCGACGCAGGTCCCTAAAGTTGTCCCATGATTTCGCTTAGGCCCACAACTCCTAAAACCAGATATTTGGGTACACAAAGTTATGTTATTTCACTTAGCTCCAAAGATGGTTTGCAGAGAATAGTTTGAGGACGTGAACAATCACCTCTACAGACACATGACGCCCCCTTAGTTCGTTCTCTCTCTCTCTCTCTCTGCCCTTATCTCCCACCAGTAGGCTAGAATTTTAGCTCGTGGCTCGTGAGCAGCTCGGGCTTGGCTCGAAAAAAATCTTGCGCTCGGGCTTGGCTCTACGAGCACAAGCCGACCACATTTTCTAACTTGGTAAAAAAACGAGCACGAGCCGAGTCAGGTCTGGCTCGCTTGTAGTCGTAGCTCGTACACAAATCAGTTGCACAACAAAATGGGGCAGACCATATGCGACAGCCGACTGCCCAACAACCAATAGCGGCCCAACTCCGGAGCCAACAACGGTTTTTAGTCCATGTCCAATAAACGAGCGGTGATTCAATCCATTCCCCGTTCGGCAGCCTGACTTAGAGAATTCACACCTCGAGTATTCCTAGCCAGCCTTTTCTCGATTCCGCTTTAGAAGAAAGAAAACTCTTCGATTCCTCTGAGGAAACAAGACGACAGATCTTTGTTGATTTGAGTGTTGGTGGGAGTATCCTAACCTTTGGCCTAACGATTCCATAGGATGTTGGTTTATCGGTATGGATTTCCCGAACACTCTCTAGGTTGTCGGACATTGTGGTCGTCCTTGATCCACAATCAAATCAGAGTACATAGCTCTTCGGGTTGGTGGCGAATCAAAAAGATGTCTGAGCTCGGGAATGAAGATTGAGTGAGTCTGTCGATCGGAGCGAAAGCTAGTACTGACTTGGGGAAGAGTGGTGGAGCAACTATTGGTTGGTTGGAGAGGGTGAAGAAAACATGACCCTGGTGGGCACAAAAGAGCAAAAACCTTAATTATGTGTGAGCGTTAGCGAGTCTGTCCTTTCTTTCTATCTAGCTGGTACCAGCAAGTCTCCTAATAAATGTGTTTTGGGTGCATATCATCATCCGGAGGGAGTGGTCTTAATATCGATCTTTCTTTAACGTTTGGTTTTTCTTGCGTGTTAGTAAACAAGCAAGAAAACTACTGTGCTCTGCATTTTCCAGCTTGAATCATTCCATTTTTGTATCCGGAGATACCTAGTAGCAAGAATTGCGTACAGAAGCTTCAACTCGTTGTTAGAATTATTGGGCCTGGCCCATTTAATATCTAAATAATTCCTGGAAAATCTCAAAGACCCATGTATGCATGAGGCATGTGAAATTTCTTTAGTACCATATTGCTAGTGGGAGGAGTGGAGGACATGCTTAAATAGTGGAGCTTGCTCTCTCCCACTAGAGAATGTGATGGGAGAGAGAAATAGGGAATTACATTGCGCCTCGCCTCGCCGGGCTCGGGCAGGGCGGGGGCGGCAGCGTCGCGCCACGGCACTGCGTGAATGGCCCGCGAAACCGGACCCTCGTGCTTGCGCAGACGCAGCCTCCTTTTGCAGTTTTATTTCTTTTGCTCTCCGGATTTTGCGGACAGATATGGAATATACAAATCGTGTTGGACTCGGTCGCGGCCCGTTTCGCGATCCGTTTGCCTCACGCGTTTTGCTATATAAATCTGCCGCCGCACCGTCCAGAAAGTAATAGATCAGATCGACCTAGGGTTTGCCACCTCCCTCTGCTGAGCCGCCGCTTCGGTTCTTCCCCATCCGGTCTTGCCGGCGTGCCGCCGTTCGGGAGAAGCAGTCTCGGAACCGATCGCCCTTGAGCTCCTGCCGGGTAGGGCGAATCAGGTTTTGGGAAGCGCTTCGGCGCGGCCTTTCCGCTTCCTTCTTCCGCTTCGCGAGGACTTCTTCCACTACGCCGTCGCGATCTGCGTCGGCACCACCTTCTCCAACACGGCGTCAGATTCGGAGACCCAGAACCAGACCTCGCCGCAACTCGTTCCGCCGCGGCGGCAGCGACCAAGTCCGATAAGTCATCTCCTTGGCGAGTTCACGAGAGAGATATACGTGTATTTCTTCTGCACGTGTATCTAGGTTGTGCTTCTGTGGTTCCAACCTGTTTTATCTATCTCTCAGACGTTGTGCGTGTTTTATCTCTTGATTAAAATAAACCTGAAAGTGCTAATTATTCCAACACTCGTAACTATGAAATTCCCCTTTCTTGGCTTTTGCCGCGTGTGCGTGTTCCTACATAATATTTCTGCGTGTTCCTACGTAATATTCCTATTATTCTTATTGCTTGCGGGGCAGATAAGTTTGGTACTTTCTTCTCTGGCTTGACCATAAGGCTATGACTATAGAAATAACACAGTAAGCCACCACTTGAGAGCTCAACAACTTTGAGAAAGGGGAGATCTCTGCGGCTTGAGTTATTGCTATATCTTTGGGTCGTGGATCCCCGGCCTCCTCTTTTTCGGGTAAATCCACTCCACTCCATTCTCAGACTGAGCACAAAAGTATGCTTGGATGTCCAATTGGAACTTTTTCTACACACTTGCCCCAATCCACTGAGGACTAAAACCGGAAAAGCAATCAGGGCCTAAAAAATCCCCTTTTTCTTCGCTCTTCCGGAACCGGTACAGAAATTGGTGCTTTTTCTACTTTGTTTACGTTAGTGACTGGGGGGTTTCGGGGAAGGCCTATGTGGGGTACCTTTCGGGTGTGGGATGCTCGTTTAACTTCTGTATTCATCTTGTTCCTTATTTACCTGGGTGCACTGCGTTTTCAAAAGCTTCCTGTCGAACCGGCTCCTATTTCAATCCGTGCTGGACCGATCGATATACCAATAATAAAGTCTCCAGTCAACTGGTGGAATACATCGCATCAACCTGGGAGCATTAGCCGATCTGGTACATCAATACATGTTCCTATGCCCATTCCAATCTTGTCTAACTTTGCTAACTTCCCCTTCTCTACCCGTATCTTGTTCGTTCTGGAAACGAGATGGAATACCACTAAAAACCTAGTTCGCTCTGAAATAAAAACCTAGTTCACTGCTAAAGTATCCATGGCTGTTCCCCAATTCACTGCAAGCAATAGCCAAGTAGCCAACAACAAACGAGATTTATCGAGCCCGGCCGAGCCAGCTTGCTCGTAAAAAAGAGCCGAGCCTGAACAAGCCTGGCTTGCTCGGGCTCGGCTCGTTTCCACCCCTACTCACCAGCACACGTAGTAACAGGGAGGACGACGAATTTGATAGGGGTGCAAGGGCTCATCGGCCATTGGCCGGGCTCTCGATCTCGGCGACCTTCTTCTCCTCCTTCTCTCCTTCCCTTCCCTCTCTCTCTGCTCCTAGTCACAGCCAGACGAGGAGGTCGCGCACCGGCCGTGTGGGGATGGAGCATTACCGGCCGCGTGCGGGGATGGACTAGTGGCATGCTGAGGGCGCATAATTGCTCGCCGAGCTGTGCCACAAGCTTGCATGTGGGCGAGCCAACGCGAAGGGGTCTTCGCCGAGGCAGTGTAGGATGGGCTTAATTGTAGCTAAGCATATGTACTTAATAAAAATTTTACAGGCCTCTAATGTTTGGGGGACTGTTCTGTTGCTCACCTCAAACATACCCAAGTATGGGCCTAGGAGAGCCATAGGGGAAGAGACCTATTCCTCTCTGTAGAGGGAAGGGAGAGAGAGCACGTGGGGGAGAGGAGGGATATGTGGGAGGAAGATGAGATGGGCCCACAATCAACCTCATGTTTGATGAGGTGGCAATCCACATCATCAAACAACCTTATGCAAACCATCTTTGGACGTGAGTGAAACAATAACACAATTTTATGTATAGAAAATGCTATTGAACAGATCATCGTTCAACTGATATTCAATGAAATTTTAAGAACCTAAATGAAAATAACATGAAACTATATGTATGAAACTAAATGAAACAACCTGAAACAGCTAATCCGTTGCAACGATGATCCGTTCCCTAGCAGCCCCCTTTTATATACTCAAATATCTAGTTTTCAAATTTATGGACCGAAACAAAATCGTGGGACAACTTTAAAAGCATGCCCTGTAATTTACTCTATTTTTAATCTAATTGTTCATTGCCCTTATAAAATCTATGATATAAAATATTGTCATCTATCTAAGCTATATTTTTTTTATATACAATACATTATGGCCATCTTCATTTCTTGTTTAGTTTCAGTTTTAGTTATAGTTGAAAAAATTGATCACCTTTAAGGTCTTAGTTTTTCATCTCAAAATTGTTGAAAGTTTTAATCTAAAAAAAGTTGTGACCCCTTGACTTTGAGAGAGGCTTTGAAGAATTTAAAAATTATGATAAAATTATTTTATTAACTCTAAAAAGAACTATTTTAAACCATATAAAAACTACATCGTTTAGCTTGTACAAAAATAACATATTTTAATTTAATTTAAACTGAAAAGAACAAGCCCTAAAAATCTAAAAATCGTAGAAAATGCTAAATGAATTATTTATATTTTTTGACATTTTTAAGAAAAATCCTATAAAATTCCGACAAAAATATTTCAAAAAATTACATTGAATTGTCTACAATAATAATTAAAATTTCAAAAAAAATACTAAAACGAGACCTTAAAGATGGCCTAAAACAACCTCACTCCCACCACCGTGGTACAAGCCCACGCCCGCCAAAATTGTGGTACACCTGAGCTGAAAGGCTGAAATTGCTCGTTCCTATATGGGCACAGCAATTCACACAGGGGGGTGCATGCCAAGTTTACACGTGACAATTTTCTACACAATTCCGCTGCGCTAGAAATATTTTTAGAAGCGACTCTTCCCCAAACTCTCCCTTAGCCACACCACACGAAGCAGCTGCAAGAGAACCAGAGATCGGTTGATCCGAGACGCCTTGGAAATTGGAATATCCCCTTCCCCCTCCTCCGCCTCCGGCGTCCTCTTCTCCTCCCCGAGCTCGCTCGATTCGCTTCCGCCAATGGCCACCCTCCCACTAGTCGCCCTCGCCCTGTCCCTCCTCCTCCTCCCCTCCCTCCGCGCCGCCCCCGGCGCCGCCACGGTGTCCAAGATAGCCTTCGGCTCCTGCGCCAACCAGAGCGCGCCCCAGGTGCTCGACGGAATCCCCCTCCCGTCATCTCTTTTCGAGGTTTATGGTTCCGTGGCTTTGGCTGAGCGGAGATCATAGTGCTGGCTCTGTGCCCCGTTGCTTGCTGCTGCAGCCCGTGTGGGAGGCCGTCGTGGGGTTCGACCCGCAGGTGTTCGTCTGGCTCGGGGACAACATCTACGGTGACAACAAGAGGCCGTTCCGGGCGCTCGGGAGGGAGCGCACGGTGGGGCCCTGGAGGAACGTGCCGCGGTTCTACCCGTCGTCGCCGGAGGAGCTGCGGAGGCGGTACCAGCTGGCCAAGGCCAACCCTGGCTATGCCAAGCTCAGGGAGAAGGCTCAGGTGAGTCGTGAGTGAGCTCCCTGCCCCGCTCGTTTGCTGCATTGGAAATTGGAATCTGCTTCTTTCTGTCGAGCGCATGACGGAATGAGTGGTGAACCTTGAGCTTTTGTCTGCTCTGTTTCTTGATGGCCGCCTCTGTTGTTGTTATCTTGGTTGTTGGTACTTGATACTGGCTTAAGAGAGTAGTTGTCATCTTAGTACTTCATTGCTTCTTCCTTCCACGATTCCACTTTCACAAGTTGAGAACTTTGTATCACTATCACTCGCTACAATTTGCAGGTTATTGGAACGTGGGATGATCATGATTATGGATTAAATGATGCAGGGAAAGAATTTAGTGGGAAAGTGTTTACTCAGAATCTTCTATTAGATTTCTTGGATGAACCTGAAGATAGCTCACGGTATGTATACAGGAATACTGGACTTAATTTTGAAATTTGTCACGTTCATTTGTTATGCTTATGCAGCCATTGCTTATACATGATAGTACTCTAGAGTGCTTTTGTAGTTATTCTTCATAATATTTCTTGTCAGACAGCATATTCAAATCTTCTGTGACTACACATTCCTGCGTAGATTTCAGGATGTTCGCATTCTGCTGTAGGCCATCAGAATTCAGAAGCCTCATAGAACTCTTTTTCTTGTTTATTTAGGAGAAAACAAGCTGGTGTTTATACCTCTTACATGTTTGGTCCTGAAGGAAAACGGGTAAAGGTAGAGTCTGTTATAGCATCTACGATTTTATTGTTCAAATAGGGTACCTCTGTAGTGAGTTAGTGACTGTTTCAGCCTGCACGTTTTCTCCTGATGACCATAATCACCATACAATTCACAACATAGTATCATCTTGTATCATTTTCACAACATATAATACTATCTCTTCTGGTTTTCTAATTAACAGTTTTCACTTCTGTTTTCTAATTAACAGTTTTCACTTCATTGTTTCTGTTCCTGACATGGAAACTCTTACCATGCTTTAAGCTTTATTAGTAAATTATGTGCAACAGCGAAGTTTTTTAAAATCCAGTACTCTTTGGGTCAGGTTTGTGCTTGTGTTCCAATTAATGTTGTTTTTCCTATGTAGATGATTTTATTTTACCTTTTGCTATCCATTGTTTTTTTTGTGTGTGTGTGTGTGTTGGGGGGGGGGGGCACAATAAAACTATTGTGCTTGCTAACTTCCTTGTGGATCCCATTTCAACATTAATTTTACATACAGTAAAGTATAGTGCATATATTACTGCAGGTAATTCTATTGGATACCAGATATCATAGAGACCCACTCTTAAGTGATGGAACTATACTGGGAGAGCCTCAGTGGCAGTGGCTGGAGAGGGAACTGCATGGCCGTCAATCAGAGATCACCATCATTGGATCTTCTATCCAGGTAAAAAACTAAAGGTACTCTCTCACTGGTCCTAAAATGAACAAAAGATCAATATGTTACTAGTTAAAACAAGGGTTTCTCAATAGTAAATTAGAAACAGGCAGAATTTTTTTATGATACCTCAAGTTTATAAATTTGGGTATAGTTCTTCCCGATAATTTTATGGCAGGTGATAAAATTCCAGGACTACTTATAGTTACATAGATTGAACTTTTCAATGACCCAGGTGGCATCTGTGATTGCTTTTCGTCTTATGGTATTTCACATGTTTAACAGCTGAATAGCTGTTGGATCGACTCTTTCTTTATTTGCCTTTGATGCTTCCATTATTATATGCAATTAAATTTTCATTGGAGTATTAATAAAAAAATGCAACTTTCTTCCCATGTGTGAATACAGGTAGTGTCTAACCTTTCGGCCACCACTGGACCTTTGTTCTACGTAGAGTCCTGGGCACGTTTTCCAAGGGAGAGAGAACGGCTATTTAGACTGATCGATAGCAGTAAGGTTGCTTACTATTTCTTTCCTTTGACTGCACATATGCACCAATTCAAAAATTCGTTAGTTGAGTAGTTGGTGACATATTTTCTGCAATTTTACTTTACTCATGCCTTGTACAAAGAAAAAATATATACTGTCCATTTTTAATGGCAGGTGTCCTTTTCTTATGATATTTTTTAGGACCTTTTGTCTTATAAAGGTGTGTTGAATTCCTTGGAACCCCACAAGAGTACAATATCGTTTAAAAATGGATATTTACCTTGTTAATTATTTGAGGCGTGTGCTGACTTTGTGCAGAGAAATGGAGTGTTATTTATTAGTGGCGATGTTCATTTTGGAGAAATTGCTCGTTTTGACTGTGGAGCTCAATATCCATTATATGATATTACCTCAAGTGGCCTTACCCAATCTGTAGAGAATTCTGTGCCAGCAGTACTTCAACCTCTTATGAGACTTCTGGCATTGCTGACGCCAACCACCATGAGAGTGTTCTGCCCTAACTGCCGATACAAATCATGCACATATGGTAAGCTTTGCTTTCTTTAAAAGAAAGAAATATGGAGAAATCATGTTTTTCCATAAGAATCAATTACTTTAAGATGCATTATAAAGGTTTCGTGTTGCGGAATTTACTTGCTTTTTATGATGCAGTAATGTGAATATTCTTTTCTGAATTTCTGCAGCTGATTTTTGTTTGTTGGCGCCATTTCATAGTTACACCTTACTACTAGTGGCTCCACTTAAGTTTTTTAAAATAACAGTTATGTTAAAATGTTTCCATGAAACATGTGAACGCTAGAATAAGAATTTTCATTTGCTACCTAGTTTATTTTTTGCCGTGTTTGAGTTTTGCTTGTACTTATCAGGTCAACCAAATTTTGGAGCGATTGAAATAAATTGGAGTGCAGTACCTGCCCAAATTAAAGTTGAACTAAGAGATGTACAGGGGAATCCTGTAGGTGGTGTGGAGTTCCCTATATCTGAACTGCAGCCACGAAAGGCACAGGTGGTAAGCAAAAAAGAAGGGAATTCTTTTGAACGGCATTGTACTCTCGAAACAGAGCTTACATGGCTAGTACGGTACCGGCTTGCCCTGCTGTTCTTTGGCACCATAGCTGGTATGTTACTTGCATCTTTCTTCAACATTTCAAATCATAATCCACTTTCCTGGCATTTGCTGCTGAGCCCAACGTTATCATCTCTCCCTTATGTTCGTACTGTCCTCATTATTCATAATTTTTTTCCTACAGTTTTTGTCATCGTTGTGGTGCTGCTTGGAATCGCCTGCTTGTCTGCTACAAATATGTACCCTTGGAAATTCAAGATGGAATAGCCATACAGTAAAGATGACAGAAAGTAGAAACAAAAGATTTTCAGAGTCGAACCACACACACTGACGAAGTGCAATGGCAACACAAGATGGGTGGATGTAGCAAACAAATTGCAGTCTCTCTGTATAGCACGTTGAAAAATTTTATGTGAAATAGATGACCTTGCGCTGTCAAGGCATTTTGCTTTTCCATGTGCGTGGTTTGTTTGAAGGTTACGTGTTGGTCTACCTTCTTTCCATCACCGTTCGTTTTGTCCGGTAGAAGACAAGATCAGAACGAAGAGATGGTTTATCTTTCACTCCCAACGAAGGCAACTTCATCTCTCTTCTGAATGATGTCTGCTCATGAGAACCAAAACATGCCATGAAGATTCATATCATCTGACTGGTGAACAGACATGACAACCTGGCTGCACAGGTTTTATCATTTGTTGTTCATTTGTAATGTTTAACACTAAAGTAATAGCATGGGGATTAAAATATAATAAATTTGCTCAATCGCAGGTGACTGCTTTTTTGCTCTTACCTAGATCCACTGATGCTGTTGTCATCTCCGTCTTTGGCCTCCACCAAGTTGCTATGTTAGGATTGGGTTAGGGTTCGGAGTGGGTTCTCTGCTCCCTTTAGGTTTAGAGGGAGGTTGGGTCAGCGTTGGCCCAACGGTGGTGAAGGGATTGTGGTGGGAACGGTGAGACGGAGATGGTGCCGTCATAACCACATGAGTGGTCGAAGACGGTCAAGCGGTGGTTTAGGGCGCCGCTGACCGCGGGTAGGTGGACCAGCGTAAGGGGTGGAGTGCATGAAGCAACCCAAGTTGTCATGTCACTGGAGAAGGTGGTGGAGGAAGAAGAGGGACGCCGCACGTGGGAGAAGGGAGGGGGCGAGGTGTCTACATTTTGCAAAACGCAGTTGCCTGCGCTAAAAACAACCTATTAAAATATAAGAAAGAAAAATGTAGAAAGAAACATGAAAATGATTGAAAAGTGAATGAATAGTAATAGGATAGTGCACACCTGTGTGGATGGGAATTGCATTGAATATACTCTTACCAGCTAACATACTTAGGGTAGCAAGACAAGTGAGTGTTCTTAGAGTAACAAAATCAGCGAAAGCTTATAATCCATAAAAAGCAAATCTTGGGAAGAAGTGGAATTATATTTCTTCACCACTAATCCAAGCGACCACTCTATTATTTTAAAAAGAATAAAATTTAAAATAAATTTAGCATGAATACAAAATGAATGAAAAAATTAAATCAAAAAGGAAAAAGAGAGTTGGTAAGAGGAATCTACGACGAGAAGATGTGCACACCGGGAAGTCTTCAATCCACATTTGAGATTTGTTAGTATAAGCCATGTTATGATTTTAGAGGATGAAAAACTAGTGGGAGCTTAGAGCCCATGAGATAGATCTCGGAGGAAAGTGGAATTATGTTTCTCCGCCACATATCCAAGGGACTACTCTGTTAATTTAAAAAGACAAAATTAAAATAAATTTTGCATCAAATACGAAATGAAATGGAAAAATTAAATCAAGAGAAATTTATGAAAAAGAGAGTTGGCGAGAGGGATTAGCGCGTGAACCCCGCAACCATATATCAACACAGTGAAAGCATTTATTAGTATGAGATTTGTTAGTACGAGACGCGTGTTCTTAAAAAATGACAAAATCGGTGGGAGCTTAGAACTCATAAAACAAATCTCGGGAAGAAGCTAAATTATGTTTTTTCACTACTAATCCAAGTGACTACTCTATTATTTTGCATCAAATACGAAATGAAATGGAAAAATTAAATCAAGAGAAATTTATGAAAAAGAGAGTTGGCGAGAGGGATTAGCGCGTGAACCCCGCAACCATATATCAACACAATGAAAGCATTTATTAGTATGAGATTTGTTAGTACGAGACGCGTGTTCTTAAAAAATGACAAAATCGGTGGGAGCTTAGAACTCATAAAACAAATCTCGGGAAGAAGCTAAATTATGTTTTTTCACTACTAATCCAAGTGACTACTCTATTATTTTGCATGAATACGAAATGAAAGGAAAAAATAAATAAAAAGAAAAAAAGAGAGTTGGTGAGAGGGATTAAAATAAATTTTGCATCAAATACGAAATGAAATGGAAAAATTAAATCAAGAGAAATTTATGAAAAAGAGAGTTGGCCAGAGGGATTAGCGCGTGAACCCCGCAACCATATATCAACACAGTGAAAGCATTTATTAGTATGAGATTTGTTAGTACAAGACGCGTGTTCTTAAAAAATGACAAAATCGGTGGGAGCTTAGAACTCATAAATAAAAAGAAAAAAAGAGAGTTGATGAGAGGGATTAGCGCGCGAACCCGCGCAACCATAGGAGAGCCCCCGGTGAAAGCCTGTATGGCCCACCTCTCCTCATGGGAAGCTCCCTTATGGAAAACCCAGAAAGCAGTAACTTCGGGCTCGACCGGAAGCAACGCTCCCGTCAATCCTAACGATGATGGGGCCCGGACCCACCATCAAACCCGGTTTCGCACGCTGGCTTACATCAGGGCTTCCCAGATGGAGAGACCTCGTTTATAGGAAAAAGTCTACTTTACCTCCCTCTACTGTTGCCTCGGTTTGGTTTTCCTCCCTCTACTCCAAAACCGGGTAAATTACCTCCCTCTACTTTTCATACCGTGCAAACTACCTCCCTCTACTTTTTATACTGGACAAATTACCTCCCTCACGCCGGTTTTGAGTGATTTGGCGCCATAATCAATTGGTTTTTAACTAATTAAATTTTAAAAAATGATAGAAAACTTAGAAAAATAAATAAAAACATTTTAAGTATATAAAAATATGTAAAATCCAAAAGAGAAATAAAAATATGATATTTGTGTACAAACCTATATTCTATTTTTTAGTTTTCTAGAATTTATTTTCTCAACAAAAAAACGGAGTTTTGTTGATGTGACATCATGATCTTGATGAAATAAATTATAGAAAATTATAGAAAACTCAGAGAAACAGAATAAAAGTATGAAAAATCCAAATATTTAATAAAGTGGTGCTTGCATATAAACATACATGCTAAAAATTATATACATGTTTGAGATTTTTTTATTAAACATACCTCCAATCATAAATATGAATTTTGGCTTATAGGTTTTACAAGAATATCATATTTTTAATGCATGTTTGGATTTTACATTTTTTATAGGTTTAAATTATTCTAATTTTATTTTTTCTGAGTTTCCTATAATTTTTTAGAATTTAATTAGTCAAAAACACCCAAAACCGGAGTGGTTTCAAGTGAGGGAGGTAATTTGCACGGTATGAAAAGTAGAGGGAGGTAATTTACCCGATTTTGAAGTAGAGGGAGGAAAACTAAACTGAGGCAATAGTAGAGGGAGGTAAAATAGAGGTAATTTGCACGGTATGAAAAGTAGAGGGAGGTAATTTACCCGATTTTGAAGTAGAGGGAGGAAAACTAAACTGAGGCAATAGTAGAGGGAGGTAAAATAGACTTTTTCCTCGTTTGGATCGTTTATAAGGGCGAAACAATTTCTGGGCCAAAGCCAGCCCACATCAAATCTTAAACGGCAACACGGTCTCTCTCGGACTCGAAGAGAGACCCACTCTAAGGGGTGCTGCTGAAGCTTTGAGCGTGGGCTCAAGCACGCCATCCAGAGGCCTGGCCTACGGAAAGTATCCTTTATGCCCATTCCCATACAAGTACGAGAGAGTCTCCTATAATTTGCATTTTACATTTTTTTAGTATCCTTTATGCCCATTCCCATACAAGTACGAGACAGTCTCCTATAATTTGCATTTTACATTTTTTTAGGACGGTATGGAAAGTAGAGGCCCATACAAGTACGAGAGAGTCTCCTATAATTTGCATTTTACATTTTTTTAGGACGGTATGGAAAGTAGAGGGAGGTAATTTACCCGATTTTGAAGTAGAGGGAGGAAAACTAAACTGAGGCAATAGTAGAGGGAGGAGGCAATAGTAGAGGGAGGTAAAATAGAGGTAATTTGCACGGTATGAAAAGTAGAGGGAGGTAATTTACCTGATTTTGAAGTAGAGGGAGGAAAACTAAACTGAGGCAATAGTAGAGGGAGGTAAAATAGAGGTAATTTGCACGGTATGAAAAGTAGAGGGAGGTAATTTACCCGATTTTGAAGTAGAGGGAGGAAAACTAAACTGAGGCAATAGTAGAGGGAGGTAAAATAGACTTTTTCCTCGTTTGGATCCGTTTATAAGGGCGAAACAATTTCTGGGCCAAAGCCAGCCCACATCAAATCTTAACGGCAACACGGTCTCTCTCGGACTCGAAGAGAGACCCACTCTAAGGGGTGCTGCTGAAGCTTTGAGCGTGGGCTCAAGCACGCCATCCAGAGGCCCGGCCTACGGAAAGTATCCTTTATGCCCAATCCCATACAAGTACGAGAGAGTCTCATGGGCTGCTCACTTCCTTTCCCTTGCTGGACCGGGCCATGTCAAATAGCCTACTAGGGTCTAGCTCCTTGAAAGATTCTATCAGACCCATATGCATCCTACCGAACAGCTTCCTGGTCGGCACGGTACGTAACGGTCTAGAATTCCTGTTTGAGTCCTACTCGAACAAGAGTTCTGCACGGCTACGTGAAGACTCGGACGTAGTTTCACAGATTGGAGCAGACGTCGTGATCCCCAAGAATTGGAGTTTACCTTATCTACCTCGGGATGTATTTGGCATGTATATGAGTTCGCTACGGACTCGTGATCAGCCCGGTCCGATTATCGCTTGGTAGGTCGGTTATTCAACACTATATAAACAGAGTCCCTACGCCGTGTAGAGGACACGAGTTTACGGCCAAGAGACTTCGCATTGTCGTATATTGCTTTCTGTACACACATAATCTCGCCGAGACCTGTTTGTCTCGTCGAGCCCCCTCTTGTAATCCTCTTTGATATAAAGAAAGGCTGGACGTAGGGCTATTATCTCTCCTGAGAGGCCTGAATCAGGATAAAAACCCGGTGTCTCCCTGTTTGTCGTTGATTGCTGTTCGCATAGCTCGGCAAGTCTTCTATCTCCTTTTTTCAAGAATCTTAGTTGACTTGAGATCGATATCTCAACAGTCGACAGTTGGCGCCGTCCGTGGGGACGATAGATCAAGTCTGTTCGAGTATGTCGAATTCGTTCAGCGACCAGAAAAATCTTCCTGAAGGGTACGACTCAGAAGGACAGGATGTCGATTCCCCTGTCAGATCGGATCGATCTTTTCGATCTCGATCACCTTCCAGATCTGAGACAGAGCTCTCCGGCTATGTTCCGGAGATGGTCTTGGATCAAGTTCCCTTCATTGACGATGAATACGGAACCGATGATCTTTACGATGGTTTAGATCTCTCGGATTCCCAGGCTATGTCGGTCGATTCCTCCTGTGGCGACACAATGACGACGCCGTCTAGCGTCCCAACACATGGCCATCGCAGCATCAACATAACCGGCGCAGGGACTTCAGAGGACCCTGCGCGGGCCGCGGCGGCCGACGAGGTCGGGCAATCCAATCCTGCTCGGCATCAAGATGGGGCCGCTATGGCTGCTCGCGAACAAGATGTTCGCCGTAGCCTGGACGTCTCCATTAACCAAACCTTGGCGCAAATCCGCGATCAGCGCAAGCGACAGCGTCGCGATACGCCTCACGCGCCTACGCCAAGTCCCCCGGCAGAAGTTCAGCCTGCTTGGGTCGAATCCTCACGTAACCAGACTCCGGTCGGGCAAAACGCGGACGCCTCAGGGATCGCCGGACCCCTTGAGCAGAGTCGGGAACGACTCCATGCCCTGACAACGGTGATCAGATCCGCTAACCAAGACAACCTCGCCCTCATGGGCGACGCTGTTGCTTCCCACCTAGAGTGACTGGCTGAAGGCCTTAAGTCTTTAGGTGAAGTTAACACCTCCTCCGGACAGCGCAGTCAGCCTGTCCATGTGGATTCGGACAGCGAGCGTTCCAATCGATCGTTTGACCCTCGTCACCAACGAAGGATGACTCGCAACGAGCCGGATACCAGTGGTCGCCGACGCTCGCCAAGTCCCCGTGGTCGCCGCGATCATAGGGGCAAGCGGGCACGCGACGATCATGGTCGATCCCCTCGTGAGGAGCGCATTGTGGCGACCACGAGGAAGGAGCGCGGAGGACTGTATCGGAGAGAGTTTCTCCAGGCAGAATCTTCCCGTTCAACAAGAGTTCCTCCGCGCAACAGGACCAACGTCTTCTCGAGACTAGGTTTTGCAGGAGAGGGTGGCCGGTCGTAAGGCTTGGGCTGCAAGGCTTTCTCTGACGAGTTTCGCGCTGTCAGGTGACCTTCCAAGTTTAAACCTGACCACGTGGAGAGGTACAATGGGACCCAGAACTCAGAGGAATTCCTTTCCATCTATGCTACAGCCATCATGGCAGCTGGGGGTGATGAGCTTGTCATGGCGAATTACCTCATGACTGTCCTTGAGGGCGCTGCTCGGACGTGGCTGTTCAATCAGCAAGAAGGTTTCATCAGCTCTTTAGACCAGCATTGTGACACTCTAATCGCCAACTTCCAGAGCTGTTATGTGTGTCTGGGTAAGGAGAATGATCTGCACCAGATGATCCAGATGAACGGGGAGATCCTCCGCAACTTCGTGAAGCGTTTCATTAAGATCCGCAACACGATCCCGAACATCTCGGACGAATCTGTTGTTCACGCTTTAAAAATGGAGTCATGACGAAGCGCTACCCAGATCTCGAGATCAATGAGACTGGACCGCCAATGACCTGTTCAAAGGCGGTGACCGCTATGCCAATGCGGCAGAAGCGTTGTTCAAGATAAGAAGGCGTTCGACAAGGGCGAGCTGCCCGCCCAGCCTGGTGTGGATAAAAAGAAGAAGAGCAGCAATAATCCTGGTGGCAAGAAGTCCTAGAAGAAGAAGAACAAAGGTGATGCGAACAACACCATCGCCGGTATAGATCGCACACCTCCTCCCAAAGACGGACAGAAAAGGCCCAACAATAACTGCAAGGGCAAGAAGCCCGCCCAGGGAGGCAATCAAGGCAAGAAAGGTCCAAGTGACTGATATTGCAAGTTCCACCAGAATTACGGGCACGATACACGCCATTGCAGAACCTGGGCTGCAAAGCTCGAGGATTTCTACAATGGCAAGGGCCCAATGCCCACCCTGCCCGAAAAAGATGATGCCGGCAAGGACAAGCGCCAAGCCGATGGTGGTGATCGGAACGATAATGATGAATATCAGGAGCCCGTGAACCATATTGCCGTCATCTTCGGCGGCTCCTCGGCTTATCCCTCTCGGCGCAGCCTCAAGGAAGCTGCTCGGGAGGTCCACAACGTTGAGAAGGGCAAACCACAGCCCGAAACAATGAAGTGGACCGAGGTTCCCATCTCCTTCTCTAAGGAGGATTGCCCCACTGGGATGACCAAGCCTCAGCGTCTCCCGTTGTTTGAACGAAATGTTTGGGAAATCTACCGAGAAAATATAGCAAAACAAAAAAATACGAGAATCCCATGAAAGATAATGTCGGGGATATAAATTACGGGCCGTTGACATGGCCCACTCCCTGACGGCCCAATCAAATAGCCTACTAGGGTCTAGCTCCTTGAAAGATTCTATCAGACCCATATGCATCCTACCGAACAGCTTCCTGGTCGGCACGGTACGTAACGGTCTAGAATTCCTGTTTGAGTCCTACTCGAACAAGAGTTCTGCACGGCTATGTGAAGACTCGGACGTAGTTTCTCAGATTGGAGCAGACGTCGTGATCCCCAAGAATTGGAGTTTACCTTATCTACCTCGGGATGTATTTGGCATGTATATGAGTTCGCTACGGACTCGTGATCAGCCCGGTCCGATTATCGCTTGGTAGGTCGGTTATTCAACACTATATAAACAGAGCCCCTACGCCGTGTAGAGGACACGAGTTTACGGCCAAGAGACTTCGCATTGTCGTATATTGCTTTCTGTACACACATAATCTCGCCGAGACCTGTTCGTCTCGTCGAGCCCCCTCTTGTAATCCTCTTTGATATAAAGAAAGGCTGGACGTAGGGCTATTATCTCTCCTGAGAGGCCTGAACCAGGATAAAAACCCGGTGTCTCCCTGTTTGTCGTTGATTGCTGTTCGCATAGCTCGGCAGGTCTTCTATCTCCCTTTTTCAAGAACCTTAGTTGACTTGAGATCGATATCTCAACCGTCGACAGATAAGACCATCAGAAGTTCGGAACACACAGGCTCACACGATCCACGAAAGAAGGCCTGCTTTGGCATGGACGGCTTGGGTGAAACTCCCCATGGGGATTATGTTTTGATTTGCCACCACATATGATCCAATCATGTATAGACTAAAATCCTAAATTATCGGTTTACATTTTGTGTATGATCAGATATGACCTCGTTGGCAGTGTCGGCATCACATTTATGCGCCACTGTCGAAAGCCAGTATTTCATAAAGGCTAGCCAAACTTCAACTTTAATACGGTCGTGCATGCCAAACTTTGTTTACGACTCGAACACGAGCCAAATCATGAATGTATTGTCCAAATTTTGGTAAAATCATCTAAGAAGGTAGATTTCTAATTGGACTTGTTTTAAAGGGATTAGTGTGAGCAACCTGTAAATTTTATCGAAAACTTAATTATTGATCCTCACTAATTACAGAAATATAACGCTACTTTACAATAGAAATAAGGAATTTAGAATGAGCCAGCTGCGATACTGTCCCCCCAAGACCAACACTTGTTTTCGCGTCTAGGCATCGTACATCCATTGGCCCAACTAGAATTAATACCAAAATCCTAACCCAATTCAACTCAAAAGACTAGCTTGATGGGTGAGATTGTCATCACCTTTTAAGTTGTACTCTCCCATAACCAATATCCAATGTGTGACTAAACTAGGCAATCTTCTCCACACATCAGATCCCATCAGACAACCGTGTGATATCCAGGAGATATTCTAGATTATCGGCCTTGTATCTGATACCACTTATTAAAAACTTGACGTCGATGAAAGATCTAAACTACAAGGAGACATAAGATTTGGTAACGCGGCTCAGCCCAATTGCCTATGTCTACGAACATGCCTACGAACATTCCTACCAATCAACAATCTCATAACATACTAGCCATTGGTATTCCGGCCATAGGCCAGTCGAGACCCCTTGTGAGTGTACGCTACAATTGTCTTAATCGTTTCCTATTACACTAGGGTTGCCCCCTTTATATTTGGAGACCAAGCTATAAGTTCGACTCTAACCCTAACTTACCATGCCTTTACAAATCAAAATCCTCATATACATAGTCGATACAAACCCTAACAAGTTCAAGGATCTGATCTTGATCATGCCATCGCCTTGAGACGTGGTGAAAGGGATAATTTACTTTTTGCCCTAAAGTTCATTGCTTATCTACTATTTGCCTCAAGCAACTTTCTTCTATATGTTTTGCCCTAAAGTTGGTTGGGCTATCTATTATTTTCCCTTTTTCTGAATTTCTGCAGCTGATTTTTGTTTGTTGGCGCCATTTCATAGTTACACCTTACTACTAGTGGCTCCACTCAAGTTTTTTAAAATAACAGTTATGTTTAAATGTTTCCATGAAACATGTGAACGCTAGCATAAGAATTTTCATTTGCTACCTAGTTTATTTTTTTGCCGTGTTTGAGTTTTGCTTGTACTTATCAGGTCAACCAAATTTTGGAGCGATTGAAATAAATTGGAGTGCAGTACCTGCCCAAATTAAAGTTGAACTAAGAGATGTACAGGGGAATCCTGTTGGTGGTGTGGAGTTCCCTATATCTGAACTGCAGCCACGAAAGGCACAGGTGGTAAGCAAAAAAGAAGGGAATTCTTTTGAACGGCATTGTACTCTCGAAACAGAGCTTACATGGCTAGTACCGGCTTGCCCTGCTGTTCTTTGGCACCATAGCTGGTATGCTACTTGCATCTTTCTTCAACATTTCAAATCATAATCTCTCACTTTCCTGGCATTTGCTGCTGAGCCCAACGTTATCATCTCTTCCTTATGTTCGTACTGTCCTCATTATTCATAATTTTTTTCCTACAGTTTTTGTCATCGCTGTGGTGCTGCTTGGAATCGCCTGCTTGTCTGCTACAAATATGTACCCTTGGAAATTCAAGATGGAATAGCCATACAGTAAAGACGACAGAAAGTAGAAACAAAAGATTTTCAGAGTCGAACCACACACACTGACGAAGTGCAATGGCAACACAAGATGGGTGGATGTAGCAAACAAATTGCAGTCTCTCTGTATAGCTTGAAAATTTTATGTGAAAATAGATGACCTTGCGCTGTCAAGGCATTTTGCTTTTCCATGTGCGTGGTTTGTTTGAAGGTTACGTGTTGGTCTACCTTTCCATCACCGTTCGTTTTGTCCGGTAGAAGACAAGATTGGAACGAAGAGATGGTTTATCTTTCGCTCCCAACGAAGGCAACTTCATCTCTCTTCTGAATGATGTCTGCACATGAGAACCAAAACAAGCCATGAGGATTCTTATCGTCTGACTGGTGAACAGACATGACAACCTGGCTGCACAGGTTTTATCATTTGTTGTTCATTTGTAACGTTTAACACTATAGTAATAGCATGGGGATAAAAATTTAATAAATTTGCTCAATCGCAGGTGACTGCTTTTTTGCTCTTACCTAGATCCATCGACGCCGTTGTCATCTCCGTCTTTGACCTCCGCCAAGTTGCTATGTTAGGTTTGGGTTAGAGTTTGAAGTGGGTTCTCTACGTCCTTTAGGTTTCGAGGGAGGTCGGGTCAGCGATGGCCCAACGGTGGTGAAGGGATTGTGGTGGGGACGGTGAGGCGGAGATGGCGCCACCATAACCACATGAGTGGTCGAAGACGGTCTAGCGGTGATTGTGGGGGGTGGGGGGGGATCTCGCACATGGGGTAGCCAAATTAGGGTGGACGAGTTGAGGTGGCGGCGGGAGGACAGTGGGCAGAGCAACGAGGGTGCCGCCGACCACGGGTAGGTGGACCAACGTAAGGGGTGGAGATGCGCGAAGCAGCCCAAGTTGTCACGTCCCCAGAGAAGATGGTGGTGGAGGAAAAAGAGGGACGCCACACATGGGAGAAGGGAGGAGGGGGCGCGGTGTCTACATTTTAGGCGAAACGCAGTTGCCTGCGCCAAAAACAATCTATTAAAATATAAGAAATAAAAATGTAGAAAGAAATATGAAAATGATTGAAAAGTGAATGAATAGTAATAGGATAGCTCACGCCTGCATGGATGGGAATTGCATTGAATATGCCCTTGCTAGCTAACATATTTAGGGTAACAAGATGATGTTCAGTTGATTGGGTGCGACACATGTGTTTGCCTCATACGGAAGCAATGTTGCCCAATTAACCAAGAATCTACACTTCGCTAAGTTAATCAGGACGCCATACACTGTTGACATCTCCTTTTCACTATACATCTATAGTTTTCTCTCTTACATTTTATTCGCTACAGTATTAGAACGTCTAAATTTATAACCTATCAGAGATGCCCTAACTTCGCTACTTTTATTTCCAAATTTAAGATGCATCATCTATTGGTTAGCTTAGACGTTAACCAAATGGATGATCATACTGAACAACACGAACAACACGTCTACACTCTACATACACAAATCAGTTCATACAAGGATACACATTTGTTGTACAAGAAGTGTCTCCTTGTATACTCGTGAATCGTGAATTCGTGATGCACATGTTTTCCCTCCTTTTTCCGGACAAACCCAAGCAATTTGGATGTGTTTGGTTGTAGCATTCGGGACCGTCCCAACTGGGATCAGCATGGTTTTTGCTTGGTTGCGGCTCTACGAGGCGTTCGGCCTCTGCGTTGCCGCGTCCCCTGCCGACGTTGACGCCTTCTGCGCCGCACTCCAGGGAGACGATCAGGATCTTCGCCGAGAAGACGAGCACTTAATCCACATTTTAGATTTGTTAGTACGAGACGTGATGTGTTCTTAGAGGATGAAAAAAATTAGTGGGAGCTTAGAGCCCATAAGATAAGATCTCAGAGAGAGGTGGAATTATGTTTCTTCACCACATATCCAAGAGACTACTCCATTATTATTTTTAAAAAAAAATTAAAATAAATTTTACATGAAGACGAAACGAAATGGAAAAATTAAATCAAAAGAAATTTATATAAAAAAAAGAGTTGGTGAGAGCGATTAGCGCGCGAACCCCCGCAACCATATCGACCGATTAAAGCATTTATTGGTATGAGATTCGTTAGTACGAGACAAGTGAGTGTTCTTAGAGAATAACAAAATCCAGAGTTTGGAATACATAAAAACAAATCTTGGGAAGAAGTGGAATTTTATTTCTTCGCCACTAATCCAAGCGACCACTCTATTATTTTAAAAGGAATAAAATTTAAAATAAATTTAGCATGAATAC
Organism: Raddia guianensis; assembly: GCA_036346415.1. Taxonomy (NCBI): domain Eukaryota; kingdom Viridiplantae; phylum Streptophyta; class Magnoliopsida; order Poales; family Poaceae; genus Raddia; species Raddia guianensis. The sequence continues at coordinate 23,100,888 of CM070535.1, forward strand.
GAAATGAATGAAAAAATTAAATCAAAAAGGAAAAGGAGAGTTGATGAGAGGAATCTACGGCGAGAAGACGCGCACACCGGAAAGTCTTTAGTCCACATTTGAGAGGAATCGACAACGAGAAGACGCGCACACCGGGAAGTCTTTAGTCCACATTTGAGATTTGTTAGTATAAGACATGTTATGATTTTAGAGGATGAAAAATTAGTGGGAGCTCACTGCCCATAAGATACGGCGAGAAGACGCGCACACCGGGAAGTCTTTAGTCCACATTTGAGAGGAATCTACAACGAGAAGACGCGCATACCGGGAAGTCTTTAGTCCACATTTGAGATTTGTTAGTATAAGACATGTTATGATTTTAGAGGATAAAAAATTAGTGGGAGCTCATTGCCCATAAGATAGATCTCGGAGAGAAGTGAAATTATGTTTCTTCACCACATATCCAAGAGACTACTCTATTATTTTAAAAAAATTAAAATAAATTTTGCATGAAGACGAAATGAAATGGAAAAATTAAATCAAGAGAAATTTATGAAAAAGAGAGTTGGCGAGAGGGATTAGCGCGTGAACCCCGCAACCATTATATATCAACACAGTGAAAGCATTTGACAAAATCAGTGGGAGGTTAGTACCCATAAAAACAAATCTTGGGAAGAAGTGGAATTTTATTTCTTCGCCACTAATCCAAGCGACCACTGACGGCGTGTTCTTCACTCAACCACTGCGGATCACACCATTAGTCAGATTTCTATCCTGCTAGCCGATCAACCGTGCTCGGTTCGATTTGAGCGTGGGACGCAGCAAGGAGCGACTCGCGGATTTATCTAGGTTCGGACCCCCCTGCGGGTAATAGTCCTACTCCTACTGAGCCTTAGCTCTTTTCTTGTTGTGGTTGAATGGAATGTGGTTACAGAATGCTTGTGAACCGTGTGCTCAAAAACGTAACGTACCCCCTCCCTCTCTCTCCGCTCCTCTTATACAAGCCTTGAATTGGCGGAGAGAGCCGAGGGTAGGGCGACAAGATACTCAAGATACTCGATAAGACACGCGAGACACGACAGAGAGAGGCAACGTCTTTTGCTTTCGCGCCGAGGCGCGCCCTCGCGTGTTCGCAAGTGGCTCTCGACCGCACAGACACACCAGTGAGACTGCGGACGGGGCCCAGCCTGCTCCTCCTGACGCGGGCTTCCATCTTAAGCAAACCCTCTCTCTGCGGTCAATCTCGCGGTATACAGTGGATGCCGCCGGACCTGCCGGGGTCATCATGGCGGCAATCATTTCTTCACCGTCTATCCGCGACGTGATGTCGCACAATGCGCTCGTCCTTCGCAGCAGAAGAGCTTCGCCGAAGACTCCTTCCGCAACGCCTCGCCGCTGGCCCCACCTCGACGCGTGGGACCCTCGCCTGGTCTTCGAGGGGCTCGCCACGCGCTAGGGCCTGGTCGCCACCGACGATGGGGCCCTCTTGGCCTTCGAGGGGCTCGCCATCGCTGGGGCACACAGTCGCCGCGACACGTGGGGCTCTCTTGGCTTCCTGAGGAGCTCGCCCACACGTTGGGGCCTGGTGGCCCGCCTGACGCGTGGGCCCTCTTGGCTTTCTGAGGAGCTCGCCCACGCGCTGGGGCCTGGTCGCCCGCCTGACGCGTGGGGCCCTCTTGATCTTCTTAGGACTCTTCGCACCCCGGTATTTATTACACCAACAGTAGCCCCCGGGTCCACCATGATACGCGAACCGTCGCACAGACACTTTTTTGGCTTCTAGTGTGGCGGGAGACGAATCGTGGGGCCCCCTCGCGGGCGGCAGACGTCGCTGATTCTCCACCTGCGCACGATCTTCCTTGGGGAACCGCGCCGCTTTTCGCGAAAAACCGAAGCGCACGGGGCAATGATGGCGCCGCGCCGCGCGGGGGGACGGAATCCAAACCGTCGCACTCGCGCTCCTTGCTTATAAATACTTCCCTTGTCGCCGCGGCTAATCCTTCCGCATGTCAAGTCCTCAAACTGCCCTTCACCTTTTTCACCGCTGCCACAGAGCCTTCTTTGCCGCCGCCGCTTTCTTTTTCGCCAACTCTTCCACCATTTTCCACGGCGCCCAAACGCAGCAAGGGTCGCCGCGGGGACGCGCCATCGCCTGGGCCAGCTTTGCCTGCCTCCGCTGTCGACGAGGATGTGGCGACGCGGCTCCAAGGGTTCATGCCGCCAACCTCCGTCCGGTTCCGCGCCGGCACCATAGCACCAAGCCCCCGCGACGGGGAGATCGTGACCTTCACTGGCGTCTTTGGCGGGGCTCGCCCCGCGTCTTGGGAGTTCTTCTTGGGGTGCTTGCCTTCTACGAGATCCAGCGACGACCTTCCCCAATTCGTCGTGGCGGCGACCATCTTCGCCCACTTATGCGAGATGTTCGTGGGGACGATGCCAAACCTTCCGCTCTGGGCGCGGCTCTTCACGCCGCATGCGAGGTCGCGCCGAGCGGGCTATTGAAGTGCTACTTTACGCTCGCGATGCCACCGCTTTCCTCCGGTCACGGTCAAGTCAGCTGGAAGGATCGCACCGCTAATGGTGTATGTGGAGGACTCCAATGGCTGCGACGACCTTGACCTCCCGAGGGTCTGCGAAATCTCTTGCCGGTGGGGTCTCGCTCGACGACTTCAATGGAGCCGAGGTGATCTTTGGGCGCATCGCTGAGCTCCGCCGCAACGGGCTCACCGAACGCACGTTGCGGCGGATTTTTTGGCGCCGCCTCGCCCGCTCAGATGAGGGTTCGCCCGCTGGCAAGATTACTGGCGATGACGATGGGGTCCGCATTGCCCCGGAGGTAAGTGTTCCTTGATCTTCGGGTTTCTTCTTTTTGGAATGTCTTTTCTTTTGACTCCTTGTCGACTTATGGTGCTTTTTCTCTGCCCACCCGGCCCGCGAGGAATGTGCGAGAACGTGCTCGGCGATGGCTAAGCGGGCTTCGACCGCGCCCACCGGCGACATCTCTTTGCGGCGACCATCCGCCCCTTTGCGGCGGGATCCACTAAGCGCAACCAAGATGCTGCGTCTGCTGCCCCCATGGAGGTCTCGGTCCTGCGGTCCAAGTGGCGGGGACCACTACAGATCCGCGATCGCGCTCGGCGACCGCCAAAGCTCCGCGCGCGCGCGGCTCTGCCGTGACGGCCGACTCCGACCGCGCTCTCGGGAAGCGCCGCCTCGTCCTCTCCGAAGATGACGATGACGAGGAGGGAAGGGCGAGCCCAAAGAGAGCTCGCCCATCAAGTCTCGAAGCTTCGCCGCCTCTTGGCCCCCTCGGTGGGAAGTCTGCTGACGCCGACGCTCCGCCACCGGGCGAGAGCGCGGCGACTCTCCGAGCGGGCGCCTCTGCGCCGGTTTCTTTCGCTCTGCGCCAATGCTTCTCGCGCAGCACTTGCCGACGCTGTTGCCCACCGCTGGCGCCACGCGCTTCGCGGCCGCCACTCATGGCGGCAATAGCGCCCGACGGCGGTGACCGCGATCATTGCGCCGCCACCGCCTCCTCAACCAAGCGGCTTGCGTTGCCCCTTGACCTTCGCTTTGGGCGCGCCCTTCAGTTGGCTTTCTGACTTACGTACATTTTGCATTAGGGTTAGCATCTTCGCGTTTCGCATACCAACCTGTCTCTGTTTATCTTCGTGGATAGAGCGGACGCTGGGGCCTAAAGCTCCTTCCCGCACGACTCGCCAGCCCCCAGCTTGCCCGCGGCTCCTCCGACGGAGACGAGGCCTCCCGCCGCCCAGATCGCGCCGGAAACGAGGCTGGAGGAACCTCCGGCCGTTGCCGCAGCTAACGCCAACGCCATATGGGTGCCATTGCCGCCGACATTGACGCTCTGCGGCGCTCGCCCCGCCCACACTGGCGGCGCGGAAAGCGCGCTCGCCTCAGCGAGCAAGTCGTCGACAATTGCGGCGGCGCTGAGCAAGCGGCGGCGCGCAGAAAGAGGCGGCGACCAGCGGCTGCTGCGGCGCGAAGCCGCCCGCGCCGCCGCCTCGACCACCAAGGACGTCGAAGACCTCCGCGGAGCACACCGAAGCGCCCCGGTGTTCGCCGACATCTTTGCGCGCCGCTTACCACGGCTTCCGGGGACGCCCTGTTTCATTGGCGCACTTTGTACTCCTCGCCGGAGGAGACGGCCAAGAAGATCTTTGGCGCCGTGGGGCGAAGCTGCCGACGCCAGCGCGATCTGCCGGTGATGATGCGGCGCTGGCGATCGAAGACGATCGTCCACGGTGCTCTCAAAGCAGCGCGGTTCGTCTGGCAATCGCCGCCCTTAACGCCGCGTTCGACCTAGGGCGCCGCCATCGGGAACCTTCACGCCGGTGGACGGATCGAGCGATCTTCGGTCGAGCTTCGCCGCGGCAGCGTCTCTATGATGGGCGGCCGCTACCGGCAGAAGGCGATGAAGACGAGGAGTAGACGAACTCCCACACTTGTTTTTGTCTTGTACAAATCCTGTTAATGCAAACTTTTGCTTTTTTGTCGTGAGTCTCGATCAAACTTCGCGCAAATCTTTACTTGCGAAAGGAGGAACTGAGGCACCTGACCGCCGAAAAGCTTTAGACTGAACGTTCTGCCGCAAGTGAGTGCTGTTTTCTTAGGCTTTTGGTTACTTCAATCCTTATGGCCTCTTTGCGAACCGACCTTAAACGTTGCGTGGCGAGAGCTTAGCTTCCGGAAGTGGTCTAGACGCCGGAGCCGCCGTTGGCGCATTGCCCAGACCGAGCCGACACATCAGGCTAGAACCCGCCTTCCGTCCGCCTCGCCTCGCCCAGCCGCAAGCTTAAGCGTTTGCTCTTGCAACTAAGGGGCCATCAGCCTTAAGTACTTTTTCGCTATCAGCTTTCGACAGAATGTTTTTTCTAACAGACTTTTTAAGGCTACGCAACTAATCGCCAAAAGTTTTAGACAGAACGTTCTGTTGAAAGTGAGCGCTTTTTCCTTAGGCATCAGGTTACTTAAACCCTTATGGCCTCTCGGCAAACCGACCTTAAACGTTGCGTGGCGAGAGCTTAGCTTCTGGAAGTGGTCTAGACGCCGGTGCCGCCGTTGGCGCATTGCCCAGACCGAGCCGACACCCTGTAGAATCCGCCTTCGTCGCCTCGCCTCGCCCCAAGCAAGCTTAAGCGTTTGCTCTTGCAACTAAGGGGCCATCAGCCTTAAGTACTTTTTCGCTACTAGCTTTCAACAGAATGTTTTCTAACAGACTTAAGGCGAAAAAGAACAGATGTCCACAGAGAGACAGAACTTATCTTTATATTACAGATGGTTTTGTACAATGCAGCCCCCGAGGCGAGCGGGGAAGGAGGAAGACCTCGCCGCTCGGCTCCAAAGGAAGGCCAAAAAAGCTCTTAGAACTGCTACCTACGGGTAGAACTTCCTCAGCTGCTCGACGTTCCAAGTGTTCGCCAATTCGTGACCATCCTCGAATGCGAGCCTGACTGAGCCTGGGCGGGAGACTGAGACCACCTTGAAGGGGCCCTCCCACAGGGGAGACAGTTTGTTGCGCCAAGCCTGCGCTTGGACTCTGCGCAGAACGAGGTCGCCCACTGCCAGTTGTAACATCCCAAATTTTAAAACTAATTTGGCACGTTAATAATTTCTTAAATGCATGACTTTAAAAAAAAAGAGTTAAATCATTTATTAAAATTGCATCATGGCATAATCATCATTGCAGGCTTTGCATCTAATTTGGAAAAAAATGATTTAAACTTTTCAATCATGACTCCTTGGTGGAAAAATCTAATGATACTTTTAATATGTATATTATATTTTCAAAGACAATCCCAAATGGAAGTATTTGAAAAAGTGTTAATAAGCTTTGATGAAGCAAAATAATATTTTCCAAAGTGTTAAAGTATTTAAAAAGGTTATTTGAAAATAAAGTTCTACTAAGAATCAGAAAATTCAAAAGACCTTAACCTCTTTTCTCAGCCCAGGCCGGCCCAGCTCCTCTTTCTCCCTTCCTCTTCTTTTCCTCCTCCCTCCTTCCGGTTGGGCGAGCCTGCCTTTTCCTCTCTCTTTTCCCGCTCCACTGGGCATGAAAGCGCTTGCCCATTCTCACCGCTGCCTCCTCCCTTCGCCGCGGAGACACTGCCGGGTGGGTCCGCCTTGTCGACCACTCTCTCCTCTCCCTGTCTTCTTCTTCCTGTTCTCCTGCGCCTCTGTCCGCCATGTCACGGATCGTCGCCATTGTTTTTCCTTTCGCCTTGCCAGTGCATGGGCTCGTCTCCCCACGCAATATTTCGTCCCGATTCATCCTCTCAGCACCCTCCTCGCTCTCCCATCTTGTCACCGCCAACTCCGAGCACGCGTCGCGGACTTGACTCGGCCGTGACGCTAAGTCGCCGCCGCTCTGCGCCGAGACCTTGCCGCCGCCTCTTAACTCCGTGCCATCCGCCAACCACTCCTTGACGCCTCTGCGCGTCGCCTATAAAGCCCTCCGCGCATGGCGTTTTACCTCTCGCCAGTAGTTGGCGAAGACGCCACGGCCGCGCCGTTTCAACCTTTCCGAGACTCCAAAGATCTCCCCGAGCATCGAGGAGTTCTCTCAAGACTTCCTCAACCAATTGCTCCATCCGCCCGGCAGCGCTTTGCCATCGTTGCCGTCTCGGTCAAGCCGCCTCCGCCGCCATGAGTTGAATCTCTCGGTAATCCCGTCGCCGAGGCCATAAACCAGTTCTTCTATCGCGCGTGTTTCCTCTGAGCCGCTCTCCTCGCCGGAGAAGCCGCCGTCGGCTGGGCCGCCGCCACCTCCGCGCTGGGCTCTGCCGGGTCGCCGACAAGGGAGGACCGCCGGTCGGGCAGCAGAACGCCCGTCCGTAACCCTTGGTGCCGATAAGCGCGCCTCGTTGGCCGTTCAAGTGAGTAAGCCCGGCTCGGATGGCCTTTTCCTTTTTAATTCCGATTTTTTATTCAAAAGGATTTGTTAAAAATAATAAATGAATTGTAAAAATTCTAGGAAAATTTCTGAAAATACTTTATTGATTTCTGGTCCTGATAAAAAAATATATAAACATGTCACGCATACAAAATTCATGTTTAATTTAAAGAACCATCTCTAGGCGCATTATTTCATGTGCATATGAAGTGGTCATATTAATTATTCTAAATAAAGATAAAATACTTTCTGAATTGTTGGACCTAAGAAAAATCATTTAAATGCATGTCATCCATTTAGCATTTATTTTGGGTAAATAAATATAGTGGGCATGTCATCATTTCATGTGCATAAATCATATCCATGTTTTTCCCAAATATCAATGCATTGAAAATCAAGATTTCTACATTATCTTTAAAACCACAAATCATGAAATATTTCTTGTAATGCGTTGTATTGCCTTGCATGTGTATGCTTGGCGTTTAGAAGGTCAAGCTCCCGAAGACCCGATCGTCGACGTCCCCTTCGCTTTCCCCGGAACCGATCAAGGCAAGTCCCCCCCCTTTGATCATATTGAGAAGCCATTTTCGGTTATTTAGAAAATATTTATTAGATTTGAAAATATGCATGCTAGTTTAAAAGATAAACGCCGTATTTGCTAGAATTAGTTATTATGCCAAATAGCAAAGGTAAGAAGTATGGTGGGTTAAACCTAAGGTTAAAAATATGAATTGCTAATATTTAAACGCCTTGTTGAGGTAGGATAACTGCTTAAAAATCATTTATGCGGAATAATACAATCATTTGTGTGAAATGAGATACTGTTGAGAAATGTTTGGGGAGGGATGATTTAAAGGATAGCGCATCAAGGGTGATGCTTGATAGGAAAAGATTTTCCTCTTACCCCAAAATCTTTCCGACTAGGGAGATATTTTGTCAATTGGTGCAGTATGGCACCGGGTTTTACTGGGCTAAAATATAAACTCTCCCTAGTCTAAGGACTGCTCATCCTATAATCCTATGAGCGGAGCCATTCTGAAGACGACCTCGAGTGCGGAATGGGGACGGACCCGATCGTTAGCCCTCGTGGTTGATGGTCTTGTGGCGAAACATCGAATGGGTGCGTAGCCTCTCGAGGGTAAAGCGTACCCACTCGCAGAGTTAAAACTATCATGATAGCCGTGCTCACGGTTATGAGCGTCTTGATGGGATTTGGTTATATGGTAGATTCTTCTTTTAAAAACCAATTTAGAAAAAGTGTTTTTGAACAAAGGATTTGAGTTGAGTAAAGGATTTGAGAAAGGTTTTGAGAAGGATTTCGTTTGAGTGGGGCCACCGGTGATATTCGAAATAGACGATGACCTATCGGAAAGTGTCACGCGGAAAACCGGACCTAGCGAATTTGAGAAAAGAAAAGAAGAAAGAATTTTGAGCTAGCGACCACCGGTGATATTCGAAATGGGCGACGGCCTATCGGAAAGTGTCCTTGTGAAACCGGACCTAGCAAGTTTTGAGAAGATAGGAAGAAAAATTTTGTTCTCGCTATGGCTTTGAGGCCAAGTGGCGAGAACCGTTCTGAAGAGCCCAAAGAAAATGTTGAGATTTAAAGTTTGAAATTGCTTTGTCAAAACTAGGTTAAATAAATGCATTTCGCAAATAACCTAAGCTCTCCTTGTCTTGAACCCACACTTGCATAATTAGGACTTATGGAGTACAATTTGTACTCACCCTTCTTTCCTCTCCCTCTTTTCAAAATTTCAACAGCTGGTCCATCTGAGTATGGCCCGCCTTCCGAGGAGGAGGATCCAGACTACGTCGAGGAGGCATTGTCTGATGAAGAGTTTGAAGACTAGGGTTGTGCGTTCCTACAGCCTCGTGCCTGTGGGATGGTTAAGTTTGTAGATATTGTATTAGGCCCGTATCTCCGTGTACTCTGATGTGCGGCCTGCGAGCCGTTGTATATGTTTGTACTAGACTATGTTCCGTTTGTAATAATATTATCGTTGGCACTGTTCCGTTTCTGTATATCTGTGTGTACTAGCCATGATCCTTGGGACTAGTACGGGTTTACGCAGGTGGAATCCGATCTTGTAAATCGGGTGCCGACAGAGTGTCCTCTCACACACCCGTCTTGCTTGATAACGGCGTTAAAGGTTCGCCGATACTGGCGTCCGGATCGCCATTCGCATCTCGGATCTCCTCCAGGAGATTCACTTCATCCTGACGCCGGTCAGGGTCTCTGTCTTCGCTGAACGCCGCCACCGTTGGGGACCCAAAGGCGAGCTCTGATGGGAGCACCGCTTCTGAGCCATACACCAGGAAGAAAGGGGTCTCGCCTGTGGCTCTGTTGGGAGTTGTCCGCAGCGCCACAACACGATGGGGACTTCTTCCGCCCAGCGCTTCAAGCGCTTCTCCGAGACGGTCGAAAGCCCTTGTCTTGAGCCCTTTGAGTACTTCCGCGTTTGCCCGCTCCACTTGCCCATTGCTCTTCGGATGTGCAACGAAGGCGAAGCACAGCTTGGTACCCAGCTCTTCGCACCAGTCTTGGAAATCGGCGCTCTTAAACTGAGCGCCGTTGTCGGTGATGATCCTGCTGGCAACGCCGAAGCGGACGAAAATGCTCTTCATGAATTTTATGGCAGCAGCGGACGTGATCGCCGGTACTGGCGTGGCTTCAATCCACTTGGTGAACTTGTCGACGGCGACGAACAGATGTGTGTAACCTCCGTCGCCTCATGAACGGGCTCAGATGTCCAAATTTCGCACCGCAAATGGCCAGAGAGCGGAATGGTTTGCGGCGCTGGGCGGTCGGTGGATCTCGCTTAGCATGAAATTGGCACGCCGCATCTCCTCACCTCGAAGGCATCACGGAGGCGAGAGGCCAATAGAAGCCGTGGCGAAAGCTTTCCGACCAACGCCCGGCCTCAATGGCTCCGCACATGCCTCCATGGATCTCGAGAGAATTTCACTCCCCGCTTCCGAGTGACGACTTCAAGAGAACTCTATTTGCGCGCTGGCGTCAGTCCCCACCTACTAGGGCGAGCGCCGCTTTGCGCGCTATCTTCTCACCGACGCCACATCGCGTGGGATCACTCCATCCCGCAGGTAGGCTAGGATCGGATCCATCCACTGACCTTCCCGGCCGAGTGTGACGACGTTAGCATTGTCGTCGACGTACTCTGCCTGGCCTGGCATTTCCGCCTCAACCGCCTCAGCAGTTCTTCCGCCTCCTCCCTCCAACCGGGGAGCTGTGGCAGGATTGGTGATGTCTCCTCCAGATGTGGGAGCTGCGTCAGGGAAAACGTCGTCCCCGCCAGGATTGGGGGCTGCGACAGACGGCCGCGTGAGTCTTTCTTCAAAAACCCCAGCCGGAACAGGTGCCTTTGACGAGGCAATCTGGGACAGTTCATCCGCCATATAGTTGTCGCGGCGAGGGACGTGCACGAAGCCTAAGCACTCGAAATGCCGCTCCAACCGGCGCACCTCGGCCAGGTAGGCCGCCATGGTGGGATCCGAACAGGTGAAATCCTTCATCGCCTGGTTGATGACCAGGAGAGAGTCGCCTTTTACTTGCAACCGCCGGATACCCAGGGTCGAAGCCACCCTGAGCCCGGCGAGTAATCCTTCATACTCCGCGACGTTGTTGGTGGCGCGGAACTCCAGCACCACCAGGTGCCGGACGATGTCGCCGGTGGGAGACACCAAGACGACACCAGCCCCAGCCCCCTCAAGCCGGAACGAGCCGTCGAAGAAGAGGGTCCACGGCGAGGGTGCTGGGACGTCTTCAGCTTCTGTGTCCGCCGGAGTCCATTCGCTGACGAACTCCGCCAGAGCTTGCCCTTTGATGGCCGTTCGGGGAGCGAACTTTAGGTCGAATTCTGCCAGCTCCATGGCCCACTTGGCGATGCGTCGCCGCCGCGGTTGAAGAAGATCTCCGCAGGGTACTTGGTCAAGACGGTGACTTCCGTCCTCGAAGTAGTGACGTAACCGGACGCCGTCGACGGGCGTAAAGCATCTTCGGTGTTGTGAATACCTCGTTTGGCGTCGTGGAGGACTTTCTTGATGTAGTAGATGGGCGCTGAACTCCTTCCCTTTCCGCCACCAAAGACCGTGACCGACCACTGGGGTTTGCGCGCATAAAGGATCGTGGCTCGCCCGGTCTGGGGCGACCAAAGACGGGCGGGAGGCGAGGTACTTCTTCAGCCGTCGAACGCCTCCTGCGCCTCTGCGGTCCATTTGAAATGGTTGGTATTCTTCAGAGCTTGAGCGTTGGGAGACTTTTATCCCCAGACGAGCTATAAAGCGCCCAGGAAGTCAAGCGACCCACCAAGCAATCAGATTCGCCAAGTCGCGTCGGGGCTTCATGTTCTCGATCACCGCGATCATGTCGTGGTTCGCCTCAATCCTCGGGAGACGAGGAAACCTAGCGACTTGTTCCGACGGAACGGCGAACACGCATTTCTCGAGATTGAGCTTAATGCAAGATTTCCTCGAGTTGGCGAAGGTTTCTTCCGTGTCGCCGATCAACTCCTCCGCCTTCTTGAACTTCACCACCAGGTCGTCGACATACACCTCCAGGTTCCGCCCTATTTGGGGGCGATGAGCGATACGCATGGCCCTCTGGTAGGTCGGGCCTGCATTTTTCAGTCCAAACGCCATTCTTGTATAGCAGTATACGCCCATGGGCGTCACAAAGGCTGTCTTGTCTTCGTCTTCTTCGGCCATACTAATGCGGTGTTACCTAGAGTACGATCCGAAAGCACACCGCCGCACTCCGCAGTAGAATCGACGATGAGATCAATGCGGGCGCGGCACGGATCCTTCGCACGCATCGCTGAGGTCGGTGAAGTCCACGCACATCCTCCACCGCCTGTTGGATTTCTTGACGAGGACGGGTTCGCGAGCCACAGGATGGGCGACGCCCGAACGACCCGCCTTAAAAGCTTGTCCACCTCCTGGCGGATAACGTCTTGGCGCTCCACCGATCGCTCGGACGTTTCGCATAACCGGTCTCGCGGCCGGGAACGTTACCGGCTTTGTGCTCAATCACCTTCGGGACCCAGTCATGTCGGACGGTTGCCATGCAAACACGTCTGCGTTAGATCGAGGAAGGAGACGAAGCGCTTTTCCTATTTGGCGCCGAGAGGCGCCCACCCGAACGGTCTTCGCCGGGTCCGACTCGCTCAGGAGATCACCTTAACCTCCCCGGACGAACCGGGGGAGGCACGGATCTTCGCCGGAGGAGCTCCCAGAGTCGAAGCTTCGGCCTTCCGGGCGCCGATTGCCCCCGCCAAAGCAAGAGCGTTTGTCGCGGCGGAGCGCCCGGCGGTCCACTTTCAAGACGATGGGGCACCGGCCTCGGGATCTTCACCACCATGTACGCATAGTGGCAAGCCGCCATGAACTTGGTCACGCCGGCCGACCCAAGATGACGTTATACGGAGGTCGAAGTCCGCCACCGAACTCGAGCATCTCGATGACGGAAGTTGTCGGACCTCCAACGTCACGGGAGGCGACGCGCCAATGGACGGACTCGGCCCGGCGCGATGTCAAGAATGGGAGCGCCGGAAAGAAGCTCGATGTTGATCTGCGGCGCCGCTATACCCGGCGGACGGGAGGTTGAGGAACTCTCCGTCTACCAAGACCGCCCTAGCTTTACATTCCGGACCGTGGGCGCAACCACGATCGGGAGATGTCCCGGCCGGCGGTATTATCGGGTGATCGCCCGATCAACGCGATCGATTGTTCGACCACGCCACCGCTTTGTTGACCCAATGCCGCACGGCGGCGACACCTCCTCATCGTGACGCTTAAAGCTAGCGTGGGGCGGATAAGTGGCCGATCCGCCGGATAACGGCAACTTCGTTCCGCTGCTTTGAAACCAAGCGAAGCCGCTTCCTTACCCTTGCCGCCGCCGGACGCTGCGCTACTCGTGGACGCGCTTTGTCCACCATCTTGTCGACGACATGGCAATCGCCAAGTCGTGGGAGTTGTTGCGGTGAATGGGACGAGAAGCCCTTCCGTTCCACTCACAGGCGGCGGACGCCCTCGTCGCGTCCGCGAGGGCCGTCGCGCCACGGCGATCGCCATGGCCGCCGCCGCTGCACCCTTTACGGGACCGCTCCGCCGGCGCCGTGACCTCCTCCTTTCTTCACTCGCCAGGCGTCCATCGCGCGGCCGTCATTGTCGTCGTCGTCGGCTTTCGGCCATGACCTGCCCGGTCTCGACCGCCTTGCGCTTCTTCTTGTCCTTCTTGCGGGATTTTTGAAATCCGGCCTCGCCCGCCATGCCTGCCCCCCAGGCGTGCGGCGGGGCGACAGCCTCACTTTGAAAGGGCGACTTGAAGCGTCGGTGAAGAGCTCTTCCGTCGTCTTGATCTTGCGGGTGGCCATCTTCTCCTTGACCCTGGGGTCTCGGGCGCCTCTCCTGAATGCCGTGACCATGGCGTCGATGGAGATGTCAAGGATGGTATTACGGACCTGACTGAAGCGCCGGATGTAGTCGCGCAACGACTCTCCCTTCTTCTGCTCCACGTTGTGGATGTCGTCCTCGACTCTGGGCTGCTCGAACGTGCCCTGGAAGTTGGTGATGAAGAGCTCCGAGAGCTCCTTCCACGACCCCACGGACTCCGGGGGCAGGTTCATGAGCCACGAGCGGGCTCCGCCGGTGAGGACTGCGGGGAAGTAGTTCGTCAGAACCTTCCCCGACCCCCCAGTCGGCTGCATCACCGTGGTGTAAATCTGCAAGAACTCGTCAGGGTTGGTGGAGCCGTCGTACTTCTCGATGGGGTGGGCTGAACCTCTCCGACCCATGGACTCGCGCGACTCCTTGGAAAAGGCGCGACAACCGACGCCGGAGCCTCTCTGCTCGACGCGCCGCCTTCCGCTGCGTGCCGCCGCCGGTTGGCGCTGAAGATGCGCCGCCTTCTCTAGCGGAGGCAGCGTCGCAGGAACCCTCCTGGTCCCCACGGGCGGCAGCGTCGGTGCGGTCGCGTACTCGGTCGTGTCGCCTGCGGAGCTTGTCGCGTAAGTCTTCTCCGTGTCGTAGATGGCGGTCCTCCAGGTGGGACCGGAGATCCCGCCACCAGACGCCGCTGGCGAACCCGTGAGGAGTCGCCTGGCTCCTATCGTTCTGGCCCCGCTCCCTCACACCAGGAGACTCGTGGGAGGGAAGCGGAGGAGCCAAAGAGCGGGAGGAAGCGGAAACACCGGTTCCGCGCCCGCGACTTACTACCGCCATGCGGCGGCATCCACGTGAAGGGCAAGCGGCGACCACGGCGCCGGGGAGTCCGAAGTCACCGAACCGGCGGGTTGTCGGCGAGGCCTCGCCGCATGGAGGTTTTTCTTTGAGTGCACTCCTCCAAGGCCGGCGTCGCTTAGCTAAACCGGGACGGTGCCGGCGGTGATCCACCGCCATTACGCGGCACCGACGCGCATGCCACGCTCTAGCGACGCCGCCTCGTCCATCGCGGATCGCCGATCCGCCATCGATGAAGTCGAAGAGCTTGACGATGCTAAGGCTCTACCGGGCGCGCCATCGACGGCGTGTTCTCCGCTCAACCGCTGCGGATCACACCCCTAGTCGATTTCTATCTGCTAGCCGATCAACCGTGCTCGGTTCGATTTGGCGTGGGACGCAGACAGGAGCGATCATGGATTTACCGAGTTCGGACCTTCATGGGTAATAGTCCTACTCTCGCTAAGCCTTAGCTCTTTTCTTGTTGTGGTTGAATGGAATGTGGTTCTGAGAATGCTTGTGAACCGTGTGCTCAAAAACGTAACGTACCCGCTCCCTCTCTCTCCGCTCCTCTTATACAAGCCTTGGCTGGGAGAGAGCCGAGGGTAAGCGCAAAGACAAGATTTCAAGACATCGACAAGACACGCGAGACACGACAGAGAGGCAACGTCTTTGCTTTGCTCAGGCTGAAGCGCCGCCTCGCGTGCTCGCAAGTGGCCTCGACCCCGCAGACACACCGGTGAGGCTGGGCGGGGCCCACTGCTTCCTCCCGACGCGGACGGCTATCTTAAGCAAACCCTCTCTCTCACGGTCAATCCGCAGAATACACAGTGGCACCGCTTCGGACCGCCGGTCATCATGCGGCAATCATTTCTTCACTATCTATCCGCGTGATGTCAGATTAAATCGCTCGTCGCCCTTGTGAGGAGAGCCTTCGCCTGAAGACTCCTTCCGCATGCGCTCCTGCGCTGGCCCTACAGCGTGGGACCTCGCTGGTCTTGAGAGGGCTCGCCATCGTGGCAGGGCTCAATCGCCCGCTGACGATGGGGCCCTCTTGGCTTCTCGAGAGCTCGCCACGCCACTGGGGCCAGTCGTCTGCTGACAGCGTGGGGCCCTCTTTGATCTTCTTAGGACTCTTCGCACCCCGGTATTTATTACACCGACAACCACTATTATTTTAAAAGGAGAATAAAATTTAAAATAATTTTGCATGAATACGAAATGAAAGAAAAAATAAATCATCAAAAAGAAAAAAGAGAGTTGGTGAGAGGGATTAGCGCGCGGGTTCCCGCCCTACACGGACCCAAGCAATGCTCCCGTCAATCCTAACCCGGTTTTGTAGGCTGTCTACAACACGAGGTCACTAATGGGGTCCTCCTCTCCACTGATAGGGGGATCTAATTAGGCCAACAGCCCACTTAAAGGAGTGCCGCTGAGGCTTTGAGCGTGGGCTCAAGCACGCCATCCAGGCCCCGGCCGACGGAATATCCCTTATGCGCCACCACTCTCTTGGGCCTTTCCCACTTCCTTTCCCTTGCTGGACCGGGCCATGTCACTCACCAACCCTCTGCCCTCCAGTGCTGGAGTGACAGGCTCGCGCAACCAAGCTCGGCGGCGCTGGCTCGGGAGGGTGCGCTTATATGCTGCGTTGGTGCACCAGCGATTAGCGGTATGGGACTAAACTCTGTCCTGCACAAAACCAAAAGTGAGACTGGTTTTTCAAGCAGGAAAACGCAGACTGTTGGCGTTGTCTATGATCTAAGATCTCAAGTACGCGGGCAAAGCGTTTTTGTTTGAACGAAATGTTTGGGAAATCTATCGAAAAAATATAGCTAAACAAAAAAATAAGAGAATCCCACGAGAGATAGACCATCAGAAGTTTGGAACACACAGGCTCACACGATCCACGAAAGAAGGCCTGCTTTGACCTGGACTGCTCGGGTAAAACTCTCCATGGGGAATATGTTTTGATTTGCCACCATATATGATCCAATCATGTATATGACTAAAATCCTAAATTATCGGTTAACATTTTGTTTTTGATCGGATATGACCTCATTGGTAGTGTCGGCATCACATTTATGCGCCAGTGTCGAAAGCCGGTATTTCATAAAGGCTAGCCAAAGTTCAACTTTAGTACGGTCATGCATGCCAAACTTTGTTTACGGCTCGAACATGAGCCAAATCATGAATGTATTGTCCAAATTTTGGTTAAATCATTTAAGAAGGTAGATTTCTAATTGGACTTGTTTTAAAGGGGTTAGTGTGAGCAACTTGTGTTAGATTTTGTATCGAATATGTACACAAGTAGGTTACATGGACTCTGTGTTATAATATGCAGGGTTGGTTTAGTGTTAGAGTCGGACTCTATCCAAGTCTCCACTATATAAAGAAAGGCAGCCCTGGTATAACCGTGTGAACGACTTCATAATAGTAGCATAGGTAAGAGGAGGTCAGCAGCCGGCATGTGATCGTGTGACCTAATTAGCCGGTGTGTTGCGGTATTATGGATCAGGGAGGAGCGTCCATAATCAGAGCCCTGCAGATGTAGACGAAAGCCGGACTACGTTAACAAACATCGTGTCTCCTAGTGTCGTTCGTGATCTTGCATCGGCGAAAATCCTAACAAGTAGTATCAGAGCTTAGTTGGCGAGATTTGTCATGCGGAAAATCTAGGGGAGACATAAGGTTTATGCATATACGGGCGTCGTGGACAATGCCCTATCGACGCAAGGTGGAGATAGCGATGATCGACGATTCGATCGGTGGTATCAGATACTTCGGACAGGAGGCTCGAACCGTTCGATGAGCTACCATTGACAGGGATCTACCAAGGTCAGGTGATCAAGGGCTGACAAAGTAGCCGGCGAGATCGGCAGACGACGGCGACGACCTTGGTGTTCGCGATCAGACCGACAGGCGTGGAAGGATGTCGGATAGATCGGAATGACGGGAGCAGTGATGCGATTGGATGTTGCACAGGAGGCGCTATATCACGTCACTGAGGGCAAAGTTGTGACGTGCATACAGATGGCTAGGGTGCGGCATGTTTTGTTGTGCATGGACGTGGATGCGGCATGTTTTGCTGTGCACGAGCGTGGTGCATAGTGGTGAGCTGGGAAGCCTGCTCGAGGGCTCATAGATTGGATCTACAGGTGAAGTTGTTTTTTTGGAAATTTTTCGAAGACCGGTGAACGTCCAAGGCGGGTCCCACGATGCACGAGTTGTACTGTGCTCATGGGAAGCAAAAGCGCAAAGCGCGACGCCATGACCTAGGCGCGAAGTCTGGCGGCCGAACGCAGGCGGCGTGGCGGCATGGTTGCATGATGTGAGCAGCGTAAGCGGGGTTGAGGCTTTTTTTTTTAATTTCGTAGAAAAATCGAGGTGGAGGTGGAGCCCGATTTGAGGTGGATTAGAAGACTAAAAAGACTAAAATTCATCTTTAAAGGGGGTTCTCCCACCACTATAAAAAGGGATCCGAGGGGGAGCCAAACCCAACAATCCAATGTAATCAACGGTGGTATTGAGCGCAGATTTCGGAGGAGTTTTAAGGCGTGAGATTCCGAAGAAGGGAGGCGTTCTTGGAGGGTTGTTGGCAATCTGTTCAAGATGACGAACGGGTCGGGTGGCGATACATCCATTGACAAGCAATTGGCGTTGGTAGAATCATAGGTCGGCAGGATGAAGCCGACACACACAAATTTCGGTATGGTGAAGTTTGACGGTACAGGAAACTTCAGTTTACGTAGGCGAGGGTCCGGAATATCCTAGTGCAGCAGGAAATTGTGGTAGCTCTTAAAGCGAATAAATCGGAGAAGGTGGAGGCCGGTGATTGGGAGGAGATGCGGTTGCAGGCAGAGGCAACCATACGCCTTTGTCTTTTAAATCAGGTCATGTACCATGTCATGGAGTTATCATCATCAAAAAAAATTTGGGACAAGCTGGCCAGTCAGTTCATGTCCAAAACTCTGACTAGCAAGTTGTATCTGAAGCAGAAGTTGTATGAACTGAAGATGCAGGAAGGGTCTGATCTGCAAGCACATATTGATGTTTTCAACAGGTATGTCACGGATCTATCACATCTGAAGGTGACAATTGCTGATGAAGACAAGGCAATTATTCTTGTTTGTTTGTTGCCTCCGTCCATCAAAGGGAGCAGACGCTAATGTGACAATAGGCTCATATGACTCCTGAGACGACAATGTTGAGGTTCTTCTATTAGAAGGGGCTTCTGTTGCAGCTGGAGCTAGTAAGCGTGTTTTTGCAGGATCAGCGCCATCTGTTCCAAAAGGCGGTGAGTTCGAGGAGGACTCGTCGGGCGGCTTACTGTAGGCTGCAAAAGGCAGGAAGCAACCGGAGTCCGGGTGCACGGGTTCGCGTAAGACGCTGGAACGACTTCAAGGTGGAGAAACCATATTCTACAAGGTGGAGAAACCATATTCTACAAGGTGGAGTTTGTTAGGTTTTGTCTTGAATATGTACACAAGTATGTTACATGGATTCTGTGTTGTAATAAGCAGAGTTGGTTTAGTGCTAGAGTCGGACTCTATCCAAGCCTCCACTATATAAAGGGAGGCAGCCCTAGTGTAACCGTGTGAATGACTTCATAATAGTAGCATAAGCAAGAGGAGATCAGCGGCCGGCATGTGGCCTTGACCTGGTTAGCCGGTGTACTGCGGTATCATGGATTGGGGAGGAGCGCCCATAATCAGAGCCCCACAGATGTAGGCAAAAGCCGAACTGCGTTAACAAACATCGTGTCTTCTGGTGTCGTTCGTGATCTTGCGTCGGTGAAAATCCTAACAACTTGTAAACTTTATCGAAAACTTAATTATTGCATATCCTCACTAATTGCAAAAATATGGCGCTACTTACAATAGAAATAAGGAATTTAGAATGAGCCAGCTGCGATCCTGTCCCCCAAGACCAACACTTGTTTTCGGGTCTAGGCATCGTACATCCATTGGCCCAACTAGAATTAATATCAAAATACTAACCCAATTCAACTCAAAAGACTAGCTTGATGGGTGAGACTGTCTTCACCATTTAAGTTGTACTCTCCCATACCCAATATCCAATGTGTGACTAAACCAGACAATCTTCTCCACACATTAGATCCCATCAGACAACCGTGTGATATCTAGGATATATTCTAGATTACCGGCCTTGTATCTGATACCACTTGTTAAAAAACCTGACGCCGATGAAAGATATAAACGACAAGGAGATATAAGATTTGGTAACGCGGCTTAGCCTAATTGCCTATGTCTACGGGGCATGCCTACGAACGCTCCTACCAATCAACAATCTCATAACATACTAGCCATTGGGATTCCGGCCATAGGCCAGTCGAGACCCCTTGCGAGTGTACGCTACAATTGTCTTAATCATTTTCTATTACACTAGGGTTGCCCCCTTTATATTTGAAGACCAAGCTATAAGTTCGACTCTAACCCTAACTTACCCTACCTATTACAACTCAAAATCCTCATATACATATTCGACACAAACCCTAACAAATTCAAAGATTTGATCTTGATCATGCCATCACCTTGAGACATGGTGAAGGGGATAATTTATTTTTTGACTTAAAGTTCATTGCTTATCTACTATTTGCCCCAAGCAACTTTCTTCTATATGTTTTGCCCAAAGTTGGTTGGGTTATCTATTATTTTCCCTTTTTTTGAATTTTTGGCACAAATATGAGCAAATTTAGACATAAAAAAGACCATTCTACCCCTACCAATGCCACATCTATTATTTGCCCTTTTTTCGCCGCCCCTCTATTATTTGCCCCTCTTTTCGCCGCCCCTCTAATATTTGCCCACATTTTCGCTGTCAGTGATAGTTCTTTCACAATATATAAAAATCAGGCATATGTATCCTTAGATATATTACATGGCATATCAAAATAAAACACATCACGTACCTAAACAAGTAAATTATCCCATATTGGTTTGAGGAGACTCAGGAGTAGTTATTGTTATTTACTGACTAGCTGTACTATTGATGTGATCAAGGAGGTTAAGATTGTGATGTTGCTAGCGGCCATGGCATATTGGCATGCCCGGCCGACAGGAAGGTAGCTGGGCGTGTGGAGGAGCTCGACTAGAGACCGGGAGGCAACAACCATGCCATGGAGGAAGACGGGAAATACAAAGGACACACTAGTCATTTTGTCTACCTATATTTACGGAGGAGGGTTAAAACATACATGCCACTAGAGAGTCGCCTTTGAGCAGAAATGCCATCGCAGAGATCGAAATATCTGAGACGCCATTATAGACAGTAACAATGGTCTCAGATGCCATTTTGAAGTGAGAGGAATTTCGGAGAAATCTGGATCAATCACGGTTTAAAATCGCATGCCCGCATGTCGAGTCTCTCCGCTCCCTCTTCTTCCTCCTCCCCTCTCTCTCCCTCTCTCTCTCCGATCTCTCTCTCCCTCTTCTCTCTCTCTCTCTCTTCCCAATGTCTCTCTCCTGAGCTCTCGAGCCACCGCGGCGCCGCCGCCCGCCTCGCTCCTCTCGCCAGCGCTTGCCGCTTGCCGCCTGCCTCCTTCTTGGCCTTGCCGTCGCTGCATCCTCCTCGCCTCGGCCGGGCCGTGCGCGTCCCCTTCGGCAAACACGCTCCGCCACGGCCGCGCCTCTGCCGCCATCGTCTTCCCGCCCGGCAAGAGGCAGCGGAGGAGAAGCGGCGGCGGAGGCGAGATCTGATGATGGCGGAGGAGAAGCGGCAGGCGCGATAGAGGTCGGCAATGATGGCGCTGGGCATCTCGGGCGGCGGCGGCGTGTTTCGTCGAAGGGGCGCTGGCGCCGCGCCAGCGTCGAGGCGAGAAGGATGCATGACGGCGCTCGGCAAGGAGGCGGTGGCCTTCGCAAGCGAGTGAGGAGGCGTGGCGGTGCCTCGGCCGTGACTCGGAGAGCTCGGGGAGAGAGGTTGGGGAAGGAGAGAGAGGAGAGAGAAGAGGGGAGAGAGAGATCGGAGAGAGGGAGAGAGAGGGGAGGAGGAAGAAGAGGGAGTGGAGAAACTGGCATGTGGGCCCCACATGTCAGTGTGTATTTTAAACCGTATTTCGATCCGTATTTCTCCCGAAATTCCCTCTCAGCCCCGAAAATGGCATCTGAGACCATTGTTGCTGTCTATAATGGCGTCTCAGATATTTCGATCTCTGCGATGGCATTTCTGCTCAAAAGCGACTCTCTAGTGGCATGTATGCTTTTAACCCCGGAGCGGAAAAAGGTTGAAATGTGCATCCACCTATGAAGCAACATTTTAAAGTTTTGTGGACCGAGGATAGCAATGTGATGGATCCCACTCATGAGTGTCATATAAGCAATAGTAATCAAAGAATAAATGACAATACAGTGGTCTTTGTTTATTAATGTTCGGATGACACTTGTCTACCATTGTAACTGGTTTTTTTTTTTTTGAGGGAAACCATTGTAACTGGTTGTTGTAGCCTGTTGGGATGACGATAGCCAACCTAGGTGATGGTCGTCGTCGTCTGTCCATGTTTTCGGCAATGATGATGTATGTTTATGTTATACTAATTTTTCTTAGCACATCCACTCTAAATTCGGCATGTTAATCGCCACCCTAGCCAGCGTCTTCACCACGCGGTGCCCTCTCCTTGTTGTCATTGTCCCGTATGGCGGCTGCCATTGTGCAGGATGGAGACCTGCATGGCTGCATGGGTATATCCCTAATTTCCATTACCTGTGGTAGAATCTATTAAATCACGTATAAATGGTCACTTTTTCAAGAATAAGTGGACCCAAAAGGTCAATTGTGTTATTGTTGTAATTGATATTTGTTACTGTTATTTTCATTGAATGTTGTACAAGCGGTATCGTATTGCATATTTTTAGTTGTTGTATGCATTATCCTTGTATTGTTTCATCGCGTCTTCTTGATTGTTCCAGTTTTGTTGCGTATGAGTTCTCCAAATTCGAATTGCTGAGGCGCTCGCAGCATCACCTATCACCCTTTCAAACTTTTTTTCTTATAGTTTTTCAAGTAAATCTTCGAGTAACGGATAAGTTTTATAACTCTAATTGAACTCTAATAGGTTGTTTGGTTAGCTGCATTTATATAGATTTTCATCTACAGTCAGATGCAGAATCTTGCTTTTTTTCTTGTGTTTGGTTGCCTACATCTGGTTTTAAGTCTGGCTCTGTGGATGTAAGATTCTCCATACAGCCTGACTCTGAAGAAACACAGAAAATGAGCGTTTCTCTGGATACAACGCATGGTGGCCTCGTGTTCTGCGCATGGGGGCACAGTCAGTCACTGTATCAAGCCATGCATTGACTGCTAATGTGGCAGGTAAGTTTTTTTTTTCCTTTTTTGTTTGTATCCTTTTATTAACATATCGGATTACCGAACCGATTCCAAAAATGGATTTCTGACATTTTTTCAAACAAAACTAGACCACAATTACTATATAAATTTCAAAATATTCGCCTACTAAGCACTGTCTCTACATCTGCACATCCCGTATCTCACCAACCTGATTGAGTCGGACAGACCAGGCTCGTGAAAGAAGGCAACCAAACAGCCTATAAAAGACTCGAATGTCCACTTTTTAATCCTTTGAGATGTGGATGTTGCCCAAGAGAGTGTGAGTATTGATTTTCATCAGGCGCCTGATTTAATTTAGGGGCAATTTCTTAGAAGCCACCGGCGAAAAGTACCAATTTTGAATGCTATCTGTGACATGGCGATGGCATACATAAGATACCATAGTAAGTGCGCCTGGCACCTTTGTTGTTGGTTAATAAATAAGAATAAACATGGGCACATTCATACAGATCATTTCATGAGGCAACGCATGTTCAAATGTCTTGCGCATCGAACCACATACAGAGGCTGTAAATGTATATATATATTTATTAACAAGGTAACGAACAAACATCACAATAAAGCATAGGTCGGCTCTCCCAACCAACTATGAATACACATCCTGCCGGCTACCATTAGCTTCCCGCCCTGCCAATGCAGTGTAGCATAGGGCAATTTGTAGAACCAAAAGAGAATAGCGAATAGCGCATTTTGGTGAGAAGCCACAATCGATTAGCGAATGTTGACGAGAAGCTAGAATCGATTTGCGCATGATGATAAGCTAGAATCCTGCCCACCCTGATGGCTGCTCTACGTTCTTCGCTGCCAATGTGCTGAACCTCTGGGAGGAGCTCCCCTGAGCATTGGTCCGGTTGATCTGTGCTGCAGCAGCAGCAGCACTCCCCGGTGATGTCCTGAAATTATCTGCTCCGAAACCCCACGCATCAGGCGGAGGCGCTGCATTTGCGTTCCTGGTTAGGTTTTGCCTGCCATTTGTTGCAGGTTGGGCCTTTGGTCTGGCCTGGGCTTTTGGCTCAGGGAATGCTTGCCAAGTCTTAGCCTCGGAGCTGGTTGATGAAGAGTTGCTTGCGAGCATTCCTTGCTCGAGCTCCCATACCGTCCCTTCAATCTTCTCCTTTCTCTGTATAGATTGTTTGTAAGTCTCAAGTAAGAAGCTAACAAATTCAGAACGCAGAAGTAGATTAATGAGCATGGAGCAAGCACCTGAGATCCGGATTCTGGAATCCTTGAGCTCACTTTATTTGATGGTGGCGGTGTAGTCTCAGCAAGAGTACGTTTGAGCTCTTGGATCTCCTGTCGCTGCGAGCGGCATATTGCTGACAGCTTTTCATACTTGGCTGTCATCTCGGTCTTCTCCAATGTGGTTTTCTTCAACTGTTCCTTTAGACTGGACACTTCAGCTTCAAGCTCAGATGCCTTAGCAGTAGCTCTGGCCCCAGAATGGAGATTGTTTGTGTCGAAGTCTGCAACAAAGCTATTGAAGGGATCTTTCTCAGATTTTGGCCTGCTTTGATATGGTGCTTTAATTTTCACTGAAGTTTGTGGTTCCATGAAAAGATCTGTGTCAGAACTACTCGTGTGGCCACAATTGGATGCAGAGTTACTTGGTGTACTGATGCTGATGTCCACCCTGCTTTGGCTATGCTTTGATGAAGGTGGTGGTCTAATTGGTTCCTCATCAAACAAAGGCATCCTACTATCTGCAACTTGAGAACCTTGTGCATGCTGTGTCGCCCAAAATGCACCTAGAGGTGCATCTGCAGCCTTTGAACTTCCATGAGACGATGAACTGGTAGATTGTTCTCTTGGAGGTGGAGGAGGGTTTCTTCTAGGCATCACGTGTGTTCTTTTATAAGCACCTACACAAGCAAAAAAGATGATACTCCAAACTCTAAACACAAATAATTGCAACTTACATAACTTGGTGACTCACGCCAAATAAAGTAACATGATGCTGAGGTCATTGATACACAATCTCTTCAGAAAATTTTCGGTATAAATGCTAAGGCTACTGCACTAAATGATTTTATTCTAGCATGGTGTGTGTTGCATCATGGCATGACGGCAAGGTTGTGTAACCTAGAGAGAGACTAGAAGAAGACAATGGCAATTGCATTGAAGTTATGCTCAGAATGGCATTAAAACAGACCATTATGGATGGTTCAGTTAAACAGGGCACCCAAAGATAAGCTTGCGAGAAAATGGAGTCAAACTGACACTATATATAAGACAAAATATGGCACAGATTATCTTATATAAGGGCAGACAATCATTAGATTAACTAAGCAATAGAATCAGTGGAGTTATCCAACAAGAAAATCGCATTGATTTGAAAATGAAGTATAGTCCATTAATTGTTTCAGAAACTCTACAAGTTGATTTTGACTTGTTCAAACAAAGCTTAAAAATTATTAAATTTGAGAACCAGAACGGCTCCAAGATCTCCAGAATTGTGTTACTTGACTATGGGTGTTAATCTGGATTCCAGAAAACACTAACATTTAGAGCTTATTCTAATGAGCACCCATGGAATGTATCAGGGGGCTATTCTAGGGGGCACAATACCACTAATCGAATATATTAAGAAAATTCAAGTAATGCTACATTTTTCTACCATCAACAGAAACAAGAATGTCCAACTTTAAGCATTAGTATGAAAATCAAGGGTGGCCCCAAATGATCCATAGATTGTATTCTACTTCTACCAATAGCATTTCTTTAACAACACCTCACCTTCATCTTGTAAGCCTATGGGATTCGCTGATGAAGCCCCATCAGGTAAATTTTTCTGTAACTCTAGCGGCAGTAGTTCATTAACACGAAACCAGACCTGCCAATTGTACAAATTTTAACATCAGCCAAGGAAAACTATGCTTGTTTGGATCCTAAGGCTACATGTTATCTATAACTAACCTAGTATCATGGAGATGAATGGCCAATCAATCAAAGCTCTTGCCTGCGTGATATCTGATCTGGCATTTGGAGAGGCTTCCAGCATGTCTCTGATTAGCTTCGTGACAGCAGTACTGTACTTTGGTTGCTCTGGAATACGATAATTTCCATTAAGTATCTGCAACTTGGACTCTCCATCAAATGCAGATTTGAAGTAGCATATTCTATATAGAAGGCACCCCAGGGCCTGCCAAGCCAATTGTGAATTTTAAAAAAGTTATAAACGATTATGCCATACTTCTGCAGACTGCAGTGCAAGGTAAATAGTCAAATTTTGAAACTTGACTGCAGTGTGATCCAGTAACCTAATCACTCTGAGCATCACTCATTAGCATGAAAAGACAGAAACATCTAATTTTTATGAAGTAGATGTGCGTGGCTATGATAATTAAAGTGAACATAGCACATGCTACGCCATTAGTTTACTGAAGACTCAAGCATATGCATCCTAAAGACCATTTATTGATATACTATGCACTTACCCAAATGTCGACTTTCTCACTAATAACTTCTTTTCTGTAGAGATCCCACATCTGCACCCCCCAAAATAAACAGAAAAACATATATAGGATCACTGTGAGCTATGCAGGATTTGAACATTTTTAATCTTTTGTACATATGGCAGTTCACTAACCTCCGGGGCCCTATATGCCGGAGTTGTGTGCTTCCTAATGATATCTTCCTCAATCCCCATCTCTTCTGGCTTATCAAAGCATTTATGGTTTGTTGATGTGCTCCCAAAATCACAAAGTTTCCATGCACCATCTAATCCAAGAAGAACATTTTCAGCTTTCAGATCCCTACAAATACATGTAAAATGTAAATGTGAGGTATTTGTAAGTAATGACAGTAAACTGCTTTTCAATTGCTTCAAAGTTCGCACTGAGTCCCTTGTTCACACAAAATCTGAAAAACACTAGTGCAGGAAAGAACGAGTTGTATATAATATTTTCACACGTAGATAACCAAACTACAACCTCAAAGGCACAGGGATTCATACTCCAGACCAGGATACAGCAGCATACAAATGTATTACAAGCAAAGAAATGACAGAACTCAAATGGCAAATTACCGGTAATTTCTATGTAATATCAAATAGTGAAACACAACAGCATGATGCGCAAAAACCTAAGTACCTAACATCAGATACTTTATAATAATTACACATACAAATATCATAAAGCATTCTCAAAGAATGGGAATGCAACCTTCATTTGGTATTTGTAAATGGATCTCTTAACGTACCTATGTGCAATTGGTGGTGACTGTCCATGCATGGCAAAAACTGCATTGCAAACATCTCTAAAAATCAAAAGTACCTTCTTCTCCTCATAGTAACCACTGCCTCTGCTCTCCATTGCACTAACCAAGGACTTCTCACAGAACTCCATCACAAGCAGTGCTTCCTTTGTGCGGCCCATGTCAAAAACATCATGGGCAACCAGCGTGACAACATTAGGATGCCCTTTAAGGAGGTTCATCACTTGGATTTCCTTCATGACAAGATCAAGTGATTCTGAGTCATTGCAGATGATGTGCTTCAATGCATACTGCTTTGATGAGTGTAACGCGTCACAAGCCAGATATACACAAGAGAAACCTCCTTGTGCAATGGCATTGCGTATTGTGATCTTCACATTTCCAACATCAATGGTGCGACCTTCCAGTCCACTCTGTACTTTCCCCCCAAAGGGATTGAACCTCCACATTATCGAAATATCTGAGTCAGAATAAATGAAACCCCGCAGCTTAATTTGTTTAGCGTGCTTCTCCAAATGATTCTGTTTAAAATAAAGAACAACTCAATGAAATTCAGATATGCAGAAAATCACCATGAAGCCACATGTGCACTAGAAGAGAATTTAGGATTCGATTGTTTAAAAAGCCACATATGAAGTGCAGATAATGCCCAGCGTTTTATTTTTTGCAACAATAGTTTATTATTTGCACTGGCATATGATAATTTCTTATGTAACATACCTCCTAGAATTATCATATCATTTAAGGCAAACTAGGTATTTCATCTCCAAGTTTCAAGCCGATGTTTCACATTTCCATTTCTCCGTGAACCAGTGTCAAACACATGCATAAACATTCAAGCCATGTGAAAACAAGGTGGTATAGTTCCATTTCCTAGCACAATAGCCTTTTGTGGATCAGGCTCCAGTCAGAATGTTAATCATAAGGCACCCAAATTTGAATTTGTAAGGTCTTGAAGGATAAGCACTTATACCAAGCCCAGAAGGCCAAAACCCAAGTTCATCGAGCAACAGCATCTGATACGAACCGATGCCAAACACAATCACCTACCTAAACAAGATGAACTTAACTCGCTGCAACCAGCTGCATAGTCCAACTGCAGCAAAATTGCATCAAACCCCACTTATTACACTACAACAGTTAACGCCCATAAGCTGCGCTGCGCAGCACTGCTAATCTCCACAGCATTCACCAAAAATTCACATGGTCACAACTCACAACCTAAGCGAAGCGAATCTACCGCAACTAAACAGTCTAAACCCGGTATCATCCTCGGTCTTAGATCAGACGATCTCCAGGAAATCACTGCGTGAAAATCTCCCATAAGAACGGATCCTATCTACCACGCTCTTTTGCCCCGGAGGCCAGATTACAGCAACACGGAAGCACACCAAACGTTGCCGTGCAGCTCCATCGGCAGATCGCGGCGAACCCGCACGCGCTTCCGCTGCCCATGGAGACGACCCCCACGGCCCTACGCGAAATGCAGCTCCGATCCCACCACAGAAACCGAATCCAGCCACAGGGATGGGTGGCCAGACGGACGGAGAGCCAGCCAGCCAGCCAATCCTCGAGCGGCACGCGAATCCCGCGAAAGCTGGTCAGGCAGGGCTCGACGCGGAGGGGGAGCACACCTCTGAGATCCAAGGCGGCGCGCGGGGATCTCCGTCGCCGTCGGCCGCCGACGCCGAGGCCCGGCCGGGCTCCGAGCGCGATCTGCTTTGGGGGAGAAGGTACCTGCGGATGCTTGGAGCGTGGAGGGAGGGGGGAAGGAAAGCCGCGACGTGGAGTGGCGGAGGTGGAGGTGGGGCTAGGGTGTGGCTACAAATAGTTTCCTTCTGGAATATTTTTGTTCTGGTTTCTTCTCATGATTATTTTTGGGTCCCGAGTGGAGTAGCAGCTGTATTAATCCACGTGTTTTGCGAAAAAGAACACGAAAAATAAATCGGACGTCTCATTATGAAAGTAGAATACTCCGAGAATGAAAACGTAAGAACATCATTAGATCTACGTCCGTTTGATTAAGGTTAAAAAATCAGAGTAAATCTAACCGCTTTAAAAATTGAGAGCTCTCAAAAAAATGAAAAAATTTTAAAATATAGTTTTTAGAAATTTAAAGATCACTAAAAGCCTAAAATAATGCCTGCAAAGTGTTACAACATGTGAATTATAGAAAATAACGATTTTTAAACGGTAGGATTTAATTTAATTTAAGCTGCGTGAAAGATTTTAGAGGATAAAATACCGTGAATAATTGCAGTGAGTGTGGCATCATTATCCATTCAATATACATCGTGAAAAAGTCCAATTTTTGCAGTATCTCGTAAACAGCCTAATTGGATTCTTTTGATATACTCTGTAATTCGTATGGTTAGATTTACACAATATTATGAAATGAGGATAATAGGAAAAGAAATATATTGGATGTTTCTAAAATATCTAGTGTAGCTGTCGGTATTACAGGAGTACAGGAGGTTTTTTTAAATTGTTTCTAGCTTTAAAAATATATTTTTTACGATAGGCAAAAAGGTAAACATGCCAGCTCCACAGGTCTAAATTTTAACTTCTTTTTATAAAGTACGTTTTTCCAATATTTAACGTATCTCCAAAATAATTTAATTGAATTTTTTTGATATACTCTTTTATTCATATGACCAGATTTTGCACGGTATTATGACGAGGATAATACGTAAAGAAATGCACCGGATTTTTAAAAAAATATCTAGAGTGGTGGTCGGTATTACAGGAGTAGGGTCTTTTTTTAAATTGTTCTGAGCTTTAAAATTGGATTTTTTACGATAGGCAAGAAGGCAGCGAAAGATTGGGAAGCGAGTGCATTCGCCACAACTCGTGTTATCAAGTAAAAAAAAATTAAGCTGTTCGGGATGGCGAGATGCAGCAATCCTTGTCGAGCACAATCCATATCGCGTTTCTCATCTAGAGAAAAGATTGAATAGGCGGCAGCATCTGATAGGGAGTTGCAATGATAGCAATGAGATTTAAGATAAAAAATTATGAACGTATTCCTACTGTAGATATAACTGCTTTTCTTCTTCTGAAGTCTGAACGGATCATTTTTCTTCACCACGAAACCTGTAATAATAGAATGGTTACCGAGTACTCTCAAATTCATACCTTCCATCTCGATCCAAAAATGTTTAAGATTGGTTTTTTTAATGGAGCTATACATTATAGGTGTGTACCGTTCACACCGAGCGATCACTAGGGTTTTCAAGAAGTAAACAACCCAACCGTAGAATACAAATTTAATTAGGTTTTTAAATTTTAACTAGTTTCAATAATGCATGTTTTCATGTTCTAAACAAACTTCATCAAATGATGTGAATAATACTTGAGTAGGCAAGCAATTAGAGGGTACCACTTTTACAAACATTAGAGATTTCAAAAAAATCAATGACAATAAAATCAACAACAAAGACAACGATTTTAGCCGATGTCACCACTCCCCTTCCTTCTCTCCTGTCTCTTCGAGTAGTGTTGATCTACACGTCTCCACAAGCCCCCACCCCTTCCACAACACCATCCATGCCCACGGTATCCTTGTCGTCCTCGTCCCTACACCCTCCCCTTCCTCCTGCCACCCCGTTAGCCCCATCCACCCTAACTCGCAGTTCTCGCACACTGATACCCCATGAGCTCTAGCCATATATAGCTCTGGTGTGGTGCCACCACCGCCTCCCGTCATCACTCCTCCACCTCCTCAACCTATCTATAAACCTAGGAGGCTTAATGCCCCTCGACCTGACCCTATCCTATGAATATGCCACTCTCACTATCATAGACATGTCCATAAGAAAGAAATAATAAAAATAGTAGGACACACTCTGAGAATCAAATATTTGTTGTGGTGGCGGTGCACATGGTGGTGCGCCCCATGTGGGTAGAGGTGTTGGTGTCCAGAAGAGGAGCGAGAGGGTTGGGTCAACGAGAGGAAAAGAGAAGGCGCATATTCATTGATTGAATTAGCAATTCGAGTCCTATGTTGCACCTGTTAAAATTATCGTTAGAAAAGTGGGTAAGAAGCTTTATGCATCTTTTCTTTCTATCGGATGATCTATGAAATATAAAGTCCAGATTCATGGATGCCATGAGCTATATTGATCGAGCTGGGCATAAATTGTTAGGATCATAAGGGCAAGCCCAATCCTACTATAATTTAAAACAACCTTAGCAGTTAGTGTAGAAATAAAATATAAAAGAGAAAAAACTGATGAATACTGATAAGCTCATTCGCAGTTGGACATGCTCTGATAATCATTTTGCAGTTCGTGCTTGCCATCCCATCTCGCCGTCTAACCAACGTACGGTGCTTTGTTTGTGTGTCGCTGCTTTTGCGGTTGCGCCGTTCGCTCATGAGTTGAGCTG
Source organism: Raddia guianensis (assembly GCA_036346415.1). NCBI lineage: Eukaryota > Viridiplantae > Streptophyta > Magnoliopsida > Poales > Poaceae > Raddia > Raddia guianensis. The sequence continues at coordinate 23,131,978 of CM070535.1, forward strand.
TGATCCTTGTGCCGGAACCAATCCAAACCCACAAGATGTGCTTGTGCGATTCTCCGAGCTGGTCATGCGTTGATGTCAGGCAGACAGGCACACTAGGCTGCACGTCGCACGACACGGCTCGACAACGACACAGGAAAGATGCATGGCCAACGAAAGACCCTTGAACAGAAAGATGAAACAGCATGGTGCGAAAAAATTGTGTCGGTGAACGTGAAGCTCCAACAATATAGTATATGGAGTGGTTCCAAACTTTTGAAGTTCTTTATCTCAAGGATGCAAGGTGGTGCTGCACTTGAGAGTTGAGAACACGGGAGGGATATTGAAGTTCTTTTTCTCGTTTGCGAGAAGACGGCAGGTCAGAACGCTAATAGCATCGTGACACCGAAACAAACCACATATTCCACATGCAACAAATAATTTAAAGCTCGTCAAGTAAAGTCTAATCAAACATGTTCCATCAAAGGATCATCGATCTTCGATGGAAACCGAGCTTTCACAGCGATTTATCGCTTTTAAGTTAGGCCTAAATGGGCCTGAAGGTAGCCAATGAATGCCCATTGCTATGTGCTCTACAATTTTCAGTATTTAAATGATGGTTAAATTGCATACATGAGCCGTAAAAGACCGTAACTCCATGACAATGAAAATAGCACCGTACAAGTTTTACCCAAATATTATGATGGGCGCTACCATCTTATTTTAGGCCCTCTTTGCTTCGCAGTTATTTCATCCGTTTAGATCAGACCAAAAGAACAAAACCTAAAAATATTTTTAAAAACTTTAAGTAAAATTCTACAAAGTCTCGAAAAAATTATTATAAAATGCTATACCGAATAGTCTTTAGAAAACTAACGGCTTTTAACCCAACCGAATCCAACCGCGAAGCAATGAAGCAGATGAAATGATCTAAGCTCTCGAAGTACAGAAGTACCGGACCAGAAGATAAAGGCCTGTAATTCCCGTGTATTAATCCCGGTATTCGGATTACATTGCTTTGTCAATAATAACTACCTTAGCGGAGGATTGAGTGAATGTCAAAGCTGCATCTTTTGTTCTTTTTGAAGAGGCGGAAACTACGTACGTATATATTAGTAGAAGTGAGATGATTGAATAATTACACGAGCTAGAGAATTGCGAAAATTCTTTTAGAGAATATGATTGGAGCATCACCAATATCGATTTATACAGCACATGGACATGATGCTACAGTACCAGGAATTGAACTGATAAGCAATTGCATAATGCGTGTATGGGCTGTAGGGGGCGGATATAGAAAAACAAGTCGCTGAGGTCGTCGGGGTTATTTTAACACTAAATCACTATTTTTAAGTTTTAAATTATAAGTTTATATGTATATATAATACTAGTAGGGTAGCAATAAACAAGAAGAGTTTATCCGAAAGGCACCGGGGTCTTGACCCCAGTGCAAACACTATAGATCCGACCTTGCTGGGCTGTCAATAGTTAGCCATCATACAATAAATATATAAGATATTACATTTGGTTATGGTTGCATGATACAAAAAAAACTCTGTCTACGGCCTTCAAAAGAACTAATCCAGAATAATTACAGTGTCGAGTTTTTCAGTAATACATTTTTTACATTTTATACTATATTTTAAAAGTTTTTTCTCCACCCGACTCTATTTCTATGAATTCTATTTTACAGTTTTCTTGCCCTGTAAGGACGTCCATGATCTTTGAGGATGGGGCTGCGATGACGCGAGCTGCCGTCAGTGTGAGGGGATCCATAAATTCATGGTGGGGAGTCGATTGCAGTAGCCAGGGTTTTCTTGCAAAATACGTAGAGAACGGCGAGCTTTTCTTTTCTTGCTAAGTTCACGGGTCCGGACCCTAGCCACTAGATTTAGATGGCATGGACATGGAGCCATGGAGGGCTGAGTGCATGAGTGCGCAGCTGCCCTGAGTGCACACCAACAAAGGCCTTGTTTGTTTCAGCTTAAAAGTTAAGTTGAGTTTTACTACGATTGTCGTCGAAGTGTCTCGGACAGTACTTCGAGTGTCTCCCCTAGATGGAAAGATCACTAGTAATAATAGGGCTTTGGAACTGGAGATGTAATGATTGGTTAGGAATAAATGCTCCGCCCCCAATGAATGGGGTGCTCATGTATTTATAGGGGTACTGATGATTAGGGTTTACAATGAAGATATATGGGGACAATTTTGCCCTCGAATCTAGACCGTCGATATTAAATTGACGGCCCTTTACAACACTTGATCCCCTTTTTGGGCATGCGAAAAACCCTAATTACCCCTAATACATTAAAGCCCTTATTGAATTATTGGGCCAAACCGCTGTAGGCCCATCTCCTCGTAGCCACGTTTATGGTCCATATTCGATGCTTGGCCCATCAGTCACTGGGCCCCTGAGCCTCCAATCGAGGTCCATTTGTCCTCACGAATCCTCAGGTAATTTTACCATTACCTAGGTAGAACGACCTTCTGGGAATCCTTCCTTGCCAATCTTTCGCTTATATGTTCCGAAGATACTCTCAAAGATCTTCACAATCTTTAGATTCCTCGGACTCGGCGACCACCATCTTCGAGATTTTCGTCGTGATCTTCGGAGAAAGGGGAAGACCCTCCTACAACAACGATACGAAAAACGTTTTAAAGAATTTTAAAAATTATGAAAAAATATTTTTTGAACTTTAACAAAACTATTTAAAAATTCATAAAAATAACAGCAAAATATTACATTATTTGGTTTATACACAAATAATAAAAATTAATTTAATTTAAGCTGAAACAAATAAGGCCAAAGATGATGGTTCGATGATGAGAGGTATTCGATTTTTAACATCGGTGACGAAACATATGGGCCTAAACCTATTCAATGTATGATGATCATTCGAGGCCAGCCTGGCCCAACTCCGTTGCCCCAAAACCCTATGCGCAACTCTCACGAAAGACACCAGCTCCCAACTCCCACGCGGCGCCGCCTCACCTTCTTCCCAGCGCACGGCCGCCGGCGGCTTCGCTTGGCCGCCCTCTCTTTCTCCGCTGCCTCCGCCGCCGCCGCGCCCACCAATTCCAGTTCGCCGACACCCAGTAAGCAGAGCGCTCTGTCCGGTCACGTCGTCCGCCCGCCTCCACCACTCGCCGCCGGCCCCGGGGCCTCGCAGCTCAGGTCCCATCCATGGCGAAGAAAAGGAAGCGCACGTCCGACGCTCCCGCCGCCTCTGCCGCCGCCGTCGAGAAGCCCGATGACTCCGCGCCGCCGCGCCCGGAGCGCACCCTCTTCGGCTTCAAGGACCAGCCTGCCTCCGCCGCCGATGAGCCCGCTTCTGGCGACGGCGAAGCCGGGGCGCCGCAGTTCCGCAACAAGGAGAAGGTGCTCGTGACCTGTTCCCGCCGCATCATCTATAGGTGAGCTCCGATGACCCTCTTAGTTTGGTGTCCTGCGGTGGTCGATAGGTCGATCGGTGTGTGAAAATGTTTTTTTGAGGGATTGGGTTGGTGGTGTGCGTAGGTACCGGCATCTGATGCAGAACGTGGTGTCGCTGCTGCCTCACGCCAAGAAGGACAGCAAGGTCGAGTCGAAGCAGAGCAAGGGGAACGCTCTCAACGAGCTGCTTGAGCTCAGGAGCTGCTCGAGCTGCCTCTTCTTCGAGGTATAAAACACCTACTCTGCTTGCTGCTTGTTTGGTGCAAAAGATTCAACCTTTTACGTTCTGAAGTATGCTTGCACGATATCTACATATCAGGAACATGACATGTAGTTCGATTATATTCCTGTTTAACATGGAATAAATTTGTGGTGGTAATAACCAATTTCAAGTTTTAGTTTTAAATCCGTCTCTCAGTTTTTCTGCTCTGGTATGAAGGCCTGCTGACCTATGTTATGTAAAGAAATACCAGTTTCACATTGTTTCTTCACACAGGGCCACAGCTCCAAGCCTCCAAATTTAGTCAATTAAATATGATGCCAACTTCCTAATTCTGATGACGAAGCATGTTATACATGTATGTTACAGTGCAGAAAACAGAAAGATCTTTACCTTTGGATGGTCAAGTCTCCTGGAGGGCCATCGATAAAATTTCTAGTCAATGCTGGTATGCTCTCACACCTTTAGTACTTGTCCAATTGTTGCACTATCACGATGAGTAACACATATCGTGCTGATTCATTAATGGAAGCTTGCGAGGAATTGACCGTCCTGTAAAATTTATGCGCAGTTCACACTATGGAGGAATTGAAGCTCACTGGTAATCATCTGAAAGGATCACGCCCACTTCTAACATTTTCGTCGAATTTTGACCAGCAACCTCACTGGAAGCTTGTGAAGGAAATGCTTACGCAGGTGAGTGCAGCAGTGTATGTTTTGACATGTCATATTATCATCTGCACATGCTATACAAATACAACATTTTAAACAAGTTGAAAATTTATTCTGTTTTTTCTCTGTTTTTACTTGGTGTTTAAATGGTGATAACTGGATGTTGAGACATTTTTCTGATAGTCAGATTTATAAGCTCTCAAAGTCTGCTATTGTTATCATTTATTAGCCTGTGGGTACATGCTGTGCTGTCTATCCTGTATGTGAGAAACTGTCTACATTTAGTTGGTTTTTGTCATGTTGGCACATCGGCCTCTAGAAGAAGCATTTACCTTTATTAGCTATACCTTTACTCTTAGAAAACTCAGTGAAAAAATAAACCTTCTTCATGCTTATATATGTAAATAAATATTTTAATCTTCATTGCTTGCTGTGAACTCAAAAGTAGAGTTATGTCTAAGGGATCAGTATGTATGACTGATGCAATAGTATTGTCTTTTAAATTAGTTGTTGTAAGATACAAACTTGCAACTTTATGGGGTTTAATAAACTCTTAAGGAATATGCATGTTACTTTTAAACAAGTTAAGGGCTAACCCACTACTTGTTGCTGTACCTGTAGATATTTGCAACTCCAAAAGATCATCGAAAATCCAAACCTTTTCATGATCATGTTTTTGTCTTCTCTATCGTGGATGACCATGTTTGGTTCAGAAATTACCAGGTAATCTTTTAGTCTATTTGATTGGTATTTTTGATGAATTTTCAGTACTAGCAATCAATATAAGTTATCAGCTCCATTCAAATTATAGCAAATGTTCTGCTTGGTAGATTTCTGTACCCCACAATGAGATAGACAAAGTTGATAAAGGAGGCCTGGATAAAATGACACTTATTGAGGTAAAAATGTAGAGAACTTTATCTGGAATTCTGGATAACATGCTTCTTATTTGCCGATCATGTTCTAAATGGAATCGATGTTTGTAGGTTGGCCCTAGGTTCTGTTTGAATCCAATCAAAATATTTGGCGGTAGTTTTGGTGGCCCCACGTTGTATGAGAACCCATACTACGTGTCACCCAACCAGGTATTTTTTTCATCATTTGATGTATACTACAGTACATGTCTTGCAAACATCTCTTTGGACTCTAATGTTTGTACCCAAAAAAAAATGTGGGTTTGTTTTTTTACTTCACTTCATCAACATGTAGGCATAATATTCATTGCTTGTGTTATGTTGACTGAAAAGTTACTCTTAAGAGAATTGATAGATGTTTCTGATATTGTAACACCGTGTTACCTTTTTAGGGAAAATAATTGCTCAGATGGAACCATTGGTTTGCATTAGTTTGATTGAGTATTCTAAAATGATATTTGACTTCAAATATGGTATAAATAAGCAGCACATTCCGAATTGGACAACGACACATTCACACATCACACATTAAACAACATGTACATATGTTTGCATATCTTTCTATTACACTGCCAACACATCTTCCAGTTTCAGTTTCACCGCATTATTATACATTATTTTGCCTTTCTATTCTTGTGTTAGAGCTAACTTTACCATTTTGATGTTTAGTATGTGCACTTTAAATACTGAATAGTGTGGTTTCTTGTGTTTCTGTTTTGACTAGACAAAATATTTTGCTGCTCACCTCATTGATGACTCAATGATGTTCTTTATTAAATTTAATTATGACATATCACATGCAATCCTTCTATTTTTATATATATGTAGCAATCAATGGTTAATTATTGTAAGAATTATAGTTACATGTGGTGTAGTTTGTAGTTATTTTCGTCTAGCTACACCTCGATGTAGTATAGGGAATATATATCGTAAACGAACAACTAATTTAGATTAGTTCAGTTTTTTTATGATATATATTGTAAATGAACGTCTAGCAGGCTAGATCTAAAACCATGGTTGTTACGGCGCTTAAGGCGTGTGGCGGTCGCCTGGACCTTTTTACCTTTTAAGCGTTTAAGGCGCGCGGCGAGGCGACGTCATAGACACATACTTATGGCGGATTAAAGTAAATAAATTACCATTTCTATGGTCCAGTTGAAATTCTTTGCTGCATTTTTCAATTAGAAATTATAAAGACCCACTTACAAGGCCCAGCCCAGCCAGTCTCCTAGTGCAAGTGAACTGACGAGCAAACCTTGAGACCCTAGCCTCTCCTCCTCCCTCCATCAGTCGATCCCTCCCCGTTCTTAACCAAGCCACCACTCCATCCAACACCGCCTTGTCTCCTCTCCCGTGCTCTAGTGCAGCCCCATCTCCCCTGCTCCGGCGTCGCCTCCATCTCCCCTCCTCCAGCGCCACCTCCATCTCCCCTGCTCCGGCGGCGGCCAAAGCGGTGCAGAGCTACGGCGGATCAAAGGAGCAGAGGTGGAGCATGGCGGCTGGCGGTGGAGCACGCCCTTGCTCCAGATCTGGGAGGAAATCGGCGGCGGCGGCGACGGAGCACAGCAGCTGGCGACGGCGCACGGCAACAACGCTCCAGATCTGGGAGGAAATCGGTGCCTCTACCTCTCCCTCTCTTCTCCCATGTCTATGGCTCCCGGCTTAGACGCTAAGGCGATGCCATACACCTCGAAGCTAAGGCGTCGGCTATGGCGTCCAGGAAAAACCTTTTTACCGCCTAAGCGACGATGAAGTGACGCTTCAACGACGCCTTAACAACCATGTCTAAAATATATTATTACCACCATATACTATGCCATAAAAATGCTCTTAGTATTTACTAGCCACAAGTCATATTGAGGATGCTGTTTATTCTTACCAGATCCGTGCACTACAAAAGCGACAGAAGGCAGGAAAGTATGCCAAGAAAGTGAAGGCTAAGGTGAGGAGGAAGATGCACGAGATGCAGAACGCCCTTGAGCCAGACGAGTTTTCTGGTCTTTGGAAAGGGGAGGACTAGTTCGCGGGCAGTGTCCAAACCAAATACCCCATCGAAGAACTGAACTACTTGTACTGGCTGTCTCCAGTAATGATTGGGGAAGATTTTGTATCACAAAGCATGCGTTTATTATTTTTTATCACAAAGCATGCGTTTATTATTTTTTACAACTACTGGATTTCAGTTGTAGATTGAACTACCCAATTTTTCCCTCTTGTTTACCTTGTCCTTTGAACTGTCCGTCTCTTCTCGTGTTTACCTTGTCTTGCTTGTGTTTAGTCACGTGTTTGGTCCCTTGCGGACCTTTTGCGTCTGATATTTGCATGCCTACGCAAAAGCTCAGAAACCTTACGGTATTACTAATCACTTGATCACCTCCTCTCGAAGCTGTTCATCGGTTCACGGCAGTAGTGATTGTTACAGCAAATCTAACGGTAAACCTTTTTATAATACAAACACTATTCCCAGCAACTTTCTTTTTACGTTCACTAAGCTATTGACCTATTTGTAATGTTTGTCAAAAAAAAAAAAGTACATTGGATATGCCCATAATAGACAGACGGGCCTCTTCAAAAACAAAAAAGGATACACTTTTCGGAAAAAAAAACACAAAAAAAGAAGGCAGGTGGTGAATACATTGTTAGCCGGAGAATTACTCGGCAAAGTATACCTGATCGTGCATCCTCCTTCTTCCTTGTCCTTTTCGTGGCCGCCTCTCTTCCTTATTCATCCTTCGTAGTCTGTATGATATGTCGTCACGACGTCATCTACCCCTTAGTTAGAATTCGGGTTAAGGATGGATTCACTATTGCCCCCTCGCTCTCCCAACCAGTAAGCTTAGAGGGAGACCAAAGAGGAGCCAGCTTGGTGGTGGGACAAGGGGGCATAGGAATGGTTGAAGGCGGTGGGGTGCTAGTGGCCGGAGTTAGAGCAAGTGGTATGGGTGGACAGTGGGAGGAAGAGGGTGTACTAGGGGCGGCTGGCAGGTGGTATGGTTGGGCAGTGGACGAAAGAGGGTGTACCGGTGGCTGGACAATGGGCGGGTGGGACGGCTTGTGCCATCATTGTTAGGGACAGCGGTATTCTATTGCCTAGTTGTTCTATATTCGCGAAATATAAACCAACACTTGCAATAATTTAATTAGAGTTAAACAGGGTCGCTAAATTCTCTCTTATAATAGGCAATAAACTCTTCAAAATAAACCCTTAGGGCTGTGTCAGTCTAAACAAATCAAGCACACCGCTTGCATACAAAGGGTTTTCACTTTTAACATCCACATAGGCCGTGGCTGTACACATATAAATAAAGGGGGCACATTACATATATAAATCAAATCAAACAAAAATAAAATAAAATTTTCGGTATTTAGTTCGTACACATTTCGATCCTTTTTGATATTTCGATTTGGTCTCACGCAGCCGAACTCTATGCTGTCACCGGTCCACGGCCACCAGCCCTCCACCGGTCAGCCTTGGACCCTTGGTGACTTGACCCTATGATGTTGTGACCATCGCGCCACATCACCACCAGGGCACTACCCATCAGGCCATCACTGAACATAACAAGTTGGCAAGGTGTGTAAGTAATCAGCTTGTTTTTTTCCGTGTTTAATCACATATAGCTTGTTTGCTTGCATAATTAGCTTGTGATTCTAGTATGGAGTGACATCTGCTTGCTTGCTTGCTTGCATCTCCATAGTGCCTTGTGGTCGTACGTTTGTTCGATAATATCAAAAAATATCGAACTGAACTAGTTTGATAGTTTGGTATCTGTGTTTGCTTTCTCCGGCTAAATTTCATTAAACAGTTCTCCAACACCGAACGTTTCAAAATTTTGTACTTTACTTCAATTGATATGCTAAACATTGTTTTGCAAATAAATGATAAAACATCAACGAGTGCTCGCGCACCTGCTTTATGGGCCGAAAAGTTAAGCCCATCACTAGCATAATGATCACTGAAAGCCCCAAGAACCTAGGGTTTCCACCTCTGCGTCACCACATAAACGCGCGACCAAACCCTCCCCTACCCCGCCGCCTCCTTCCTCGCGAGCCAAAGCTTTCTTCCGCATCCACCGAAGAACCTCCCAATGGCGCCGACGTCGAAGCTGTCGATGGGCATCAAGCGCGCGTCACGGTCGCACACGTACCACCGCCGCGGGCTGTGGGCCATCAAGGCCAAGAACGGCGGCGCCTTCCCCAAGGCCGAGAAGCCCGCCGCCGCCGCCGCGCCCAAATTTTACCCCGCCGACGACGTCAAGCCCCGTGCTCCCAGCACCCGCAAGCCGAAGCCCACGAAGCTCAGGTCCGTCCGTGGCCACCGCCGCCACCGCAGCGCAGCGCGTGTGGTAATCTAGGGTGTCTAGCTCTCGTTCTCTGCGGGGTTTCTGAGCAGCCGCGTACCTTGGTATTTTTGCAGGTCGAGCATCACACCAGGGACGGTGCTGATCCTGCTCGCCGGGAGGTACATGGGGAAGCGCGTGGTGTTCCTCAAGCAGCTCAAGTCTGGTCTGCTCCTCATTTCTGGTGAGCCGCGCTCCATTTTTGCGCTATGATGATTGGATGGATTCATTTGTTAAGGTGTTGTTTGTTGCAACCTATAGATGGTGGCATAGATCTATGTTCTCTATCTGTAGTTATTGATGGGTGAAGGCCTTGTACATTTCAGCTTAGCGAAGTGTAGCGTTTCAGCAAAATTTATCCTTTTTTATATAGTCTATTTGGTGTAATAATTTGTAATGATTTTTTTTCAGATTTTTAGTAGTCGTTGATCATAAAACTACTTTTAAATTTTTTTAATAATATTTAAACCTCTCCTTAAAGACTCACAAATTTTGCTGAAACGCTACTCTAAACTAAAATGTACAAGGCCGAAGTAAGCTGTAGTTTTGAGTATTTGAAGTAGTTATGTCCTGTGTGTTGCTGCCTTGTGGAAGCCTCAGACATGTACTTTTGGCTTCAGATGTCTACCTCCAGCTTGTTAAATGGTTTAATCTAATAGTATAATTGTAAATTGTTCGTCCTATTGGTACAATGTTGCATTGAAGAATTCATCTACCGTTTTGCTGGTCACTCTTTTTTAAAAAAATGTTGCCGTGCATAAGTTTTGAGCTGTCAAATGTCAAGGTTATCATTGTTCTTGGTGTCTCATTGGTATTGGTGGGTGTAAATTAATCTTTTTTATGTAAATTGCCTCAGCCCATGTCTGGTGCTACAAGACAATATCCCAAAAAAATAATAATACTATGAGGTACCCTTTAATTGATTAGGGTAATTTTTGTGGCTGATTGTTTTATAGCTAGTAAGTAGGAATGTCAATTTATTGGATGAGAGTTCCTTTCTTTCGTGCTTTGATATTTGCAATTGATTTGTACCTGGTCATACAGACTTTTTGCCTTGCTTAATTATTTTTTTGGTTGATTTCAGGGCCTTTCAAGATCAATGGGGTGCCAATCCGCCGTGTGAACCAGGCTTATGTCATTGCCACATCCACTAAGGTTGACATCTCTGATGTTAATGTGGAGAAGTTTGATGACAAGTACTTCGCTAGGGACAAGAAGAAGAAGGCCAACAAGACCGAGGGTGAACTTTTTGAGACAGAGAAGGAGGTACACTATGGCATGCCCTAATGTTATCAGTCTTTTTTCACAGGTTCCCAGCACTTAATTTTGCCTCTGCCCTGTTAAACTTACAGGCAACTAAGAATCTGCCCGATTTCAAGAAGGATGACCAGAAGGCTGTGGATGCTGAGTTGATCAAGGTTATCGACGCAGTTCCAGACCTGAAAACCTATCTTGGTGCCCGGTTCTCTCTCAGGGATGGTGACAAGCCACATGAGATGACTTTCTAAGTTATTAGTTGTTACAAGTTTGGAGCTATGAGAAAGTCTTTTTGCCTAGTATGTTTTTGCACCTCTGAATTTTGTACCCTGCTAGTGAACTTCCTATTTCTATTGAAGTCTGGATGTCAAATATTATGAGAAGATTAAGCGAAGTGTTATCTGCATGTGGGGTTTATTGTGGTATTGAACAATGCACAACTTTTAGCTATACATTTTCTGCAATTGGTGCCTATGTTTGTTTTGGTGACGATTCTGCATAAGGTCGTGTGTTTCTGTATTCTGTCATTCAGCATATGTTTTGTCTTTTTTTCTAGCTACAGAAGGTTTAGCTAGTGTGTTTCTGTATTCTGTCATTCAGTATATGTTTTTTCTTTTTTTCCTAGTGTTTTTCTGCATTTCTCACGTTTGTACCAGGTACCGAAACTTTCTGTGTCTATTGAAGTCTGCCCGAAAAATATTATGAGAAGATTCAATTAAGTGCTGTCCCATTGGTGGTTTATTGCGACATAATCATTTAATTACACTATTAGTGCTGCAATTTGGATCCATTTCTGTTTTATCTAGTGATGATTCCGCATAGGCTTATGCCATGGTTTAACAATATGTTGTGATCTCGTAATTTGAAGCGTTGTGTGGTACTGTGGTGCCATGCCACATCAGTACTAGTGGGTGGAGTGGAAGGTTGCAATATATAATTCTATTCGGTACAGAGTTTAGGCTATTCAATTTTCATTCTGCCATTTGGACTATAATTTATTCTAAAAAAGCTTGAACTAGAATCTAGGCTGTTTCTGGATTTCTCTATTTATTAAAGTACTGTTCGGTGGTTTAACAGAAGTGATAAAATTGGGGAAAAAACTCGCATAAATTGGATCTGATCAATCGAAAATGGCCATGTAGCTCAATCGAAATTGGTTCTGCGTCACAGCCTCACCGGCAACGCGCAGGGCGCGATCGCACGCGCACGCAGTGTGTTTGAAAAGAAAATGTGGTTGCATTAATCCAATCAAGAACGTAAAGTAGAGAGACAAAAGAACAACATATCGACGATTTATTAATTCTTCAATTGTGCTTATAAGAGGAAATTGACCCTCTATATATAGTACATGAATGGATACCTTCAAGAGACATCTACAGTGAAGAGACACCTTTAAAAAGAAACACCTTTAGCGAAAGAGACACCTTTAGTAATTTGTCCACATGGTTAATATGTTAATTATTTCTTAACACCGAGGAGCGAGGTGAGGGTGAGGCAGAGGAGCCACGCGCGGCATCCTGTGCGTTGTCGAGGGAGGAGTAGGCCGGGTGGGAACTGGGAAATGGCGCCGGCCGATCTACCTTATGATGGATAAATAAACGTAAACATTTGAGGCCGGTAGGCCGGTGCGTTGGATCTTGGCATGCTGTATGCTGAACGCATCGAAACGACTCTTAATCTTTTAAGCATGCAAGGTGGGTCCCACAACATTTTTTTCTTTTGGTGACCATACATTTTGACTGTGTGCTTTAATCCACAAACCGTTTACACCAACGTGTTACTCGTATTTTTACCAACAAAACAAGATATATGTTGCCATATAAATCTTCAAACTTACCTGATGAAACTTAGATTTCGCCTACTGAAATTTGGGTTTCGTCTACTGAAACTTGGATTTCATATTCGTTAAACTTTCCGAACTGTCAAGTTTTATCAGGTTTAATGTAAGTTTCATTGAGTTTCAATAGGACTCATACAAGTTTCTTCAAGTTTCAACAGGTTTCATCCAAGTTTCATCCGGTTACATCAAAGTTTCATTCAAGTTTCAACAGATTTCATCAGCACACAGCCAAGTTTCATTAGCACACGGCCAAGTTTCGATAGCATAGGTGTAAGTTTCACAAGTGTCTTCTTCTAGTTTCACATCAAAAAAATTTTAAAAAGTGAAAAAATTTTAAAAGTATTCAAAATGGGTTGCTCTCGATTTTAGAAGAATTATAAAATTTATTCCACGCATTTTAAACACTGTTTGAATTTTATACAAAAATCAGAAGTTTAATTGAAAAGTTGATCAACTGCACGGCTAACAAGCGCTCGCATATGATCACGCGGGAGCACGGGCTGCGTCGGATGCGCGCGGTGCCTGCCATTTTGCTCAAACACAGGAACCGAGTATGACTAAAAAAACACAGGAACTATTAAAATGGTAGGAACCGCGTTCTCTATTATACTGGTTTGATTATTTCATTGCATAATAAGAGCATCCCCATCTCACCCCCCAAATGCACCTCTATTTCAAAATTTTTCAAATGCAGCAGGAGGAATTTGATGCATGTGAGAGGAATTTACATTATAGCGATTCATCGTAGTAGATTCGTAGCGATAGAGGGAATTTGAAGCCTCTTTGTGATGCTTTCTAACAACTTTAGGTCCACATTTAGGAAGGTGACCAAAATCAAAATGAAACTTTAGGAAGGTGACTTTTCAATGGCCCCAGTCGCAGGCCAAGTCATCGAACAACCTTCGGCGTTCCATTTTGGCGGGAAAATCCATCAAACCCTAACCCGCCATGGACAAGTTCCTCGTGCCGGCGCCTCCTCCCTCCGGCGAAGGCCCTGCAGCGCCGCGGCCGCCGCCTCCAAGGTGCCCCGCCTTCCTCTCGCCTGCCGCACCTCCTCGCTATCCTGACCTTTATTTTGTTTTGATCCGCAGATGGCACCGGTGGAGCCGCATTGCCGTGGAGCTGGACGGACGCATCGACGCCAGGCTCCGCCACCGGGAGTCGCGCCGCCTCCTCGATTCGTTCGCCGAGGTGGTGAAAATTCTAAATATAGTGGTGTTTTGTCTTTGATTTTGGCTCGGTTGTTGCTCTCTCGATTGTAATTTCAGCGTAGGCGCCAGGTAAAGGGAGCGGATTTTTCCTTGATCGGCTCTTTTTTTTTGAAAGAAAGATAGTGGTAACTGTTAAGGGATTGCTAGCATAGTAGGATAGGTTCATCATGTTCATGGGATAAAAAACAGTTTTAACAGTTTTGGCCACTTTTCTGTACTGGTCGGTGTTCTACATTTCGGCTGAACTTTCTTCATACTGAGTTGTTCTGGGTTATGGTACACCAGGAATTGGTGTAATTTGGGACTTACCACTAGCTGTTGCAGAATTCTGGTTCCTTTCAATTTATGAGATTTGTGAGTTTCTGCCGCTGACCACCCAAGGTTCATACCTCATAGTCATGGGTGCTTATGGTAGTGTCCTGGAGAGCGGGGAAGTATTGTTTCAAGATCATTTCATGAAAATAAACAATACATTTGTGCTCCAACATTAAGAATCCTATATGTAGTTTATAATCTTTACTTTGACAAGTATCCTAACTGTCCGTTAAATTTGGATTTCTGTACCAGAAAATTGAGGAAGTTTTGCTTGTGCTGATTTTATTTTTTTAACTAAACAATTGTCATGTTCCATTAGGCTATAATGTTGGATAATATTTTGTTTGATTTTGTATTTTTTTTGTGTTGACAAGACTAGGACCTTTGATCACAAGTATGGCACATATGGCGAGGAACGGTGTCAGACATATGTAATGCTCATTATTACTTTGAGTTGTACCTGTTATGTTGAAAGCTTGTGTCTTATCCAACTAATCCATTTACTATAATTGCTTGTATCAGATTAACCACATGATTAATGCTTCAACTATGGTCGGGTCTTATCATCCAGAAAGGTCCACATTTCTCTATTATACTGGTTTGATTATTTCATTGCATAATAACAACTTTAGAGTAGCTGTTGCATTCACCTTCCTAAAGTTTCATTTTGCAATTTGTAGCGACCTATTCCTGTTAGATAGGTTAATAAACTTGTTTTATTGTTTTTGGGCAGGGAGGGAGTTTCAGCGATGGAATTTGATAAGAAGGTAGCATTGAAATGTGTAAAAATCTTTCATTTTTTCTACTTTAGTGGCTACTAATTGCAACTGCTTCCTTAATGTTTAGTCACAAACTGTGATACATAAATTATTTAAACACCTCACTTGTGTTTTATTTGTGCAGGGAGTATACCTTGCATCAGTGACATTCTCTGGGTGTTTAACTGTGCATGACTTTGAGACTTTGTACTGTTCCATATATGGCCCATCATGTAGTAAGTTGAAACTTAAAACCTTACCTTGCTACAAAAAAAACTTTCAACAAATGTCCAATCTAGTATTTTTTTTTGGTGGTGTTTGCAGAATTAGGATTGTAAGATCAGATCATAGGATTATGGTATATCTTATGTCTAAAATCATTATTGTGTAGATCAAAGATCTAGGCCATTATTTTATAACTAGCCAATCACCCATGCTTTGCTATGAACAAATACCACTTTATTTTCCACCGTGTTACATTTTATTTGTTTGACTCACGCCCTTAGCTCCATTTCCAGCCTTTCACACTTGACCGCGTCATGTCTTCTGCACGCTTAGCTCCACTTCCGCACTTGTTCTTTCACTCTCTAATTTGATATATCTTAAGATGATATGTAGTTGTCTAAAGTACAATACACTAAAATAAGGAATCTAGATAAATAGGATGATTTGATATATCTTGAATTGATAAAAAAAAACTTCTTAGAATACAATGCACCTAAATAAGAAAGCAATTCAAATGTACAAAAAGAGTCCTATGTTGATTTGACCATTGAATGGCTGATGGAGGGTGGAGATGGATGTCACACCACCACCACCGAAGACTTTTATTTGTAGTGATTATGATATTTTGTCGGCTAGGGTTGGAATCTTATGACATGATTTTAACATGGAATAAGTCCATTTTACACCCTTCAACTATCTAAAAAGTTCATTTACACTCAAACTACAAAATTGGTTATTTAACACCCCCCTTTATTAAAACTGAGTCACTTTGCATCCTCAGTGGTTTAGGAGGATGGTTTTGCTGATGTGGCATCCGGTTTTGTCAAGTTGCATGTATATGTGGCCTAATTATTGATTTTGGAACTGCAAAAAAATTAGAAAAAGCTGAAAATATTTTAACGCATAAGAGTCAAAAATTTATATTTGTTTATAAATAATTTTTAAATGTATAAAATTAATGTAAACTTTAAATTGGATATATTTCAGTTATATCTAAAACAAAATGAATGTTGAAATAAAAAATATATTTCAACTATTTTTTAAAAATAAATTTGAAAAAATTTGAACTTTCGATTTTTTTTCTAGTACTGTCATGAACCAAAATATTATTTAAATTTTATTCGCATTTTTGTAGTACAAAAATCACTAATTAGGCAACCTATATAGGTGGTGTGGACAAAAAGTAGATGCCACATCACCAAAACCACCGTCCTAAACCACCGAGGATGCAAAATGACCTGGTTTTGATAGATGAGGGTGCTAAATAACCGGTTTTGTAGTTTGGGGGTGTAGAGTGGACTTTTTAGATAGTTGAGGGGTGTAAAATGTACTTATTCCTTCTAAGATTGTATTGTATTGCAATATGGATCACAATTCTGGAACTCTTGTTATAAATAAACAACGACAACTTCTGTATATGTGATGATTCATTTTTCACACTTTCATGTTCTCTTTTCTAGTTCAAATTTTTGTGTGCTTCTGAATAATAGTTTTCCTCTTCAATAAGATAGATTTGGTTTGCCATGTTCATGTGGTTTGGAAGTTCTTTTCCCCCAATCATATGAATGTACTGTTGTATAGTACCTTTTGTTGTTGCATTCTTGTTGATGCAAAATGGCCTTGTAAACCATTGTAAACATTTTTGCTAAATTTTTATATATCCTGGGAGCACATAGACAATGATGAAAATTGAAATGACATACTATGAGTTGAAGGAGAAGCGGCACTTTAAATGTCTTTTTCAAAGTTATTGTATACATAGTTTACTGTTTCAGGTCTTTCTACAATTATGCTTTCATTTACTGTTTTCTTTGTAGGTTTGCCAGATGAGTCATCAAACTGTTTGCTTCATATATCAAACAGAATACCCCTGTGTGCCATCCGATGGAATCCAGGAAATCAAGATGAGGTCTGTATTGAGCACTGACCTACATGCGATTTAAGGTTTTCAATTTTCGTTTACTTCACTTCAGACTTCAGAAAGTACGCTGGTAACTTATTATTAATGAGGATTGGTAGTTGTTACCAGATTTAGCTGGCTTCTTTTATGTAAAGGAAGTTCTTGCGAATTCATTTGGTTTTTGCTAGTGTACTTATTCTTGAGCATGTCTGCTGCAGATTGTTTGCTCATCTAGCCAAACTGACAATATTTTCCTGTTTGATATTGGCTATGTCTCATCTGTGCCAACTGAAGTAAGTTCCAGTTTGCATTGTCCCTTACAAATGCTTTGCACGTTACTCAAGAATACTTTCATAATATTTTCCCCATGTTGACTTACATCTTTTGTTGTGGCACTTTAGAGAAATATTTAGAACAATGACTAGATGATTATGTTTTTCCTTTTTGCTTTCAATTCCTAAATTATCACATCGACTATTTTATATTTATTTACTTTGTATCTTCCATTTGTCCTTTAGTTATTTCTCTAATTAGCGAATGTAGCTGTACAGACACACGGAGATACATAAACAGCCATCTAAAAAATAAATCACCCCATTCTAAAAACCTGCTTTGAAAGAATATCTCAAGAAAACAGTTCCAGATGTTGTGCATCTTAAAGTAATGTTTTTTTGCTAGCTCTAGGCCAATTACTTCTTAGCTTTGTGTATCACATAGTTTTAACCCACCATTCACTAAACCTTCTGATTTTGAAGTTACTATTGTTGAAATATATTGCTCACCTTTCCTCATCAGCTTAACCTTTTGGGTAAATTATTCACTGCATGCAATTTGTAGGTTTTACTGAAAGGAAAGTCCAGATATGGTGCTCTCAACTCTGAATCTCGCAAGGGTTTGACTGATCTAGCATTCACACCAGATGATAAATCCCGGTATATATCAAATTTCACGTTTATTGACCTCGTCATGGCATCACAGACTCACAGTCGCTTCTTTCAAATAAGACACCCATCAAATATTGCCAATTAATAATCAATTTGAAGCTTGCTTAGGAATATTATTACATACTCCCTCGTTTCCAAAATATAAGGCATATAAGTTTTTAACACGGTCTTTAACGTAAAATTTTGACCATTATTTGCTCTCACAATAAATTATCAGCAACTATAAAATTAACATCATATGAAACTACTTTCCAATATGAATCCAATTATATCACATGCATAACACTAAACATATATGGTTTTAGCTTAATTATTAGTCAAAAGTTACATTGACTTTTCTGAATACATGCATGTCTTATATTTTGGAACGGAGGGAGTATTTTGTTCTTTTTTATTTAAGAATGGAATGGAATATTAACGGCTGTGAGACTGAAGAAACCGAGTGTGTTACAAATTTGGTGTCTCCAACATGATAGTCTTTTTTTTTCTTGTTTGTGTGGGGTTGGGATGAGTACCAAAGGGGAAGGAAGGGGGGGACGTTGAATGCTTGCTATGTAGTAGATTTTGCCTATGTTGGATGCTAGTTTGTAAGTGAAACATAAATCCTTATGTCAAGTTTTGGTTTATAAAGTGAAGACACGTTACCACTTAGCAGTATTAATTGCTAAGTGTACCAGCAATGGTGTTACTTACCGATATGTCTGTATTTTAGGAGGTATAATCTACACATACAATTACTGTTATTCTAATGGAACTTTTGCTTGCTGGAAATTATGAGTGGGTTTTGCACTTATTGGCTCTTGTTTTCCATAGGCTATTTGCATCTGGCCTTGATGGGGTGGTCTACATGTGGGACAGGCGATTAAGTAAGACACACTGTCTTGAGCTTACAGCACTTCCAGATTCTCAATTTAGCAGTGTCAAGCTAAATATGGATAATCGGGTATGCAAATGCTCATGCTTAATGCTTGATGTTTCGTAACAATAAGTTTGTAGCTTTCTGAATGCTGCTCATATACGCCAACCTATGTTTTAGATTCTATATTGCTTTCTAAATACTACCTAACACATGTTGAAATACTCAAACCACTGATATGTTTTATAGATTGCTTAATTATAATAAGCTGTCTAAATGCTTCGATAGTTCTACTGAATGACTAAACATAGCACAATATCAGCTAGATCCTCTACAATGAACTTACTATAAAACAGGAAATAGCAATTTACATTTTTGAGCTTCCTACATCTTTTGTTATCTTCAGTAGTTTTATCTATTACACATGTTCTGTTAGCTTCAGCAGTTTATTTTGTCTACAAACTTTGGACCACTCATGAATGAGGATGGTCATTTTGTTTTTCAGACTCTGTTTGGTGCAAGTAGAAGTGGAACCATTCATGTTTGGGATCTCCGTGGAGGGAGGGCATCAGGCGCTTTTCAAAGTCATAATGAGGTACATTCAGCAAATAAATATTCTGCTAGCTCTCCACCAGTGTGATTATTTCAATGTTTAGAGAGTTAGAATAGCATACTGCTGATTACAAACTTTATGTATGCAATATTAATTCAGCATGCATATGCAAACCATGTGCTGGCAGAGCCAAATTATAAGTGGTTCAAGTTATTCATTTGATTGAAATACAAACGTTTTACTAGGATACTTCTAAAGAATATCCCAAAATCTGCTTCATGTCTGCCATGTTTATGTTCTATATATTGATGATTAGTGGTTTACAGGTGCTATGAAAAAAGAAAAATATATCCAGCTCGCAATCACCGGGCGCTAATTATAATTAAACCACAACCATTGGATGTTATATTGAACCTATTTAAGCTTAAAAGATAGTAAAGGATCCTAAATTGTAGAAACATCTCTAACTAACAAGTTAAATTTTATGGCAAAAATTAGAAATCCATGGAGTAAATAGAATTGGCATGCAATTCTGAAGACTTAACTGATCTAGTTTTTGTGTTAACTTTGGATTTCATTCCATGAGAACACCAATACCATTTGTATAATGGAGAAAGGATGGTTATTACCTGTAAACCTTTTTATGCAGCATGTCATACTCGTCTTGACTAGACAAGGATTTGTGTTTCTTGCACAGCGTTTTAAAAATCAGCCCTATGCGGCACCTAGGTGCCGGGTGCTCGCCTTGACCGCCTAGGTGTTTTTCCCTGCCTAGGCGGTGTCTTGGCGGGATTAGGCGCTAGGTGTCAGTCAACTGCCCGAGTAGCACCTAGCGCCTTCCAAAACACTGTTTTTGCATTGGTTCTGATCTGACAAAACTTATGTTTAGGTTCAACAATTATCATCAGTGAAGATATCAACATTGTTGGGCAAAATTACATCATTGAAGGTATGGAAAAAAAATAAACTTATGATTATGAACAACTACCCTAAAGAAAATTAACATGCGATGTATCTCTTTCCATCCTTGTGAGTCACATTGACACCTTGCATACACATGATATTAGTGAGATGATTATATATTGAGGTCATCCACATTAATTTTTAACTAGCTTAATGGAACATAGAATTGTATGCCACCTGCCATGAAAGCATCTAAAATGTTAAATTTAGAACTTGTACATGTGGTAACTTACTTGATAAACATATAGTATTTTATGAATCAAGATATGTAGCTGTAGGGTTGTCCAGAAACAAGGATATTGTTTACTGGGTAAAAATCAGAACTAGACTATTCAGCAGTTTTTCTGGCGGTATACAGTTGGTTTCTGGAAAATTTCCTGCCATTTTTCGGTAAGTTATTTCTTCTTAATTTTTTTCTTTTCAAATCATGATATTTGAAACATGCATAATAGGGATTGCTAAACCAGCTGGATTACAAAATCTTGTTGGAAGCAAGATTTCCAAAAACCAGATCTGACCTAATTTGTTTCCTTAATGTTGGGATTTTTCAAATGATTTGTTCAGGCTCTTAATGCCAACGACGTATTAACGGTAATATGGTCTGGAGGTGAAATACGATGAAACGTGGTGCAGACAGTCATTTCACGTCCTAAAACGGGCGTATTTGGACGTATTTGCTCGCTACAAGACGTACTTTGCAATGCATTGTAAAGTATTTTGTGGGCTCAAAGTAGTTGAGCCAGCCCGACATAGTCCAGCTCCACGCACGCAGCAAGCCAGCACCCAGCGAACACCGCCACTCCACCTGGGCTAGGGTTCACTACGGGCGATGTGCCGTCGCCGCCGCCACTCCACCACGCCAGCGCAGCCACTCCGCATCGCGCTGCCGCCACAGGGATCTCCTTTGGCTGCCGCTGTCGGGCCTAGGATCTGAGTTGGTCGCCGGCTCGCCTCCGCCGCCACCAATTTCTCAGTTATATTGCCGCTCGCCCTTGTTTGCTCTCTCTTTTTTCTGCAGAGTACAGCCCGCCCTCTCTCTCTAGTCTCTAGCCTCAGTCAGTAGTGAGTAGCCTAAGTCTCTCTCTCTCGATCTCTCCCTTAGTCCCTTCCTACCATAATTCACATATTGCAATATAAAGGGGCATGGTACATGGGAGAATAATGCAAGGTGTATAGTCTCAAATTACATGGAAGAAGACTACAGCACCAAGGTACATATGTCATATATATTTGCTCCCATATTCGTTTTACCATCTGCGTATCAAGACGTTATCAAGGTCGTTTTATCGTTATAAAGTCAACAAGGTAGTCGGTCGTATTGTGTTCGTATTATGTATTAATAACCTTGGCTAGGAAGCCAGACAAATAAATGCAAGGGATAATGTTGTTTTACGGTAGTTCCTCCATTGCTGTTCTCACATATCTGTTGCAGGATTCACCAAGCAATCCTTTTGAAAACTTTAAATGCCTGTTTTTTATTTTTCTGTTGTTAATACATCTTACATCTTTAGGCTATCCTTCCTCTGGGTTCCTGAATCTGGTGCAGTTACAATGCCTAACTCATTTTCTATCACATAAATTTTGGGGCGTCTACTGAAGCATATACGTGGGAGAAAACCAACTTGATTCTACTTACTTTTTGACAAATTACAGTGCTTCAAAATAATGCACATCAAATCTGCATATTAAAGCAAACCCATCAAAACTATTCCACACTAGACTGCAGTCAAATGGTAACCAACTGTACCACCTGGTAGAGTTTTTTTTAACTGCATTTCAAACTCTGGCTATTGGTTTTTGTAAAGATATTTAGAATGACTAATTTTGATTCCTTTTAGCATTCAAACTTCAAAAGAAAAAAAAAAGCCATTATAGCTTGAAAGGGACAAGGAGGTCCAAACAATTATAATTGAGATCCATCAAATAGATGAAGGAATACATCTTTTAGGGAATAACTAGTAACATTTTTTTTGCGAATATTTTGTAACATTCAAAGCATCATGCATCCTCCAATTTGATTATCATTTGTGTTCTACATTAAATGATACAAATGAAGTGTGGGTTTCCTTTATTTTTGTAATATTGGACATAAAAAGTAAGACATTGAGCCAGTCACAATTCCCAAAGCATATCATCTGTAGAGATAAGGCAGTTCACATAAGTTATTATGTTTGCCAGTTATTAGGCTGTAAACTCTATTTCTTCTGCTGAACTCATATTACCATTTTCAGGAACAAACAAACATTATATCAAGCGAAATTCTGTCAATAGACTTCAACCCAAGTTGCTCATATCAGTTGGCCTTCCATCTTGAGGATGGCTGGTAAGTATCTTGTTTCCCCAAACCATCATTACACTTGATATAATGTCTACACAGTTGCCCTTCCAGCAAATTATGTCGATAGACTTCAACCCAAGTTGCTCGTAAATCAAGGGTTACATTGTTCTTGTTACAAATTTTGGTAAAATTGCCCTGATAACACTAAGAATTTTCTATCCAATATACTTTCATGTCTAGACATCTAGTCCATAATAACTACTCTACTAGTTTCAGTTGGCTGCCATGTTTTACTATTATAGACTAGATTTTAGTGACTTCCTATTGTATCTGCATTCCCTGCTAGGTCTGGAGTACTGAATGTTAACACCCTCAGTGTTAGCCACCTGCACTGCCCTCCTCCTGCTTGGTTGTAAGTATTGCCCTATGGATTCTTCCGAAATGGATTGCACGCAATATATTTGTTTTGTGGTGTAAGCTTTACTAAGGACCTAATTGTTTTGTGGTGTACTTGTGCTCTACCGGCTGTTTTACTAGGGAGAGTATGACCTTCACATTGCATAAGCATTTAAGGAAACCAACCTGGCTGTCGACATATTCAGTAAGAATTTCACTGAGCACCCTAAATTTTAGCATATGCAAGGCTTTAACTTACAATTGAACCCATGCGGTTGTGAGGCGAAAAATACTTTATGGATGCTGAGTAACACTAGGATGAAGCCGAGGGAGAGGGTTATTGGGCATCGGTTAAGAAGGCCAACAAGTATTACTAAAAATCAGTTTGGTTTTATGCCTAGGAGGTCAACCGCAGAAGCAATCTTCTTGATAAGACAACTAACTGAGGTATAGGGAGCAGAAGGATTTATGATACACCCACGGCCTATGAACAGTACGCGTGGTACTGTAGCACGGTCTTCCTCCACGTCAAGCTCACCCGCAACGACCACGACATCGTCATCACCAGCCGAAGGACCGCGTGCATGCTGTGCCGGCACGGCTACGTCGTGCGCATGAGGACACGCTTCGACTTCAACATCGACGTCATATGCTCGGGTGTCATCGCTTTAACCTTGAGGACAAGGTTGATTTGATGGGGGGAGTAATGATATGGGCAGGTCTAATAGGGCCCAAATGTACCCGTGGGTACTGTTCATGGCCCATTTGGGCCCTATTAGGCCTGCCCATATCAATTTACACATGATTTTCATTGATCTCGAGAAGATTTTCATTAATCTAGAGAAGGGCCTATGATAAGATACCAAAGAATGTCATGTGGTGGGCGTTGGAAAAACACAAAGTTATGTTTATCGGATATCTATTTTGCTAATTTACATTGATAACTTTTGGATATCTTGGATTGGATATACGGGTACGAATCTGATACGGATCGGATATTGATCTTACCATACCTTAACCCATATATTTTCCGGATAGACAGATTCAAATCTGGATATAATCGGATATTATTTTTTTGGATCGAATCGGGTTCGTATTAGGTGGGAATTTTCCATCCCGTTTGTTCCTCTTAAGTAAAACACTCCTGCATACCAGGCTGGACATAACATTGGGATTTTATGAAACATCTTAAGGAATATGATGCATATCATATGTTTACATTGTCCAGATCTATGCAGTTGGATCTTCCTCCAATAATGGACTGTATCTACTGGATTTTCATCCAGATAAAAGCTCCGTATGCCATGTAGACTACAAGTAAGCTTATCTTTGCCTGCCCTTCTGTTTTGTTTTGAGAGTTTCCATATAATCGACTTGTGTTGGCTATCCAATCTTTTTTTTTTAGTTTTTCCTGTGAACATGTCTAGAGAAGTTCGAGCGAACCATCCATCATTTTTTCCTTGGAAATAAACTCTGGTTTCCCCCAACTCTATTTATAATCTTTATTCTCGTTTTCTCACTTGGTATACCATGTTTCAGTGAGGAAATAAGAGGCTTGGGGGAATATCAACCTGCAGAAAACAAGTTTATTCCATTATCTCAAAGTGTGCTTTCGTGTGCAGCCCACCCTCTCTGTCATACCATAATTGCGGGTACACAGGTTAGTGCCCTATCTTTGGTTGACAGTAGAGCTTACAAAATCTGATTCCTCAGTGACAAGCCATATTGAATTTATGTATACATTGAACACCACTATGTCTTACTTTCTGTATAGAATTTCAAATAATTTAGTTATCTTTCATTCAGAATTAGATATCAGATATTAGTCAAACGGTATTGATTAGTCATTGTTCACTTCAGTTCTCATCGTTGCTCATGCTATCACAAAAATACGAGGCTGCCAGAAATTCAGAGTAGTGGTGTGTAGGCACATCTGGATTTTTCCTCCCAAGGTATTTTATCCAATTGTGCATTTGCCCATGGCGGCCCCCAAAGAAGAATGTTGCGCTGCATGGGACCTTCCTGCTGGTGCCACACAGGCTGTCTGAATCTGACAGATAGGTCACCACAGGAATCAACATAGTGCTCATGGCAGGAAAAAGTGTTTCTTGATGGGATGATGCTGCTGCCATGCCAATACCTTGAAGGCATGATTTCGGGGACTCAGAAGGGTTGCTTACTTGTAATTATTGTCTGACGTCTGTTCATCTGTTGGCCAGTAAATTATTCTAGGAGAGTGGATCATGATTATTCTAGGAGAGTGGATCATGTATATCGTTTTATTTGATTTATTTACTTATCTCCTAACTTCGAGAGCTTTTCAAGATGGACTCGAGAGCGGGGTTTCCATTGTTTGTTGTTTTTAGAAAAAAGTTTATATCACACTCTGAATTATGACCCTTCGTCTACATGCTCTCCTGAACTACGAAACCAGGTATTCCGCACCCTAAAACCAGAAAAAAAAAATGCAAATAACACTCCGCAACGGTTTTGAGGGTGGTTTTGCCCACCTGGCGAGTGAGGTGACAATTTAGTTAGAAAAATAAATAAAAATAAATTTTAATAATTACGGGTCTCGGCTGTCATCCTCTCCAACTTCCTCATCTCTCATGTTCTCTCTTCCCTAACTCTCTCTCCTGCCCCTCTCTCTCTCTCCTGCCTCCCTGCTGCGGCCTCCTAGCCACCGCATCCTGTGCCTCCCCATTGCTCCCCCTCTCCCCGTGCCGCCTCTCCTTTCCCGCCCATCCTTCTTCTCGCCGCCTCTCCCCGCACAACCGCCTCCCGTCATTGCCCCCCTCCCTCCCATCGCCGCCTTCCTCCGGCCGAAACCACTGATCCGGCAAGATGACGACAATGGCGACGCGCATGGTGGCGCCATCAGCATCTACGGCGAGCTCGACCTCATCGCCGGAGAGGGTGAGGTGGAGGGCACCGCCGTCGCGCCAGGTGCCCCTTGGGATGTAGGAGTGGAGGATGTGGAAGAGGAGCAACGGCTGAAGCTTCCGGAGACGCCGATGGCCATTAGAGCGACTGGCCACGACGGTGCCGCCGACGATGTCAAGGTCATCGGCGACGAGGACAACGCTGCTGCCATGCGGTGGGGGCGCTTGGTGAGGCTGTCTGTTGTGGCCTGGGCTTTTGAAGAAGAAAGAGAGAGAGGCAGAAGAAGATATGAGAGGTGAGAGAGCATGACATGTGGAAGTGGGACCGTTGGGGTGGCTATGCCACATGCGATGACATCGTGGAAAATTGACCCGAGTGAAATAGTCAAGTGGCAAGACCATCGTCAAAACCACCCTTGAGGGGTTATTTGTACCTTTCTTCTAATTTTCTGAGATAGAATACCTGGTTTCATAGTTCAAGGTCTTAAAGTAAACGAATCGCGATAGCTCCGGATGTAAAATAGATTTTTTTTTCCCCTTGTTTTTATAGAGATTTAGACACATCTTCAAGATGGAAAGAAAGAAGACAGATTGAAAAAAAATAATTTATTTATATTCTTAAAAAATATAAGTAAATAAGTAGATAGATCAAATAAACCGTAGAGCGTAGAGAACCGAGCTAAGACTGCTGCAATTCTCATAACACGACAATGAGTTGTATACTTGTAGTAAAACTCAAAATTCAAAGGAGCCGATATGTTTCGAGCCTAAGGTTATCGCATCGACATGAGGACTGTCTGTCACACCTACTACAATCCCAATCATGTGCAGATGCCGCATCTATTTAGTACTACCTCCGTTTTTTTTTGTTTGACGTCTTTGACTTTTTGACACACATTTGACCATTCGCCTTATTCAAAAATGTTGTGCAAAGATGTAAAAAAATAAGACATATTTAAAGTACTTCTATTGATAAAACAAATCACAACAAAATAAATGATGTAAAAAAATAAGACATATTTAAAGTACTTCTATTGATAAAACAAATCACAACAAAATAAATGATATTTACAAAAATAATTTGAATAAAACGAATGGTCAAAGATGTACCAAAAAGTTAAAAGCGTCAAATAAAAAAAAAACAGAGGGAGTAGCTTGTAATGTGCTCAAGTGTAGGTGAACCTGCCACTTTGTTCAGCTCCACAGGGGACCATAGTCACCACGTCAAAGCAGAAAAGAAGTCCAGCAGGTAACAGCATCGCACAAAATGCTGAACGCGCATACAGGATGCATTAGCATGTCCATGCTGAGATGATTCCAATAACCCCAATCCATAAATTTTTCACGACAAATATCGATTTATGACTGATGACTCGCATCAAAGACATTACAAACAAGATGCAATGTTTCCATGTCATTACATGATAGAACATAAGTATTCTGACAAGGCGCCATGCTATGGCACGACAAAAGTATTCTACTGCGGATGATAAGAGATCTCACCAAGATTCAAGGCAAATTGTCATGCTAATTACTACACAAAGCTATACCCTGCAAGTCTGTAACAGTGGTTCATATTTCTCAATACAGCATGGGACATAGAACTATACAGACCATGAAGTCCAGCAGGATGACGCAACGTACAGATTCTATATGCCTATATACACAACCAAGCTCTACTGTTAGTTACCGTGAGAGAAAAAAAAAACATATCAACAGCTAATCCTATATATGCCCTCAAGCAGAGAGCGTGGTATCCCCCATACCCAGGTCCTCAAGCAGAGAACCAGGACCCCCCCAGTCCTAAGGACAAAATTGAGCACCATGCCTCAACAAGCCTCGGGGCAAAGGAAATGTTAAAGAAGAGCAGCTGATATAATGGGTTTGGTTAGGATTAGCGGCTAAGAAAGCAGCAGACAAGAGTGAGCGATGTGGTCAGCTCACCGCATAGACATCAGGGTGCGCCTTTGGACGGCCGTCTTGGAAGGCTGAGCAGCCTTCGAGGCTCTCTTCAGGTTTCGGCTTACCATCTTCTCAATCTGCTCTATTGAACTGGACAGTTCCTTCTCCATGAGAGCAGCAAGAGCTGGATCATTCGGTTTTGATGGAGTCTGCAAGCAGTCAGATGGAGGGAAAAATGCCACCATCTTGCCTTTGTCCAAACAAGTTCGTGTGCTTGCAACAACTTGAGCTGAACCAGGGACAGAGGCAACAACGGCCAGGGTTTCTTGAGCTGGTGGTCCCTGAGGAACACCTTGCTCTGTTTGTACTGGAGTCGTTGGATCCACAGATTGTGAAGAATCTTCATTCCATTGGATCTGCTGCCGAGCGGCAGCACCTCTTAGGCGATTTTTCCTCTCAAGAGCCTACAAATTGTAGTTAGTGTATACCTATAGCAGCATGTTGCCATGGAAATATAGCTAAATCCATGATATTACAATCTATTAGGTCAAAAGATGTATTTGCATTGTTGCCCTACTGCATTTGACAGTGGGCAATCAGGTTTTCAGCACTTTCAACTTGACAGAAAAATGTTAAAGAGAATCTAGATTAACTGTTAATGTACTGAGGGATATATCTCATATGGATATTATTATTATTTAATATTGCATAAGAATTGTTTTGGTTACAATAGTTCGTCATTATGGTTCTAAAAATATTACATCAACTAGCAAGGACTTCATACGATCAAGTTTTTTATTATATTGCAAAACTTTGAAAAGAAATTATACTTTCTATGTAAGCAACAGTATACAGAACAAACTGGAGTATAATTCCAGAACATAAAAGAAAAATCAAAGCTAAACTGAATTAGTAGCACATAGATTACACTAGAAACGTAGGAAGCTTAATTTTACCAGGTCAGATTAAATGAATTTCAGCCGCAAGGAAGACAGGCAGCACAATTTATATTAGGCTGTTGCAAATGAGGTCCTTTACAGCTCAATTCCGGCATAGAAGTAAAAGCTCTCACATGATTAGTTGAACATTAAATTCCATGGCCCTTTTAATGGAATTTACAACTTTTTTCTGCAAAACTCCCATGTTGCAGAACTGAACAAAGCACTGGTCATAGAAAGCCCCATATTCCAATGCTGCTTGCTATTTTCATTTAAATAAATAAAAAAGTTCTTTTACATGACTTCGCAGAGCATAAGATAACATTGAACCATAATTCCATGATACTGCCTTCCTCACTATAGTCACCAAGATAATGACTAACACAAATTCATGACGGTTGTTATAATAAAAACAAAATGCATGTTGCCGGTAGGAGTCAAATACCAGCAAGGCAGTAACTCCTACATTCCAACATTTACTACTCATATTCAAACTATTCCAATTAGATTCCAAAAACTGACACAACCTACTTTGGTAAACATGGCATTTTGAAAACAAGGCCAGACACAGTTCCACAATCACGAGAACAGAAAGATCAACATTTTAACATATCCTAAAGAGCATATCATGCAATAAATGTAACTTTAACTCTGGTATTTGCACAACACGGCCACATCATTTAGAGAACATCCACATTCTCCTTGTTGTGATGTCACGGAGTGGTGTCTATGGAAATGGTTCATCACCTTGACAACTGATGTGATGTCACGGAGTGGTGTCCTGGGGTACCACTCTGGTAGGGGGCTCCTTCTCTTTGGTGCACTCCTCACAGCCCACGCTGGTGGCACGTTCTCCTTGTTGCTCGACGGTGTCAGGACCCGTCGAGCCAGCGGCTGGACGGCGCCCTTCACCACCACAGCTCCTGGTGACGTGATCCTCCTGATAAAGAACCCACCGCCAGAGAGGTCGGCGAGATCCGCGCTTCTGGCATTCCCCACTTCAGGCATCTTGGAGCTCTGCCAGAAGTTCATAGCACATAGCTGACTCGAGAACCCAAGAAATGCATCACAAGATGAACATGGTCTTAGAAATCACAATTTCTCCTTACAGATGTTCTGCTCTGATGCTCCCTCCTCTTCTTTCTTCTACGATTCTTGTGCAGAATCTAGCACCCTCCTGGAGACGTGAAGAAATTTGCAAGTGAAATTGGCATATAAGAGTTCAGAGAACGCATGAACAAGTATTGTCGCAAATCTTGCACACCTTTTGCTCGGCTCTGATTACTTGATTAGGCTTCTGATTCTTCCAATATCAACGCGGGCCCTACGCCCCTATGATATCTGCAAGAACGCCAAAATCTAGCAAGGTCAGAGACCTCAATAAAAAGCACCAAGTGCAGTAGCATCAACAAACTGCAGCAAGAAACAGCAAAAAACGTCTAATCTCCGAGTCGTTCTACTCAGAAATCTAACGCGATCCTCTAATATCTAACGATTCGCTAAAAGAACCCAAGAAATGGATCAGAAAACCAGTATGCAGTGGCGGATCCACCGCCAGGGCAGGGGGAGGCAGCTGCCCGGGCTCCCGTGAATGTTCAAGGGATTTAGGGTTCATCATCAAAATAAAAAAACCAAATTATATTTATTGAAACAACACACAAACTATCCCGTCGAATTCGGATCAGATCCGAGATCACACGACAGGGGGAAAACCAAATGAGAGCGAGCGAGCGAGAGAGAGAGAGAGAGAGAGAGAGGGGCGGCAGGCAACGCACGGCGGCGAGGCGGCGCCAACGAGGCAACAAGCGAGCGAGGCGGACAGAGGCGGCGGCCTAGCGGCGCCGTGGAGGAGGCGAGGAGCCGACTAGGAGGCATCAGCGATATGCGAGGCAGAGGAGGACATCGGGCATTGGGCCAGCGAGATCTGGCCAGCCCGGTCCAGCGCCCGGCCCGTTTGTCGGGCCGGCCGAGCATAGGCCCGACGAAAACAAAAATTAAGGCCGTGTTTGTTGAGCTTAAGGTCTGTTTGTTTCAGATTAACGTTGAGTTGAGTAGATTAACGTTGAGTTGAGTTTTACTGTAGTAAATTTGTGACCCTCTCAAAAAACGTCTTAAAGAATTCAAAAATGATTTTACGAACTCTAATAAGAACTATTTAAAACCACACAAAATGACTACAAAATATTACACCATTTGACTTATACAAAAATAACAAACTTTCATTTCATTTAATTTAATCTGAAACAAACAAGGCCTAAAATTGAGTAGAGTTTTACTATATCAAATTTTGTTATTTTTTATATATCCTACATGTTGTAGTAATTTGTAGTTCTTCTCAAAATTGTAAAACTATTTTTAATTAGTTTTTTAGAATTATTAGACCACTTTTTAAGAACTCTCAATTTTTGATACAGCAAAACTCAACTTTATTCAACGTTGAAACAAACAATGCCTAAATTATAGTTGGGTTGGACTTGCCCTAGTTTTTTAAGCCCGATTGGTTGGGATGAGATGGGCTTAGGCATGGTCCAATGTGAGTGGGTTTTTTCAAGCCCGGCAAGGCCCGGTGCATAGGTCTAGTTTGAGCAACAGCTATGGTGTAGAAGGTTTTTTTTTAAGAAACCAGCACAACACCTAAATCGACTAGTTAACACCACCCGCAACAAAAATATAATTATGGTCTCAAAAATTCTCGAGCCAAACATTACGCATACACATGTCTATCCTGCTGTTGGCTAATTCCCATAATAGCAATTTCATAGCTGCTAAATTACAAGCCTTGAACAATAAATAACATAACTAATAGTGAAATTATAAGAAAGTAATCATATGATCGATTGGATAATCATTGTATTGACATATCGAGTTGTTTGGTTGGAGGTTAACTTTGCCTAATTTTGCCACACCTTATGTTTAGAGTTCTTAATGGGTGGGGCGGGACCAGGTTAAGACTAGACTAGACTCGACCCGACCCATCCCGTCCATTCTCATTGTTCGCCCTACCCCGACCCTACCTAGTCCTCGGATGTACAAAACCTTGACCTGCCCCGGCCTACCGATGCATCGGCGGTGCACCGACTCGGGCCGAGGCAGAGAAAATTAATATAACGTCCTCCCAACCAAAGGCAATTAGGCATATAAAAATCCCATCAAATACACAAATCCAGTCACTTAGGTACATAAAAATCCAACCACATACACAAATATAGTAATGGCGTGATAGTAATACATGAATTAATACGGTTAATGGGTTGGGTTAGGCTCACGAGTAACGTAATATACAGGGCCGGGTCTGGGTCAGGTCGGGGCAAGCCTTAATCCGGACCCGTCCCGAGATGAACGGGTGCAAGATGTCACAACATCAATATTGTATAAATTAATTCAAATAAAACAATGACATAATGAGATGTAGTTAAAAAACTAGTTGCAATATGTATTGAAAGTCGATATTCATACTTATGTTAGAATATTCTAAAAATATACTCCCTCCGGTCACAAAAAGAAGTCGTCGTTGACTTTTGGACACGCCTTTGACCATTCGTCTTATTTAAAAGAGTTGTATAAATATTATTTATTTTGTTATGATTTGGTTTATTATTAAATGTATTTTATTTTGTTTTGGTTTGGTTTATTATTAAATGTATTTTAAATATTACTAATATTTTTCATATTTGAAATAATTTTTTGAATAAGACTAATGGTCAAAGGCGTGTCCAAAAGTTAACGGCGACTTCTTTTTGTGACCGGAGGTAGTATTTTTTATAAGTTATATTACATATAAATGTAGTATATGAAATATCAAATTTATACACATGCCATTATAAAGTTGTTGATTTGCAAAAAAATGTCACTCCATGCAACAATGAATGTGTGCTCTGGACCCACGTGTCATAGACATAAGAGTGAAATTTTTGCAAAGTGAAAATTTTATAATAGCATTGATGCAATTTACTCTATAAAATATATAAATATATCTCTATCTCTATCTCTACTATTTTAATGTAGCTTATGGTGGTGATGGCGCCGTTGGTAGTACGTAGTAGTGTCAACTAATAATTTGAGCCATTCAATCTCATTCCACGCATCAGATCAATAGCCCTCCCGCCTGTAATCTATAAATAGTACAAAGCCGGCGGGGAGGGTTGCCAGGCCGACACGTGGCTGGCCTCCCAGCCCAGCGTCCTTGAGCTGTCCGATCGCTCCTGGAATTAAATCCAACCATCCATATTAAACCAACGTTTAAAAATATTTTTTCCCTATCTAACCAACACTGTGCGTGGTTTGGCGGGTTGGCTAGCTGAGTGAGCCATCGCTCCAGAGGTCACACTTCACAGCTCGAAGCCCCACTCCGCCATTTTGCTGCAGCTATTTTTCGCGCATGTTCGCCTGTTGCTTGCTCGCGTCCTACGTATTTTTGTACGCCTGTACGCTAGCGTCCACTACTCACTCGCGCATGTACGTGCATACTGCTCACTCGCCTTTATGCGAATGAATTTGGAAAATAGCAAACTTTTAGAGATATTTTTTATTTTAGAATTTTTTATATTCACTTTTAGTTTTTTTGAATTTTGAAAAAAATTATAAATTTAGTCTTCATGGTTTTTTGTATTGTATAATTTGCTTAGTTTTTTTTTTGTAAATCTTTATTTACTCAGATATAAAAAGGCCTGAAAATGGCGAGTCATGGGCATGCTAACCCTGCTAGTTAGCAACAACCATTACCCATCCACCTCCCCTACCCGTCGCCACGTCGTCCCCCCCTTTCTTTCTCTCTCGCTCTCTTTCCTCACCTCTTCTCTTCGTTGTCAGTTCGGAAAAAAAATTTGTGGATCCGGGATGCAGACCTCCTCCCGGGCGTACCCGACGTACGATGCCAACGCGTGGCCAAACTTCCAATCGAACGTAGCGGTGGCGGGGGCGATGTAGCGCTGCTTCAGTGCGCTCGGCTCGGCTCCGGGCAAAAAGACGTACAGCGCTTTCGGCTCCGTTCCTAAGGCGAGATCGTCGCTCGCGTCAAGTCCCGAGCGAGAACGACGCCTGCATCACGTCTCGATCTTCGTCTCCCACCCCCTGTGGCAATCCTGGTGGCGCCGTCTCCATGGACTCGCTGCCGTGCTCCTGCTTCTCGCCGACGCGATGCTCGTCGCCCTCATTGTCTCCTTCGTCCCGTGTACGCGCCATCATCACATGGCCAAATTCTCCCTGATCTTCTTCCCTGTCTGTGACAACTGTCGTTCATTGCTTCGATCCAGGAGGAGGTCATGAGAACGACGCAGCAGCCTTTTCAGGAGGACGAGGCCAAGAGAAGCCACTGCCCTAGCACAAGACATAGCCGGACAACCATGTTAATTAACCTCTATTGTTTGTATGGAACCTGTTGTATTTGAGTAGCACTGCATTTGAATAAATGCACTTATGTGTGAACCTGCTGTATTTAAGTAGCACTATATTTGAACCATTTCAGTTCAGTTTTAGCTCTTGAATTTACAATCTTAACCAGTTCAGTTCAGGTGGTGTTTCAGTTTTCATGTGGACAATCACTACTAGAAACAAACTTTTTGTCGTCGGCCATTTTAATCTGTGGGGCCCCCCTCGTCAGAACGGATTCCCGTCTGGCGGCCGTTAGCAGGTTGGTGGAAAACAGTTTGTGTGGTCGGCATTTTTCGAGCCGACGACACAAGTTGAGCCAAGCGGGCAGCGTCTAGTGGCTTTGTGTCGTCAACTTTGTGTTTTGGCCGACGACACAAGTGATTTGTGTCGTCCAAGCCGTGTCGTCGGCCAGCCGACGACAAATACCTGTCGTCGGTATTTTGACTTGTGTAGTCGGTTTTGGCCGACTACACAAATAGAGATCCTTGTAGTGAATTACCAGATTCATGTTCATTGTTCAGTCTCTAAGTGGACAACTGCTACAGGTTCATGTTTAGTTTTCAGCAACAAATGCTACAAGTTCATGTTTAATTTTTGGCCTGAAATGCATTAGGTTCATAATTAGATTCATGCTAATTACCCTCCAAATCTGAACAGAGGAACAATATTGGTGCGTACCCACGCGTGGGCGCTGAATACATGCTCGGCCATGAGCTCGATAACTCGAGGTCTCTGGGCCGTCGGAGACCGCCTAGAGCCCTAGACCGTGCGCCCCGTCGCAAGCCGCGGCTGCTAGGGTTGAGGGCTGGAGACGACCGCTGCCCTGCGCGCCGCCGCCATCGCGGGGTGAGAGAGAGAGAGAGGTCGATTGGATCGAGCCGAGAGCAGGTGGAGCCGAATAGGAGGGCTGGAGACGACCGCTGCCCTGCGCGCCGCCGCCATCGCGGGGTGAGAGAGAGAGAGAGAGAGGTCGATTGGATCGAGCCGAGCGCAGGTGGAGCCGAATAGGGGAGCCGAGCCAAACGCAGCACAGGAAAAAACGCAGCTGGGGTCGACGTCTGCGCTGCGTTTGATCTGGACGTCGGCCACGCGTTGCTGATCCCGCGCGGGTATGCACGCCAGCCACTTTGCAACCAGGGTTCACCAAATTTTTTTCCCGTCAGTTCACCCGTCCCATCTCCGCCTCCCGAATCTCATCCTCGCCATGCACGGAAGCATATCCCCTATAGCACTGCAGAGGGCAGTTCTCTCACTGCATGTGGGTCCCACGTGTGGCACAGAACTGCAGGGGATATGCTTCCGCCATGCACCAGCACTGATCATCCCCACCTCCTCGCATCGCCAAGTTCGCAACCATTTCCCAGATGTACACCCACATTGCGCGTTGCCGTTTCGTCCGACCTTTTGACCTCCGCCCGCCTCCTCCCCGCTCGTCTGTTTCACGTTGACTGATTACGCCCGCGTTTTCTGCTCTCCATGGGCTTTGCTCGGATTTGGTGTTGATGGAGTAGGGGCGGCTCTCGCAATGGCGGAGGGCGTAGACGAGATGCACGGCTCCTCGCCGGCGCCGCTGGAGGAGCAGTTCGTGGCGGTTCTATCGTTGACCGATTCCGCCCGCATTTTCTGCTCTCTCCAGGGGCTTTGCTAGGATTCGGTGTTGATGGAGTAGGGCGGCTCTCGCAATGGTGGAGGGCGCAGACGAGATGCGCAGCTCGTCGCCGGCGCCGCCGGAGGAAGCCATGGCGGTTCGCTCACCGACGAGGCGGGCGCCGAGTGGCCGCCGAAGTGCCATGCGGACACGCCGCAGAGGTGGTGCGGGCCGTGGAAGCGGCGATCAGGGGCGCGGGTGGGGTGGACCGCCTCCGCGAGATGGTCTCCGAGGATCAGGGCGAGCTGCCGGACTCCCTTGTCAACGTGCTGCAATCAAAATACCTCTACGTGCTGCAATCAAAATACTAACACTTTTTCCCATGGACGACGAACCGGACATGCTAAGGATGTGGTTGTCGCACCATGATGCGTGGGGCTTCTACACCATGGAAAAAAAGACCATGATCACCTCGCCGCCACCGCCGATCTACAAGCCCTGAATTTTAATCCTTGTCCGCAATGTTTCACTGTGCTTCTGAACAAACACCACGATCACCATGTATAACTCTATGTATTGTGCAAATTACTCCATGGAGGACAAAGATGTAACATTTGGTGAATTTTTAGTTGGTTCTAACTTCTTAGATGTATGTATTGGTTAAATTTCAGTTCGCTCTAACTTCTGAGATGCATGTGACATGTGACGTTTGGTGAATTTTCAGTTCTGAATTTTCCATGTGACTTTTGTATGTTTTGGTTCTATCTGTATTTTCAACTTCAGTTTTGTATGTCAAATATATCTTTGTTTTTGAAGATGGATGCATAAGGTTTGTGTGCATATGTAATTTTCAGTTATTTTCACTTCAAGTCAGGTTTGAAGTACATCTCATAGAGATGGAAGGCATTGGCAGTCGCTCACATGGCGCTACCGCTAAGCACCCCTGTGCCATGCATATGCAGCCCAATGTACAATGATGTGAAACTTTAGGTTTTTGCCACATCCTCCTAAAAAGCTAGCTCAATAAGGGGGTGCATCCTCACCCTTATAAACCATGATGAGACTCTTCCCACTTTCAATGTGGGACTATTCCAGCAATCTCCTCCTCACATATTGGGCTAAGAATGACTAAAACCAGACGAATCACCTAGGCTCTGATACCAAATGTTAGAACTAGGCCAAGAATGGAACTCACACGACGCACGCGAGTACACTTTGGAAACTAACAGAGAGACAAACTCAGCGCATAGAACAATTGCGGCAAAACGCGCACATACCAGACGAGCAGCGTTGCGGCGACGAACACCCCTTTTCAGTTTTCTATTAACTGCCAAAAGAACACTTAACAAACAAATGACCGCACTGGCTAAAGCCTCGGCCACATGCACACAGCAGCAACTCAACATGCACTGTGCGTGTCAGGCGATGTCACACCCCGCAAAAAATCATCGAATCCAGCGCGCGCGGTACCGCTAAATCTTCACCTTTTGTGGAGTCCACGGCGATGTCACACCCCGCAAAAAATCCATGACGCGGGCTTACGTTTTAGCCCACTGCGTGTCAGGCCCGCGTAGCCCACTTTCATCCCACGCTCACGGCTCACGCCGCCGCCACCGCCGCCGGCCCGCCGCCCCTCCCCGACTCCCGTACTTGTTCCTCGCCGCGCGCCGCCACAGCCTACCGCGGCGGCGCGTCCGTCCCGCACGCCGCTGCGGGCCACCCCGGCTTCCTGACCTACTCCCTCTTGCTCTCTCTGTCTTTCTCCCCGCGCTAGCCCACCACTTCCCCCCATGGCTTCTCGCCCCGCCCACAGCTCCCCGGCGACCCGGTTGCTCCGCCTATGATTGCCTCTTCGCCGTCGCTAGATCGGTGTCACGATGGAGGGACTAGACGCCGGGGCCACGATGTGGGGCGGGGACGGCAGAGAAGAGCCTCCATTGACCATTGCCGGGGCTCTCTGCAGGCTGTGGGATGAGCCGCAGGCGGTGGTTGGCGGCGAGCTCGGCGACCGCGTGGAGCCGCTCCGTGGCGCGCCTACCGAATGCATACCAACAAGAGAGCACAAGAGGAGGAGAAGGAGTTTAGGGAAGTCCAAGAGGGCTGAAGAGGATAGCCGATCCGAGAAGGCCGCGAAGACGACCAAGGTAGATCAATAGCTTGGTTTTGCATAGTTTAATTTTTTTATTACTGTTTCTCCATGTGTTAACCGGAAGATTCAAATGTTGTTCGAGGATGGTTTGTTGATCCCAACTAGGATATGCCATGTACTCGCATATCCATATGAATTACCAGCTTATGCTTATAAACAAGGTGCTAATGGTGATGGCCATGTGTTGATACGCCTATGCTTATGACTTATCAGCTTATGCTTATAAGAAAGGTGCAAATGGTGATGGCAATGTGTTGATACGCCTATGCTTTTGAATTGTCAGCTTATGCTTATAACCACCATCACTTAAATTTTGTGTGAGTGGGTAGTAGGGATATACATCCATCATGCTTCCTGTGTACATCATCATGGGAACTTATTACACAACGCCGTCTTGGTAGAAGCTGGATATATATAATTTAAGTATTTATTTTTTGTGTTGTAGGCTTGTAGTTTGGATTTCTTTTGTTCGTCACCAACATGCTAAGATGTATTGTTTTTATAACATGTTTTAATTATTGTTAACTCACTGTTAACCCTTATGGTTCAGGTTCTCTCTAGTTCTGATTTTTTGTTATGTAAGCATTGTCATTGTGTCTATGAAATTGATGTAGTATTTTCTTTCATAATATAGGTAGGCTCCAAACGTAAGCAACGCAGACTGATATCCAAAGTATGGATCAATGCCGAGCCAATTTATCATGATGGAAAACTTGTAGAAGGAAAGTGCATTCATTGCCACCAAATATTTCCAACCTCAAGGTGTTCAGGGACTAGCCAGATTGCTAGGCATTTGAAGGTATGCCAAATGAGACCTAAAACACACAATGTGGTAGATAACATGCATTCTTTAGTAATTCAACCTGAAGCACCTATCTTGAAAGATTGGAGGTTTGATAATGAGGTCTCTCGAAAAGAACTTGTGCGAATGATTGTTCTCCATGAGTTGCCCTTTTCCTTTGTGGAGTCTGATGGATTTAAATCTTTTGTGGCAAGTTTAAATCCTAACTTCAAAATGGTCTCTAGAACAACTGTTCAAGCTGATTGTATCGCATGTTATGAGGCGCATAAATTGGCTTTGCGAGATCTTTTGAAAAATTGTAATTCTAGAGTATCATTGGCAGTTGACATGTGGATGTCAAACCAGAATCTAGGATACTTATGCATTTCGTGTCATTTTATTGACAATGAATGGAATGTTCAAAAGAGAATTATAGGATTTTGTCTAATGAAGACTCCTAATGATGCTTTGAACATGTATAATGCCATTTTAAAAAGTATCCAAGATTGGCACATTGAGGATAAGATATTCAGTTTGACACTAGGTGATGCTTCAATTAACACTGCAATGATCAATTCTCTTAAGGAAAATTTAGTAAAGAAGGATCTTCTGCATTGCCAAGGAAAATTGTTTCATGTTCAGTGTGCTTCTCATGTCTTAAACATTATTGTCCAAGATGGTTTAAAGGAAATAGATTCCATGGTTGATAATATTAGAAACAGTGTTAAATATGTTATGAGTTCACGATCAAGGAAAGAGAAATTTGAAGAAATCATTGCACAAATGGGAGTATCTGGGAAACACCTTTCACTTGATGTAGGCACACAATGGAGTTCAACATTTTTGATGCTCAAGTCAGCGTTGCCCTTCAAAGCTGCATTTTATGCCTTAGGACAACAAGACTTAAATTATAAATGTGCTCCCTCATCTTCAGAATGGAAGAGGGCTGAAGATGTTGTTGATCTGTTAAAGGTTTTCTACACTGCCAGTAAAGTTGTCTATGGCTCAAAACATCCAACATCCAACCATCACTTCCATGAGCTGTGGTTAGTTAAAAAATCCTTGGAAAATGGAGCTAGAAGTAGAAACCCCTCTATTGTGGTCATGGTGAAAGAAATGCAGGGCAAGTTTGACAAGTACTGGAAAGAGTCGTTCTTGACTAATTGTATACCTGTCATATTTGATCCAAGGTACAAGTACGACTACATTGAGTTTCGTTTAAAGACAGCATTTGGAAGTCATGCTAAAAGGCACCTTGATTTGGTTAATGAAGCTATTCGAGACCTTTTCTATGAATACTCCACTAAACTGATAGACTCTCTTGGGCGAAACTTACAAGGAACAAGTGGTGATAGCCATTCAGAGGCTGAAAATGACCCTCTTGCAGATTGGGATCAGCATTTAAGCATAAAAAAGGTTCAAACAAACAATGAGCTTGATATATATTTGAAGGAAGAGTTGTTCCCTCGTCGAGAAGCTCTTGATATTTTGCAATGGTGGGCACTACAGTCTCCGAAGTTTCCTATTCTCTCTCATATGGCACGTGATGTCTTGGCTGTCCCTGCTTCTACCGTCGTATTTGAGTCTGCTTTTAGCATGGGGAGACGAATTATCAATGACTATAGGAGCGGGCTCTCCAGTGATGCTGTTGAGGCCTTAATTTGTCTTCAGGATTGGCTTAAGGCAGCTAGTAAGTTCTTTTAGTTGTTGCTACTTGATAATACACTAATGCTCATTTTCCTGTTTATGAACTTCTGTTTAATGTTTCAGCCTCTTCTCACAAAAAGAACCCAATAGTGGATATAGATGATGATGAAGAGGTTTATATGTGAGTCTCAGGTTGATCTGTAATTTGAACACGCCACATTGTTTTAATATTAAGATATATTTAATTAAGTCATGATAACTGATAAACATTTTCTGCCTTTTATGACTCAGTTGATCATCTTTTGTGTAAACTCCCGGCTCTGCTTATCAAGTATGGTCTTGTTAATAGAGATGATCCTGCCTGCTTCTTGATATGACCATATGGATATGGGAGCACTATTTTTTTGGTAATTTCTTACAAATTACGATGCAACAGTTTTTGGTCATCAAGTATTTAAGATTTTGAGTGGAACCTAACATTTGCATTAAAGGAACCCCATCAATTTGCTTCTCCAGTAGATTGATTTAGGCAGTTTAAAATTCAGTTACTATAGATGAAGTATATTTTTCCTTTGGATAGTGGTACAGTGCAGTGTTCTTCCAGCTGGGAACCGGTTTTCTGCACTTGTACACATCAGATTCAACTATACCCCATTTGCTATCAATTGATGTAGTTTCTAGGTTTGTTGAAACACTATTGTTTCTTCATTGTGGCAGTATCATCTGCAGGTGTTGGCTTCACCTGTACTTTAAAAATTTAAATAGCTCCTTAATTAGTTCAGTTTGGAAAAGCATGTTTTTTTTTTGAATTTGAAAAAGTATGTTGCATGGACATCTTCAGTTGCATTTTCAATATAACAGTAATACCATTTTCCCAATAATTTTGTGGCGTCACAATCATGTGTTATGCTTATGGTGATGACAAAGTATAATTTTCATGTATAAAACATCATCTTAAGACAAGAGATCTTTATC
Organism: Raddia guianensis; assembly: GCA_036346415.1. Taxonomy (NCBI): domain Eukaryota; kingdom Viridiplantae; phylum Streptophyta; class Magnoliopsida; order Poales; family Poaceae; genus Raddia; species Raddia guianensis. The sequence continues at coordinate 23,173,261 of CM070535.1, forward strand.
AATAGTCAGCTGACTTTTGATGCTTGTCTATATATTTGTATACGTGTAAATATTTTCAGCCGATCAGGATTTTTATTAGTATACCAATATGTGTTAGAAATCACTGAAATATTTTTTGATCAGGTTTCTGCATAAATACCAGCATTTGTTAGAAACGGTTCTATATGAGACTATACTTATTTGTTGCTGTTCACTCCAGGAGAACCTAGCCAACAGATTTTCTTTTGGACGGTGATCTTCAGGGACCTCTGAAAAGAATTGTTGAGTAGCTGCTTATGCCAAGTTTACTTGGTATTCAGCTGTCACAAGGATATGTACGTTGTTAACTTCTGATTTGAGATCTCTAGCTTGATAGCTTCTGATTTGCAAGCATCGCTTTGTTCAGCTCAGTTTTAGTAACTTCTGATTCATGGTCCCAGAGTTAGATTGGTTGGGGTGGGGGCTGGGGTGCCACGATAGCTGATTTGGAGTAAGATGATTTTATTTATTTATGATCAACTGATTACTCTATGCATGTTTGTGTTGATATGATCTTTCAGAATTATAAAATATTTCAAGAGTTTTCAAAAGCAATGGGTATGCAAGTGCGCTGCTGATTAGTTTTGACTTTTCAGCATAATGTGTGGTCGCTTCAAATGGCCGCGTAACCACTCAGTGGGCCGCTGCATGAGTCCGCTTGACATTATTGTGCCAAATGTGCAGACAGAAATGACGTGGCTGCTGGTCATCCTAGTTGCAGGCCGCTGCCCACCACAGTTGATCAACCATGCCGTGACTGTAATGTGCAGACAGAAATGACGTGACTGTACAATTACGCTCTAGCTGAGCACGGAGACGAACGCGAGGTGGCAGATGCTGGCGAGGTGCACGGCTAACCCAATCCATGTTGATGGCCAGGATCAACATCTGCGAGATGATGCGCAGCAGGATGGGCATGCCACATGCGTCTGCTTCGACAGGCAGGTAATGAAATGCTCTTTTGGATAATTTATTTGCACTGCCTAGTGCTCTCGATCATACGCTTTGCAAGATACCAATGTAAACACAACAAAGAACCTTATGATGAAAAAAATTTAAATTGGAGTTTTCTTACAAGTGGTAAAGATAAAAGAAAATCAAGATCATCACTATTCACCACTATTCTCTTTTTAATAATAGAGATAGAGATTTGCTTTTTAATCACACAAACTCTGGTTTATTTGGTAGCATCTCTAGTATTTAAAAAGGGTTAATTAGATATTTGCCACTGCAGATTTGGTGGTTCAAGTGGAGATGCTAAAGGTTGGGTAAAGAGAGGATGAGCTCCGACGACCGATTGTCCAAATCCTGGCGAATTGAGCTCGAGTAGAAAAGATTGGTGGGAAACCTTGTGGCTAGAAATCGAGCTCAAGCACGGGTGCCCAACAGATGATCGAGCTGGTGCTTCTTACCCTTACCGGTGGCTCTACTTCTGCCCTCATCGTGAGCTCAATGGTGTGGAACGAGGTGGGGAAGATGGTGCACGTGCGTTAGTGGGTGCTTTGGCCAACTCTGGCGACGGCAGATGAAAACCCATGTTGCACGTCCTAGACGAGGGTAGACGAGGGAGCAGGAAGGAAGAAGTATTAATTTGGTCTTAATTTTTGGTAACGACATGTATACCATTTGTTGAACCAGCAGCGACTTTTTTTTTATTTTATGATTTTGAACCTTATAATAGCAAAACATGTGAATAGCTAAATCTGTTGTGGCATATATTTAAGGGTTAATTACATGCATGACACTTAAGTATCAATATTACGGAAATGCCATCACAAAATGAAAACCAATCATCGCGCCATTATAAAGTGTATTCATCCGGCGACTCACAGAACCCCGATGGAATCCCCTCTGCGGCCACGAAGACCGACACCTTCAACTGCTCCGGTCTGACCTGGCTTGAGCTCCGGTGTGCAGACTCGCCTCCATCTGCTTCAAGAAGGCCACACCGCTGGTCTCCACCGTCGACATGGAGGCGGATCAAGACGTCCTGCTTGATCTCAATCTCGTGCGGCTATGCACTGCATTGTGCGCATGCGAACAAGGTGCCGGTCTTCGTGGCCATTTCTTTTGGGGTTCTATGACATCGAAGGAGCTAGATGAAATGATTCGTAGAGTATAATGGCATGATGATTTTTTTTTTTGTTTTTGTAATGGCCATTCTACGATATCTGATCAAGAAAGCAGCGATATATTATAATCTAAAATATCAGGACCCTCGGAAACGAGTCTTGAAAAGGCTAAAAATATATTTAAAAGTAGTTTTTGGATCTTTATGAACCATTAAAAACTTAAAAAGTGGCTAAAGTACTGCAATGTATGTCTTGCACAAAAATAAATTAACACGTAGATTTCATTATGATTTTAAGCTATAAAGAATAGGGTAATGGCATATAGATCGATGTAGCCCTATATCAACTAACCCATTTAAAGTCTAGCGGTTAGTTTTGGTGATTTTACATTCCTTTCATTGTCAATCGATATCTCAAAGTTTCTTTTTATTTATTTAGCCTGATTTATCATTTTGGTGAGTTGTAAGAAGTTTTTGATTAAGTTGAAATACACTTAAATCATTCTTTGCTTTTTTTATACTTAATGGTACCCCATATTAAATTCTCGTTTATAGTCGGCCATCATTGCATACAGTGCCTGATGCGGGATAAAAATATAGGTGGGACACGTCTAAATAGGCCGTCCATCTGACTAGTCAAATGCCTCACCTATGGGCCAAAATATCAAAACATGCTCTATACTCTAATCTAGATATAAATGGGCCCTGGATTTTAGGTGAGACCAAGACCTCACCATCCTTGGGTTCGTCCTCGTGGATTCTATGAAGCAAAGATGATATGATGCTCCGATTGCAAAACCAAACAAGGGAAAACCGTGGACTCAGGTGAACCATCTCAGACCAATAAACCAAATATTATCTTAGTGATAGCACCGACATAATTAGGAAATCTCTGTAGTGGCATGCCAAAATTATTACTAAAGAAAATAGTTGACGTTCTAACTACTTTCGTGATGCCTCCTAAGCCTATCTGGTCAGAGTTGTGCTGCAACCAGCTGCATTTCGCGCGGCATGAGATAAAAACCTTCCTCCTCTCATGTATCATTGTTTTCTCTTGAACATTATATGAATTATGTACTCTCTTACCTTGTGCTGGACTAGGACCTAGTATATATTGCTGCAATGGCAAGGGGAAAGGATGAGGGCAAGGACAGGTAGGTGTTTGTTGGACGTAGGTAACTTGGCCGCTTGGGGTGGATAAATGAATTACTGATGAGAAGATTGTAAGCTGAATAAATGAGAGCAAAGGTACTCTGTACTTCTACGAGTTACTGACCGCAAGAAAGAATTACTAAAACCATGTCCATGTGGAGGATGAACAAAGAGGACACATCAGCATTTGGATTCATTCAAGTGTATGTGAAATCAATTTTAAAATGAAAAACATCTTATGATCCAAGACGCTAGGGTTGATGAGGTATATGCAGTCAGTTGCAGTTTCCTGTGTCTCCATCTTCATTAGCTCCTTCACGGAACTGTTGGGCTTTTGCCCCTTTCTGGGCCGGCCCACATAAGAGAATAAGAGAGGGAGAGGGAGAGAGAGAGGAGCAGGCAGGGGGAGGCGTGCTCGCCCCGTTCGTGCCCCAGCCCTAGGGCTGGAGCGGCGCGGCCTTTCTCGGCGTGCGGGCTTCGTGGGGCGTCGTGGCCGTCGTGGCCGGGCATCTCGGAGGGCCGGTAAGCGGCTCTACCCCTTTTTAGAGGCCGCAGCTTCCTCTCTCTCTCTCTCTCTCGGTTCTGAGGATTCTCGGTTTTTCCCCATCTCCTCTCACTCCTCTTGCGACCCTGCTGTTCGGTGGTTTGCCGGAGCTCCGGCCGGCTTGCTGGTCGGTGCTGGTTGCTGGAGGTGTACTTGTGCCGCTCTCCGTCGATCTGGTGCTCGGTGGCCACGAGGTGGACGCCGTCCTCTTGCTGCTCCTTCCTCTGCTCCTCGGGTTCCTCCGTGGCCTCTCTGCTGCGGTGAGGATTTCGCATCGTATCTCCGAATCTTTTTCGCTGTGGTGCTTAGCACAGCGATTTGATTTGGGACGGTGCCTCGACGCTTTGCCTCGGCATCGTTGGCTCGGATCCAACGCACTGTAAGAACTCTCCTTCACCTTCTTGTCCAGTGGACCGATTTGGCTATTTCCGGGAGACTAGCCTTCGAGCTAGAGGCCATTAGTCCAAATCTAGATGCACTGTGTTGTGGCTCTATTTCTTTGTTCGATGATGATTGCATTTTATGAGGCATATTAATCATTAATAAGAACTTGCTAGACCAGGATAGTCTTGCTCTTAGACTTCTGCTCGTGTCTCTATGTGTGTTGTCTATTGCGAGGTGCCTGGATTATTTGTTAATAATTCTGCTACATTACATGCTGTTTGTTCAGAAAACTAGTTCTGGTTGTGACCTTCACTGGTTTCTGGTCTTTAGTTGCTGTTCAGATCTATATAAGGGCTTTTATTCTTGGCCGAACAGCAGCAGTGCCCTTTTAATCCTTGACACACTCTGTGGCAACTTGATCATACACATAGAGAAGTTCTTTAATGTTTGATCTAGAGCAGTACTGTCTAAGGATTGTATTCTTGTTTTCAGATTATTTAACTAATGATTTATATGCCCAAATACGGTTGGATGGCTAATTTATTTAGCAACCCCTGTTTGCAATCTGAGAACAACATCATCAATAAAATCTCGAGCTTATTGCTGGTTTTATTACCTTGGGCAGCATTGAATCTTTTAGAGTATATCATGTATTTATATGTCCTTTTGGTCATCTTTGTGGAATACATGCTATATGATTCAATTGGCTTGCATTTAATTATTGCTGTACTCGTTTTGGAATGTTGTATTATCTTGCTCATTATGCTAATTTTGCAACAATCCAGAAATCAAATATTCTTATCTATAGCCTCTAGGAGTAGTAGCGACGTAGTTGAGCCTGAGACATTTGACGGCACCAGCTTTAAACGCTGGCAGGCATGTACTAGGCTGTGGTTGACAGAGTTAAAAATCTACTGGGTTATCTTTGATCCTCCGAAGGAGAAGAAGAAACTTGAGGGTGAGGAGAAGACCCGGTGGGAGAATGCCAACCATGTAGTCCTAGCACGATTGTTAGCCGTAGTGTCAAATAGGCTTTTCGACATCTACTCCACTTTCACTGATGCCAAGGAGGTGTGGGATGACCTGGAGCTGAAATTTTCAGAAGGGGATAACGGGAATGAGAGCTTTGTGGCCGAGAGTTACCTGAACTACAGGATTGTGGAGAACCGCTCGATTTTGGAGCAGGTCCAGGAGCTTCAGCTCCATGTGAGGGACCTGAACCAGTTCGACTGTCTCCTTCCTGAAAGTTTTCAGGTGAATGTAGCTCTGGCTAAGCTTCCGCCCTCGTGGCGTGACTTCGTGACTGCTCGCCGACACATGAAGGAGCGCCTGACGTTCCCTGAACTTCAGGCAGCTATAAATGTCGAGGAGCGGGCCCGTGCTAGTGGAGGCTCAAAGCACTCTACGTCCCCTATCCAGGCCAATGTGGCTGATGCCAAAAACTCCAAGGCTGGTGGTGGGAAGAAGAAGAAGAAGCCCCAGAACCAGACTGGCGCCAATGGCAAAAACATAAAGAAGAAGAAAGAGGATCTGGTTTGCTATGTGTGTGGCAACCCCGGGCACATCGCTCGAAGGTGCCGTGACCGCAAGGGCAAAGGACCAGGTCCAGGACAGCAGAATGGCCCTCAGGCCCAGGCGCATGTTGCGGAGGTGGCTCCTAGCTCCTCCACAGGGTATGTACCTAGAGCCTTTATGGCTGATTCATCACTCGATTGGTGGATCGTCACAGTGCTCTGAGTCATATAGCTGGCGTGAGGCTCTTTTACTTCATTTCAGGGTCAAGATTGTGGATCCGTCTTGATGGGCAATGGAGCATCAGCACGTATACGAGGAGTCGGCCAGGTCTGCTTGAAGTTGACTTCGGGCAAGACGCTGGTTCTTCGTGACGTGTTGTTCGTGCCCACGATGCGACGGAATTTGATCAGTGGCTCGGCTTTATGTCGTCAGGGTGTCAGATTAGTGTTTGAGTCAAATAAGGTCATCTTGACCAAGTTTGGTGCCTTCATAGGCAAGGGGTACGAGAGAGGTGGCATGTTCAGCCTCTCTGTCTTGTGTCAGAACCATCTTTCCATTTTCAATGTGGTTTGTAATAAACATCATGATGTATGGCATTCACGCTTATGTCATTTGAATTTTGAGGCCATTATGCGGTTGAGCAAGATGAATTTAATTCCAGAGTATAGCTATGAGAAGGGCTCCAAGTGTGAGGTGTGTGTGCAAGCTAAGCAGCCTCGAAAGCCGTTTCGTACGGTTGAAGGGCGAAACACCTCTCCACTAGAGCTAGTCCACTCCGACTTATGTGAGATGAATGGTATCTTAACTAAGGGTGGCAAACGGTATTTCTTTACTCTCATAGATGATACTAGTAGATACTGTTATATCTATCTATTAAAAACTAAAGATAAAGCACTAGAATATTTTAAGATCTATAAAGCTGAAGTGGAAAACCATCTAGGAAAGACTATTAAACGGTTAAGGTCTGATAGAGGAGGAGAGTATATCTCTAAGGATTTCGCCTATTTCTGTGAAGAATATGGTATCATTCATAAAACCACACCTCCCTACTCTCCCCAATCAAATGGGGTGGCCGAGAGAAAGAACCGAACTATATGTGACTTGGTTAACTCCTTGTTACAAAGCTCTGGTATGTCGGTTCGATGGTGGGGGGAGGCTGTTCTCACAGTTAATTATGTCCTAAATAGGGTGGCGCCGCGCAATCGCGAGGTGACGCCTTATGAAGGATGGAAGGGGAGAAAGCCAAACCTGTCTCATCCTAGAACTTGGGGTTGCCTTGCTAAGGTGAATGTGCCCGTGCCTAAGAAAAGGAAACTAGGACCAAAAACTGTCGACTGTGTCTTCCTAGGGTATGCATTAAATAGCACGGCCTATAGGTTTCTAGTGGTCAAATCCGAAGACGAGCGAAGTCGCTTCCAATGACCTTATGGAGTCTACGGATGCGACATCCTTTCAGACTATCTTTCCTATGAGATCAAATGAGATAATCGCACCAGATGGCTCTAATGGGCATTACTCTATTCCTCCTGAGGTGGCTGAGCCATCTCCTGAATTGGAGTTGAGGAGGAGTAAGAGACAAAGGACTGAAAAGTCGTTTGGTGATGATTTTGCCATCTATTCTGTGGATGACGAACCACGCACCCTCATTGAGGCTTTTGCATCTCGATCTTTGAGTATTGGAGGGAGGCAGTCCGTAGCGAGATGGATTCCATCGTCGCTAATGGAACGTGGGAAGTCACTGATTTACCTAGTGGATGCAAACCAGTAGGGTGAAAGTGGATTTTTAAGAAAAAGAGGAGACCTGATGGTACTATTGAAAAGTACAAGGCCCGCTTAGTGGCTAAGGGTTTCACTCAAAAAGAAGGTGAGGATTATTTTGATACTTATTCTCCTGTGGCGAGACTACCCACTATCCATGTGCTTATAGCTCTAGCAGCTGCATATAAACTCCTAGTCCATCAAATGGACGTGAAGACCGCTTTTCTCAATGGAGAGTTGGAAGAGGAGATATATATGCAGCAGCCTGATGGATTTGTGGTTAATGGCCAAGAGAACAAGGTGTGTCGTTTGATTAAGTCCTTGTATGGTCTTAAGCAAGCCCCTATGCAGTGGCATGAGAAATTCGATAAGACGATGACATCTGTGGGGTTTTGTGTAAACGAGGCTGACAGATGTGTGTATTATCGGTTTCAGGGGGTCCGAGGTGTCATTCTATGTCTTTACGTGGATGACATACTGCTTTTTGGAACTGACTTGGATGTAGTCAACGAAACAAAATAATATCTTTCCTTAAACTTTGACATGAAGGATCTAGGAGAGGCTGATGTTATTCTTAACATCAAGCTTATAAAGGGTGTGAGTGGGATAACTCTGTCACAGTCCCATTATGTGGATAAGGTCCTAACCCGTTTCGGGCATATGGACTCCAAGCCTGCCTCCACACCCTATGATCCTAATCTAAGACTTTGCAAACATACTGGTGAAGGGGTTAATCAACACCTGTATTCACAAGTAATTGGATCCTTGATGTATCTCAGTAGCGCAACTAGACCCGACATCTCATATGCAGTATGCAGGTTGAGCCGTTACACGGCAAATCCGGGAGATGATCATTGGGTAGCACCACATCGAGTACTTAGGTACCTTAAGGGCACCATGAAGCTTGGGATCCATTGCTCTGGCCATCCAGCTGTCCTAGAGGGATTCAGTGATTCCAACTGGATTAGTGACTCGGATGAGATGAAGGCTACTAGTGGATATGTGTTCACTATAGCTGGTGGGGCGGTGTCCTGGAAGTCTGCCAAACAGACTGTCATTACACGCTCAACCATGGAGGCTGAACTAGTCGCCCTAGATTCAGTAGCTGTGGAGGCAGAATGGCTCAAGGAGCTCCTTTCTGACCTACCTGTGCTGGAAAAGCCGGTACTAGCAGTCTTAGTATATTGCGATAATCAGACTGTTATAGTCAAGGTTAAGAATAGAAAAGACAATATGAAGTCCTCGAGGCATATTAAGAGAAGGCTTAAGTCTACTCGGCATGCGAGAGAGACGGGTGTTATTGTAGTAGAATACACTCGACCGTAGTAATCTGGTGATCCTTTTACGAAGGGCTTGCCTAGATCAACTATCGAAGCAAAGATCGAGAGGAATGGGGCTTATACCGCTAGTAGTAACCAACGGTGGTAACCCATCTTGAAAGAGCGGAGATCCCGTGAATCGAGCTCTGGGACAACTAAGTTGTGTGAATCTTGTCAAGACATCTTCCTAGGTCCCATTCATTGCGATTGCTTAATCAGTATGGCGAGGTTGAGGTGTAAACCTCTTAATGAGTTCGAGCCCTAAGGGCTAGGGAGGCATCCTCTGAGTTCCGTGAAGAACAAACCTATGTGAGCTGATTGTGTGGTCGCAATCCGTGAGTGGTTGGGGTATACTCTCTAGTGAGCTCATGAATAGATATAAGGACATGACCGTAAAGTCCTGCCCCGCTAGAGGTGCAGTTTTGGAGCCTAGTACTGTGTGTCTATTAGATGAACGCCCTCACACCAAGGTTTTAGATCAAGGTGTAGTCCTCTAATTCCTGTGTTGGGTTGGATTCTTTTAGACTAAACTCTGGTTCAAACCTTTATGGTACCTTGGTTGAACAACAGTATATTAAACAAGTGTGAATGGTGTTAATGCCAGTTTCAACGGAGGCAAAAGGGTGGGGATTGTTGGGCTTTTGCCCCTTTCTAGGCCGGCCCACATAAGAGAATAAGAGAGGGAGAGAGAGAGAGGAGCAGGCAGGGGGAGGCGTGCTCGCCCCGTTCGTGCCCTAGCCCTAGGGCTGGAGCGGCGCGGGCGGCGGCGCCGCCTTTCTCGGCGTGCGGGCTCCGTGGGGCGTCGTGGCCGTTGTGGCCGGGCATCTCGGAGGGCCGGTAAGCAGCTCTACCCCTTTTTAGAGGCCGCAGCTTCCTCTCTCTCTCTCGGTTCTGAGGATTCTCGGTTTTTCCCCATCTCCTCTCACTCCTCTTGCGACCCTGCTGTTCGATGCTGGTTGCTGGAGGTGTACCCGTGCCGCTCTCCGTCGATCTGGTGCTCGGTGGCCACGAGGTGGACGCCGTCCTCTTGCTGCTCCTTCCTCTGCTCCTCGGGTTCCTCCTGTGGCCTACTGCTGTGGTGAGGGATTTCGGCATCGTATCTCCGAATCTTTTCGCTTGTGGTGCTTAGCACGGGCGATTTGATTTCTGGGACGGTGCCTCGCACGCTTTGCCTCGGCATCGTTGGCTCGGATCCAACGCACTGTAAGAACTCTCCTTCACCTTCTTGTCCAGTGGACCGATTTGGCTATTTCGGGAGACTAGCCTTCGAGCTAGAGGCCATTAGTCCAAATCTAGATGCACTGTGTTGTGGCTCTATTTCTTTGTTCGATGATGATTGCATTTTATGAGGCATATTAATCTGTTAATAAGAACTTGCTAGACCAGGATAGTACTGCTCTTAGACTTCCTGTTCGTGTCTCTATGTGTGTTGTCTATTGCGAGGTGCCTGGATTATTTGTTAATAATTCTGCTACATTACATGCTGTTTGTTCAGAAAACTAGTTCTGGTTGTGACCTTCACTGGTTTCTGGTCTTTAGTTGTTGTTCAGATCTATCTAAGGGCTTTTATTCTTGGCCGAACAGCAGCAGTGCCCTTTTAATCCTTGACACACTCTGTGGCAACTTGATCATACACATAGAGAAGTTCTTTAATGTTTGATCTAGAGCGATCTTGTCTAAGGATTGTATTCTTGTTTTGATTATTTAACTAATGATTTATATGCCCAAATACGGTTGGATGGCTAATTTATTTAGCAACCCCTGTTTGCAATCTGAGAACAACATCATCAATAAAATCTCGAGCTTATTGCTGGTTTTATTACCTTGGGCAGCATTGAATCTTTTAGAGTATATCATGTATTTATATGTCCTTTTGGTCATCTTTGTGGAATACATGCTATATGATTCAATTGGCTTGCATTTAATTATTGCTGTACTCGTTTTGGAATGTTGTATTATCTTGCTCATTATGCTAATTTTGCAACAATCCAGAAATCAAATATTCTTATCTATAGGCTCTGGGAGTAGTAGCGACGTAGTTGAGCCTGAGACACCGAGGACGGGCAATGGTCCACCACGCCACCACGGGAGGAGCTGAGGAGCCGCCGGACACGCCCCTGGAGCCACCTGCTCCGACCACTTCGGTCAACCACCGAAGCGGACCCCCCTAAGCGGCCTCCATCGAGACGGGCTCAGGGGGAGGGGGAAGAAGCAGAAGAAGCCGATGCCGAGCTACGCCGAGCTACGAGGCCACCGGACACACACCCCTGGAGCACACCCACTCCAACCGCTCCGGCCAACACACCGCCCAAACCAGGCCTCTTGCCCGTGGACTGGGCCTCTCGCAGAGCGGTCCCCCCGGGCGGTCTCCACCAAGACGGGCCCAGAAGGAGGGGAAGAGGGAAGAGGGAAAGTCGACACCGAGCTCCACCACTGTGCGTGAAGGTGATGATGAAGGAGGGAAGCGAAACGGCGTCCCGACGGAGCACAACCAACCGGAGTGCCAACGGGCTCGAAAGAGGCCGGCAGGGCTACCGGGTCCCATACAAGGAGGGGAGGGACAAGGCAGCAAAGTCGGGACCAAGCACGAAGGAGGCGGATTGCCGCCGCCAGTGGGAAAGAAGGGCGCCCTGCTGCCTCTGGGCAGGGCGCTGCACACCGAAGCAAGCCAGGCCCGCATGGACGCCACTGGCCGAGGCCGAGAACTGCAAAACCGCCGGAGCTAGGCAGCCACACCGCTGCCGAAGCCACCGGGGAGTGGATCTGTCCGCCGCCGACCCGCCGACAAAGCAACCCGCCAGCACGGATCTGGCCGCCGCCTCGCAGCCGGAAGCAGGCCTCCTCGAGGTGACACCAGATGAAGCAGAACTGGCGTCGAAGCCACCACAAAGGCGAGGGCAAGAGGGTAGGGAGGGGGCAACGCGGCCCCCGAGGGCACCCCCACCCGACCGGCCGCCGCCACGCCACCCACCACAACTGGAGGCCGGGAGGAGGACGGCGGCGCCTTCACGCGCCAGATCTGGCCACAACCGGGGGGGGGCGCCATGACGCCGAGGAAAGGGAGAGGAGCGCGGCGCAGCGGCGGCAGCTACCTCCAGCCGCCGCCGACCGACAGCGCAAGCGACGCCGCCGCCATGAGACCAGGCGTCGCCGACGCCGTGGCCGTGGCCGCAAGTCGAGCCGAGCCGCGAGTCAAGCCCGTCGCCGTGGTCATGAGTCAAGCCGTCGCCGACGCCGCCGTCGCGATGGCAGCGAGACCAGGCGCGCCGCCAACCTCCGCGCCGAGGCTGCCACAAGAGCTGCCGACGCCGCCGGATCCGCCCGGCAACAATGAGAAGAAGAAGGGACTGCACGAGCTTTTTGGTAGGAAGAAGTGGAGGAGGAGGGAAAGGGGGGGAGGGAGGGCCGCCCGCCGCCGGCGGCGGCGGCGGCGGCGGCGCTGGGGTTTGAGGAGGGTTCGGTGCTGGCTGCGCGGGTCGCCCCCGAGTCGCCTCCTGGAGATGACGCGAGGGCCTCAAAACCTTGCTCAGAGCTAATAGTAAAATTTAGTTGTTAGAATTGTTAAGTTTATTGTCATGGTTGTATACATAGTTTACGGGTGTGGGTTGTTATTTTGGTGTTTGGCTTATTATGGGCCAACGAGTTGCATCTGGCCGCATCAGAGCAGGTTTTGTTAAGGGGACCTCTTGCCGTAGTGACTCCAAGATTGGTAATATTGGTATGTTTTGAACTGGTTACATGCTATGAATGTCTCTTTGTGTGGATGTACTACTTTTAGATACATTACTGCCGGAATTTCAAATGTCTTAGAAAGTTGGTAACATTTTGGATTTAGGAGAAGCCAGGTTGCTACAGTATCAAGCAACAATGAGATCTGAAGCTCAGTATATTATCTAGGTTGTTCGACATTCAACTCTTTAATGAGCGAGATATCTTTATTTGGAAATTACAAAAGAGTAATTTCAACTCTTTAATTTTTTCTAATTTATTTGGAAATTACAAAAGAGTGGTCATTGCTCAGTCCAATCTATGTATCAAAAAATAATAAATCAAGGATTTATCTATTCAAATAAAGTCATCTAGAAGCTCAAGATTCTTCTAAAGATCAAAATTTTTCTTTGGTATTTAGACAAAGGAATTATCTTGACGAAGGACAATCTAGCAACAAGGGGTTGGAACGGAAGTCAAAAGTGTAGTTTTTGCAACCACAATGAAACTGTTAATCATCTTTTTTCGCCTGTCGTTTTACTAGATCACTTTGGTGGGTGATCCAAATAGCTCTAGATTTATGTCCTCCGCAATCTATGGCGCATATTCGAGAGGGTTGGCTTTTGGGTTCGAATTTGTTTCACAAATCTCAAGTCTTTGGCTTTTATGCAATGATATTGCCTTGGTAAGAAGAAGATTTTTTTTTTTTTATATGGGTTATCTTCAAAGGAGCACATTGGCTATGACAGTGGTCCTTTCTTCAGAAGGATAATGCTAAGAAGACAATAATCGAGGTGTGTCGATGACTCGAGGTGGCATCAATGGAGTTCGCTAATAATGGTTGGAGACTTCATGATAGGCTTTGTATGGGATAAATTTATCCGAACCTTGTTGGCATATTTTACTCTTGATTGTCGGTGTTACGCCGATTTTTTGCAATTCAGAGCATAGGCCATGTACTTCTTATGATGTAGAGACAGGAATCGTCTCCATTATCTAAACAAACAATGAGATCTGAAACAAAAGTAGGTCCGGATTTCAACGCGGTCTTATGCCTATCTCATTCCCGACACCTCGCAGACCAACTTGGAGGTATGCATGCACGGCTTAATGAGCAGCTCAAGGAGCTTCTCCCCGGAATAATGCATGCATGGAGCCATGGAGGTAACCTGATTGCTCCACGTTACTTCTAGTGCTGGCAAGAGAAGGAGCGCTGGCTGGTGCTCATGATCTTTCAAGGGGTGGGCAAATAGAAGGAAAAGGGGATTGGTCTCAGATGATGCATGATGCATTGGGTCGATGTTATATCGGACAGATCAGTAGAGAACATGGGGGCAGGGAACCATTAGAAAAGGAACCAGAGTCGATGGTAAGAGAAAAAGAACGATCCATGTAACGTAGTCGCTACTATTATCACATATTAAAGCCGATATTAAGTACATAATGGCCTTCTTCTTTTTGGCTATAATTAAATTAAATTAAAATTTGTTAATTTAATACAATGAAAGTAATGTCGTACTTTTGTAGTAGTAGTTATTTTTTACGTTTAAAATAATTCTTTTTAGAGTTTCTAATTTTTTTATAATTTTTTTAACTCTCTAAGATTTCTCGAGGGACACAAATTTTTTAGATTAAAATTTCAGCCACTTTCAATTTGAAAAAAAGAACAATGTATCGCATAAGCTGAACTGACAGTCTGACACGTACATGTGCTCCGATCCAATATAATTGTTCATACGGCAAAAAAAAAAAAACATTGTCTCGATGAAAACAAAAAGGAAAAGCGCGTTATTTTCGTTCGCAGATACCGTGGCCCCCCGCTTCAAGGCCGCCTGTGCGATCCTGCGTGCCTGGCGCTCGTCGGTGTCGCCGCTATGGAAAAAATCAGAAAGATTTCTTACCCTACAAATTGGTGAACACTATAAAAACGGGAGCATCATTTCACCTACATCTCCGTGTCTGTATATTTTTACAATTTTGAATCTATTAGACAACTTCGGACTACATCCGAAAGCGAGGTTGTGTAGTAGGCGGTAGTTCTGGGATGAGAAAAATCCGAGAAATTGGTAGTATAACCTAAAAAAATTGCTATGTGTAATGATATAAGAGGATAGCTAGTATGCAACCAATATTGGCCGTAAGCTTAGGCCCACTAGATCCACTAGTCATGCCAACAATTTAATGCAGTTATGCTTAGAGGCAATCTTAAGTTTAGAGGCAAATCTCTTTTTTTTTTTTTTTTTTTTAAGAAGGGACAGGAGGACTGCCGACCTTTTCCATTTAAGCAGGAGAAAATAAAAGAAAAAACCCGTAAGCGCGGGGTACAATCACAGCGCAACGCTGCGACCCTAGTAAATGCCAGAACACCACTGCCCACAGCCGGGACAGGAACACACACCTAGAGAGGGAACGCAGCGCTGCTGCTGCCACCTAGGCCGAAGGCCTTACAAAAAGGGAAAAGAGAAATACAGGGGAAGGAAGAAGAACAACGCAAGCCACAACCAGCGCATAGGCAAACGTCGCAAGTGACCTCTGAGTGGAGCCGGAGGAGACACCGTAGCCACCCACCTCCGAGCCAGCTCGAACATGCCCCCAAGGCGCCCGACGCGTCAGGAAGGAGCACCGAGCTTTCATCGCCGAAGACCTCCGCAGCGAAGCAGGAACCACCACCAACCCGTGCCACAGTCTCACGAACCGAACAAGCCGCCAACGCCATGGGAGCGCCTCCCACGAGCAAACCGGAAACGCACATCGGCTGCCGAGGCTACCCAAACCAACGCCTCCCAAGAGAGGGGGAGGCGAGGGAGGGGGGGGGGGACGAGGCCGGACGCCACCACTCCGGCAGGGAAGGGGAGCCGGAAGAGGTGGCGGCGAGGACAAAAAGGGCACTCCCCAACCGGACCGCCAAACCACCCCAGACGACGAAGGAAGGGACCGGGGAGGGTCGGGGGCACACGGCCCGAGCCACACTCTCGAGAAGAAGGGAGAGCTAGTGGGGCGGGGGTGGAGCAGCAGCCGCTGGGAGGACAAGGTGACGACCTACTCCAGGAATTGCAGTAAAGCATTGGATCAAGAGGACAGACAGGTTGGTGCCACCGCGAGCCAAAGCCGCGGAAGGCCCCAAGCCATCCAAGCAGGGGACGAATGGGGGAAGGGAGCACCCTCGATGATGCCTCCAACAGGGGAGCGGCGTCTCAAGGGCGTCGCCATCACCAGCCCGACAGGGTAGGGCTTTCGCCCAGGGAATCTCCAGCACGATGCCTCCAAGGAGGGTAGCGGCACCGGAGGGTGTCACCATCACCGGCCACAAGGCCAGGGCTTTCGCCCAAGGAGCCTTCCCCCAGAACCCAAGAAGACAAAGAGGCCGCCTCGCCACCACCGAGAAGGCCGCACCAGTGCCGCACCCAACGCACCACCAGGATGGCACCAATTGACGTATCAGCCGCGCCAAAGCACCGCGTCGCCGCCGAAACCCCAAGCTGCCACGTCGACGAAGAAGGCCGTCGTGCTCCAACCACCACCGCCACCCAAGCAAGCCTCCTCAACACCACGCCGGTTCCACAAGGAACGAAGGGAACAACACACGGCACAGGGAGGACGACCTGCAAGGGCGGGGGAGCCAAAGCAACACCGAGCAGCACACCGATGGAGGGCCGAGGCGGAGACCACGCGGATGACGGCAACGATGAGAGGAGGAGGCCGAGGACGACCCCCTGGGGCAGGCGGGCTCCAAAGAAGCCGGATCCGGGCTGCCACCACCAGATCTGGCCTCCCCGGCCGGATCTGGGCGCCGCGCCGCCGGAGCTGAGCTCCAACGCCGGAGCCAGCCAAGACACCACCGGCAACCTGTGCGAGGAGGAGAGGAAGGTAGGAGAGGAGGGGAGGAAGGAAAGGAGGACCAGCAGATCTGGCGTCCCCCCGACCGGATCCTGGCGCCGTGGCAACAGTGCTGGCGAGGCAGCAACAACGACGCCGCCACATGGGCCGTGGCGGTGGAACACGGCGGTGGCAGCCACCCTGGGGAGGTGGCCGAGAGTGACGGTGAAGTCGAGCTCGAGAGCCGCGAACCCCCGCAGCTGTGCAAGCGCCGCCGCCTGCTACGACTTCCACGAGATGGCGTGGCACGCGCCGGCGACCCATGCCGCCACGCCCATGACGCCGGCAAGCGCCAAGACGCCTTCGCCGTCGCCACTCGCGGGCGCCGCGCCAAGAGCTGTTGCGGGACGAGGTATGAGAGGGTAGGGGAAGGAGGAAAGGGGGAGGAGGGGGCCGCCGCTGCTGCCTGCCGGCGGCGGCGCTAGGGTTTGAGGGGGCTCGGAGTAGGAAGGTGTGTCGCCCCCGAGTCACCACCACGGACGACGCGAGGGCCAGTACTACTAGATTAGCCTTTCCTTACCGGCAAATCTTGGATCTTGGAGCATACAATACCTAGAGATTGCCTTTTAAGTTTGGCGGTAGCCCTTGAAGCACACATAATAGTTAGATATTAGGGACATCTTTAGACACTCTACTGTATTGTGGTTTGTGCATGCTCTAACGTATGTGATATATTAATTAAAAATAGGATTGATATTATTAATTGATTGTTTTTAAAATTAGATTTGTGTGATTGTAGGAATTTTTTGGATCAATAAAAAATATATATCGTATTTTATTAGTTGTTTGTTTTTAAAATTAGATATATGCCATTATAACCATTTCTGTCTAGTTTTAAACGACACATAATTGTTTTCTAAATTATGAGTAGGACATATATCTAATTTGACAATCCCGTTTTATAATTTTGGAATGCATGTGTCTGATTTCACAGATGATTAGTGGTAAAGATCCAATTTCCCACTTTGACAGGAAAAGTAATACTCTATATTGTTTGAAGTAAAAAAAAATGTACTCGAGCAAAATTTGCCTAAAAATTAGTTCCACGATATCACAATCTTAGTAGTCAAAAGTCAAAAGAAGAAAGCGCCAAACCAAATCTGAAGACACGAACTCATAAAACACTCGAAACAAACACATCGGCGCCTCATCCAACAACTCAAAACCACCGGCCATGCGCGTGAAGACTGAAGAACACTTGTCAAAACTTGATCAAAACTGGGCATCCGAAGGCGATAAGCCGATAAGATGCCAAACCGACTTAGACATCTCTTTCGATTTTATTTACATTTACATTAAGAACATTGGTAATGGTACATTAGTACAACCACAAGTTATTTGAAACTCGCCCGATAGATATCTCGTCCCATCCGAGCTGTATAGATTGCACGGACAACTCATCTCCTGACACCTACCGTTCCCACCTAAGTTATGATTTACAAGGAATCGCTCTCTGCTGACAAGAGGCGCTTATGGCCGAATGATGGATCTCTCTGCTCTCAGTTTAATCTTCATTTTGGTGTGGAAGCAGTGAGGACCGGAATGTGAGAAATGGAGTGCTTGGTTGGGTGTCTTGATATACTTGGGAGTTGGCAGCAGGTGAGAGCTGAGAAGCTGAGGACAGATTCAAGACCGAGCAAAGAAGATGAAATGGTATGGCCTGTGGTTTATGTGCACATGATGAAGGAATAAATTTTGGACAGAAGAGAGGACATGGAGCAACGGACATGGAGCAACGGAAGCAAGTGCATGGATGCGTGGTACTGGGGTGGGGATTGAGTCCAAATTCAAACACTCAAGTTTGTCCATTTAAATTTGTATTGAAAAAATTATGTTGATTAATTAAAGAAGGAGGTGATGTCTTAATATGAGATGATCTGAGCACTCAAAATTGCACACGTACCGAGCTTGGCCCAAAGTTTTGCTCTGGAAGAACCGGATATTATGATCGATGATGAGCAACTTTAACATGCATAGGTTATTACTTGGTTTCTGAGTTTGAGAAAGATTAGCAAAACTTTCATTGAATCAATTCATCGTTAGGACCGACAGGATGTAGGCAATGTAAGCATAATCACCCCTTGCCAAATCAAGGTGAAACCTTGGAACGGCAATAGACAACAGAAATAAGAATGCTTGCCACCATACAAGCTAAAGAATTACACATATAAATTCTCTCCTCCGATATGAAACATTTTTTGTCAAGGTGCCGCGTTGTTAACTGTAGAGTGCACAACTGCACATCATGTTTTTCTGTAGATTCTCTCTTGAAATCGTGCTCGCAAGACCATCTCCAACCATTTTTTTTTATTCCATTACCTTCTCAATTCTCTTCTCCATGTTTTTTTCTTTATTTTCTATCATCTCCAACAACATCTTTTCGAAAGAATTCGTAAAGTGAAAATAGAGAGAATTTTGTTTTGAAGGTAATGGAATGGTGAGTTTCTCCCTGAAGAGACTGTCGAAGAGAATCGGTTGGGACTAAAGAAAAGCGGAATATCTCTGCGAAGAAAATGGGATGAGAAGTGATATGATTGGAGTTGGTCTAAGGAACAGAAGAGATCAGGATGGGTTTACTTGAGTTTTAGGTAGCGGTACCGGCAAGTGAGGAAGAGAGTCGATCCGATGCCTACCATTCCTATGCTGAACTATGAATGTGGAATCTCTCTAGCTTGCTACACACGCACAATGGAGGATCTAGGGCCCGGCGACCGTGGGCTCGTGTCCGAGCTCCCAATCCGCTAAGCTATTGAGCCCCATGTAATTGTATAGAAAAATTAGCCCATACTCTGGGCATAGACGGCCCAAAATGGACAAATCTGAGAGCGTTAATTAGGCTTATGCCCAAACTCTCCGAAATTTCTGGCTCCACCACTGCACACGCACACGCACACGTTATGACAAAGCTCTCGACCCCCTATCCCCCTCTTATCCCTTGCATCTGCTAATATTCTTCTGAATCTTCTCTGCTCTCCGCTTGCTCTTCAGAGTTCAAAGCAGTGTGGCATACTAGAGAGCAAGGAGGTAGCTAGAATCTGTGTCTTCAAATAATACTTGGGGTATAGTTATTGAAGCTTCGAAGATATGAGCACGGAGGATGAAATGTGCCGCTTGCAAGTAGGGCCGGTCCAACAATTTGGAGGTTCTAGTGCGAAAATATAACAAAGTTGCAAGTAGAACTCAAAATACAGCATTATAAGAGAGAAAATTCAAAATTACGCACTTCTTTTTAAACTTATAAAACAGTTTTTTTTAAATTTAGAGAAACAAAATGTTCAACAAAATATTTATAACTAGTACTCCCTCCATTCTATCATATAAGACAGAAAATTATAGATATATACTTACTGTATTGGGCTATTTGAATAACATAGGTTTAATTTAGGGCCCTACTTGTTTTGAGCCTTGTGCGGTTACACAGTCCGCACAGGGCCTAGGCCGTACCTGATAGCACACATCGTGAATGTATAGTAATGGTTAAGGAACCAAAGATGGACAAGCATGGAGGCATGGAGAACACTAGAGTGTACTGGTGGGAGTTGGGTCGTGTTGTTCTGGACTGGTCCAACCACGGCTCAAATCGCAGACACAACATGAAAAATATGAGCCTGGCAGGCATAGCATGGATGGTGTGCTTATGGCCTTGTACATTTCAGCTTAGTGTAACGTTTTACTGTAGCAAAATTTAAAAGCCTTTAAAGAAATGTTTAAATATTATAAAAAAAATAAAAAATAGTTTTAGGTTCTTTAAGAGGACTACTAAAAACCTAAAAAAACAATACAAAATATTACGCCAAATAGGCTATATAAAATAAATAAATTTTGTTACAGTAAAACGCTACGCTAAGCTGAAAAACCAATATAAATTATTACGCCAAATAGTCTATATAAAAAAAATTGTTACAATAAAACTGTCGACTGTTGGGATATTGACCCAAGTCAACTAAGGTTCTTCAAGAGGGAGATAGGAGACACACGCCGAGCAAGCGAGCAGGAGGCAGTGGTTTTATCACGGTTCGACCTCTCGGGAGATATAATAGCCCTACGTCCAGCCTTTCTTATATATCAGAGACGATTACAAGAGGTGGCTCGACGAGACGAACAAGTCTCAGCGAGATTATGTGTGTATAAGTGCGACAATGCGAAGATCAGGTGCCTATGAGACGCCAGATGCAAAAGCTCTTGGCCAGATGCCCCCTAAACGCCGTAGGGGCTTGGTTTATATAGTGGTGAGCAAACCGACCTACCGAGGGAATATCGGGCCGGGCTAACCACGAGTACGTAGCGAACTCGACATGTCAAATATATCTCGAGGCAGATAAGGCATACTCCAAGTCTTGGGGATCACGACTTCTATTCCAATCCGGAAAACCACGTCTGGGTCTTCACGTAGCTGTGCGGAACTCCTGTTCGAGACTGACTCGAACACGATTCCTTGGCCGTTATGCACCGCGCCAGCCAGAAGTTGTTCGGCAAGATGCATATGGGCCAGATAGAACCTTCCAGGGAGCTAGGCCCTAGTAGGCAGTTCGATTGGGCCGTCAGGGAGTGGGCCATGGCAATGGGTCGTGATTTTATCCCCGACAAAAACGCTACGCTAAGCTGGGTCTAGTTTCCTTGTACAGCGGCCCCCAACATAGCTAGGTGATGCGAGCATGCTCGGGCTATCATAGTCTAAAATATGGCACACAATCCTACTCCCGACGTCTCAAGGTCCTAGTGCTGTCAGCTAGTCCCCTTGTGGCTCCCCTAGTTACCTCTTCCCTGTCCTAGCCTAGGTCTGCTACCCCTCCCTATCTAGGAGACAATGCCACGAACTTGTCCTCTAGTCAGGGGCGGATCCTCCACCTAGGCTGCCAAAGTGCTAAGGCGGCGGCCTAGGTTTGGATTTGGAGTCCCACTTATATCTCACTTGCGCTATAGGCCCAAGCCCACTGATATTTCTCTTGTTCTCCCTTTTTTCTTTTGCGGATTGCATTTTTAACAATTTAATTGGTATGGCTATGCACATCAACAATTTGAATTCTCTAATAAGTACGTTTTTCTCTTTTTTGTCATACGCTATTTTGGTATATTGAAATTTAAATTTGTTCTAATGTTAGTAACTAGTAAAACCAGTAATTGTTAGCTTGGAGTTAACATGTTTTATCTTAATTATGATATTATTATTCTATAAAAAGTAAAAGTCAATCTTAGCATTGCCCAAACATTATTTTTGTCATGGATCCACCACTGCCTCTAGTTGGTAGTGAGTTTGTCCATCATAACAAAGATGACCTCATTCAGTGCCACAACGGCTAGCCTCTCCGTGATGCCATTGACCTCATCCACCATAGCGGCAACAGGGCAGTCACCTCTTGTCCATGACCATGACATCGAAAAATTTGTCTAGTTGAACAATGGCCATTATGACCCTCTTGTGACCACCCCTTTGATGGTACATGTATAAGTCGTGCTCATGCTGGCATGGTCCGACGATGGCCCGATGTGTCAATGTGTCGTGTTAGGCCTTGCCTACCCGTGCTAGCCTTGCCTGGCCCGACATGGTTGTGGTGTTGTGCCTACCTGTTTGGTAGGCCTAAGGTACGACATGCTCATGCCATGCTGGCTTGACAATTGACATCGCCTAACTCTTAACTCCCAACTCGGTCTATAGGATGGCTTCTCTCTATCCCTATGACGAGGACCCAACGGGTATCCATCCATGCAAGATTTTGGTAGCCAAGAAAGAGTAACATATGTGAGAACACATCGCTTAGAGCTCACACATGTTGCAGTTGGTATTGTCAGCCCTTGGACATTGAGGCTTGTGCATGCAAAGGTTTGCTTCTCTTTGCCATCTCATGCATCCTCCCACTTGCTTCGCCATAATTGATGTCCCCACGCATCATTATCTTGCTCAACTCAATGAGGTGGAGACTTGAGGGATAGGGAGAGGGTTGGCGGCTTGGCGTTGGTTGTTATAGGAGATTAGGAAAGGAAGGAGACGAGGCTGCCGCTCACAAGGGAGCTTTGATACAGCACGATGGTTGTTGGGAGAGTCAAAAGATGGTAGCAGACTGCTTGCTGAGACATAGGGTTGGAGAGGGGAGGTCTGGAGGGGCTACCATTTAACTAAAAAAATGCGGCTAACCATAGTTTTCAAGTGGCTACCGTTTAACCTAAACCAGAAACTTCAGACGATCAAACTCATCAAATAATTATATCATGACCGTCCCACCGTGCAAAATTTGCCAAGTTCAGTTTTGTCTCTGTACGTGGATTAAAAATGTACATACCATATTTTATTCCTTGCTTTGCTATTTGAATGCTTACCTCATCGCAAGAGCAACGATGAGGTTTGATCGCTAATAAAATGAGTTAGCCGTTCTTCTTCTTCTTTTTGTTAGCCGCAGTTTTCGAAACCAACGGGTTTTTGGTTTTTCAAAGGTTGGTTTTGCTAGGAGGAGCATTAAGGTGTATACGAGATGGCCACTTCTTATTGATTAAAAAATTTCGAGAGACCTTTGGCTGGCCAAGGCCTGGCTTGGCCCAGCTCCTCCACCTACTTATCACTAAATGGGGTTAGACCGTTAAAGCAAGAGTTAATTAGACGTATGTCACTGCTCACTTTCGTATTAGGAGAAATTGATGATGGTAAAAAATGCCACTACTTGGCCGCTATGAATTGGTCATCCGTATCATGTTGCGTATGCAGCGTATCTCAAGGTACTTTTCAAGACACGGACATTCCATATTTTCTTGACCATTTTGCAACTGCCACTCTCCTTCCTCCCACCTCACTCTCCCCAATCCTTTTTGTCTGATGCTCCTCCGGTGTAGACAGGGGCAGATCTACATAGGCCAAGGGGGTCACAGGACACCCGATCAAAAATAATTTTTAGTAGGGATTAGTGAGTATGGACTATTGGTGCACCCCTAGCCCAAACTTGGTGATCCCCTATCCTGTCCGTGTTCAAGGAAGCCCATCAAGCATTCTGACCGACAACACGCAGCACACCATCGCTACGATCAATTGGAAAGTCATTTTGCGGCTGCAAATTTGCCTAGACCGCATCGTTTCAGTTTTTCCCTAATCCACCGATGGCCACATCCTCCTGGGATTGCTAGCTAGCGCTTCGCGCTGGCACTTGCCGATCAGCATCGCCCGATCGTCGCTCATCATCGCCTCACGCGAACGGCCGCCGGCGACCGCACCCTTGTCTGATCGCGATGCGGATCGCCTGCTGCATAGCGCCATTGCCGGTCAGCCGTAGTGCATTGTAGACGGGCACGATCTCAAATTGACTTCACCAATTGTGCTAGGAGCCTAGGAGGTAAATACTCAATTACTTTAAATACTAATTATAATTATACTTCTCTGACCTCCAATTTAGATTACTATTAATCTATTATAGAAATCTCATTTAGTCGGTGTTAAATTTTTATGAAACCATAGTGCTGAGTGCTGAAGACTAAGAGTGAGAGTGTGAGACCTACATTTTTCATTTTTCAAGAGACCAAGACAAGAATAGTAGATTATGATACGATGTCAAGTTCAAGTAAGTAGTATTCTTACTTTTAATACATGAATATACATGATCTTTTATTTCTTATTAATGAAACAATGCTATTACTTATTAGTGAGCTTCGTTATTTTGGTAAGTGCCTTGTACCATCATTATTTTTTAATTAATTGTTGTCTTGTTGAATGGTGAATCCCGATCATGTTCGCTCTAGATCCGCCCCTGAGTGTAGGCGAGTGCTGCCACAAGCATCGCACCAGCAACACATCCTCCATTTATGGCCACGCTCGATGTGTTCGCTTGCTATGGCCTCCTACTACCCACACGTCCCCGCGTTGCCCCGTCATCGATCGTTCTGCCGCTTCCCCGTCGTTGTCCTGTGATGCCCCTGTCTCCGTCCAGTGCTGCCCCACGTCACTCTGCGCCTCCCCATCACCGCCTCGCCCCGTGCCACACCGCTGACTGCTCCTCCTTATATGCATCAATCCCTTGTCGTCTCGGCTGAGGCCACGAGCCGATCGAGGAGGTAAAGGTGCAGGGGTCATACGTCGTTTTGTTGTCCCCGTGCAGGGGTCATGACGTAGGTGGTGTGCGCGAAACTGACCGTGGACGTTGAAGATGTTGAACACTAGTGAAGTTGGTTCTCAGGAGATAGAGGGGAGAAATGGGGGGAGGTGGGGGGGTGGAGGGACAGGAATTAACAAACTAAAAGAAAGGGGGCAAGGGTATTTTCATATATAGAAAAAAGGACGCATCATCGTTGGACATGTAAAGGTGTTTTGAGATCCGCATAGTGGCATGGATCTAAATTTTCGTATTTGAATAGTACCATTTTTCGCAAGCATCAACGAGGAGCGTCATTTCTCTCAATGAGAATGCCAATGATGGCATATATCTAATTAATCATTAAAGTAACTATAAGGAGGTGATCAATCCATAGATCCATCATCGCGCCTGCTCGCTCGCTTCCTACTCCTCTCTGCCCTAGTCGTCATCGTCTTGCTCATCCTAATTGTGGCTCAAGCCCTCTCATCATCGCCTCTACCCCTAAGAGCATGTGCAATAGTCCATCTCAGCAGTCTTCAAGTCATCTCTAAGATCTATCATGTAGAATATGTGATGATGTGTAGGAGAGAGAACATAAATAGATATTTGAGCCGTCTCTATAGCAAGAGTCGACTTTACATGAGATTTAAGAAACTTTGTATATGAACAAGTTATCTATAAAAAACATGCAACCATCTCTACCATTATACTATATGCTACTCCCTCCGTTCCAAATTGTAATTCACTGTTGACTTTTGAATATTCTATTTGACCATTCATCGTATTCAAAAAATATATGTAAATATTATTTATTTTGTTGTGATTTGTTTTATCATTAAACATATTTTAAGCATGACTTATATTTTTGCATGTTTGCATTAATTTTTTGAATAAGACGAATGGTCAAAAGGCGTGTCCAAAAGTCAACAATGAACTATAATTTGGAATGGAGGGAGTATCTATAATATTGTCTCTTGGTGACATTTCAATAGTCGGGGACAGCTGCTATCTCAACCATTATACACTCTCTAACATGCGGCTTACCGCCTACCAACATCGATCTTTGGGCCACCAGGGGCCGCATGCCCTGTTTGCCGCGCCTATCCCTCTTGGGCCACCAGGGGGCCATGCTCTATTGCGCCCGGCCGTGTTATCTACTCATTATTGGTATCCGGTGCCATCCAGGGCGCAGCCTCTACCCCCTTTCTGCCCAGCCCATTCTCCGGCCAACGTTTGGTGCCATGGCCGCCTGGTGACCTGAAGGCTACAGAGCTCGGGCCAGTGGGCCACCACGTCGAGCATCGCCGGCGGTGCTTCGCCCCCTCTTCGGTTACTACTCCCTCCTGGTGAGCCGGTGTGGGACCAGACTTTTAAAAGAGATTTTTGATAAAAACCAGACTTTCAAAACTTATTCTAGACCAGACCAACAACAACCTTACAACCTCACATCTAACCTGATTTATGTCAATATTTAGAATAGGCATCACCCCTGCGATACAACATCATATCTCAGAAGTATGGTCCATCAATGATTTGTTTTTAATGACTCTGCAGAATCTGCTCAGCTTTACCCACAAAATGATCAGTAATATGGCTTGTGCAGAAATTTGTATCTTTTCTATCATGACATAATTCAGTTAAGAGCAATAAACAAACCAACCACCGGCCCCCAAACAAGTGTCCTCTAATCCGCTACTAGTGCGACCCACCATGCGTCTCACATTCCCATTGTTTGTTCATTCTAAACTTCCTTCAACACCAACAACACTCCAACCTTGACACGACTAAAACCTCAACAACTCAACCTCTTTCCAAATCAACCAAAAGCTAGATCAAAATGCAACAATCAAGATCCTATATGCTTATATGAGACCTTGCCATTATTATGGCTATATTATAATCCTAGGGTTTTCCTATACTTAATAGGGAAGCTATAATCTAAATAGGATTATGACTATATGCAAACAAAAATACTTTTAAATCATTTGGACAAAAATTAATTAACTAGAAAATAAATGCATAATATAATATTAGGGAATAGGAAACCTGCATGGTTCGGCTAAATCTTCAATATCTGCACTATTGCCCTGATATTCCTGCTCGGCTGATCAGCGGCAAAGAATTCATTTTCTACACGTTGGAGAAGGGGAAATAGAAAGACAATTTAATAAAAAGAAGAATGCATGGAATATGAAATTATTTTTAAAAAAAAAATTTAAAGAAAAAAGTTAGGGTTGACTAGGATGGTGATGGTTTGTATGATTTGAATATCTCCGGAAAATTTCTTATAAAAAGAAAGGGTGATGGGGATTTTTGGCATTACTCCGGGTGGAAGGTTAATTTTGGCATTATTTTGGTAGATCTCCGGATAGCAAGAATTTATGCATGTGTACGTGGGAAAATATTTGGTGTAGTTCAACAAATTTCCAGAGATCGGGGTCGACGACAACAAAGTTATCTGAGTTCCGAGATGGAAATTATTGAAGACAAAAGGTGAAAATCTTGAAAATATATTTTAAAAGGGAATATTAAGATGAAATATTTTTATTGGGAATTTTTGGGATTTTTGGAAAGCAGAAATAAATTTTAAAAGTATTTTCCTATAAAAGAAGAAGGAAAACATTTTATTTTTGAATTTTAAACTGTGAAAGGGGTATTTTATATTTTTATAAAATATTAGGATGAATAATAAATTTTTGAGAATTTTTGCAGATTTTTTTGGAGGATATTTGTATTTAAATAAAAATAGAGAGCTATATCTGGAATTGGGAAAAATAAGGAAAAAGAAAAAGGGTTAACCGGGCTGAGCTAGGTCGGCCCATTAGAAGAGGGCTGTCTGCAATGCATGCAGCAGAGAATGGCAGCGTGGCCTGCATGGCGATGAGAGAGAGAGGGGAAAGAGCGCTGACGGGAGAAGCTCACCGTGGCGAGGCGATCGTCAGCGGTGAAGTGGTGCTCGGGATTTGCAATTGGGGGTGAGGGGTGACTGATCGTGGCGGTGGTGGTGCTTGAGGTGGCCCGAGGTAGCGGCGCGGTGAGGCTAGGCGGCGGCGCTTGAAGGAGGTCGTTGGAGGGGGAGCTCCGGTGAGGAGAGGAAGGGAGGGTGGCGGAGGGAAGTTGCTTGGAGATGTAAAGCGCTGGGCAAGGTCTATTTATAGGCGGAGGGACACGGCAGTGGCCAGAGGAGAAAATCCATGGGTGAAGGTGAACTCCGGCGAAGAATTCAGGTGGAGAGAGGGTAAACCGAGGGCGGTGATGAGGTGTACAAGAGGCGACGACGTGTCTATGCCGTAGGAGTTGATGCCGTGGCCTGAAGAGGTCAAAATCGACGGCAGCGTGCGGTTCCGGCGAGCGGCACGGTGGAGACGGTGGCGCTGGTGGTTTCGAGGGTGGCGGCGTCGGCGGAGGAGGAAGAAGACTGTGGGCGCCGTTCGATCTGGGGGCAAACAAGTGGGCACCGTCGGATTATTTACAGCGAAACGGTACGGTGGGCAATGATGTGGCACAATATGGGGCGTCCGATCTGGAAAAAAGAATATGGGCCGTCCGTTGCCACTTAACGCACTGGAGAGAGAAAAAGAAGGACACGCCGAAGGCGTAGTCCGAAAAGGGAAAGCATACTTCAGGGATTTTCCAAAAAAGGAAAGGGCTAATTGAATTTCCAGAAAATAGATTTGGGCTTTGGAAATTCATAGAAAAATATAGGAAACTCGAAAAAAATATGAAATTAGTCTCACAAAATCCAGAAAAATGAGAGGAAGATAATGGTGGAATAAAAGTTGATATTTTATGGGATGGAAATTCTTGGATAAAAGAAAGAGAGGATTTCTTAAATGGAATAAAATGGGAATTGCTTTGGAAAATTCTTAGAAAATTAGGGAAGGTTTCTAGGGGGCTCAAAAATGTTTTTTGTGAAAAAATTTGTGCTAAAATTGAGTGAATTTTGGGTATGTTACAATGTAACATCCCAAATTTTTAAAACCGATTTGGCACGTTAATAATTTCCTACATTGCATAATTTTAAAATCATAAAATATTTATTGTATGTTGCATCATGTCATCATCATAGCATGCATCCTTCCGAATAAACTTGTGCATTTAAAATTTTCTAAGTAAAAGTATTTTGGCAAGTTTTGATAAATTGTTAACGCAACATTTTCTTTAAGCCATTCCCTTGTAGGAAATTATTTGGAAATATGTTAATAAATTTTGGGAAAACAAAATATAAATTCCTAGGTATTAATTTATTTTAAAAAAAGGGGTATTTGAAATTCAAATGCCTTTGGGAAATCAGTTAAACCTAAAAGCATTTTATCTCCTCCTTGGCCTAGGGCCGGCCCATCCTTCTCCCTCTCCTTTCTCTTCTCCCCTCCTCTTTTTCTCTGGATGGGCCGAGCCGCGCCGGCCCAGTCCGCCGCTGCTCTCTCCCGTGCGCCCGTGAGCGCCGCGCCGCTGGCGAGTGGATCCGCGTCGTCAGCACCTCCTCCTCCGCTGTCTTCTTCTCCCCTGTTTCTTCCTCCCCTGTTCTCCGGTCGTCACCGCTGTTCGACCTCCGTCCCGAGGCTTCGATGGCTCGCCTCCCTACGCGTCGCTCGCCCTGATCACTTCTTCCCGGACCCCCTCTTTTCTCCGTCCCTTCCGCCTCGACGCTGGTCTCATGCTTGTGACGCCGCCGAGTACCCCTTCACGCCACCGGCCGGGATTCGCGCCGGCGGTTGCCTAACCATGCGCGTCGCGTCAGACAACCCCGAGCTCCACGTGCCTTTAAGAAGGGCACTGCTACCCTTCTTCCCCTGCTTCGCGCCACCGCCGTGTCAATCGCCGAGCCGGTACGCCATTGCCCCCGTTTTGCCGCAATCTCTCTTTTTCATCTCCTACCGCGCCCTCGGTTCCTCCGCGTCACCTCACGTTGAGCTTGGTCGCAGGATGTCCCAAAGGAGCTTGCGCCGTGCGGAGTGAAGCCGTTGGTCCATATTGTCCCCGGTGCCCGCGTCGCCGCCGTTGCCGTGGTCCCGCCGTCGTCGCCACGCCACCCGGCCACCCTCTCTGCCCCGGTGAGCTCACCAATCGCTTCACTCTTCCACTCCGTTGCTTTCGGCCAAGGGAATCAGGTTTTGATCCCATTTCTCCCGGGCGCCGCGGACGCCATGCGTCACCGCCGCCGTGCTCAGTTGCGCCGTCGCCTCCAAGTATTTCCGGCGCCACCGAGACCATCATCGCGTTTGTCTCGCCCACCTCTCTCTCCCAGTATGCCCATTTGGTTTCTAGTGGCCGGAGCCGTCGCCGCCGTGAGCATCGCCGCCGCCGCTGGAGCTCCTCTGTTTTTCCCCCTCCTTGCCGTCGCGTTTGTCGCTGCCTTGTGGGACCAGGCGGGACCCACCGGCCAGCCAGCGTGGTCGCCTCGCCCCTCGCTCGCGCGGTGCCGAGCCACGCCTCAGTTGGGCCGTCCGGCCGATCCGGCCCAGCTCGGATGGCTTTTCTTTTATTTTCATTTTACAATTCCTGTTTAAACCCTTATTTGGTATCCTAAAGTATTTGTTAAAAATAACTTATGCTCGCTAAAAATTCTGTAAAGATTCGTATAAATACTTTAACCATTTCTGGACCTTAGGAAAATTTCGTATAGGTATGACACCCATTTAGCATTCATTTTTTTTGGATAAATAAGTAACCTAGTAATTTCATCATTTCTTGTGAACTTAAACCATTTGCATGGTATTTCCCCTTAAATAAGAATGCATTAAAGTTGCTGCATGTCCCATTATTTAAAACAGCAAGACCTTAAGCACCTCTCTTAGATGATTGTTAAGTTCATAACTTGAGCATTGCATCATTTCATGTGCATAGATCATTTTCATGATTTTCCCTCAAATAGCAATGCATGGAAATCATGATTTATGCATTTATCATTAAAACAGCATGGCATAAAATATTTTGCTTATGTGTGTTGTATGGTTTGCATATGCTTGTGCGCGTTTAGGAGGTCAAGCCCCCGAAGACCCGATTGACGACGTCCCCTTAGCTTTCCCCGGAACTGATCAAGGCAAGTCCCCCTTCGATCATATCGTGAAGCCATTTTCGGTTATTTAGAAAAAAATGCTTGCTAGACTTGAAAATATGCATGCTAGTTTAAAAATAATAAATGCCGTATTTACTAGAATTAGATACCATGCCAAATAGAAAAGGTAAGTAATATGGTAGGATTAAACCTAAGGCTAAACTATAAATTGCTCATATTTATATAACTCGTTGTGGTAGGATAAATGCTTAAAAATCCTTTATGCGGAATGATTCAATCATTTGTGTGAAATGAGAAGTATTGTTGAGAAATGTTTGGGAAAGGGTGATTTAAAAGATAGCGCATTAAGGGCGATGCTTAGTAGGAAATGATTTTCCTCTTACCCCTAAAACTTTTCGACTAGGGAGATATTTTGTCGGTTGGTGCAGTGTGGCACCGTTTTAAAACTGGGCTAAAATATCAAATCTCTCATAGTCTAAGGACTGCTCATCCTATGAACTGAGCCATTACAGTACAACCTTGAGCCCCGGTATGGGACGGGCCCGATCGTTGGCCCTCGTGGTTGGTGGTCTTGTGGCAAAACACCGTCTGGGTGCGTAGCCTCTCGACGGTAAGGCGTACCCACTCTGCAGAGTTAAAACTGTCATGATAGTCGTGCTCGTGGTTATGAGCGCGCGAAGGGACTGATTATATGGTAGCTTCTTCATTTAAAAACCAATTTAGAAAAAGGGTTTTGAACAAAGGATTTGAGATGAGTAAGGAGTTGAGAAGGATTTCGTTTGAGCTATGTGCCACCGGCGATATTCCGGATTGGGTGACGGCCTACCGGAAAGTGTCGCGCGGAATGGACCTAGCCGGTTTGAGAAAAGAAAATGAGAAAGGATTTTGTTCTCGCTATGGCATTGAGGCCAAGTGGCGAGAACCGTTTGAGAAGAGCCCAAAGAAAACGATTAAGATTTATTATTTCTAAATTGCTTTGCCAAAACTAGGCCAATAAATGCATTTCCGCAAAATATCCTAAGCTCTCCTTGTACTAAACCATATTTGCATAATTCCGGACTTGCGAGTACAATTTGTACTCACCCTCTTTTTCTCCCCTCTCTTTTCAAAACTTCAACAGCTGGTCCATCCGAGTATGGCCCGTCTTCCGAGGAGGAGGACCCGGACTACGTCGATGAGACGTTTTCTGAGGAAGACTACTAAGACTAGGGTTGCGCGTTCCTACAGCCCTCGTGCCTGTGGGATGGATAAGTATCTAGATATTGTATTAGGCCTGTATCTTCGTGTACTTTGATTTGCGGCTTGCGAGCCGTTGTATGTGTTGTTTGTACTGGACTATGTTCCCGCTTGTAATAATAAAATCGTTGACAATGTTCGTTTCTGTATATCTGTGTGTACTAGCCATGATCCTTGGGACTAGTACATGTTTACGCAGGTGGAATCCGATCTTGTAAATCGGGTGCCTACATACAACCGGCCTCCCTGTAACTCTTTTCGCTTGGATCTCCCCCGTGTCCTGGCTCAATAACATGGCCGAGAGGGTGTGCGAGGTGGGCACCCGCACAGGGCCCCCAATTAAGGTGGCCCCAAAATTTACAAATACACTTTAGCCTGTTGCAGTGCCTACTTCCATGACTCCGTCCCGATGATCCTAGTTCCCAGAAGTTCCGTCGCTTGCCCTGACCCTTTGTCAATTTCATCACCTGATCTGATCGCCTCATCACCTCGTGGGTTAAGCCCCCTTTATCAGTTCGTGATTGGTGATCACTTGCTCCTTCATGATCGATTGCACGCCCAGCTGTCACGCCGCCACGCCCTCATCGATGCAACCCGATCGGTGATCTGCAGGCGGCGTCGATGTTTGCGGAGGCCAGAGACATGGACTCTCAATCTCTCTGCATTGCACACCGTGATCGACGTGATGCCGCGACCCTTGGCTCCTGATTTCCTGATGGCTAAGGGTGTGCTTGGTTGTCTGGTGAGCTCAACCTGGCCATGCCAGCCTGGCTGGGGGCAACCAGGCCCAAGACATGCACCATACCAGATAGTGTTTGGTTGACGGTTGGAGAGGCAAAAAAATTCGAAATTTAAATATTTTAAGTTTATATAGCAAGTGTGGTCTAGTTTTGTTCGAAAAAATGTCAGGATTCCATTTTTGAAATCGGTTCGATAATTGGAGGTGTTAATCAAAAGATAAAAGAAAAAAAGAAGAGAAATACAAAACCTGACACATTGAAGAGGCAACGCTGGTTTCTTGCTGAGGCTGGCATGGGCCTCTGGGGAGAACACGATGCGCAGCGAGCCTGGCTCGCTTGGAACGCAGATTTTCCCCATTCCTGCTGCGATCCGAATCCCCTACAGTAGTAAGTATAAATGCACCTTATGCATTTTGACCTCAAAACAGATTATAACTTGTATAAATGTGTCGTACGGTGTCCAATTTGTACGAAATAAATTTTGTAATTCATCTAAAATCCTAAAGAACCCATTTTAAAAACTTTTCAAATTTTTCAAAAAAATCATAAAAATTGAAAAAAAAATGAAAAAGCTTCAAAAATGGGTTCTTTAGAATTTTAGATGAATTATAAATTTTATTTCGTACAAATTGGATACCATATGATATATTTATAGAAGTTATAATATGTTTTCAGATCAAAATGTACACCGTGCATTTATACTTGCTACTGCAGGGGATCCCGATTGTTCCTACTGAGCCTAGGCGCTACAGTGATTTTGCACCAAGTAAGCCTGGTTGGAACAGTATTTACAGGTAACCAAACACACCACATCCTGCATCACTTGGACTAGGCTAGAACAAAAGCAGGCAACCAAACACACCCTAAATGGAGGCTTCTGCCGATCATCAATTCAACATCACGCACTGCCATCGGCCCATCGCGAATTCAAGAAATACTAGACGGATGATTCTTTTTAATAGAACATGAGGTCAGTCTTTTAGCATTAATATTTGATATATTTCTAAATATTGTATAAAATAACACATTTGAAGTTATATAATTTAGTGAAAGCATGACTTAGTTATATTAGACATATAAATTTTAAAATTTAAGACCTCATTATGCATTTCGTCCTGGGGCCAGATTCCTGCAGACGGCTTATTCACCTGTCCATCGATCGTCCCATGCCAATGACCTAGGAACCCTTGAAGCTCGCGGATGTCGTACGTGCTCAAGTCTCAAACCCCGACCGCCGCCGCCGGCCACCTCCCGTGTCGTCTCCACCCTCACCAACGCCGCAGGTAGTCCCTAGATACCCATGTTTCTCGTCGTCGCGGCCGGCGGAAGCCTCCTCCGGCCGCCGCTAGCTAGAGCTCGCTGCGCTGACGCTTCGCCGCACTACTGGCACCACCGTCCACGGTCCACCGGTGTGGGTCAGCATCCCGGCGTCGTCCAGCCGTGTGCCACCCACCGGAGCATCCATGGCGGCTGTACGTGCTTACTGCTGAGCCGGATGTTGAAGGGAAGGGACCCTCCCCATCTGATATTCTCATCTGTGCTCACAATTTTAGCACCCTCCGACCAAAAACCATTTCGGATTTGTTTCGATTTTGAAAATGATTCGTGCTCAAAAGTCAAAAGTCCAAAACGGGGCACTTCTATGGTACACCGAGATAGCAATCACCACTTCTCATATTAAACATCCATGATCTAATTGTGTTCATTATCTTACCATCAGGGGCGGACTCACCACTAGAGCACCTAGGGCCCAAGTTCGAGGTAAATTTTTTTGGCCCAGTTACCATCAGTTAGGAGTATAGATAAAAATCCAGTACATATTAGAGGTACGTAGGACCCAACTCCAGCCGGCCCACCTCCCCCACCCACCAGGCCATCACATGGATGCAGCCTAGCCCAGCCGGCCCACCCCCACCACCCCACACCGCTCCCCCTCCCAGCCTCCCCAGCTCCCATCTCGGTCGACTCCCTCTCAGCCTCCCCAATCCTCTCACCGCCGCGTCCTGCCGCCCCCACCTCGGTCGGCCAAGCGACTGCCACGCCCACACCGTCGACGGCTCGACGGCGACAAGCCGACCTAGAAGCCACCCTCGCCTCCACGCCCGCCCAGGCGAAAGCTAGGGCTCCCGATGCCTCCCGGCTCCCGATGCCT
Organism: Raddia guianensis; assembly: GCA_036346415.1. Lineage (NCBI taxonomy): Eukaryota > Viridiplantae > Streptophyta > Magnoliopsida > Poales > Poaceae > Raddia > Raddia guianensis. Next base: position 23,207,804 of record CM070535.1, read on the forward strand.
CCCGGCCTCCTCGGACGGCTAGGGCTGGGCCGGCCAGCTGCGGCCGGCGACCGGAGGCCAGGGCCGGCCAGAGAGCCACCAACCTTGCGCCCCTGGCCCCTAGCCCACCAGGCCACCACGACACCACCAACAACAAGGAGGCTACAGCCAGTCACCACATGCCCATATTCAGATTCAGGTGATTTTAGCCTATTAGAGATTTAATCATTTAGAGATTTAGACATTTAGTGATTTATAGATTTATTCATTTAGTGATTTAGACATTTAGAGATTTAGTGATTCATAGATTTAGACATTTAGTGATTTAGTGTGTTGTTGCATTCTTTTTTTTTTTTGTAGATATGACAACCAGGGCAAGGGCAAGGTAGTTTCAAAGCCTAAAATCTAAGAGAATTCAAACGTCTAAATGTTTCAAAATTTATATTCTTGATTCACTAATTGGCAATATCTTTTGTTGTAGATTGGATTTCTATAGCTAAATTGGAGTTGGTGTTATTGGTGGACAATTTCTATATATGGTACTATTGTTTTCTTAGTTTTTACTATTTGCTTAATTGCTTTCTTGTATTATTATTTAAACTTAATATGTGTTTCAATGTTCTTTTGCGGACATATATTATGCTATACAAGAGTACTTGACCATTTGTGCACTTAGTGTATTTTACACTTGCCCTACCTAAATTCTCGTTCTGAGTCCGGCACTGCTTACCATGTATAAGGTGATCATTTTTCTCTTCCATAAAGTCAACTAAACAATTTGTAGTACTAGTTTACGTCATATCAGACATGCGTAATTAATCTAGATACGTTGTATTCATAATTGAAGTACCGGCTCCTCGTAGATCAGGTCTAAGTGATACAATACTCATTGCTTGTGTTTGTTGTGAGCATAATAAAAGATCCCTCGACTATTTTAGATCCAATATGTACGACGTAGATGTTTCCATTGACTTGCTTTATATATGTAGGTTACGCCATCATTACATTTCTAGATAAAAATTAAAACGAATGACCAGATAGATGAGCCTTAAAAAATAAAAAAGGTAATTAAAGTAACGATGTGCTTCAACCACTGCATTAATTCATTAAGAACGCATCACTACTTGACAGCTTTTTCACAAGATTTATAGCAACGCCAGGCTTTATCTTGTCACCTAAAAAGGCGCTCCCTCTGGTTCCTAAAAATGTACAGTAATGTTTTAGAATGTTGACATAATATTTGAAATATATCATTGATTATTAATTACCATTGTAATTTATAAAATATAAAATTTATCTTATTATAAAAGTGTTTTTCGATATTATTATAATCAAAATATATAATTTTATGTACCCAATTCAGAATATTCAAATATTTTTATAAATAAATTTTTAAACTTTGATATAGAATAAATTTAAAATATCAAGTTTTTTGAAATGGGAGGGAGTGTGGAACCTTTTTTTTGCAAAGCTATTTTACAGCTTCGCCGTGCCTTGCATGTCTGCATAACTTAAATTAATCTCCTCAAGCTCTCCCCGGATGCGGTAAAATGTTAACCTCAAGGCTGACGCAACAAGTGAACATGATTAGTCACTTCAATTTAGAAATAAGTAGGACAACTATTAACGTGACCGTCCAATCTAGCACGGAAATAATATAATCTATATAATAATAATTATATAATAATAATAATAGGTGGATGGTGTCTGGTGGTTTTCTCTTCGATTGTTTTTTCTTCGATTGTTTTCTCTTCGATTTATTAATATTAGTATAATCTATTTAATATCATATAATAGTTCAAATTTATCTCATACGTATTTATTAATAATAATACGTATTTATATATAAGAGAGAGAGAGATATGATGACATGGAAAAGTCACCCTGTTCTGTGTTTTTTTTGGCTGTCTATCTATGGATGATATGGTATGTAACTCCAATAGTTTCTCTAAATCTCTCCAAAACACTACCCCCTCCTTTTTTATATAAAACGTATTTTAAATTTATATATACATTAAAGATGTTGTGAAATCAAGAGAAAGCAAAGAAAAGATGACCATGCTACTCATTTAATAAATATATTGAAAATACAATAAAGGACATCACGTGAGAGTTGTTTATAAATGTATGAGAAAAAGTGTATAATAAATAAAGGTAGACATGGAAGAATTTTAATAAATTTGCATGCTTGCTTTATATTTTTTAAGAAGTCATTCAAACCAAATGCGTTATATAAAAAAGAGGAAATATTCTCTACCCATCTCTCTAAAGTCTTTTATATTTAATACTACACTCTAAAAGATCACTTTCCTCAACAATTTCTCTATATCTGCTATAATATAATAGAGGGCCTGCTAGAGATTCTCTCATGCGTGAGGATATTGAGTAATCAAGTTAGGAGTCAAATTCACTAACTTGTAGTTCACGAGAGAGAGGATTTCAGCCAAAAACTCACTTTCAGGACTCGATAGCCACCCAACATGAACAAATCAAATGCAATCAGGGGCGGAATTGGGCCTCGGCAACAGTGGTTGCCGCCCGGGCGTGCCCAAGAGTGAAAAGTACCCCATATAGTATTTATATTTATTTTCTACATGCCCCAAGCTAAATGGGCCAATATCCCATGGCGGCATGGCCCAAAGGCCTCAAACTAATTGGCCCACCGGCCACCTCTAACCGGCTAACCCTAACTCTCTCTCACTCAGCTCTCTCGGTCTCTCCCACTCGGTCCCGAGTCCCGACCACGCCTTGGCCCACGCTCAGCTCTGCTGGCAGGCTGGCACCCCATGATCCCCATGCCGGCGACCCCTTTGTGCTGCCGCCTCGGCTGCAGGTCGCCTCAAATCCCGTCCGCCGCTGGCCGCCTCCTCCGCATTCCGGCGTCCTCCTCCCATCCGCCGCCAGCGGCGCGCCGCCATCGCGGCTGCCTCCGTCCCCATCCGCCACCGACCCGCCTCTCGCCGTTGCCGCCGCCCTCCAGGCTCATAACAAGACGGCAGCAGGCGCCAGCTGCCTCACGGGCGCCACCACCGAGCGGCGAGCATAGCGCCGAGCCGCCTCCGACCGCCATTCCGCCAATAACACCGTGAGTTGAGATTGTGAGATTGTGACTTGTGACTTGTGAGACACTCATGCATTGTAATTTTTTGATTTACCTAGATACCTAAACTAGAGGATGAAGAGGGCTAGGACATTGGAATGTTTTTGGACACCGCCAATAACACCAGTCACGCCACACTTTGCATTTTAAAAAGGTATTTTGCTTCTTTATCATTTCGATGTAGCAGACTTTCTTTAAATTTGTGTGTTATTTTTCAATTGGACCAATTGAGCTTGCTAATTAGACCAAAATCTTATTATTCATTACTATGAGCATTTTTTTATGTTTGATCTAGCAAATAGGCGAGCCTAATAGTTCGCCCGGGGCTTAGAGAAATCCTGGTTCCGCCACTGAATGCAATGATTTCTCCACTCTCTAGAGCAGGAACAGAGGTACCTGGAGATGTCGTTAGCTCTCTACCCATTATTTGACCATCCATAATGGTGCAGAAAGAAAGCCCGGAGGAAGAGCGGCCTTGAGTTTCTCGCCCCTTTGCCTTAGGATTCGTTAATTCTCTTTCTCGATGGGACGGGGAAGGGATATTACTCAGCGGTTGAGTGTCACCTTGAAGTGGTGGAAGTCATCAGTTCGAGCCTGATTATCTCTAAACCTAATGTGAGTTTTTTCTATTTTGACTTACTCCCCCGCCAGAAAGTGTCTCTAAAAGCCCGTCATCTTCTAAAGATTGAAGAGCCTCTTTCCATAATGCTACAAGATAGGGGATAGCCGACCCATGGAAAAAGTCAACGATGAACGACAAAAAAAAACCAAAGAACTATCAGAGCAAAGAAAGAAGTGAAAAATGATCACTAGAATAGGAGGCGACGGTTTCCTAAATCTTACCGTCAGCGATTTTGATGAGATGGGCCAACGCTCAGGCCATGGGTCGAACCATTCAGGCAAGGAAGCATTTTTCCCTTCACCTTTTGGCTTTCTTACAAAGGCTCCAGGAGTAATTACTTTACATTACACAAATACTAGATAATAAAAGAGTCATAATTCCACGTCCAAACAGCAACTAGATATCTCGTAAGGACAAGTGTCGTGTGTTCAAAGGATAGCAGAGTGGCTCACCGTCTACGTTAAATGAACCCAAACCCCTCTCAAAACAAGATAAAATGCACCGATAAACCCAACAAAGCTTCATAGAAGATTACATAAATAGAAACATCAAGATCGAGGACCGACAAGACATGTTGCACATAAGGGGCGGGTCATTTATAACCCGCCCTTTGAGCAGGGCAGGGCATGTTCCACAAGAAGAAAGGAGGCAAACTCCCCCCTCTCCCTTTTGATGCTTATATAATAAGACGAGGACCCAAGAATAAAAGAGGGGTTGAAGAAATTTGGAAGTCAATCAAGACATATACAGGACATTGCAATAACAAATGCATAATTCTAGCCATTCTATCTAGATCCATGATCCTGCTGAGATCGGTAAACGCAAGAAAGAAGGGTGTTTATTGTATGTTCACTTTTTGTAAGCTTAAGGCATCATTGTCTCCCATACTGTATTCTCTCGATATGTAAATCAGGAGCTTTTCCTGGCTCATCAAAAACAAGCATTGGATGTGAAGATGTTATCGCTTCTCATAGAGGCCCAAATATAAAAATCCGTCGTCCCATTGATTCAAGGATCTAGCGGAATCAAGTCACACACAGCCTTCATGCCCTGTAAGATACAAAATTGTTGCTAGGTGAGGGAAGAAATTTCCACACTCCGGCAATTCAAATGTAGTGGTTGTTTGGTTCATGGCCATGGGTGGCCATGCCAACTATTGGTCATGGTCAATAATGCACGACCAAATTTATCTTTGAACATTTGGATTTGGATGGTAGCTAGACAACTAATAGTGACCAATAAAAATGAAAAATAATTCCAAAATTCCAAAAAAAAGTTATAAAAATGGGTTTCTTGGGATTTTATATGAACTATGAAATTTGTTTTGTGCAATTAGGACACCAGATGAAATAGATATAAAAATGAGAAAATCAAAAGATTTATAATTAACCAACTCAGTGCTTTTTGCTGCACAGTTGTCATTCAGCGGAGCCAAACGACAAATCTTGAAGGCGAGTCAATATTTGATAAGGCCAATGACCCGTAGTGACATTTTTCCCAACAATTGTTGATGTGTTACTGTCAGGGGTCAGGCTCACATCTTTCGTGGGAAATTGACCTCAACAACATCTAATTTGAACGTCTCGTTCCAAATAACATTAAATTCGATCGGTCGTCTAACGCGTACGACACCGGGCACGCGAATTTGTGATCTCCGTGACATTCTTCATATTTTTCGTGATTTACCGTTAATTTACACTATTTAATTTACGTCGATTGACGAGTTTGCCCCTCCCAGCGACTGGAGTTGAGCCCAGCGGTGGCCTCGCGTGCTCGGCGAGAAGGAGGATGGTGGTGCCGATGTTGAGGAGCTCGCAGCGCCGGCGGGGTGCAAGCTACCGGCGAGCATGGAGGTGTAGCTATAGATGGCCAAACAGGCCGGGCCAGAGCCGTGATAGGCTGGGCCGCCCATTTGACCATCTATAGGTGAGTGTCAGTATGCCACTGTCGCTACGGATGCTGAAAAAGAAAAAGCAGCAGGTGGTGGCGCAGTCGTGGTGGGACGAGCGGCTACTGGGCTCCGCCGGGGAGTCGGTGGGCCGCACCTTCTCGTCGATGGTGCTCATCCTGTGCGAGCTTATGTGGGAGGAGTTGAGCATCAGCGCCGCCATCTTCCCCCTCGCCGAGCATGAGGCTGCCACCGACAGGCTAAAATCCAACCACTGGGATTGGCAAACTCGTCAATCCACATGAATTAACTAGTGTAAATCAATGGTAAAACGTGAAAAAAAGGAATCGTCAATCCACATGAATTAAATAGTGTAAATGAACGGTAAAACGAGAAAAAAGGAAGAATGTCACAGAGATCACAAATTCGTGTGCACGGTGTTGGACGTGTCAGGGTGACCGAATTTAACGAGATTTGGAATGAGACGTTTGAATTGGACGTCGTTGAGCCACACTTTCGTATAGAAGGAATCCCTCGTTTTTCTTTTTTGAGGAAGGAATCCCTCGTTTTTATAGTAGCTGTTTCAGCCTAGCAATTCTCGTCCATTGAATCTGAAAACTTATCCTTCACAAAAGGCAAATTTCCAATATGACGCATTCAAGTGGGAACCATCATAATTCAACGCATTCAAGTGGGAACTATCATAATTCAACGCATTCAATTAACTAGCACTAGTCTTTCGCAACGAACAGGCAACAGCTGCACAATAGAAATTGAATTTTTTTGAAAAACCCCCCGTGGTGAAATCAATTTTTAGATAGTCCATACAGGGCAAAATAACAAAGGCACACCAACTTTGGGCAAAAATACAAAGGCACGTCAACTCTGGGGCAAAAATCCAATATCCTCATTTTCATGTAACATATAATTTATTTATATTTCTGAATGCCAGACAGGTTGTTACAAGAAAACATATCTATTATTTATTTATATTTCTGGATGCTATTTAAAGTCTTCGGGCCGAAACAGGTTGTGCCCGTTTGAAATCTGAGCGGGCCAAGTCTGCCCCGCCTTCGGATCTCCCCGCCTCTCCTCCTTTCCGTCTCTTTTCTTCCACAAATGGCGTGGAGTTCCTCTCGAGCCCACGCCGAGGAGCCCCCTAACCCCACATGGAGCTGCTCTTCCCGGCCAAGAAGTAGAGCCGGTGCCCGGTGGTCCTTGTCGCGCAAGGACGAGCTGCCGCCTAGCAGCCCTGAAAGCAAGGAGAGTTCCCCTTTTGTTGCTGAAAGGTTCGCCGTTGTGTTCTTTCCCATTACTGCGAATTCAGGTCAAAGAGTATTTTGGTGCCAAGAACCAATCTTGCGCGAATTTCTCTTGTCGTTGCAGAGCTATCCGGACTGTGATGGATCATTCTGTAAGATTTCGTTTGCTCCATATTTGTCCCACGGATTCTTGGCAGGTTAGTTTTGTGATTTCTTTTCTCCAGTCTAATCTCATCCTTATGTTTCAACATATACTGAAAAGGAACATAGTTGTCTTCTATGTCTTCCTCTTCAGAGATCCGGTGTATGCAATCCTGCAATCCCACTCTTGTTTTTGTCGTTCAATCCAAAGAAAGAAATAGGAATACGAATCCTCATCCCATGGAAAGATTTGAAAGCTTTAAAGACATCTTTGGCATCAAGGCGCCAAAAACTCTCCCTGTTCCCATATCTGATCCCGACAATCCTTTGAGAACACCTATATTTGCCTATATCTATAAATTTAATATCTAAGAAAATAACTCTAGGTTAATCCCCATCAGAGTGTGTGTAAGGCTTTCTGGGTTGAGGTGCTAGAAGGCTATATATATCGGGTGTCAATTCGGAGGATAAAACCATTTCAATTAATATATGACATTGAATTCATATCTGTGAAAATGATAAGCATGGGATTGAGCAGGATAGAGTTGGCCTTGCTAGAAGCCTACTTTCCTTTCTTTAGAGAAAAGAGCTTCTAACTCGCTTTTACTACCTCATGCGTAAAAATCTATCGCGAGCCTACTCAAAATCGGGATCCTAAGCTTTTAGCTTATTTTGATTTCATTCACCGTGCTCGTGAAGTTCAGCAAGCACTGGTTCAATATTTAGATTTCTTCGGATGTTCAACTTCAAGGCTAGGGCTGATGTGTGGTGACGGGCTCGGCGAAGAAAAACACTAGCAGCAGGCATCCGGTGCAATATGAACGCATACCATTCTTTTGCTTCCCGTGCAGTGTGGTTGGTCATGCACTGAAAGATTGCACGAAACAGAGCCCGTATAGTGCCTGTACGGAGCCACCTCAATGGTAGCAGTGTTGTATGCGAACTCGTCGACTCGACCTAAATGTCAAGTCTCCGTATCTTATCTTATTGGTGAAACTGAATACTTGAAATTCAACAGAACCCCTATTTTCTTCTTTAACCATAAATCCAAAAAAATTTCTACCTCATTTCTTTTTCATGTATTTTTCTGATCAGGAAAAATAAAAAATTATGTTAGGTAATTTTGAAGTTATTCTAATCCCGTATACACATAAATTTGTAATTATTCATCTACTACTGGAATTTGGATTTATTTTATCGATACAAATTAGATTTGGATAGAAGGGTACATTCTTTCTTTTAGATAGAAGAAAAATAATTTTGCTGATTTATTAATTGCTATATCCAATTTATTGATACACCATTTAATTGATATCGTTTAGCAAAATGAAACATAGGATATGCACCCATCTTTCGGCTTGAGAATTTCACAGGATAAGTGTAGATGCGACTCCCAACTCACTCAATAAGAAAAAAAGACGTTGATCCACTTGGCTACATCCGCCCATCGCATTATTGCAAATTTAAACACTCTCAAGTTAGGCTCGTAGAATGGGCTATGCCAAAATATATCTGGAAATGGATGCCCTTTACCTCCTTCAACAACTGAGCAATGATGTTGCCCCTAAAAGTAGTGTTGTTGTTTTAATCAAGGAGGTTAAAGCTTGATTAGCCCAGCTTGATCTCGTCCAATTAACCTTTTGTCATGGAAGTTGTAATTTGGTAGTTGATGAATTAGCTATAGATGGGAGCAAATGGACTGTCTGGGTGTGATTGGAAAATTTTACAGAAACCTGTTTAATCTAGCTGTTGGGGACCTTATCCAGCCCGCTTAATATATACTGAGTCGTTTTTTCTCTCTCAAAAAGAAAAGGAACATAGTTGTACTTAGACCTGTTCAAACCCGGGCGGCCGAACTTGGCCGAACTGGAAAAGCCCAACAAAAAAAACCAGCCCAAGCCCGCCCGCCCGGCATCGGCTCGAAACCAGCCGAGTCTACGAAGTTCGAAGCCCTACCGGCCAGCGGCCCGCCCGATCCACGCTTAAATCGGGAAAAACCGGTCCGGGTTGGCCTACCGACCACCGGCTTGAAGCGAGGCCGAGCCCGACCGATGCACCGTTGGTAGGCCGGCGGCTTTTTGCGGGCGGGCTCGGGCCGGGTTTCCCGTGATCAGGTCTAGTTGTACTCAGATTGTACTCAGATCTTCCTGGGTCTCCCCTCCCTGGATCTCTCGCCCTTGGAGGTGGACCTCACTTTGGACGAGCTTAAGCGGGTAGTTTTCAGCTTGCCCAACGAGAAGGCTCATGGCCCCGACGGCTTCACCTAGGATTTCTACGAGACTTGCTGGGATTTCATCGCTGGTGACCTCTTCGTGGCATTGCAATACCTTTTCTCTCTTCGCAGCCCCAAATTCAAGGCTCTAAACTGTATCCTCATGGTGCTAATCCCAAAAAAAGATAACCCCGCGACACCATCTGACTTCTGCCCAATTAACCTCATCCACAGCCTAGGCAAGCTCTTCACGAAGATCCTCTCACTCAGGCTGTCCCCCTTCATGGAAAACATCATCTCACCCTGTCAGAGTGCCTTCATTAAACATCGTCACATTCAGGATAATTTCCTCTTCATCCAAGGCAGGACCAAATCACTTCACAAAAAGCGTACTCCAACCCTACTGCTAAAGCTCGACCTCGAGAAGGCCTTCGACTCCATTGCTTGGCGATACCTTCTTGACAACCTTCGGGCCCGACGCTTTGGAACACGCTGGTTGAATTGGATCTCCTTGTCGCTTGCCTCCTCTAAGGAGACTCTCTCTAACCAATGCTCTTCAACCTAGCCATCGAGCCCCTCCACATCCTCCTCCAGAGGGCCACGGAATTAGGGACATTGTCCCCGTTCGATGTTCACCTGCCAATCTTCGTGTGTCCTTCGCTGATGACGCGGCAATTTTCCTCAACCCCCTCATGGAGGATGTGTCTGCCCTTTCGTCCATCCTAAAAGAATTTGGCGGGATCACTGGGCTGAACACCAACTTTTCAAAAAGCCAAGTCGCCCCCAATCACTGGGCTGAAAATATCGACCTGGATGACATCCTCCAGGACTTCCCGGCAGAAAGGGCTTCCTTCCCCATCAAATATCTTGGGTTTCCCCTGTAGGGCAATATTTGATGAATCTGAACGAAAAAATGACATATTATCGAGGCGAAGCAAAGCACATGTTTGGGACTCTCGCATCTAGAGCTGGCCAAATGGGCCGGGCCAAATGGGCCGGGCCAAACGGGACCAACCGGCCGGGTTCAAGATCGCTCACCGAACCGGCCGACACTTGTTCGGTTAATCGAACGAACACGGGTTAAGGCCTCGGCCCGTCGGGCCGCCCGGTTCGGTTCAGATAGTGACAATGGCGGTTCGGGTTTAATGGATTCGGTTAAATCACTTGTAGCATATTTATTTAATTAAATATATTCATATATATATATATTTAATGATATATAGTGTATTTATAATTTATAGTGTATATTTATAAAATATAGTGGTTTTTCTTAATTTATTTAGATTTTTTAATTAAAATAAACCGACAGATAAAACCGGCCGGCTTGTTCGGTTCGATTCTTATCAGGCGAACGAATCGGGCCGAGTCCGAGCCCGAGGGTCTTGGCTGGTTCGCTCAAGACAAGAACGAACCGAACGGGCCCGAACCGGGCCGAACCGGGCCGGCCCGTTGGCCACCTCTACTCGCATCTAGACTAAACCCTGGCAACATGGGGGACATAGACTACAAGGGGGTCCATGCTCTATGGTCTTGTTTGTTTCAGATTAAAGTTGAGTTGCGTTTTACTGTAGCAAATTTGTGACCCCCTCAAAAAGCGTTTTAAAGAGTTCAAAAAATTATGAAAAAATTATTTTACAAAATTTAAGAAGAACTATTTAAAACCCCACAAAAATGACTACAAAATATTACATCATTTGCCTTATACAAAAATAGCAAATTTTCATTTAATTTAATTTAATCTGAAACAAACAAGGCCTATATCATCATAAGCATAACTGATGGAGGGCATTTTAACATAAAGGTTAAAGGTAACCATGCTTCTGTACAACTCTATCAGTTTTTTGGTCCCTTCTTCAGAAAATTTCCCTCATAAATAAGGAGACATACGTAAATGTAAAGGGATTCAAAGACCTCTAAAAGGCATTATCATAAGGCATTTGGCCCCAGTGGTTAGTCCTTCTGTACCATCATTGTGAATCCGAGTGGAGAATTTAAATGATCATGCCTGTTTTATCTATTGTCTAGGAGAATGTAACTGTGTCATTGACCTACTTGTTTTTCTACATATGATGTATGCATAAGGAATTAGGAATTTTTCTGTTAAGATTCTCCTCACTTTTCATAGAACAAACCGTACATTTCTGAAGTGACTGTTAGAAAACAAATGCTTTTATCTACTTGTACATTCTTTAGCTTACATGAGAAAAGCACTGGCTTTTGGTAAAACTGATCTATACCTCCAGAAGTGTTTGATTTCGTTCACACTGGTCTTTATTTCCAGAAGAACATCCTCTTCTCCACCTCATCAACTACTGGTCATCATGGTGAAGGCAGTCAGGACAAGGAGAAGTGAGTATATTTCCCTATTCTGTCATTTAGCATGTTAGAATAACACATTGACATCTAGTTATTTTTGTATTTTTGAACTATTCATTTCCTTAGTTGCCCTCATACAATAGGTTGATTAGTTTTTGCTGAATGTAAGTATTCAGCTTTGAGAAATTAGTCGTCCAATACAAATAGGAGAGCGGTGATAAACAAGTATAGGTGTACGACAGTATGAGTTCTCTGATATTAATGCGACTTTCTGATTATCCCCGTATCAGCAAGTTTTGTGTTTGGACTAGTTTTTCTTATCTAGATTTGTTTACTGATCGTTTGTTTTCTTTTGGACCATTTTTCTTTTCTGAAGAATTTGATGGCCAATAGTACATCTGAAAGTTAAGAGAGGTTTCCCTTTGGTCCTTACTCTGTGAAAAAAGGTTGGAAGAAAGTCAGAAGTTGTACATACCATCTAAGATTCAGCTGAACATAATGGTCTCCTACGAAAGCTGTGTGGCACAGTAGGGAAAGCTGTGGAGTGGGTTTCTGAACTTTGTGAATCAATTTTCTAGTAGCACCAGGTTCAAGAAGCTGGGTCCTTCCTCTTCATTCACCATTGCCCCTTTTGTTTGGATTGCTGTTGTTGCTGTATCTAGTGCAATATTCTTCCTGATTATGACTGGAATGTTGAATCGTGTTTTGCCTAGTTAATTTTCCTGATAAACTGTGCTTGTGTCCGTCTAAGATCAAGAATTTAATAAACTAATGATGCCATCTAATAGTAGTAGAAGAATTTGAATGAGATTCTACAAAACAGAATTTAAAAGTGGGTCGACCTTTTTGACACGACGGGTAACTAAGCATGGTCCAATGGGTCGATCTGTAGACCCCTTTCCTCCCCTATAAACACGATTGCCCACACATAGCTCATATTTTTTTGTCGATCCATAAAGTTCCAAGAAGAGGCCCCCGGGAATATAGTATGCGGGCAAAAGTGTGAGCCTTTAAGCAAGACAGAAAAAGAAACCCATCAATTGGTAGCTTAACAGAGTTAGTGTATCCTGGAACACGCTTAGTAAGAATACCTCCTTCCTGATAAATTACTATTAGATACATTCTTGACATCTACTAGAAGATTGTAGAAGGAGAAGCTAGTTGGTAGCTATATGGAGATGCTAGAAGCATCTAGAACATTTAGTTTTACTACTAGTTCATAGATGAACTAGATACTAGATACTAAAAGCATCTAGCTATTACTAGGACTAAAATATTAATAGCTAGATGTAGAATGTTCTAGATATATGGGATGAGCTAAGGTTAGCTTAGCCTATAAATAGAACATGTAGGAGCATTTGTAAGCCAAGTTTGAGGACTAGTTCAACTACAATACAGTGAGCCTCAATTGCTTTCTAAGTGAACATTAGTGTGAAATCTTGTGATAGTTTGCCTGCTGTTTGTATAAGCTCCTGGGCCAACAATTGGTATCAGAGGCTGTGTTAGAGAGCTAGTTAGCTTCTTCATCGTATGACAAAGGTCATGCCGCGGACACCGGAAAGTGCAAAATCTGGTGGTGATGGCAGCAGTAGCAGCGAGGTTGTCTCGAGGATTTCGACGAGAGAAGGCGTTGTAAGTCTTCAGTATCCGATGCTCACCGACAGCAACTATGGGCCTTGGGCGGTGAAGAAGAAAATCTTCATGCGCGCGCAAGGATTGTGGGAAGCAGTAGAGAGTGAGGAGGTTGTTGACGAGCGCAAGGATCAGATGGCTCTCGCAGCTATCATGCAAGCTATACCGGAGGACATAATGATGGTCTTGGCGGAGAAGACTACGGCAAAGAAAGTATGGGACACATTGCAAGAGTTGAATGTTGGTTCCGACCGCGTCAAGGAAGCTCGTGTTCAGACCTTGATGAGGGACTTCGAGGATCTGTACATGAAGGAGACAGAGTCAGTTAGTGACTTCACCATGAAATTAGCCACCATCGCCAATGAGATACGAGCACTTGGAGAAAAGATGGCGGAGCACACGGTTATCAAGAAGCTTCTTCGTGCGGTACCAGACATGTTCTTGCCTTTTGTCTCTACTTTTGAGCAACTTGCTGATATAAAGAAAAAGAAGTTGGCAGAAGTGGTCGGTCATCTCAAGGCATATGAAAGGCATATGAAGAGAGGAATAGAGGCCGCCGGCGAGTCGAATAAGGCAAGGAGCTTCTACTTACTCATGCTGAGTGGGAAGCAAGATTGAAGGGCAAGAACAATAAAGATTTAGGTAAGAACCACAAATTTGACAAGGCAAAGATTCGGTGCTTTAACTGTCAGAAGTTCAGACATTTTGCTAAGGAATGCCACAACTGAAGTAAGGAGCAAGTGGTGATGAACCTCCTTGTTGATGCTGATGATCAGCCAGCACGGCTATGAAGATGGACTTGACGAGTTGAGTCCAGGATGTTGAGTAGTGGCGTCACCATCCTGAAGTCGAGTCTGAGAGTAGGTTTCGACGAGTGGTGTCCTGGATGTTGAGTAGTCGTGATGCGGCTACGGGTCCAGACCGCGTCTATGTCCGGCGCAACAAGCTTCAGTAGCTAGGGGTTTATCCATTCCATTTGTTTGTTTGTTTCATTCCTTTGGCTGAGATCCATGTTCGTAGGATCTTCAGTTAGCTTGTTTGCTAGGGTCTGTTGGAACTAATGAATAAAAGGGAAGAAGGAACAGGGAAAATGGCAGCTTATCTGCCACCAAACTCAGACTCAGGCGCCGCCGTCGACTCCGGCCGGTGGCTCCGTCATAGCCAACTTCACGGCTGCCGGTAGGAGTTGTAGACTCCGATGGCATCTTCCTCGTCCAATTCCTCGGGTCTCCGACCAGGGACTCGGGCGTTCCAACGGGACCATCCCGACGGAGCGTATCAACTGGTATCAGAGCGGGCCGACCCTTGGCCGTGAAGGAGGAGAGAACGAGACGGATCGGTCCCAATGGCGCAAGGAGGTGCGGAAGGGGAGACACGTATCCAGGCGGTGGAGAGGGCGGTCGAGGACCTACAACACGAGCTGTGCTTGTCCATCTCGGCATTGCAGAAGACCATCGAAGGCCTCGCCTGGGTCCAGGAGAAGCAACCCGCCGAAGATGTTTGTGATTCCCCGGAGGTGGAGGTGTCCTGCGCCGGAGGGCTTGTACCTCAGGCACGGCGGCTCCAGGAGAACACACCGAAGGAAGACCGCGCCAGGGGCATGTGCGAGAGCGATGATCCGGAGCGTGCGGGTGGCCAAGGCCGGTGGACCCCTCGTGGACCACGGTATGATCTAGACCTCTACGACGGCACGGAGGATCCCCTCTTGTGGCTTCGCCAATGTGTGAGCATCATTGAGCCCTAATTTTCATTAGTGGCATTGATGTCAAAATAAATAATTATTAAGTGCTAGGGGGTTTTTGGACTTCTCGGAATTCTCGGAACCCTAGCGAAGACTCGGCGATTTTTACAAACCCTAATTTGAAGCGTCGACAATTTTCTGAACTGCTCCAAGATTTCAAGTGCGTGACCGGGCGAGAGAAGAGGTCACGTATAGATTAGGAGTAGTTAGGTTTATTTCCTGTTTTTTCGTCGGATTTCAAAAGGGGTTCGAATATCTCGGACTATACCGGATCTTTGGGAATTCTTCAAAACTCGGTTTCCGTAGTCCACCTCTTCTAAAAATACCTAAATATCCCTTTTGTGAGATTTCTAGAGAGAGAGAAACCCACCTAAATTTCCCCATCACCTTTAGCCGAAAAATCCATTCTGTCGGACGGCGTCCGGTAGTTACCGGACGGCGTCCGGTAAGGCTCAAATTTGGGACTTTCTCGCTGTCGGACGGCGTCTGGGGGGCGTCTGGTTCTTTGATTCTTCACTGTCGGACGGCGTCCGGTAGTTACCGGACGGTGTCCGATAAGGTACAAAACCGAGGCTTCCTTTGGTCGGACGGCGTCTGGGGGGCCGTCCGGTTAGCCTTTTCCTAGCGCGCTTCCACTGTCGGACGGCGTCCGGTCCCGACCGGACGGCGTCCGATCATCTGTTTTTGGTGAGCAGTACGCTCTGTCGGACGGCGTCCGGTGCCCGTCGGACGGCGCCCCAGAGAATATAACGGCTAGTCTTTTGTCCTCTTCCGAGGGGCAACGGCTAGTTTTGCTCTAGGGCTATAAATACCTATCTAGTGGTGGCTATTTTGAGGTTTCTGCTCCACTTCACCTACCACATTCATAGCTCATCAATTAGGTGTTCTAGAGCCATTCCTCCACCCACAAATCATCCAAAGCCACAAATTCATAAAACCCCAATACCGAGCTTCATGGAAGTCCTTCGATCCGCATGATCAGGCGTTTGGCTTGTTACTTTTGAAGACATCCTTCGTGGAGGCGAGGGCTTGGGAGTAGGCCTTGGCGTGTGGCTACTCTCGAGTCGGTGTACGGTGTGAGTCCACCTCACGGAGTGGCGGAACGACTACCGGGAGTAAGTGAGGCGTTAGGCTCGAGAGCGAGCCGGTCCTTGTGCGCAAGGGGTAGCCTCAACGGAGAGTAGGAGTTGCGGCTCCGAACTTCGGTCAAACAAACACCGTGTCTCCCTCTCATTTATATTCCCGCACTTACTCTTATTGCATTGCTTGTGTTGATTGTGTTGCCTTGTCTTAGTTGCTCTTTAACTTGTTTATTGCTTCCGCTTGCATATCAATTGACACTAGGATTGGGTCACTATTAACTTGATGCTTAATCAACAATTAATCGAAAAAGAATTTAAAATTGCCTATTCACCCCCCTCTAGGCCTTAGGATCCTCTTTCACAATGCGAACGATACGCCCGTGCGCATGCCATTCCAGCCGCGGGGTATGTTCAAATGGCCGGCCTACATCTGAGAGGAGAGGCACAAGAAGTAATGGACAATTGGGAATAGGAGGAGGAAGCCATTTCTTGGGAAGTGTTTTTCAACACGTTCATCCGAAGGTTCACTCGCCAGTCATCAGCGGGACCCCTTGGTGACCTCGTGAATTTGAAGCAAGATTACCGGCTGGACGCGAATTCCAGCGCTTGCTAGCCCGGACTCTCAAGATGAGAAAGGAGGACCGGATTGAAACCTTCACGGCGGGATTATCCGGCACCCTATCCGTCGATGTTCGTCGGGATCGGCCACGGGACCTGGCGGAAGCCATCGGCCTGGCCCGGGAGGCTGAGATTCGTGAAGATGCGTGGGTGACCAAGGCCGCCTAGGAGCTGTCCATGCCGGGGCGTCATCAGCCCGCGTTCAACCGAGGGGTGGCGACGCTCCCATGGAGCTCTCCAGCTGCTTGCCCAAGCATGTCGACTCCTCCGGCCACCATGTCAAAGGGCCTCGTGCAGGCGACTGGAAGCCGCATGGGAACCTCAGCGGGAAACCGGACCGGAGGGGCTCTACCGAATCGAACCACGGCGACAACACAGGCGCCGCATGGTTTGACAGCGGCCTCGTCCCCATACCGGCGCCGGCTCAGCGCCGACGAGATGGCTGAAAGAAGGGCAAAGGGGCTCTGCTATAACTGTGACGAGGTCTACAGCAGGGGACATCGCTGTCAGCGTCTCTTCTACCTGGAAGCCATGAGCGACGAAGATGACGTGCCCGAAGAAGAAGAGAATTTGGAGGAGCAACCGTATCTCTCGGCCATCGCGGTGCGCGGGCCAACCAGGGCCTCGATAATGCAAGTCTGCTTGATGATCGATGGGAACAAGCTGCTGGCGCTGATCGACACGGGCAATACCCACAATTTCATCAGCAATTTTGTCGCTCACCGCCTCAACCTCAAACAGCATTCCAGCATCGGGCAGAAGGTGCGGGTGGCTGATGGAGCGCAGCTACCTTGCTTGGGCCGGGTGGAACAAGAATTCACAGTGGACGGGCATACATTCAAGGACTCCTTCTTGGTTATTCCACTGGACGGATTCGATGCAGTGCATGTGATCCAATGGCTGCGTCCTCTGGGAGATGTACACTGGAACTTTGAAGCCCTGCGAATAACGTTCACTCGAGGCAACGGGGCGATCACACTCTAGGGAGCTGGCTGCCAGTCGCCAGGAGTCCATGTTCATCATTTGGGGGTGGAGCCCAGTGCACTGACTTCTCTCATCGACTCTTACGAAGACCTTTTCCAACAACCGCAGGGACTGCCGCCTTCCCGATCCTGCGACCACCGCATCTTCCTACAAGAGGCACCGACCCCATGGTCGTCCGTCTTTACCGGTACCCTTATCGCCAAAAGGACGAGATTGAGCGCTAGTGTGTGGCCATGCTGGCACAGGGAATTATTCGCCCCAGTCACTCTCCGTTCTCATCCCCAGTCCTCCTGGCGCCGAAGGAGGACGGTTCTTGGAGATTCTGCATCGACTACTGGGCACTCAACGCCAAGACTATCAAAGACAAGTTCCCGATTCCCGTAGTAGAAGAACTCCTCGACGAACTACATGGTGCCAAGGTCTTCTCCAAGCTGGATCTCCGTTGCAGGTACCATCAAATCCGGATGCGCGAGCAGGATATCGAGAAGACAGCCTTCCGCACCACCACGGCTACTATGAGTCCTTGGTCATGGCATTCGGGCTCTACAACGCTCCGTCCACCTTCCAAGCCTTGATGAATGAGGTGCTCTCGGACTTCCTTCGTAGATTTGTACTCGTTTGCTTCGACGACATCTTAATGTACAGCGCGACTCCGGAGGATCACATGCAACATCTTCATCTTGTGTTGGAGCGGTTGCGACGTCACCAGCTCTTCCTCAAGCGTTCCAAGTGCGCCTTTGGTCAAACCGAAGTGGGCTACTTGGGACACGTCATCTCCGGCCATGGTATCGCTACCAACCCCAACAAGGTCCAGGACATCACCAACTGGGGCATACCCAACTCGGTGTCCGTGGTGCGCAGCTTCCTGGGACTGGCGGGCTACTACTGTCGGTTCATCCGCAACTACGCCACCATCGCCGAGCCCCTCACTGATCTGCTACGTCACCGCCACTTCGAGTGGTCCAGCGCGGCTGACCGCACCTTCCATGCTCTCAAGGAGTCCCTCCAAACTTCGCTGGTCCTCCAATTACCGGATTTTGGAATCACCTTCGTGGTGGATTGTGATGCTTCCAGTACGGGCATTGGGGCGGTTCTTCAACAAGAGGGGCACCCAATTGCCTTCTACAGTCGCAAGCTGGCGGCTCGGCACGAGCACCTTGCGGCTTACGAGCGCGAGCTCATCGGCCTCTCGAAGGCAATTTGCCACTAGCGGCCCTACCTTTGGGGACGGCCGTTCATGGTCCGCACCGACCATGCGAGTCTCAAACATCTCCTAGAGCAGGCCCTCACCACACCACCGCAGCAACACTGGCTCAGCAAACTGATGGACTTTGACTTCTCTGTGGAGTATCAACCGGGTAGGACCAACCAAGCAGTGGATGCGTTGTCTCGAGCCTTCGAGGCCCCGGCATCTTGTGCAGCCATATCGGCTCCAACCAGCTCCATCTTGGAGGAGTGGCTCGAGGTGCTACGACAGCACCCTGATGCCCAGCGGCGGTGCAGGGAGATGAGAAATGCAGTGGCGTCCCCGTATGGCACCAACTAGGACAGCCTCTCAACAGCGGGCGGGCTCGTCTACCAGGGCGATCGCGTCTACGTCCCTTCCTCCGACGACATTGGGACCAAGGTGGTCGCAACCTACGACGACCTGACGCATGAGGGCGTCCACAAAACTCTCAAACGAGTCCAGCAACGCTTCGAGTGGGAAGGTCAGCGCCGAACAGTTGAAGCACATGTGGCGGCCTGCCAGTTCTGCCAATAGTTCAAGGCCAACATGCTCACTCCAGCCGGTCTGCTACAACCTCTACCAGTTCCCCAACATATATGGACGGACGTCTCCATGGATTTCTTCGTCGGCCTACCCAAGTCACACGGCATGACGGCTCTCTTGGTGGTCGTGGATCGCCTGTCCAAGTACGGCCACTTCATCACTCTCAAGCGTCCGGCATCGGCATCGACAGTGGCCAACATCTTCTTCGACCAAGTGGTTCGGCTCCATGGCATGCCGGAGTCCATCATCTCTGACCGGGACCCAGTCTTCACCAGCGCCTTCTGGCAGGACCTTTTCAAGCGCTGTGGCACCCGCTTGCTCACCTCCTCGGCGTACCACCCCTAGACCGACGGCCAGACGGAGGTGGTCAACCGAACCATTGAGGCATATCTTCGGTGTCTCGCTGCTGATCACCCCACCTCATGGGTGCGCTGGCTGTCGTGGGCGGAGTATTGCTACAACACGTCGTATCACTCCAACCTTCGCATGTCCCCCTTCGAGTTGGTCTATGGGCGGCCTCCACCGAGCCTTCTTCCTTATAACCAAGGCGCCACCTCCATCGACAAGGTTGATTGTCTTCTGGTGGATCGGGATGTCCTGCTCGCCCAGGCCCGCGACCATCTCCTTCGCTCCCAGAACAGGATGAAGCAGCGTTACAACGCCGGGCATCAACCTCTCTCCTTCCCGGTTGGTGCCTGGGTCTGGCTCAAGCTACAACCCCATCACCAGCTCTCGGTCCGACCGTCGAAACACCACAAGCTTTCCCCGAGATACTTTGGCCCGTACAAGATTCTTGAGTGTGTTGGACCAGTAGCCTACCGGCTGGAGCTTCCTCCCTCGGTGCGCATCCACGACGTCTTCCATGTCGCCTTTCTAAAGGCCTTCACCGGTACGCCGCCAACCTCTGTCCCGGAGTTGCCGGTTGACACCACCGCTTCGGCCGCCCCGGGCCAGCCCCAGCCAGCTCGTCTCCTGGCCCAACGCTTCCTCAAAGGCCACCGGCAGTTTCTGGTCCAGTGGGAGGGCGAGCCTCCGGACGAAGCTACTTGGGTCAACGCCATTGTCCTACGTCGCTCCTGCCCTGACTTCAAGCTTGAGGACAAGCTTGTTCTCCAGGGGGGAGTGTTGATCTTGTCTGGGTCCGACGCGTCTATGTCCCAACCTGACAAGCTTGATAGCTAGGATTTATCCATTCCATTTGTTTGTTTGTTTCATTCCATTGGCTGAGATCCATGTTTGTAGGATCTTCAGTTAGCTTGTTTGTTAGGGTCTGTTGGAACTAATGAATAAAAGGGAAGAAGGAACAGGGAAAATGGCAGCTTATCTGCCACCAAACTCAGACTTCAGCGCCATTGCGTCGACTCGATCGGTGGTTCGTCATAGCCAACTTACCTCACGGCTGCCGGTAGGAGTTGTAGACTCCGACGGCATCTTCCTCGTCCAATTCCTCGGGTCTCCGACCAGGGACTCGGGCGTTCCAACGAGACCATCCCGACGGAGTGTATCAAGTCGCGTCGCCGTCCAGAAGTCGAAGCTGAAGGTAGAGCATGGGGTGTTTTGAGTAGTTGCGTCGCCATCCTATGCATGCCTAGCAAGTGTGTAGGACTGTCCGAATGCACCAATAAGTTAGAGTTAAGATGTCAAGATTTGGGGGAGATTGTTAGATATAATCTTGACATCTACTAGAAGATTGTAGAAGAAGCTAGTTGATAGCTATATGGAGATGCTAGAAGCATCTAGAACACTTAGTTTTACTACTAGTTCATAGATGAACTAGATACTAGATACTAGAAACATCTAGCTATTACTAGGACTAAAATATTAATAGCTAGATATAGAATGTTCTAGCTATATGGGATGAGCTAAGGTTAGCTTAGCTTATAAATAGAATATATAGGAGCATTTGTAAGCCAAGCTTGGGGACTAGTTCAACTACAATATAGTGAGCCTCAATTGCTTCCTAAGTGAACATTAGTGTGAGATCTTGTGAGAGTTTGCCTGTTGTTTGTGTTAGCTCCTGGGCCAACAATTACGCCTAGCACTTCAGTCTCGAGCGCCCCATATTCTCGGCTCCAAACTTTTCTGTTATAACACTGTTTTTTTAACTATGCTGCTGATTTGGCCTCAAATGGAAAAGATCCTTTGCCATTCAATCTCTCAAAAATAAATCTGTGATGGGCTTCAACACACATTGTGCATGACGAAATCACACAACTACCTACAATAAAAGAAAAAATAGGTTCGATTCTAATAATATTTATCGGTTGTGCTTAAGTCATATTATTTTATTTTACAAAAATAAAATTAAGATGGGAGACGTTTATTGTCAGTGTTGATGATGCGTGCGCCCATCACAGAAAGCCAACTGAAGCTGGGAAACATGGGTTTCGCCCATCTACCTCTTTTGAAGAAACAACAACAAATTGATGCAAGGGAGCTCATCGATGTCTTCAACAATAAAGATAGAGCATACCATCCAACCCTCGCAGCTTGTATAGCATATGATGCACATGTCTTGTACCTAATTTTTGCTAACTCAAGGGATGATGTCGCTCTGGCCCCACTATTTTGATTCTCAAATGGCACTGATATATGTGACCCTCCCTACTGATTTCCATAAGTTCAAAACATTAGCAATCTTTTTTTTGAGCAAAGGGCAGGAGAACTGCCATCTATTGATCAAAAGTAGAAGTACAAGGATAGGGTGGGGGGATTAGTCCCTCACCCCAGGGGAACAAGAAGCAAGTGAGCTAAATTACTCCAAAACTAGACTGGCTCCTACCGCCTCTCAGAGATGCAGCTCGTCAGATAGGTGCTGCAGGAAGAGCAAGCGGGTTTTCTCCTCTGAGTGGAAGATGCGGTTGTTACGCTCGATCCAGTGGTACCAAATGGTCCCTGAAATGATCAAGAGGACACCCTTGTGGGACTCGGATTGAAGAATGTCCTCCCACCAAATGTTGAGGCAGCCTCTCTTCCAGTGAGCCGGATCGAGGACGGGGGCCTTGAAGAGGGCAGCCAAACGACTCCAGGTGAACGTGGCGAAGTCACATTCCAGGAACTGATGTTCTGGCGTCTCCAAGTTCTTTCGGCAGGGGACGCAGTAATAGGAGTTAGGTAGGTGACGTTGTTGTAGGGCGTCCGCGGTGAGGACATGCTTCTGCAGAAGAAGCCAGAGGAAGAACTTGCATTTGGAGGGGGCCCAGAGCATCCAAACTTTAAGCGGTGAGGGAGCTGGACAGCGGCCAGTAAACTGTAGGCGGTAGGCCAAACGAACCGAGAAGGAACCATTCGGCGCGAAACGCAAGGATCGCAGGTCCGGCTCGTCTTCGAAGAGAACGATGCGAGAAACCTTGAAGAGCAGCAAGATGAGCTCAGGGATCATGAGCGGTAGCATGCCCCCTCTGAGGTCATTTAGCCAGTTGTTGTTGGAGAGGGCATCTTTGACCGACCTATTCCGCCTTGCTGAGGCTACAAAGAGCTAAGGGGCTAGGTCCTTTGGGGCGCAGCCAGAGAGCCAGAGGTTCTCCCAGAAGGGCATGGAGGAACCGTTTTTATGGTCGCAGTGGAGCCCAAGCGTAGAAGATTTGATGAGGATATCAACATGAAGGATATGACCGCTGCCTCTTCATCTACTTTCTCTCCGACAGCACCGTCTACTTCGCCCACACTCGACGCTACGACTCCGTCATCACCTAGGGGCCTAAATCTAGGAGCTCGGCCTTTCAAGCCCAAGACAAAGGATCAGCGCATCAAGCGTGCACCCTGAGGAAGGACCACGCACCAAGGAACGCCCATATGGAAGCCCAAGATACTAGAAAATCCGGTTCGGCCATCCAGCAGCACGTCGACTCCAAACGGGCGTAACTTGGGCTCCCGAACTCTGATTTCGGCGTGCGACCACTCGTTGGAAAGCTTTGGAGATAAGCTTTCCAATGGATCTAGCCCCACATCTGAATTCGTCCAGCAGCGTCGGGAAAACACAGAAGAAGGTGACGGGCCACAATTTCAGGGTGTTGCATCACCTTATTTTTGGGCCTATGGCCCATGTATCCTAGGGTTTTGGTGGTGGCCGCCCCTAGGGTGGTGGACGGCGCCCTGCTGGTCGCAGTTCTATATATGGTCTCCGCTGTCATATGTTGTCTTTTAGGTTTTGTTGTGTTTGGTAGACCCCTTGTGTGTCCCTCCCCGAGATTGCGCGTATCGACTAGACCGCCCAATACGGAAAACAGAACCTCACCTTTGGTTTGAGAGATTGATTTGTTTCAATTGCTATCTACTTGATTCTTGCAAGTTTCTCGATTGCTCGCAGGGATTAAGATTGATCGTGTGGGTCACGGTTGATAACACTCGAGTTGGTGGTATTGCGATTGCCGGTTTCTTGCCCTCGCTGGTTGGTAGCCGAATATCACAACATCTTTATCTCGCAAATCGACGTATCGTTCTCTTCAGAAGATCGGGCCGACCTTGTGCGCATCAAGATTAGAGTCTGACTTTGGAGGGGTGTCTAGTAGGCCGGCCCAAGGGGCGGGGTTGGGGGTTTTGCTTTGCTAGAGCCAGCGAGTTCGAAGGGCCCTGGTGAAGAAATTGAGGTCAGGTACCCCGAGGCTCACGATGGAGGTAGGTGAGTAGACAATGCACCAGCTTACCCTACATTGACCACCGGAAATGGAGTCTGAGCTCTTCCAGAGCCAGGCTCTTCTGATCTAGTCAATCTTCTGCACGACGGCCTTGGGCAGTTGTATGACGGAGAGAACGTAAGAAGGCAAGGCCGAAAGGACTGCCTCAAGCAAGGTCAATCGACCACCTCTTGACATAAGCGGCCCACGTCAACCGGCAAGGCGATTATGAATTTTTTCCACTAGCGGTTGGAAGTGGACACGGCGAAGCCGTTTGGTGGACAGGGGAAACCCACGATATTTGATGGGAAAGGAAGCCCTTTCTGCCGGGAAGTCCTGGAGGATGTCATCCAGGTCGATGTTTTCGCAGCCGATTGGGGCGACTTGGCTTTTCAAAAAGTTGGTGTTCAGCCTAGTGATCCCGCCAAATTCTTTTAGGATGGACGAAAGGGCAGACAAATCCTCCATGAGGGGGTTGAGGAAAATTGCCGCGTCATCAGCGAAGAGGGACACACGAAGGTTGGCAGGTGAACATCGAATGGGGGACAATGTCCATAATTCCGTGGCCCTCTGGAGGAGGATGTGGAGGGGCTCGATGGCTAGGTTGAAGAGCATTGGTTAGAGAGAGTCTCCTTGGAGAAGGCCCCTGACATGCCGAATGATCTCCGAAGGGTGGCCATTATGAGGAGGAGGCAAGCGACAAGGAGATCCAATTCCGCCAGCGTGTTCCAAAGTGTCGGGCCCGAAGGTTGTCAAGCAGGTATGGCCAAGAAATAGAGTCGAAGGCCTTCTCGAGGTCGAGTTTTAGCAGTAGGGTTGGAATACGCTTTTTGTGAAGTGATTTGGCCCTGCCTTGGACGAAGAGGAAATTATCCTGAATGTGACGATGTTTAATGAAGGCACTCTGACAGGGCGAGATGATGTTATCCATGAAGGGGGATAGCCTGAGTGAGAGGATATTCGTGAAGAGCTTGCCTAGGCTGTGGATGAGGTTGATTGGGTGGAAGTCGGATTGTGTCGCGGGGTTATCTTTTTTTGGGATTAGCACTATGAGGGCGTAGTTTAGAGCCTTGAACCTGGGGCTGCGAAGAGAGAAAAGGTATTGCAATGCCACGAAGAGGTCACCAGTGATGAAATCCCAGCAAGTCTTGTAGAAATCCCAGGTGAAGCCGTTGGGGCTAGGAGCCTTCTCGTTGGCAAGCTGAAAACTACCCGCTTAAGCTTGTCCAAAGCGAGGTCCACCTCCAGGGGCGAGAGATCCAGGGAGGGGGACCTAGGAAGGTCTGAGTACAACTATGTTCCTTTTCTTTTTTGAGAGAGAAAAAACGACACAATATATATTAAGCAGGCTGGATAAGGTCTCCAATAGCTAGATTAAACAGGTTTCTGTAAAATTTTCCAACCACACCCAAACAGTCCATTTGCTCCCATCTATAGCTAATTCATCAACTACCAAATTACAACTTCCATGACAAAAGGTTAGGATCCCTGATTTTGGGTAGGCTCGCGATAGATTTTTACGCGTGAGGTAGTAAAAGCGAGTTAGAAGCTCTTTTCTCTAAAGAAAGGAAAGTAGGTTTCTAGCAAGGCCAATTCTATCCCGCTCAATCCCATGCTTGTCATTTTCACAGATATGAATTCAATGTCATATATAAATTGAAATGGTTTTATCCTCCGAATTGACACCCGATATATATAGCCTTCTAGCACCTCAACCCAGAAAGCCGTACACACACCCTGATGGGAATTAACCTAGAGTTATTTTCTTAGATATTACATTTCTAGATATAGGCAAATATTGGTGTTCTCAAAGGATTGTCGGGATCGGATATGGGAACAGGGAGAGTTTTTGGCGCCTTGATGCCAATGATGTCTTTAAAGCTTTCAAATCTTTCCATGGGATGAGGATTTGTATTCCTATTTCTTTCTTTGGATTGAATGACAAAAACAAGTGGGAATGCAGGATTGCATACACCGGATCTCTGAAGAGGATGACATAGAAGACAACTATGTTCCTTTTCAGTATGGCCTTGTTTGTTTCAGATTAATGTAGCGTTGCGTTTTACTGTAGCAAATTTATGATCCCATCAAAATACGTCTTAACGAGTTCAAAAAATTATGAAAAAAATATTTTACAAACTTTAAGAAGTACTATTTAAAACCCCACAAGAATGACTACAAAACATTACATCATTTGGCTTATACAAAAATAACAAATTTTCATTTAATTTAATTTAATTTAATTTAATCCGAAACAAACAAGGCCTATATGTTGAAGCATAAGGATGACATTAGACTGGAGAAAAAAATCACAAAACTAACCTGCCAAGAATCCGTGGGACAAATATGGAGCAAACGAAATCTTACAGAATGATCCATCGCAGTCTGGATAGCTCTGCAACACAAGAGAAATTCGCGCAAGATTGGTTCTTGGCACCAAAATACTCTTTGACCTGAATTCGCAGTAATGGGAAAGGACACAACGTCGAACCTGTCAGCAATAGAAGGGGAACTCGCCTTGCTTTCAGGGCTGCTAGGCGGCGGCTCGTCTAGGACCACCGGGCACCGGCTCTGCTTCTTGGCCGGGAAGAGCAGCGCCATGTGGGGTTATGGGGCTCCTCGGCGTGGGCTCGAGAGGAACTCCATGCCATTTGTGGGGAGGGGAGGGGAGGGGAGGAGAGGGTGTCGACGGTTGAGATATCGATCTCAAGTCGCTAAGATTTTTCAAGAGTGAGATAGGAGACACGCCGAACAGAACCAACCACAGCGGACAAGGAGACAGGGGTTTTTATCCTGGTTCAGGTCTCTCGAGAGAGATAATAGCCCTACGTCCAACCTTTCTTACATATCAGAGATGATTATAAGAGGTGGCTCGACGAGACGAGCAAGTCTCGGCGAGTTTATAGTGTACAAGAGGCAATATGCTACGAAGCAAAGATCAGGTACGCTATCAGATGATGGCTTGACCTAAAACCCTCTCGTCTACACGCCGTAGGGGCCTGGTTTATATAGTGTAGAGCAAACCGACCTACCGAGGGAATATCGGGCCGGGCTAACTACGAGATCGTAACGAACTCGACATGCCAAATATATCCCGAAGCAGATAAGGCATACTCCTAGTCTTGGGGATCACGACGTCTGCTCCAATCCGGAAAACCAACGTCCGGGTCTTCACGTAGCTGTGTAGAACTCCTGTTCGAGTCGGACTCAAACACGAAGTCTTGGGCGCCACGCAATCATACCGATCAAGAGGTTGTTCGGTACGACGCACATGGGCCTTATGGAACCTTCCAGGGAGCTGGGCCCTGGCAGGCTATTCGATTGGGCCGTCAAGGAGTGGGCCATGGCAATGGGCCGTGATTTTATCCCCGACAGAGGGGGAGAGGGGTGGCGACTGGCGAGAGGTGGAAGAAACGATACGGAAAGGAGCAGGAGAGGCGGGGAGATCCGGAGGCGGGGCAGACTTGGCCCGCTCAAATTTCAAACGGGCACAACCTGTTTCGGCCCAAAGACTTTAAATAGCATCCATAAAACTAAATTAATAATAGATATATTTTCTTGTAACAACTTGTCTGGCATTGAGAAATATAAATAAATTATATGTTACAAGAAAATATATCTATATACTCCCTCTGTTTTTGTTTGTTTGCCATCGGCAGTTCAAACCAAATGGTCTCCAATTGTTTGTCGCCGGTAGTTCAAAGCAATCCAATGCGAACGTGGTCGGTAGAGTTTGCCCCTGCCACCGATGCCTCTGCCGCTCACCTCGCCCTCCACCGCAGCCGTCGTCCCCTCCTCCCGCTAGGGCTAGAAAAATAGCTCACGGCTTGGCTTGGAAGTGCTATCGAGCCCGAGCCAAGCCTACTTTTAGGACTCGTTGAAATTGCAGCTCGTTGATAAATTTTGAAGGCAAAAATGTTTCTGGCTCGTGGCTCGGCTCGGACAGACTCGGCTCAGCTCGGAGGTATTACCGAGCTCAAGCCAAATCCACTTTTGGGGCTCGCCAAAATGGTTCTGTTTTTGACCGAGCCAGGCTCGGCTCGACTCATTTCCACCCCTACCTCCCGCGCACTGTCTCCGTCCCCATATCCCGAGCGTCGCCGCCGACCCTGACTCCCGCGTGCCGCTGCCGTCTCCTTCTCCCGTGCGCTGCCGCCGTCCCCTCCTCCAGAGGGGAAGAAGAGGAAGCGGAAGGTCGCGGCGTGCGGGTAGTGTCAAAGAAGCAGAACCGGGCCAATGCCTCGACCCCAGTGAGGACCCGGCCATGCGCCTTGTGACATCCTCTAGTTTGTCGTATGTCACTTTTATTTTTAAAAAACCCCAAAAGTAAAATAAAAGGGGATTGTTATATACAAAACCCTAGTTTAAATTATTTTAAATTAGGTTTAAACCAAAATTCTAGAAAATACTTTAGGAAAATTCTCTTAGAATCCATCATTTAGCCACCCTCCAAATTTCAAACCCAGATTCCAAAGCTAGCTTGTGATTCCTTAAAGTGTTGCCGTTTTGCCGGGAGCTCATAAAACCCATCAAATAATGAGCAAACGAATTAATCTCGTGCTCAAATTTGGAGGGAATTAATCTCGTGCTCAAATTTGGAGGGGAGCTTCTAGAAGCCTAATCCAAATTACCCTCCAAATTTCAGCTCCATCCTCCAATGGAAACTCCGATTTCTTGCTAAACAAACCTAAATTCTATCCGAATCCTACTCGAATTAGAATTCGAGTCCTAATCCAACCACTCTTAGACCAAGGCCCAGCCCAGGTCATCCTTGGCACTATATAAACCCCCAAGACCCTTGCCCCAAGACCCCATCACGAAATTACTCAAATCCCAAACCCTAACCGCCAAAACCCTAGCCACCAAAATCCTTTTCTGGATATCTCTCTATGTCGAGCCCAAACCCAAGATTAGATGGTGCCATGTTGTAGATCTCGTCGAGATGGTCAAGATGAATATATGGATCGCCTAATTTGACCAACAAACGAGAAAGATATGGCTTACCGTAGATTCATCGGAATTTGAAGCCGCTGCCGCCGTCATCGCCGTTGCGCCCTGCCACTTGTCCCTCCCTGCCGCTCCAGCGCGCGCGTCGGCCCGTCGTGCCACGCGTCGGCGTCACATTGGACGCCGTCGCCATCGAACGCCAAGACACGCCACATGTCCCCATCGCCTCTGCTGCGTGTGCTGCGTCGCCGCTTCGCCACGAGCCGCCCCGCGATCGCCGCCGCCGCCACCAACCGCATGCCGCCACGCGCCGCTGTACCCACTCCGCGTCGCCGTAGCCAACCTGCAGCTGCCGCGTGTCCGTGTTTTCCCGCTAGCGTGCCGTCGGGTGCTGCCGCGTCCCTGCCACGCGTCGCCGTGCCGTCGCCCCGCATCCACGCCACCAACCAACCACTGCCGCATGTCCCCGCTTGCACCGCGTTGCGCTGTGCCACCCCGAAGACCACAAGAACCGTCGGTTTTATCCGGTTTTCTTTCGGTTAACCAGTTTATTCTTTTCTGCAATTTCTGATTTTCCCAAATCTTCCAGGAATTGTTCTGGGAGTATCCGAACTTCAAATTAGTTGATTCCAGATCCATTAAATCCCATAAATAGCCTAAAATTTTATATTTTTTATTTAGCTATATGTTTTTTTTGATTGTTTTGTTGTTTTTATGCATATGCATATACG
This sequence comes from Raddia guianensis, assembly GCA_036346415.1. Taxonomy (NCBI): domain Eukaryota; kingdom Viridiplantae; phylum Streptophyta; class Magnoliopsida; order Poales; family Poaceae; genus Raddia; species Raddia guianensis. The sequence goes on from CM070535.1 coordinate 23,237,446, forward strand.
TGTAGATCCTGTGTGTTCGCGTTGTTCGGGAGGACTCCAGGAGCCGTTCGAAGGAGGATCCCAAGACCCGGAGTACTATCAAGGTAAGATAGCTTACATCTTGCTTCCTAGTTTGTAAAACCCACCCGTTTACTGTTCTTATGTATTTCCCTCATGCATGAAATGATGGGAAAGGGTAGAAACATAATATGTTCACATTGAGTCATTGACCCTCTGAATTTAGCCTATTTATTGTTGCCTTAGTTATTTTCCTAGTTTATCCTTATGCATAGTTGCTAGTGCTCGTGGGTTGGTAGTTGTTTAGGTTATTCACCATTTAATTAATCTTGTGACTTGGTATGATTGGAGGTGCTGAGTTACTTTAATAACCTAAATCAACTAAAACCTACGTGGCGTGTGTTGACTGAAGGTGGCAAGTTGGGTGGTTTTGTGGATCGAAGATTGTGGTGGAGGTAGTCACCTTGGTCTAAGAACTCTTGACGTGTGCTTATCCGGCTAAACCATAAAAGTGCAACCATAAGTGCTAGTGTCAGCATGTTGCGCATCATGTGCTTGTCCTGACTTAGTAGTTAGGGAAAACCGTTATCACACTTTACTTTGAAAAGATCGAGCTGCGGTCCGTTAGCTCAAGAGGGGGACTCGAGATGTTGAAACCTTAGAGGGGGTATCGGTGTTAACAGAAGAAACTAATGAATCGCCTTGTATCGTTATTTGGTTTGGGCTCCAAAGGAAGAGCTAAGACTTAAAAGTACCACTAGGCTTATGGGTAAATTGTGCTACACTCTGCAGAGGTTAAAACTATTATGATAGCCGTTCCCACGGTCATGGGAGGGGAGGAACGTCGTACATCGTAGTCTCATGTGCTATTAATTAACCTGAAGGGCTGGTGTTGTTTGAGCTGTTCGAGGCAGGTTTGATCTTCAGAGGGGCTTTGGAAGCCGAGCTCTGCGTGTTCTTCTTGAGAATCTATATCAATATCAATTGCTTTACAAATTTGTTTTACAACACTTCAATTAATTTGACTAGAATAGATCTTATGCAAAATAGCCACCATGTTGTTATTGTTATCCTTGCATCATTATAAGGACTCTTGCTGGGTAGCTGTGTACTCACTATACAAACCACGAATAAATCTGTATTTAGGAGAAGGATTAGGTTCGGTCTGCCTACAGGATTAGGAGGATCTTGTCCCGGATTTCGATGAGGATTAGCTGACGCTCAAGGGTCGGATCGGAGCATCATCATATTTTTAATTCCGCTGCATATTTGAATTTCCGCACTCTGATATATTATGGACAATATTATGTCATGTTTAATTAAACTATTGTAATAAGTAGTTGTGTAACAGTTATTTTTGCATAATATATAATTTCTCTTATTTATTTATGATTGTGTGATGATGTTCAACAAACTGTCGTTCACAAGTTGCTGGTATTGATCTCTGGGACTAGCAATTGATTGTGAGTGGATCCTAATGAAGCCGGGGTTGCGACACGCCTCCCCCAAATGGCGTCTCTCGCCACGGTGCTCATGGCCATCGGTGTTGTCTTCAGCGAGAGCTCACCTACGTGCCCAGCATGGCTCCCTGGTGGGCCAACCACGCTTCCCTCGAAGCAGGAGGAATGCAGGTCTCGAATACCCCCACAAAGATCCCATCTTTATGAAAGAATTCGATTTCAATTAAACCCATGTTGCTAAATCTTGTTGCAATTTTAGAATTGATGCACTGCTGGAGTAATTTTCTGAAATTTTGATGCACTGCTGTTGCATATCTCAACCATCGTAGAAATGCAGCAGGTCTTGAGGCATTACTCCTGATGCACTGCTTATTACTGCTTATTGGAGTATGATGCAACTCTATACAATCTTTGCTATACAAAAACTTGGGGAGTACTCCTGGAGCCATACATGTGACCATTTGTAGCCTGTGAGCAGAAGAGACTTGCAGAGCAACAGTGTGTTTTTCAGGCAGAGCCAGATTTGGTTCCACTTGATGCCATCAACTGTTCAGTCCAGTCCTAAAACAAGCATCTCATCAGGAGAATTTCTGTTCTACAGCATCTTCTTTCTGTTTTGTTAGTGGTAATTTCTGTTTCTGGCTCATCAGAAGTACATTTGAATATTTGATGGTGTTTTTGTCTCTCCTGGTGCTGTGTGATCATGCATGTCTCCACTCAGTGTTGCTCCCTTCTGCTGCCTAACAAGAGCAAGAATGCAGTGGCTGCTGTTATCCATGGCAGCTTGAGGAAATCACCTGCAGAATGCATCAGCAAAGGGTGTATATATATATGGCCAAATGGGCGGCCCGGCCCGGCATGGCCCGAGCCCGATGGGGCACGGCCCATTTAAACCAGGCATGGCCCGGCCCATTTAACTAATCGGGCCGTGCCGTGCCAGCCCATGGGCCGAGGCCGGAGCCCAGGCACGGCACGAGACCCAGTTAATCGTGCCGGGCCGGCCCGTCGGCACGATAAGCTAGCTGGGCCGCAGCATGCCGAGCGACGTGGGAGCCAGGAGCGAGGCAGCGAGCGCCAAAAATATCGTGGGAGCGACGCGGGAGCCAGGAATCGATCCCGCGACCTGCACCCGCCCGACGGCAGCGCTCCTCACTTCCTCAGCTAGCCATCTGGGCGGGAGGTTTTTTGTGTTTATAAACATCAAGAGTGAGTAATATACGTAGATTTAAGAAATAAAAACAAAAAAAAATAATCGTGCCGTGCTCGGGCCGGCCTCGTCGTGCCGGGCCGGCACGGCCCGTTTAAAATCGTGCCGGGCCGTGCTCGTGCCGGGCCAAAACACCGTGCTTTCATGCCGGCCCATCAGGCCCGGCCCATCTGGCCATCTATAGGTGTATAGAGTATGGTCACCAGCGGAATGCAACAGCAAGGGGGTGTATAGAGTATGCTTCTGAAAACCCAGTTCGAAGTGATGAGAATCCATCAATTTCACATGAAATTCATCAATCAGTCAGTGTGGTGTGGAATTGTAAGTGCCCTTGCTGCTTGCCAGCATCATGTCAGCTCTGTAGCTTCAGAATTGATGCTCCAGGAGTAATTTTCTGAAATTTCTGCTATAGCTACCAAAGCAAGAAAGAAAAAAATTACGGTTTGAGAAAATTTGCATTCACTAAATAAGAAAAAGCATTTGTCTGTGGATTGCATTTGAGAAATTCAAACTTGGAAAGGCCAAGTGACCTTACAAAAACTTGAAACCAAAGAAAGAAAATAAATTTACAGTTTTATGGAATTATAATAGTCTCCTACTGTAATTGCAACCAAATTTTTATTACAAGTAACAACTGTAATTGCACTTCTATAAAATCAAGTGTATGAACTTTTGAAATTTTAAATCCTCTCGGTTCCACACATTGGCTATGAACTTTTGAACTTAATGCAGAGATTAATTGCTCAGATGGTATAGATTTTGCAAGTGATAATTTTTCTGAACAGAGCTCTATACATCATGCTACACCTAAAACTGTTAGAAGCAAAGAAAAATCTGAAACTGAATCCAAACTCCATCTGGAAATTCTGGACAACAAATTCAGAATTAAGAATGTAGAGCACTTGTTCATTGAGAACAATGCCATCTGTTCTTCACTCATGGCTTAAATAAGAATCTGGAGCACTTGTTCAATGAGAACAATGTCGTCTGTGTTCTTCACTACTGTCTTGGGCTATGTTGCCCGGACACGGCGACACGGACACGGATACGAGATACGGCGACACCGCGACACCGCGATCTCGCCAAAACCCCGATACGGGGACACGGCATATAGAAATATATACAATAATATAGTTGTACTAATGCACACAAACATATAGAAATGAAGAAATTTTTACTGTGAGTCCGTGACATTTCAATAACCTTGAATGTTCTATGTCTTCACTCCTTACACACACCAATCAGGCAATCAACATTCAACAATAAATAGCTGATCGAAAAAGGAGAAAGTGAAATCAAAGTGAGGAATGGGGATTGGAGAAGCGGCGGCCTGAGACGGAGACGGCGACGGCAATCAACACCCAAATCTCAGTAGTGAAGAGTACTCCCATATAGTATTCAGATTTATTTTCTATATGTCCCAGGCCAAATGGGCCAATATCTCATGGCCCAAACTAATTGGCCCACAGCCTCACCTCTATCCCTAACTCTCTCTCACTCAGCTCTCTCTCACTCAGCTCTCTCCCCGACTCCCCCCACGCACGCCGGCGCCGCCTCCTTTGGCTCCCTCCCAGCGCTGGCGCCTCCATGATCTGCCGCCGGCGACCCCTCCACCGCGCCGCCTCCTCCCGTCCGCGCGCCTCGCCGCCTCCGTTCGCCAAGGCCGCTCCGCCTCCCGTCGACCGCATGACCTGCGCCGCCTCCCTCCACCGCCGCCTCCCTCCCGGCCGCCGCCCACCGCATGGCGCAGCCGACGCCTTGCAGCATGGCGGCAACGTGTCTCCGAGGTGTCCCGTACGTGTCCCATTTATTTTAATTATTTGAAAAAGAAAAAAAAGGGACACCTGATGGACACGTATCGGTACGTGTCGGACACGTGTCCGACACGGGACACGTGTCAGGACACGGATACGTCGATTTTTTGAGGTGTCGGCGCATCGCAGGTCTTGGGAGTGCAATAAGAATCTAGAGCAAATTGAAGACATGTACATTTCTGAAATGCTTTCTAGATCTTATCATCTTCTGATTTTATTGCATAAAAGTACAGAATTTAGAACTTACAAATAGCAACTCTATACTGCCTGCAATTCAGAACTAATTGTATGAATCTTGCATTTTTCAAGATGCTTGTGACATGAATCTATTTAATTCAGAATTCAGAAATTACTGAAATTACATTGACAGGTAATTAAGAAATTACCGATCCCTAATTACAATGGAGAATCTGATCTCTATTTACAAGTAGTACAATGGAAAATGTGAAACAATGTCCTCTGTTCTTCACTCCTCGCTTTAGTCCACCTAGAAGTCAGCCTTTTCCCTCCTTGAATATTTAGCCCACCTTGTGCAACCCTGCAGGAGAATAGAGCACAATTGTTTTAATAAAACCTAGAAGTCAGCTTGTTCATTTTGGCCGCCACCAGCCTCCCCCCTCGCCTTCCCTTACAAGAGCGATCAAGGGCGGGCAGTGAAATCAGATTCACCCTTTTTTCGCCCCGAATCGTTTCTTGCGGGAAAGGAGAAGAAAGACCCTTGTTTTCTTTCTCCAGATTTGCTCACGGAATCACTCACATGTGCAGCGTAATCAGGAAATCGCGTTCACAAAATAGGTTCGCAAGCTCTTAATTCTACGTCGCCAGAGCTGGTGTAGAAGAGCCTCGAAACTTCTGAGGAAAAGGTGCGACGTGCGCCTAGATCGGGTACAAATTGAGGGGCTAGGAATTTAATTTGCTGAGGGAAGGAGGGTTCTTTCTGCAGAAGGGAATCCCCGCAGTTTACGACTCCGACTCAAGTACTCAACCTGACCTCGATCGATCGATCGAACCACTCGCAGCCGGGCCAGCCATTTGTCACAGCGTCGATGATACAGTGGCCAAAAACAGAGTTTGAACAGATTTGTAATAGAAGTGAGATGAAAAAACAGGAAGAACAGGTGTAAGGATCCTAGGCCGAGAGGGGGGGTGAATCGGCCCTTTTCAAATTTTATTTCACTCAATTCGCTTGCTTAATTAGTCAAATTAGGAACCCAAGCTATCGATGGATTTAGAGTCTAGTTGCGGAGCGATCACAATGAGACCTGGCGACTACTAGGAGGCTCGATGGTACTCACATGCAAACGATCAAGTTAATGTGCGGAAGTAAATGAATGAGACAAGAAGGCATAAACCGAGTTGTTTCGAAGTTGATGCTTAACACATGAACACCCACGTCTCCGCTGAGAAAACTTCTCACACGAGAAGTCGGAACCCTTTCGTTCCTAGCCCTCAATCCACTCGTGGTAGCTCTTCACCAACACATGGTAGGCGAGCTACAAACTTTCCTGCAGGCGAGTTCTCTCACACGCGAGAGCTCACACCCCACCGGCACCGACACACGGCACCGACCACCGACACACGGTGGATTTCACCTCAACACATGAGGTACCCCCAACACATGGAGGATTTGGCTCCGACACACGGACACCTTGGCACCACCGACACACGGAGGTGGGCACACACCAGTGGACTTGTGACTCCAACGGATGGAGAGGATGCACCCCTACACAAGGCGGTGACCACCAACGGATGGTGGGTTTGCGGCACGGTTGATATAGTTGTTCGGTTGACGAAGCTCGTGGTGTGACGACGATCTCTCCAGCGGCGAAGTCCCAAGAGCACAAGATCGGAGATCGTCTCTCACCACTACCCCTTCTCTCCCACCATGGAAACTAGGGCAAGAACACCATGGGAGAAGGAGAAAACCTTGGGGATGGATGAGAGGAGGTAGGAGGCACCTTCTTCTTCCTCTTCCTCTCTTCTCCTTCCTCTCAATCTCTCAAGCACATGGAACCCTAGATGGAGGTGGGTGCCATGGGAGGAGCTCTCTTGGGTGGAAAGGGTAAGAGGTGGCTGCTAATGAGGCTCTCTCAAGTTTCTCCCGTGCTCCAAGCCCCTATTTATAGGCACAAGTCGAAAACCTAGAAATGGACGGCTCAGATTAAATCGCGAGATTTAGATCGATCGGACGCCGTCCGGTTCCCGTCGGACGCCGTCCGACAGAAGGTCAAGGCCATTTTTTGTGCTTCGTCGGACGCCGTCCGGTAGCTTATCGGACGCGTCCGACAGGGTGCTGGCGCGAGTGAACGGGGCGCCCGCCAGGTGTTCGGTCGCTTGCCTAGCCGTCATCGGACGCGATCCGGTCTTTGGTTTGACGCCGTCCGACAGTGAGGGTAACGCCGTCGGGACGCCGCCAGATGCCGTCCAAGCTCCGTGCCATCGATTTCTTCCTTCATCAGACGCCGTCCGTCCGGATCGGACTCCGTCCGGCGAGGACAAAGGCGGTTTGGGACTTAGCCATTTTCGAGCTCATCCTCAGGAATCCTGCGTTTATCGGACCCGTCAAGAGCGTCGGACGCCGTCCGACGAGAGTGGTGTTTTCGGGACTTAGCCAAATTTTGGCTTGTTCACCTGACGCCGTCCGATGGCGATCGGACGCCGTCAACGGGGCTGAATTTTGCCCCGCTTGATTTTGGCTCACCGACTTCGCCCGACAACACACCTAGGGTTTTGGGCCTACCTTATCGACTTGTGGACCGGCGGAGGTTTAGATCACTATGGCGGAAGTTTCAAGCGCTCTCGGTATTTCGTGACTTAGCGGCTACAAAACCACGGATACAATTTGGACCCGAACCTTCTCGACCACGGGACAGGTGTACTCGCTCTAGATGGTTCGCTCAGTACTAACACCTGGCACTTTCGGAACCCCATGGGACCCACGGCTGATGTTTCTAGACCTGTGCTCAGTGGGACCCTGCAACCAGAGAGATGTAATCGAGCCAAAAACGCACACAAGGAAATCAGAAGAACTATCAAACAAAAGGTCCTTATCCTTGGCGTTCCAGCTGTACGGCCTAGTTGCCATCAATTACCAAAATCATTCAGCGCATGGGAGGCTTGATCTTACAACAGGTGAGAAGAGAGAAGTAGGTAGGAGGTTAGGATTCCTCTTGATATGCGAAAAATTACTTGTCTGATACAATGCCGAAACGGCTTAAAAGCAAAAGCAAGAATCGAGCAGGCGCAGCTGCTTGTCGCCGAGTGAATTCGGTTGGGAAAGGTACAGTAAATACTACTTTGAATCATAGCCGTTGGATCGGGATCCTGAGGCCTCGCTTGCGTACCCCTTCGGTTAAGTGGAAGCCGGCAGGGAGTCTATTCTGGAGCCGACTCACATGGTAACGCCCGCAGCTGTGACAGCTCCTCCCCCTTAGGATGATCCTTGTCCTCAAGGATGAAACTAGGAAAAATTTTCTTGATGAAATCAGCGTCTTCCCATGTTGATGCTTCTGCTGGTAAGTTAATCCATTTAATGAGCCATTGAACCACAGGAGCATTGTTCCTTGGAATCATTCTTCTTTGTAAAATCTTTTTAGGACCCACATGAATATATCCATCTTCTCCAACCAGAGGAAGACCAGGTTCAGGAATTGCTTTGGAACCAATGTGTTTCTTGAGTTGACTCACGTGAAAAACAGGATGGAGATGAGATCCTTCAGGCAACAGTAGTTTGTAGGCCACTTTACCAATTTTTTGAATAACTCTGAATGGTCCATAGTATTTAGAGTGTAATTTCAGGCTTTTGTGAATGCTCAGAGCTGAATGTCTGTAAGGTTGCATTTTCAGATAGACCATATCAGAAATATTGAATGATCTTTCTGATCTTTTCTTATCTGCGTACTTTTTCATCCTGTCTTGTGCTTTCTTGAGATTCTCTTTGATTAACTGATTAGCTAACTGACGCTGAGCCAAGCAATCTTTAGCTTCTTCCAAGGGTTCATCTGGCAGTATGGTTTCTTTAATCATAGGTGGAGGAAATCCATACAATGCTTGTGTCGACGGTTGGGATATTGACCCAAGTCAACTAAGGTTCTTAGGAAGGGGAGATAGAAGACACTAACAAACAATCAACGACTTAACGAGGAGGCGGGTTTTTATCCTGGTTCAGACCTCTCGGGAGAGATAATAGCCCTACGTCCAGCCTTCTTATATATCAAGATGATTACAAGGTGGGACTCGGCGAGACGAACAGGTCTCAGCGAGTAGTATGCAACGATGCGATGATCAGGTGTGCTATCAGATGATGGCTTCACCCTTAACACGCCGTAAGGGCCTTGTTTATATAGTGCTGAGCAAACCGACCTATCAAGGGATAATCGGGCCGGGCTAACCACGAGATCGTAACGAACTCAACGTGCCAAATACATTCCGAGATAGATAAGGCATACTCCAATTCTTGGGGATCACGACTCCTATTCCAATCCGGGAAACCATCGTCCGGGTTTTCACGTAGCCGTGCAGAACTCTGTTCGAGTCAGACTCAAACACGATTCCTTGGCCGTTACACACCATGCCAGCCAGGAAGCTGTCCGGCAGGATGCACACGGGCCAGATAGAACCTTCTAGGGAGCTAGGCCCTAGTAGGCTGTTCGAATGGGCCGTCAGGGAGTGGGCCATGGCAATGGGCCATAATTTTATCCCTGACAGCTAGCCCCCGAGACTCAAGTAGAAGGACTCACTAGAGTGGAGTCTTCCTCTTGAGACTCAAAGTCGCGAAGAGGGAAATTATGCTGCTATAAGGACACGCAACAAGTGACCGAGCAGGTTACGGTTCTACCGAACAGAACTTGTCCGGGATCAAACAAACCCGATAAGTGCCGAGCAACTCTGTTGCGTCGAACAGGAAAGCGCATCTATCCGAACAGAGCACCCAACCCTCAGCACGGATGCTGGAAAAAGTAGCCGTTGGCAAATCTTAACGGTAACTTGCGCTGCGCAGTGAAAACAGATGACCATTTTTACTTAGTCGTTGCGGTAAAAACTAGCCGTTTAGTGGAAAAAATCCGTTGCAAAGCTGCTCGTTTGGGTCCATAAAAGCATCCAAGCCGCCCGCGGCTAGCCACTTCTGCTCTCACGCCTTTCCTTCCCAAACCCTAATTCCAACCGCGCTCAGCATCAAAGAGCCAAACTCCACCCTCAATCCTGTTCGTCCGATACAGGGCGCTATGGCCAAGTTCGCAGGCACTAGCATGACCGAGGAGGACTTGAAGGTCTGTGAGGAGGAGGGCCACATCGACGCCGACAGCTGGAGGCTGCTCGGGGAGGAGGAAACTCCGGAGCCGCTCGAGGACGAATTCGTCAACTTCGAACAGTTCGCACTGTTCGGGTTGAGGTCTCCCGAGAGCGACTTCGTGGAGGCCTTCTTCAATATCAGCGGATTGGAGGTAGCGAACCTCAATCCGAACTACATCCTCCAGATGGCCGTCTTCGCACACCTGTGCGAAGGCTATCTGGGAATCGATCCACCGGTGAGGCTGTTCCTCCACTACTACACGGCGACGAGGAGCAGCTCCGCCGCTTCGGCGCTTGGGTGCTACTACCTCAAGCTCCGAGCCACTGCCGACGACGTGCCGTATCCTCGTCCACCACTGCTCGACTCGATGGGTGCGTGGTGGATGAGGTGGTTCTACACCAAGAGGAGCGGCGACAGCAAGCTCTTCTTCACCGGGAAGGTGTCGGCAAAGGGAACACCAATGCCTCGGCCGGAGCTATCCGACAAGGACTGGTACTTGACGCGGAAGATCGCGTCCCTCGTGAGCCTCGGGCTCACCGGCAGGGAGATCATCCGCGACATCACGGCGAACAGGATCTGTCCGCTGCGGAGAAGACCCTACCCCTTCTACAAGATAGAAGGGTGGGAAGACATCACCAGGGAGAGCACGGGTAAGTTACTCAAACACTTAGCCGTTCTTTGGTGACTCATCCGAACAGGAACTAACAGCCTCTTCTGCCCGGGCAGTGATGCCAACCGACGCATGGGTGACCAAGCAGGTCGACTCCATGCTGAAGGCTGCCAGGAAGGACGGCGAGGTCACCGGCGAGGTGGCCTACACTTGTCCGCGCAACGTGCTCATCCGCACAGACGAGGTAAGACACTTAAACCCCGCCTGTGTTGCTAGACTTGCACTTGTTGTAAACCGCTAACATTCGCTTCCCGATCAATCAGGAGGACCAGCTGATCCTTGGAGGGATCGTGGAGGAGCTCTCTGACTCTGAGGGAGCGAGGAAGGGCAAGGCCAAAGTGGCCGAGAAGCCGAAGGTGGCCGCCGCACCGACGCGGAACTCACCGCGCCATGGCGGTCGCCAACCTTCAAAGAAGCCGCCTGCGGCGCCGAAGCGCGCCGAACAGACCAACCGAGCGCGCGGCCAGCCAAGCGAAAAAAGACCAAGCCCTTCTCTCCTCATCGAGCAGAGCGACGAAGAGGTAAGGGTCATGACCCTTTGGCTTAAGCGCTATGCACAGCTCACTTTGGGCCATATGGAGCGGTACCAGAATGTGTCGCCGAGCAAAGGAGGCTCGAGAAGGAGGTAGTGCGCAAGGAAAAACTTCTTGCGTTGCGCCAGAAGAGTGCTCAGCTCACCAAGGAGCTGAGCTTGTCGCCACAAGCTCTTGGAGGCCAAGGCGAAGAAGCCGAGGAGCCCCCGAGTAAGAAGCGCAAGCTCCACAAAGGAGCAAAGAAGAAGGTATCGTTCCCTGCGGCAGGTATGTGTAAACGAGGCTGTTCCTTGCTTCCCGAGCACCTGCTCGGTGCTTCGCGGGCAACGAGGCTGCTCGCACTGAAGGACAAGCTGACGGTGTGGTCAGCGCTCCCGTCCGGCTCCAGCGACCGGATCGATGCCCTGAGGCGCGCGATCAACAGGCTGGAGGCCCAAGAAAAGGAGCATGGGGCCACGGCGAGCGGAGCCAAGGTCTTGGCTCTGCCGGCTGCCCAAGGGGGGACCGAGCAGGCGGTCCTGCCTAGCACTTCGTCGTAGGGGCAAATCGTCCCTGTGGCGACGGCGGCTTCCAGCGAGCAGGAAGAAGATCCTGCCGCCGGAGAACAAGAAGTCACTGGCGAGCAGGGTGAAGTGCCTGCTCCCAGAGAAGAAGCGGAAGGCTACGAGCAGGGCGAGCAGGTCGCCCTGTCCGTGGATGCTCTGGCGCCTCCTGTCTTGCCTGAGGGCGAACATATGGAGGAGCTGGAGGAAGGGGAGGTCGCCCCTGCGCCCAAGCGGACGCGTTCCCATTCGGGGAGGACGAAGCGGAGAGATCGCCGCACTGGACTCGTCCAGAACAGGAGAGGCTTCGTGGCCCACGGCCTCGAGTATCGCCTGCGCCAGGGTCTGAAGTGCCGGCTTGGAGAGGTGAACTTTCGAAACCAAACTTGTCTGTTCGAGCAATAAATGCCCAAATGTTGACTTGGTCTTCTCTCTTTCAGTTCATGAAGGGTAGCATGGAGGAGCTCGTGGAGGGCATCACCATCGAGCGCAATGCCGTGATGGCGGCCTTCCAGGAGCAGCCCCCTGCACCAGCCAAAAACCGGAGCCGGCTGAAGGCGAAGGTGAAGAAGCTCCAGGCCCAGCTGATCGAAGAGAGGCGAGCTTCCGCGGCGCTCCAGGAGAAGATCTCCACCCTGTGGGCATCACAGGAGGAGGCCGAGGAGATGCGCGGGCTGGTCGCGAGGGCAAGCACCGCGGAGGAGATGGTCAAGGAGCTGAATGAACAGCTCAAGACCGCCGAGCAGCGAGCTAGTCAGAGCGAGGCTCTGACCGAGCAGCTGCGCGCCAACACCGAAGAGGTCGAGGTGATCCGCGCAGAGGCGGCGGAGCAGGCCCGGCTCAACAAGGAGAAAACAGATCGTCTCCGAGCTGAAGCCAGAGAAGGCTTCAGGGCGCAAGGGGAAGTCCTGCGCCTGAAGATAGAGAATGAGGGATTGAAGGAGCAGCTTGCTTCGAAGTAGAAGAAGGGTTGTACTCCTTATACCTGTAAACTTTGAATATGCAATAAAGACTTACCTTTCACACAATAAGACTTACCTTTTCCCTGCAAAAAAGAGCAGCAAAAAGACAAGATCGAACAGAAAACTAAGAGCGAAGGCACAACAGCGCTAGGAAGTTTTAAGGAAAACCGGTAGAACGCTTAGCCTAACTCCCAGCCCCATTGTGCATTTGAACGAAAACCTGAGTTTGCGAACTCGAACAGGTGCACATGAGAAAGAGCGACACCCTAACCCCCGGTACGGACGATGCTTGAAAATCTAAGTTTGCGAATTCAAGCACGTGCGTAGAGAGATAGAGCGACACCCGTATCCTGATCGACTCGTTCTGTGAACTGCCCGTTAACGAAAGTTAGGCAAATCCAAAGGTGACCGAACAAGGAAAGTGCCTCTGCCACGGAGGGCTTACGAGAGGAGTCTTTGCCAAGTGGTCGTGCCGTGGGCGGTAAGTGACTCTGCCGCGGAGGGCTTACGAGAGCAGACTTAGCAGCGAGGCTGGATGCCGTGTTACGCAACTCTGAATTTAGGAACTTGTTGAAACGAAATACGGGCAGGGAAACCCTGAAGATCGCGGAGCCAAGAGTTCGCAAGACCGGGCAGCCATCAAGTGTTACCAGAGAAAGAGATAGTCTGAGAAGACAAGTAGTGAAAAGGGCCGCAAGGGGCCGCGAAAATTCACTATTAATTAGATTGAACTTTACATGGCAGCCCGAGAGATTTGGACGAACTAAGGCGCGAAGTTTACAAAAGCGCGGAGCTAAGCAAACACACAAAAGACCTACACAAAGAACTTACGGCCGTGGTCGATGTTCCAAGTCTTTGGTCACTCTCTCCAAATCCTCCATAGCAGCGAACAGCCCAGGCGGAAAGGAAGAAACGACCGTGAACGGGCCCTCCCAACGGGGAGTGAGTTTGTTGGCATTGGACAGATTCTGGACACGGCGCAGAACGAGGTCGCCCGCCTTCAAAGCCCTTGGTCGAACTGATTTGGCAGCGTGCCGACGAAGAGCTTACTGGTAGCGCGCCATTCTGACTTGTGCCCGTTCACGTGTGCTTTCGAGGAGATCGAGATCGAGTAAGCGCTCTTGCTCGTCGTCAACCAAGTTGACCGAGCTCGTGCGAGGCGAGCCGAGTACTATTCGTGAGCGTGATGGTTCGCACCGTAGACCAATTGGAAGAATTTCCCGGTTGTCGGTGGCCGTAGAAAGCGAATCGCCCGGAGGACGGAAGGAACCGTCAACCCAGCCTTATTGTGCTCATGAGTGCCGCGAACAGCGCCGTTGATACCCTCGACGATCTGTCCATTAGCTCGCTCATTGCTCCATTGCTCGTGGATGTGCCCGAGGTGAAACAGAACCTTAGTGCCCGGTATTCGCGGTATTCACGGAATAGCTCGCTCAACCGGGTACCGTTATCAGTGATCAGCTTGTGGGGGATCCCGAAGCGCGTGACCACGTTGCTCTTGAAGAAGCGCACAGCCGTTTTAGCGTGAAGAGATGACACAGGCACTTCCTCAATCCACTTTATGAAAGTGTCAATGGCGACGAGCAAGTGTGTGTAGCCCTTATACCCTTTAGGGAATGGGCCGAGCAGATCCAGGCCCCATATGGAGAAAGGCCAAGATGGGAGGATCGTTTGGAGCTCTTGGACGGGCTTATGTGTCTTCCGAGCGTGGAATTGGCAAGCTTTGCACTTAGTCACTATATCCCGGGCATCTTGTAACGACGTAGGCCAGTAATAGCCCGTGCGAAACGCTTTGCCGACCAGAGTTCTGAAGGAGGCGTGGTTGCCACAGGCACCCTCGTATATGTCCCTAAGAAGAAACACACCCTCCTGTTGAGAGATGCACTTGGAGAGGACTCCTAGAGCACCTTGACGGTAAAGGATGCCATCCACAAGCTTGTATGGACTAGCACGTCTTATAAGCGAACGCGCTCGGCCGTCTTGAGCGAGGTCCCATACGCAAGTCTGGGACAAATGGCGTTGTCCGATCCGCACTTGCTTTCGATGACGGAGACAAAGCACCACTGCTCTGTTGTCTCGTCCGGAGACGTGATAGAGGGCTTGTAAAGGTGCTCGGCGAGCACCCTGCGGAAGCGAGTTAGCGTGAGGATCCATATTTGGACAGCTGGTCGGCCAAAAAGTTGTCCTTCCTGGGCACGAAGAGCACTTCGAAAAATCGAAAATGCCGCTCCAACTTCCTCACTTCAATCAGGTATCGCGCCATTGAGTTATCGCAGCACTGATACTCCTTATTTACCTGATTGATGACCAGCTGTGAATCTCCCTTCACAGTCAGCCGTTGGACGCCGAGCGATTTGCACGCTCTTAGTCCCGCAAGAAGGGCCTCGTACTCCGCGGCGTTGTTTGTCGCCGCAAAGTGTAGTTGGATAGAATACTGGAGTTGCTCTTCTTGAGGGGAGATGAGAACGAAACCAGCCCCCGAGTTTCCAGTGCGCGAGCCATTAAAAAACATGGTCCAGGGGGTTCATCAGGTTGCTCGGGAGCTTCCTGGGATTTGGGCGGCCAGGACCTGTGATTTAATAGCAATTCGGGCAGCAAACAGAATGTCGAATTCTGCCAGTTCCATTGCCCATTTAGCTATACGTCCGCTGGCTTCCTTGTTCCTTAGGATTTCTTCAAGAGGGAACTTGGTCGGGACTAGTATTTTATGCGCCTGGAAGTAATGCCGAAGCTTTCTGGAGGATATGAGCAAGGCGTAGAGCAGCTTCTGGACTTCAGGGTAACGCTCCTTTAATCCGTGAAGTACCTCGCTCACGTAATAGATTGGCCGCTGGATGCATTCCCTTTCCACCGTCAAGACTGCGCTCACAGCTTGTGGCGTGCATTCAAGATACAATAAAACCTGTTCGCCATGACGCAGGGTAGTCAAGACAGCTGGGTTGGACAGGTATTGCTTAAGATCTTGGAAAGATCGGTCAGCCTCCTCTGTCCACTCGAAGCTATTGTGCTTGCGCAGGGCCTTAAAGAAGGGCAGCTCGTGTTCGCCTTGACGGGAAATAAATCTGCTTAGAGTAGCCATCCGCCCAGTGAGGCTCTGAACTTCCTTAACAGTAGTTGGAGCCTGCATGTTTTCAATGGCCTCGATCTTTTCGGGGTTGGCAGAAATACCTTGCGAACCAATTATATAACCGAACAACATTCCAGATCGAACACCAAAGGTACACTTCTCTGGATTCAACTTTATTCGATGCCTGGTGAGATTACGAAAGGTCTCGGCCAGGTCTTTTACATGATTTGGAGCATACTTGTTCTTTACAACTATGTCGTCGACATAGACCTCCAGGTTTCTTCCGAACTGTTATGAGAAAGTCTTCTCCATTGTTATTTGGAGCGTGGCACCGACAAGATTGCGCAGACCGAAAGACATGGTCGTATAGCAGAAAGTGCCGAAGGGGGTGATGAAGGCTGTCTTCTCTTCATCCTCGGGAGAGATGCTTATTTGGTGATAACCGGGGTAAGCATCCAAAAAACTCAAGAGCTGGGCATCCATGATCGCGTCGACCAATTTGGTCCATCTTGGCGCGGAAATTGTCCATAGGACAAGCAGCGTTCAAATCAGTGTGGTTGACACATATCCTCCACTTGCCGCCTTTCTTCTTTACAATGACAGGGTTGGCTAGCCACTCGGTGTGATCAACCTCGCGAATGAAGCCAGCAGCGAGCAACTTGCCAAGCTGATCTTTAATGATCCACTGCTTGAACCAAAACGTCCAAGCTTCGGCAAGCAGGCTTTTGTTGGCGGACGGCGGTTTGTGCTCGATAACCTCCCTTGGGACTCCGGGCATGTGAGATGGTTCCCAGGCAAACACATCTGCGTTAGCTCGGAGGAAGGCAATGAACTCGCTTTCCTATTTGGGGTCCAAATTGGCCCCAAGTGAATTGTCTTGGAAGTATCGTCAAGAGACAGCGGAACTTCCTTGGTTTCCCCCTGGCTGGACAGAAACCCTAGGGCGTGCAGACTTAGTCTGCGGAACCTTGGGACAGCGCGGTGGAAGCTGGTCGACCAGGGCGAGGGACTGCTCGTCGCAATCTAGAGCAGCTTTGTAGTTGCCCTTGACCGTGATCACACCGTTAGGACCCGGTATCTTCACGCAATGGTAAGCGTGGTGGGACACAGCCATGAACTTACCAAGTGATGGATGGCCCAAGATTGCGTTGTACGCAGATGGAAAGTCAACCACGTCAAACGTGATCAACTCTGTCCGGAAGTCGCTTGGGCTGCCGAAGGTAACAGGCAGAACAATCTGCCCCAACGGCCGAACAGCTTCTCCCGGGACAATGCCGTAGGAAGGCATCGCGACCTCTTTAATCTTGGAGCAAGGAATCTGCATCTCGTCGAAGACCTTAGCAGAAAGCAAGTCCAACGCGCTCCCGCCGTTGATCAAGACACGGCCAACTCTGGCGTTGCCGATGGTCGGAGCGACCACCAGTGGGAGACGCTGGGGCTTGGTCATCCCAGTGGGGCAATCTTCCTTAGGGAAAGAGATAGAGACCTCGGTCGACTTCATTGTTTCGGGCTGAGGCTTGCCCTTTTCAACGTTGTGGACCTCCCGGGCAGCTTCCTTGAGGCTGCGTTGAGAGGTATAAGCCGAGGAACCGCCGAAGATGACGGCGATATGGTTCACGGGCTCTTGATATTCATCATCATCATCCCGATCACCATCGTCGGTTTGGCGCTTGGCCTTGCCGGCATCACCTTTCTCGGGCAGGGTGGGCATTGGGCCCTTGCCGTTGTAGAAATCCTCAAGCTTTGCAGCCCAGATCCTGCAATGGCGCGTGTCATGCCCGTAGTTCTGGTGGAACTTGCAATATCGGTCACTTGGACCTTTCTTGCCTTGGTTGCCTCTCTAGGCGGGCTTTTTGCCCTTATAGTTATTATTGGTCTTTTTCTACCCATCCTTGGGAGGAGGTGTGCGATCTATACCGGCGATGGTGTTGTTCGCATCACCCTTCTTTTTCTTCCGGGACTTCTTGTCACCAGTATTGTTGCTGCTCTTCTTCTTTTCCTTGACACCAGGCTGGGCGGGTAGCTCGCCTTTGTCGAACGCCTTCTTGTACTGAACGCGCTCTGCCGCGTTGATATAGTGTTGACACAAAAGCGAGTATTTCTGTGAACACACGTGCCGAAGCGTCAACTCTAGGGTTGCGTCGCAACAAGAAAACCAAGCGTGCCAGTCAATTTGACCTGTGAATTGACAAGGAGAAAATCGTCAGTAATATCGCCCTAATCGGCTGTTGAAATAGCCAGATCAGGTTTCTCGTAATCGGCTTTATGATATCCGATTACGAAATCTATCGGCTTAATGCTTGATAGAGCAAATAATATGAATAAATATTCAATTTAAATCCAGTATCTCTTTTTGGTATTTTTTTACATGATATTAGCAATAAATCTTCATATCAGTGCATTAGATTAAATCGAGAAACAGATTAGAATAGATCGGTCAAGCCAAGACAGTATCCGAATCTAAGCCTAAATATAAACTAATAAACTGATTCAAAGATTTAAAGACTAATAAGGTAGATGTAATACCAATCGGCAAACATTAACAGATGCAAACTCCCAAACAAGGCATACACAATATCGATTAGACGAGACAGTTGCATACATCGAATTCAGGAAGAGCACATGAAATATCCGATGATCGGCATTACAGGATAAACACATATTACAGATCGAATACATCGAGACAGTGCAATATGCGAGAACACATCAAAGATCGGTAAATCCCGAGACAGTCTGATATGCTGTGTATACATGAGATCGATATGATACAACCATGCATACAGGTTAAAAGGAGAGAATCGATTATCCCATCGAGATAGCTCTACCTGCGATTTGAAGCCTTTCGACGAGGTCGATCGGATTCGAGAAAGTGTTTTGTATATTGAGTATTAGATGTCTATTCTCGAGGCCTAAAGTCCTATTTATAGTGTTACAAAGTCGATACCGATACAACCTAATTTATCGCATGGCTCTTCCGATCAAACCGTATTTCATCCGAAGTCTTGTATCCATCGGCTTCCTCGATATGCTCTTCTTCTTTATCTACGAAGCCCATTTTCGATTTGGCCCAATAATCTTAACACATTTAGCCTTTTTCGAATATCCGATTTTCTGCCAAATTTGGGTGTCAACACATAGCGACCAGCCGCCTTGAATAGGTCGTTGGTGGTACAGGTCTCATTGATCTCGAGATCCTGTGTGAGCCGCTCATCGCGGACTCCGTTTTTTAAGGCGCGGACAACAGATTCGTCAGAGATGTTCGGGATCGTGTTGCGAATCTTGATGAAACACTTCACGAAGTTGCGGAGGGTCTCCCCGTTCATCTGGATCATCTGGTGCAGATCATTCTCCTTGCCCAGACGCACGTTGTGACATCCCGTTATTTTTAACTCAGAAATATAATCAAATAAAAATATATAAATATATATATATATATATATATATATATATATATATATATATATATATATATATATATATATTATTTAGCTCGTCTCTTAATCTCTCTGGTGAACCACGAGCTGTTAATCCGAATCCTTTCACGAGCTCGTTTTCCTTTGTTTCAGAACATCGTTGCGGTGCGGCAGCCGTGTTCCCTTCCCTTATCAAATCCCCAACTGAACCTATCTCTAATCCCTAGCTAATCTCGAGTTTGTTGCTCCTTAATCCCCTATAAATACCCCCGACCTTCAGCCGCAGCCACGCCGAAACACCTCTCCAAAAATCCATCTATTAGAGTGCAGAGTGTTACCCGAACTCGTCGCTGCCGAGGACGCCATCGCCGGAGGCCGCGTCGGTAAGGCCGCCACCTGCGAGTCGTCGCCATCCATCGCCTTCCACCGCCGCCGCTGTTCCGCCTGAGTTGCTGCTCGCCGCTAGATGTTCCTGCCGCTGCTGCACAGGCTGCACAGCTGCTGTTTGCATGCTGCTGCTGCGTTGCTACTGCTGCTCTGCTGCACAGCCGCTGCTTGCACGCCGCCGCATAGCCGCTGCTCGCTGCGCGTTGCCGCTTGCTGCGCCGTTGCCGCCAGGGACGCCAAGCCGACGGAGAAGCCGAGAGCTGGCCATTGATTTCTTTTCTTTCTCACTCCTCTGTCCGCCATGTGTGGCTGAGGACTGGGGTTAATTCATCTACTCCGTAGCCTGGCCTTATTAGCAAAGCTCCTCACTGTTCAAACCATCCATCCGTCTGTCCATCCATCCAATCGCCCAAAACCAATTTTATAAGCATCTAATCTAATAACCATATTTATTTCTTATTTTTATTGGCTTTTATTTGCTGTTATTTATTTATTTATTTGTGATTCGATTACGTGTAGACGACGCCGAGGATACCGGAGGAGAGCTTAACGCGGTGTACTCGGAAACTTAAGGTGCAAGCTAGTTTCATGTTGAATCCTAGTTTTATTTTAGTTTTTATTTACTATTCCAAGATTTTAAACATGCATGCTTAAGTTTATATTATTTTACTTGATTAGATTATTAGATTATAGCTAATACCTGTGCCGTGTTATTAGCACGTTTTACCTTCCATTGCTGCCTAGTAAAACCTACTCTTATATTACCGCCATCCTTGAATCTAGTTACGTCAAATGCTTAGTCGCTTCGTTGGGATTTATATTCACTATATGATGGGTAGAGAGAATCTACTCTTTATCTGTGATTTTGGTTAATTAACTCAATTAAAATCAACGTGGCGTGAGTAGACTCGAGGTGGTGGTTTGATGAAGTGGTTGTGTGGTTCGTGGAATGCCACCTCAGTCGACATAAGGACCGAGCATAGTGGATGATCTAGCCAAGCATAACCGTACAACCATGGGTGTTAATAATGGTAATACCTTAGTCATTACTCTGGGAAGTTTAAGTTCGGGTTGTCATGGCGGTGTGAGCGTGCTTGATCAGCACCGAAAGTCCATCTGGCACACGAGGGGACCCCTGGCTTGGTGAAGAATCTGCCGTGGTGAATCCTTAGTGAGGCATCCTCGAATTTAGGCCTACTAGGATAGTGGCCGTCTCACTCTAGGGTGAGTCCCATGGGTAAAGTGTACCCACTCTGCAGAGTTAAAACTATCATGATAGCCGTGCTCACGGTCAAGAGCAAGCTTAGGCAGCTCTACGATGTTACCTCACCATTTTAATATTTAACTTGATGTAGAAAATAAAGGTGGACCACGGACAATGAATGTCGGGCAGCGAATGCCAAGCATTGCAATGTAGGGACTATATTGCAAGGGTGTCGAGTAGTTTGGCCGTGTTATTATTGTTGAGAAAACTGGAGTACTAAAATGAGTTTTGTTTATTCTTTGAACCTATGCTTTCTACTAATAGGTTATTAAAGGAATCTTAAATGCAAATGAACCATCACCTGACCTTTGTCCCTTGCATTCATGTTTAAGGACCTGCTTGCTAAAATTTGCTCTTTTCGAATTACCGCCCGGTGGAAATACCGCCGAATATCTAGATTACGAGGAGGAGTTTGACGAAGGTGGTCCTGGCTACTAGGCGTAAATCCCCGTCAGTTGCCTGTGGCATATGAAGGGGCTGCACCATCGCAATTTCATCTTATGCTTGTTTTTATTAGTTACATTGGATATTTAATATTTGTAATAATTGGCTTTGCCAAAGTACTCTACTTCTTACATTCGTTAAATTCAGCAAAAGGTGTGATTCCATTCTGCTATTATGTGCATACTAGCTATGATCTGTTGGGACTAGTATACTTAAGCACATAGGGGTCGGTTTTGCAAAACCGGGTTCCCACACACGTAACAGCTCTGGAAATTGGCAATCAGAGCGTCACAAAGATAGTTCCAAGATCTGATGGAACCCTCTTGCTGATTAAACAGCCATGTCCGAGCAGCACCCTCAAGGACAGTCGGGAGGTAATTAGCATTGACGAGCTCGTCACCCCCGGCCGCCATGATGGCCGTAGCGTAGATGGAAAGGAATTCCTCTGGGTTTTAAGTCCCATTGTACCTCTCCATGTGACCGGGCTTGAACTTCGAGGGCCACCGGACGGCACGAAGCTCATCAAAAAAAGCCCTACAGCCCAAGGCATAAGACCGGCCACCTTCCCCAGCAGAACATAGCCTTGAAAAGACGTTGGTCCTGTTGGTCGAGGGACTCTAGCTGAGCGGGAGGTTTCTGCCTGGAGGAACTCTCTCCGTGATAAACCTCCACGCTCCTTCCTCGTGGTCGCGACAACGCGCTACTCGCGAGGGGATCGTCCGTGATCATCGCGTGCATGCTTGCCCCTGTGGTCGCGATGACTACGGGGACTTGGCGAGCGTCGACAACCACGGGTAACTTGCTCGTGGACAGTGGTCCTTCGACGGTGACGAGGGTCACGCGATCGTCGGGCGCCATCGCCGAATCCACCCGGACAGCCGATCATGTTGCCGGAGGAGGTGTTGGCCTCACCTAGGGACTTAAGGCCTTCGGCCAGTCGCTCAAGGTGGGAGGCAACAGCCTCGCCCATGCAGGCGAGGTCGGCCTGGTTGGTGGATCTAAGCACCGTTGCCATGGCCTGGAGTCGTTCCGGATTCTGATCTAGGGGTCCAGGGATCCCTGAGGCATCCGCGTCATGCCCGACTAGAGTCCGGTTCTTGTGGGATTCGACCGGCGCAGCTGAACTTCGCCGGGGTCTTGGCGTAGGGCCTTGAGGCGGTCGCGACGCTGTCACTTGCACTGGTCGCGAATCTGCGCCAAGGTTTGGTTGATGGACTTGTCGAAACTGCGGCTAACAACATCTTGCTCGCGAGCAGCTAGCACGGCCTCATGTTGGTGCCGAGCAGAATTAGACTGCTCGATCTCACCGGCCGCCGCGGCCCGTGTAGGATTCTCTGAAGTCCCTGCACCGGCCATGTTGATGCTGCGGTGACCGTGCGTTGGCGCGCTAGACAGTGTCATCACTGTGTCGCCACAGGAAGAATCAACCGACATAGCCTTGAAATCCGAGAGATCCAAACCTTCGTATAGATCGTCGGTTCCGTAATCATCGTCGATGACGGGAGCTTGATCTAAGACCGTCTCCGGAACATATCCGGAGACTTCTATCTCAGATCTAGACATCGATCGAGGTCGATAAGACCGATCCGATCTGGCAGGGGAAGAGGCATCCTGCCCTTCCGAGTCGTAGTCCTCAGGAAGAGATTCGTGGTCGCTGATGGAGTTCGACATGCTTGATCTGCTAGCTCCCCACGGATGGCGCCAACTGTCGACGGTTGGGACATTGACCCAAGTCAACTAAGGTTCTTAGGAAGGGGAGACAGAAGACACGCAACAAGCAATCAACGATTTAACAAAGTGAGACGGGGTTTTATCCTGGTTCAGGCCTCTCGGGAGAGATAATAGCCCTACGTCCAACCTTCTTATATATCAAGATGATTACAAGGTGGGACTCGGCGAGACGAACAGGTCTCGGCGAGTAGTATGCAACGATGCGATGATCAGGTGTGCTATCAGATGATGGCTTCACCCTTAACACGCCATAAGGGCCTTGTTTATATAGTGCTGAGCAAACCGACCTATCAAGGGATAATCAGGCCCGGCTAACCACGAGATCGTAACGAACTCAACGTGCCAAATACATCCCGAGATAGATAAGGCATACTCCAATTCTTGGGGATCATGACTCCTATTCCAATCCGGGAAACCATCGTCCGGGTCTTCACGTAGCCGTGCAGAACTCTGTTCGAGTCAGACTCAAACACGATTCCTTGGCCGTTACACACCATGCCAGCCAGGAAGCTGTCCGGCAGGATGCACACGGGCCAGATAGAACCTTCTAGGGAGTTGGACCCTAGTAGGCTGTTCGAATGGGCCGTCAGGGAATGGGCCATGGCAATGGGCCGTGATTTTATCCCTGACAGCTTGAAATGGAGTCATCTTTAAGGAAGAATGAAAAGTGGTATTGTACCACCATTCGGCAAGAGCTAACCAAGTTCTCCATTTCTTTGGATTTTGAAAAGTCATGCACCTGAGATATGTTTCCAAGCATTGGTTAACCCTTTCTGTTTGACCATCCGACTGTCGATGGTAAGATGTACTGAAATTGAGTTTAACACCAGCTGCTTTCATCAGAGATTGCCAAAGATGACTAGTGAAAATCTTGTCTCTGTCAGTGACAATGTCTGTTGGGAACCCATGCAGCCTATAAATGTTTTCCATAAAAGATGTTGACACGTGATGCACTGTAAATGGGTGGCTGAGTGGAGAGAAATGAGCATATTTGGTAAATCTATCAACCACAACAAAAATCACATTTTTACCATCAGAAGTAGGAAGGCCTTCAATAAAGTCCATGGATATGCTAGTCCAAGCCTTTTGAGGTATTGGAAGAGGTTGTAACAACCCAGGATAAGGAGCATGTTCATATTTGTTCTTTTGGCATATTGGGCACTCCTTAACCCATTGCTTGATGTTCTTTTTCATACCTTTCCAATAGAAGTTTGCTTTGATTCTTTGATAAGTGGCCTCCTCTCCAAAATGTCCTCCTAAAGCAGAGTTGTGGTATTCCTAGAATAACTTTGATCGAAGTGTACCATCATTGCCAATTATTATTTTACCCTTGTAACGTAATAGGCCTCCATTAGCAGAGAAATCTTTGATTATTTTTGCATCAAAGACCAGTTGTTTGATGAGATACTTACACCATTCATCTTCTTTATAGCTGTTCAAAACTTCCTTTATCCATGTTGGAATGGTTGTGGTGATAGGCATCAAGTGATCATTTGGAAGTCTAGATAGTGCATCAGCAGCTGTATTCTCTTTGCCCTTCTTGTATTCAATTTTGTAATTGTAACCCAACAGCTTGACCAAAAGCTTATGTTGAATGCCATCTATTAACTTCTGGTCCTGCAAATATTTAAGACTCTGGTGATCGGTTCTGATGACTACTTCTGAGCCAAGAAGGTAGTGCTTCCATTTTTTAACTGCCTCAATGATAGCTAAAGCTTCTTTGTCATAAGTTGAATAAGCTTGTGCTGTTGAACTTAATGCCTTACTAAAGTAAGCAATAGGTTTGCCTTGTTGCATGAGAACGGCTCCAATTCCCTAACCACTAGCATCTGCCTCTAAAATAAATGGTTTGGAAAAATCGGGTAGAGCTAGAACAGGGGGTTTTGTCATTACTTGTTTGAGAGTATTGAAGGCTTGTTGCTGTTGAACCCCCCAAATGAACCCATCCTTTTTGAGAGCTAAATACAGTGGCTTGCATATGATGCCATAATTTTGAATAAATTGTCTATAATAGCCTGTCAACCCCAAAAATCCTTTGAGTTTAGTGGAATTTGTTGGAATTGGCCAAGAAAGGATATCCTTTATCTTTGTTTGCTCAGTTGAAACACCCTCAGAATTGATGATATGACCCAAATAGTTCACTTCTTGTTTGGCAAAGGTGCATTTAGACTGCCTGGCAAACAGGTTGTGTTCCTGCATTTTCTGTAACACCAATTTTAAATGGACAGCATGTTCTTCAGGGTTTTTGCTGTATATCAAGATGTCGTCAAAGAAAACTAAGACGAATTTCCTCAGAAATGGTGCCAAACTATTGTTCATAAGTGCTTGAAACGTAGCCGGAGCATTTGTCAAACCAAAAGGCATCACCAAGTATTCAAAGTGACCAATGTGAGTGGAAAATGCAGTTTTGTATATGTCTTGAGCTGACATTCTTACTTGGTGGTAGCCTGATCTCAGATCAATTTTGGAGAATATTACCGAGCCATGTAACTCATCTAAGAGATCCTCGATGATAGGAATAGGATATTTGTTTTTTATTGTGTTTTTGTTCAGCTGTCTGTAATCAACACATAGTCTCCATGTGCCATCCTTCTTTTTAACTAATATTGCTGGTGAAGAGTAAGGGCTCATACTAGGCCTGATGATTTTGCTCTTGGGAAGGTCACTGATCTGAGCTTCCATAATATCTTTTTTGCTTATGAGCAATTCGGTAGGATCTTCTGTTTACAATTTTGTTTTCATCCACCAATGGAATTTGATGATCACAGTTCCTCTCTGGAGGTAATTCCTTTGGTTCTTCAAATATGGAAGCAAAATCTTGCAGGACTGCCTTGATATCTGGGTGTATGAATGGATCCTTGTCATCCTTTGTCTCAGAATGGATCATGTAGATGATAGCCCCAACAGCTCCCTTATCAAGAATCTTTTGTGCCTTTTGCATGGAAATTAAGATATTTTTCTGTGGAAAGGCTTCATCATCTAGCTCAATAGACTTTTCATTAATTGTAATAGTGATTTTCCTTGTCTTAAAATTCAGTTGTACTGGACTATACTTTAATATCCAATCAGCACCCAATATAATGTCATAGCCCATGAAATTTAGGAGGTGAAATTGATCCTTGAAATGATGCCCTTAGATGCCATAAGATTTGTCAATGCATTTAGCTTGACTGTGCAGTGTTTCTCCATTAGCCACAATAACCTTGATAGGATGTTTGTTCTGAATGATAGCCTTACATTTGATAGAAAATTTGGAGTCCAGAAATGATAAGGTGCTACCAGTGTCAACTAGGACTATACCAATAATGTGGCCAATCTTAACCTTTAATGTGAAGGTACCTCTGTGAGGAAGAGTGCCTTGAATGGCATGGGCTGATATCATGGCAGTGGTATCCTCTGAATTCTGGGCAAGTTGTTCACTTTCAAGCAAGGTTGTTTCAATTTGTTCCTGAAATATGGCCTCTTCTTCTTGATCCTCCATCACAACTTCCATAGATTTTAATTGTTTGTTCATTTTACACTGCAGTTTGTGTCCAGGAAACCAAGGTTCTTGGCATTTGTAACATTTGCTACCTTCATTTGCAGACTTGGAAACAGTTTCTTGCCCTCGGTTATCTTGAGAAAAATTGTTTTCCTTTTGTGTCACTCTGGGGAAGTTCAAATTCATAGTACCATTCACCTTCACTCCTCTGTTTAAGTTGAATGTACTTTTCTTGAATGGATTGGACTGTTCCAGATTCCTAGCCATCCAATAAGCAGTATCCATGTCAGCTGGCTTTTGAATTTGTAAATGGTATTTGTTGTATTCCTGTAATCCACCCATGAAGCTATTCAGAAAATAATCTTCAGATAAACCAGGGTATGTCTTCTTAACCACTCTCGTAAGCTTTTCAAAAGAATCAATGTACTCGGACACAGTTCCATATTGTCTGATGGCATGGAAAGAAGTTATTTTGCCACATTCAGATTGACCGTCAAACCTTTTGGCCAAAAGTCTGCAGAAATTTTCCCAAGAGATGGTGTTGGTATTAATGCCGCTACTGTTGAGCCAAGCATCAGCTCTCCCTTTGAAATATAATGAGGCTATTTGCACCCTCTGCCAGGGTTGGATTTGAGAGATTTCAAAAAAAATTTCAGCCTTCTTTATCCAGAAATCAACTTCCTCTCCCTCGAACTCAGGAAATTGTAACTTAGGCCCTTTGGCAAAAGCCCTTTGGTAGTGATTGTCCTCCTGAACAAATCGATTGTAGGTCCTCAGCCCTGGTATATGATGTTGTGGTTCACTGACCCCTGTTGCAACACTAGCTCCTGCCCATGTAATGTTTTGATTGCCCATGTGACTGGCTGCAGCGGCTGTGAATGGATTGGATAAAAGTGGTGGCGTTTGTGTGCTCAGGAGAACGGTATTAGTAGTTCTAGCAATGGATGCAGCCGGCTCTGGAAGCACGTTTGTAAGTGTAGGATTGAGAGAAATCTCAGAGACATTTCTGTGGGACATGGGCGTCAGACCAAATGGTATGGGAGAACTTGTGTGGATATAATTAACCTGATGGATGGATGCATGATCAGAAAAATGCTCAGGAGTCTTGGACAAAAGAGCATTCAGAACCGTCAGGAGTTGATCAATCTGTTTACCTTGATCTTCTTGGGTCTTTTGGATCAGATCAATACCCATACGCAGTTCGTTCAGTTCCTCAGTGGTGGCGTACATGGCTCCTCCTTCCTCATCCACCGTCTCCTTGCCTTGCCTTGTCATGACCGGAGAACTCGAAATGCAAATCTGTTGGTGTCTAGGCTTAGGGATTTTACAAGGCCGAAACCCAACCCTCACCTGATTGACCCTAGATTAGCAGGGAAGGATATGATTCAAGGAAGTTTACAGCAAAGCGACGAGCCTTGCACCCTCAAAATCATCCCCTTACCCTAGAACAGCACTGGAAGGAAAACAGAGCAGTGGCTTAGGAATTTTAACGAAAGGACTCGCCTTTCAACCCTTACCAGTGATCTGTACCCCGACCAGGCCAAGAACCGATGGCTCTGATACCAATATTGTCACAACGTCGATGATACAGTGGCCAAAAACAGAGTTTGAACAGATTTGTAATAGAAGTGAGATGAGAAAACAGGAAGAACAGGAAGAACAGGTGAGAAGAGAGAAGTAGGTAGGAGGTTAGGATTCCTCTTGATATGCGAAAAATTACTTGTCTGATACTGAAAGAGGATCCTAAGGCCTAGAGGGGGGGGGTGAATAGGCAATTTTAAATTCCTTTGATTAATTGTTGATTTAGCATCAAATTAATAGTGACCCAATCCTAGTGCAATTGATACGCAAGCGGAAGCGTTAAACAAGTTAAAGCGCAACTAAGACATGTCATCACAATCAACACAAGCAATGCAATAAGAGTAAGTCGCGGAATATAAATGAGAGGAGACACGGTATTTGTTTGACCGAAGTTCGAACCGAACTCCTACTCTCCGCTGAGGCTACCCCTTGCGACAAGGACCGGCTCGCTCTCGAGCCTCACGCCTCACTCACTCCCGGTAGTCGCTCGCCACTCCGCGAGGTGGACTCACACCAGATACCGACTCAAGAGTAGCCACACGCCAAGGCCTACTCTCAAGCCCACGCCCCACGAAGGATGTCTTCAAAACTAACAAGCTCAAACGCCCGATCATGCCGGATCAAGGACTTCCATGAAGCTCGGTATTGGGGTTTGATGGATTGTGGCTTTGGATGATCTTGTGGGTGGAGGAATGGCTCTAGAACACCTAATTGATGAGCTATGAATGTGGTAGGTGAAGTGAGCAAGCAAACCTCAAAATAGCCACCACTAGATAGGTATTTATAGCCCCAAGAGCAAAACTAGCCGCTGCCCCTCGGAAGAGGACAAAAGACTAGTCGTTACACTCTACGGACGCCGTCCGACGGAATCGGACGCCGTCCGACAGAGCGTATTGCTCACCAAAATAGGTTTATCGGACGCCGTCCGGTCCCACATGACGCCGTCGAGCAAAGAAGGATCGTGCAAGCCCTGAGCTACGGACGCCCCAGACGCCCCCAAGCGTGAAACACCGATTTTGAACTGACCGGACGCCGTCCGATTACTACGGACGCCGTCCGATGAGAGAGAATTAATTTGATTTTGGTGGCCGGACGCCGTCTGGATTTTCCAGACGCCGTCCGACTGAGAGGGAATTTTCGAGCTAAATTTGTGGGGAATTAAGGTGGGTTTTCTCTCTAGAAATCTCACAAAGGGATATTTGGGTATTTTAGAAGGGTGGACTAAGAAAACCGAAGTTTTCGAGAATTCAAAAGATCCGGCATAGTCCGAGATATTCGAACCCCTTTTGAAATCCGACGAAAAACAAGAAATAAACCTAACTACTCCTAATCTATACGTGACCTCTTCTCTCGCCCGGTCACGCATTTGAAATCTTGGAGCAGCTCAGAAAATTGTCGACGCTTCAAATTAGGGTTTATAAAAATCGCCGAGTCTTCGTTAGGGTTCCGAGAAGTCCAAAAACCCCCTAGCCCTTTATATTAATTAATTTTATCATCAATGCCACTAATAAAAATTAGGGCTCAACGATGCTCACAATCTCCCCCTTTGTGGCACTTGATGACAACCCAAAAGAGAATAAAATTTTTGAGCTGCAAAAAGGGTTAGTGCAATACAAATATGCGAGCAATTTTAATAATTAAGAAACCACAACTCGACCACAAAGGTATGCAAATAAAGGAAGCTCCCCCTAAATTCATGCATAAAAAGTTCAGAAGCCAACAAGGTTCAAAAGTTCATAAACCAACCAAAGAAACAAACACAAATTTTAACCGAGTATCGAGGCAACAAATAATATTACAGAAAAGGCAAAACCTCGATCTCATCGACACTAACACCGCTAATCTCTCTACCTTCTCCCTTTGTCACCAAGTGACACAAAGGAAAAAGCTCCTAGCTGGTCTACTCTTCTTGGTCTTCGCCCATGTTGTCGCCTCCGTCATTTCCTTGGCCGCCGGAAGAGGAGCCCTGACCTCTCGGATGCTTGGACAAGGGCATATGAGCTGCAGAGGGTACCGACCGAGGTGAGGGAGGATCATCAAACATTTGGGTCGGTTGAGGATTTGGCAAAGAAAAGTTGAGATGACGAGCGATCTCTCCACCAGTGAAATAAATCTTATCAGGAGGAGGATATGACTGTGGTGGAGGCACAAAGGAGGGAGCAGGCCCAGAAGGAGGGTACACCCAAGGATGAACCGGTGGTGGGTAGGCAGGTGGGTGAGGAAAACTCTGAGTCTGCTGGTAAGCCTAATAACTGACGTGGGCATGTGAATACCAACCTTATGGATTTGCCCCTTCTGGCACTGGCATAAACATCGCCCCCATGTCTCGCAGACCTGGTGACTTAAACTCGCGAACTCATCTCGCCAAGTACGATCCTCGCCAAGTCTCATCATCTCTGCGGGTGGTCGCCGGCTCTTCTTTCACCTCGGTGTGAAAATTTCTCATATCGTGCGCTTGACCCTCATTTCACCTATCAAAGCATCATACCACGGAGGAGGGATTGTTGAAGAGGAACTCGCACTGTGTCTTGGCACAAATGGTCAGATTGGGGCAAGCAGGAGCAAAAAACAGAGTGGTGGAGGAGCATCATCACGAGTCTACCCAACTTGGGCTTGCTCCCAAGTGAGTTTAAGAAGTTCTTCATCCGATGCTTTTGATTCTGCTTTGTCCGACTTCTTACTTCATCTACGTAAACCCGCCGAGTCACGGAAAGCAATAGGCCAATATAGGGCGCCAGAGGTAGTGCCCTATTGACTTCTCTGTATATAGTGTCATCCAACTCTCCCATGAGGGTGGCGCCAATGTTTATAACTCGCTGTCGAAGGTAAAGCATAAACCACCGCAGATCGGTAATATCGTCACGGTTCCCACCTCGAACAAATAAAGTGCTCAAGGATAAGATTTATCGAGTGGCTCTGGCGCAATTGATTTGCCTTTCTATGTTCAGTTCTTCTTCATCAACATCAATGTACATGAACCGCACCTCTTCAAGAGGAGGGTACCGCCTCTCCGGAGGGCATCTTCATAGCACACCTCATTCAAATCAATGCCAGTCCAGAGTACCCAAGGCGTGATTCATCTCGCCATCGTGATCCCTTTAATCGTCCATCAACCGAGTGATAATAGTTCGATTCGACTCGTCCTCGCAACCAAGAGAGTAGCAAAGAACTCACAATTTCTTTCACGCTCGGATCAATTTCTTGTTGGAGATCAATTACGCTAGACACAGAGTGGAGCTGAAAATGGTATGCACCTCCGCCCCACTCATTGCCGAGATCTCGCTCCAGCCAACACAGTGGGGATCCTAGGACCCGGTCGTGGGAGCAGAGAAGCACATGTACAATTGTTTCAAACTTGGTGTAGAACACAAGTCCCCGGTATCCTCTCGCCTCGAGGGAACCACGGCATAAGAGACGGACCTCCTCTTCCTCGTAGTCTCCATAGATAGTTTCGTAACTCGATCATCCACAGGTCGTCCTCGCCGACCCTTGCCTCGGTGACATCCTCATCAATCGGGTCCTCAAGATATGTCTCGTCAAGATCCTCTGCGGTGGCAAAAGAAGAACCCGCCATCCGAGTCAATGGAACCCTTGATCGATCTCTTTGCAAATCTGCTCTAAACACTCTGCTTGGGCAAGGAGGAGCGGCACTGCTAGCCGTCTCATCGATGTAATCCGGATCGCCCTTACTGCCGCTGTCGCGCCGACCACTGAGGGTCCTGCCTAGAGCCTTCCCGAATTTCTTCAATGATTTCGACATTTCGAATTAATTCCTCTGACAATGTAACCACTGACCAGAACACCTCACTGCCAACTGCCACTGACCAACGATCCATCGACGGTGCCAACCCACCACGGTCCAACCACGAACACTAACGCGGAAAAAGCTATTCAAAACCTAGAACTTCGGTAAACAACGAAATTTGACGGGAAGAAGGCGGAAGCCGTTATCGAGCCCTAGAAGCGAAGGAGGAAGCATTGTGGCGCGAGGAGATCGCCCCAAGGCCCTTCCCAAGAGGGAAAAGAGGGAACTCGACGGTGACGAGGCGCCTGAACGGAGCCGCCCAGCCCAATCCACGCGAGGGATCAAGAGGACGACGAGGAGGCCACCGGTGGTGGTGGAGGTCGCCGAAGTCGCCGAGGGTCTTCCCGTGAGGAGAAGGGACGAAGCGGCGCCGGTTTGGAGAGGAGGAAGAGATCAAATGGGGAGAGAGGAAGGCGGAGAGGTAAGTTATAAGCGATTCAGCGATTAGGTCCCGCTTGACGGCGCCCGACGGCTACGGACGGCGTCCGGCAAGCAAGGGTACAGCGACAGGGACCTCGTCGAACGGGTCGCGGAGAAGCGAGCGGCGTCGACAGTGAGTTGCGCGCGGATAACGCCTGCTTCGGACGGCGTCCGATGGCTACGGACAGCGTCAAGCGACAGAGGTATCTGGCGATGCAACACGCGATCGGACGACGCTCGAGAGTGGCAGACGGCGTCCGATGAAGGCTAAAACGCAGTGGCGGCACTTCCGACCGATGGACTTACTCAATACGAGAAATATTATAAAAATAATATTTTGAAGAGATGATCTCCATTTTTGCTCAAAATTCAAACGAAGATTCAAATGTGAGCAATTTGAAGTGATTTTCTAAGATTTAATTTTGAAGGGATAAGATTATAATATGACAAATGAAATCAAGTCAAATTCAAAAACCCAAATTTTGATCTTAGAGATCAACAAAATGTGCGAACCCAAATTTTGCCTTGATTTCTCATATAGGCATGAAAATCGAGCATACGGGTTCACTTTAGAGTTTAAGCACATGTTTTTGAATTTTGGTTCCTTTTCAAATACTTTCAACAATTTTGATGCCATATGATTTTCAAGAGAACAAATATGCATTTGGAGCAAATTTTTTAAAAGGGGTAAGATTTTCAAAACTAGAAGTTTGAAATGGTATGAAGATAAGGATAGTCTATTAAGCTCAAATTTGTTTTGGCTTGAAATATAGGACAAGAATGTGCTCACCCAAAATCAAATTTATCTTTTCACCACTAGAGGGAGTTTTGAGATCATGAGTTGAAACTAAACTCCCCCTAAATGTGACAAGGGTCATAAGCAAATGGAAAAATTCAAATAAGACCCAAAAGTCACAAAAACCAATCAACACACATTTGATCTATCTAGTATGTTGAGTTCATTCCTTAATTTGCAAAACCGTGCCTCATCCAAGGGTTTGGTGAAAATATCCGCCAATTGGTCTTCCGTCAGACGTAGGCAAGCACAACGTCACCCTTTGCAACATGGTCACGAATAAAGTGATGTCGAATGTCGATGTGCTTTGTACGGGAATGTTGGACCGGATTGTTGGCTATTTTCACCGCACTTTCATTATCACATAGAAGTGGCACTTTTTCAAATTTTAGCCCAAAGTCACTAAGCATCCGAGTCATGTACAAGAGTTGAGCACAACAACTCCCCGCGCTACATATTCCGGCTCATGTAGATAGAGCCACGGAGTTTTGCTTCCTCGAAGTCCATGACACGAGTGAGCGTCCTAGCAAGTGACAACCCCCCGAGGTGCTTTTGCGATCAATTTTGCAACCGGCATAATCCGAGTCGGAATAGCCAAGAAGCTCAACACGCGCTCCCTTGGGGTACCAAAGACCTAGGCTAGTAGTGATTTTTAGATATCTCAAAATGCGTTTTACGGCAACAAGATGCACTTTCTTAGGGGATGCTTGAAAGCGAGCACACATGCACACACTAAACATAATATCAGGTCGAGAAGCGGTAAGATAGAGAAGCGAACCGATCATGGAGCGATAAAGCTTTTGATCCACGGGCTTTCCATCTTCATTCAAATCAAGATGCCCATTAGTGGCCATTGGTGTTTTGATCGATTTGCAATCATCCATTGAGAACCGCTTGAGAAGGTCCTTTGTGTATTTCTCTTGACAAATAAAGGTCCCTTCCCGAAGTTGCTTGATTTGAAATCCAAGGAAGACAAATAAAGGTCCCTTCCTGAAGTTCTTGATTTGAAATCCAAGGAAGAAAGTAAGTTCTCCAATCATCGACATTTCGAATTCCTTGGACATCATTTCTCCAAAGTCCTTGCATTTAGATTTGTTAGTGCATCCAAAAATAATATCATCCACATATATTTGACAAATAAATAGGTCATTTTCAATTGGCTTTAGAAACAATGTGGAATCAATCGCACCGGTTTTAAATCCCTTTTCTAAGAGGAAGTCCCTAAGACGCTCATACCATGCTCTAGGAGCTTGCTTGAGACCGTATAGCGCCTTAGTGAGCTTATAGACATGGTTTGGGTGTTTGAGGTTTTCAAAACCGGGCGGTTGCTCAACATAAACAAGTTAATCAATAAAACCATTTAGAAAAGCACTCTTAACATCCATTTGAAAGAGAGTTATGTTATAGAGAGAAGCGAAAGCCAAGAGTAACCGAATAGCTTCAAGTCGAGCAACGGGGGCGTAGATTTCTCCAAAGTCAAGTCCTTCGATTTGTGTGAAACCTTGTGTCAGGGATTAGATCACGGCCCATAGCCATGGCCCACTCCCTGACGGCCCAATCGAACAGCCTGCCAGGGCCCAGCTCCCTGGAAGGTTCTATCTGGCTTATATGCATCTCGCCAAACGACTTCTGGTGGCTAGATGCGTAATGGCCAAGGAATCATGTTTGAGTCCGTCTCAACAGAGTTACTGACGGCCACGTGAAGACCGGACGTGGTTTCCTGATTGGAATAGGAGTCGTGATCCCCAAGACATGGAGTATGCCTTATCTACCTCGGGATGTATTTGGCATGTATCGAGTTAGATTACGCACTCGTAGTTAGCCCGCCCGATATTCCTTGATGAGGTCGGTTTGCTCACCACTATATAAACAGAGCTCTCTACGGCGTGTTAAGGGGTCTAGTCGTCATCTTATAGCTTATCGCGCACTTGTATCAAGATAATCTCGCCGAGACTTGTTCGCCTCGCCGAGCCACCTCTTGTATTCATCCACGATATATAAGAAAATTTGGACGAGGGCTATTATCTCTCCGAGAGGCCTGAACCAGATAAAACCCCCGCTCTGCTCGTTCTTTGTCGTCGTGGTTGTTCGGGCGTGTCTCCTATCTCACTTCTAAAGAACCTTAGCGACTTGAGATCGATATCTCAACCGTCGACAGCTGGCGCCCACCGTGTGGACACGCAGATCGAGCATGTCGAACTCCGTCGGCGATACAGAGATACTTCCTGAGGGCTACGACTCAGAAGGACAGGATGTCTCATCCCCTGTCAGTTCAGATCGATCTGTTCGGTCTCGAACACTTTCGGCATCCGAGGCAGATGTCTCCTCTTATATGGCGTAGATAGCCTCAGATCGCACCCGCCATCGCACGCATTTACTCTGTAAGCGATGATCTTTACGACGGTTTAGATTTGTCGATTCCAAGGCTATGTCGGTAGATTCCACCCGGAGACACTGGCGATGACACCGCCTAGCATACCTTCGCATGGCCCCCGCAGATTTACATGGCCGGCGTAGGAACCTCTCGAGGATCCTCGCACGGGCCGTGGGCGGTTGGCGAGGTCGGTAGATTAACTCGCCGCATCAAGACGAGGTCGCGCAGTCGCTTTCGCGAGCAAGACGCCATTCGCCGCAGACCTCGACGATTCCATCAATCGACCTTAGCACGGTTTAGCGACCGGTGTAGCGGCAGCGTCGCGACCCACCTCGCGTGCGGCGCTTAAGTCTCCCGTGAAGCTTCCTGCCGGGTCAATTCCCGCGTGGCCGGACTCGATCAGGCGTAACGCGGATGGTTCGAGGATCCGGTACCCATAGATCAAAGTCGGAACGGCTCGAAGCTATAGCAACGGTCCTTAGATCCACCAATCAAGCGATCTCGCCAGATGGGCGTCTTTATGCGTCTAACCTAGAGCGACCATTTCAAGGCCTAAAGTCTCTAGGAGAAGTCAAGAACTCCTCCAGTGCAGCAGCAGCCCAAATCGCCGGAATGATTCGGACAGCTCGATCGATCGCGGACCCCGCCACCATCGGCGATCATCGTCCATGAGCAGGCTACCCGTGGTCGCCGCCGCCGCTAAGTCCTCGTAGTCATCGCGACCACAGGGGCAAGCGCGCACGCGATGATCACGGACGGTCCCCTCGTGAGGAGCGCGTCGTCGCCACCACGAGGAAGGAGCGTGGTGGATTGTCCCGGAGAGAGTTTCTCCAGCCGAGTCATCCTGTTCAGCAGAGTTCCCAGCGCAACAAGACCAACGCCTTCTCAAGACTAGGTTACGCGGGAAGGTGGTCGATCATATGCTCGGGCTGCGGGCTTTCTCCGACGAGCTTCGAGCTGTCCGGTGGCCCTCAAAGTTCAAGCCGGTCACATGGAGAGGTACAATGGGACTCGTAACCCGGAGGAATTCCTTTCCATCACGCCACGCCATCATGGCGGCGGGGTGACGAACTCGTCATGGCTAATTACCTCCCGACCGTCCTTGAGGGTGCCGCCGGACGTGGTCGTTCAATCGCCGGAGGGTTCCATCACCATGGAACCCGCTTTGTGACGCCTCGATCGCTAATTTCGGAGCCGTTACGTGCACGTCTGGGTAAGGAGGATGATCTGCACGGATGATTCGGATGAACGGGAGACCCTCCGCAACTTCGTGAAGCGTTTCATTAAGATCCGCAACATGATCTTGAACATCTCGGATGAATCTGTTGTCCGCGCTTTCAAAACGGAGTCCGCGACGAAGCGGCTCACCAGATCTCGAGATCAACGAGACTGGACCGCCAACGACTGTTCAAGGCGGTGATCATATGCTAACGGCAGAGCTGCTCAAGATAAAAAGCGTTCGACAAAGGCGAGCCGCCCTTGACTGGTGTGGATGAGAAGAAGAGCAAGAAGAATGTTCCCGTGACAAGAAGTCCCGGAAGAAGAAGAACAAAGGTGATGCGAGCAATACCGTCGCGGTATGGATCGCAAGACCTCCTCCCAAGGATGGGCGAAGAAGCCCAACAATAATTACAAGGGCAAAAAGCACGCTCAGGAGGCGGACAAGGCAAGAAAGGTCCGAAAGCGACCGATTTTGCAAGTTCCACCAAGACTACGGGCATGATATACGCCATGTAGAATTTGGGCTGCAAAGCTCAAGATTTCTACAACGGCAAGGGCCCAATGCCCACCCGCCCGAACAAGGTGATGCCAGTAACGCAAGCGCCAAACCGACGATGGTGATCGGAAGATGATGATGAATATCAAGAGCCCGTGAACCATATCGCCGTCATTTTCGGCGGCTCCTCGGCTTACACCTCTCGGCGCAGATCTCAAGGAAGCCGCTCGGGAGGTCCTAACGTCGAAAAGGCAAAACCTCACTGAATCGATGAAGTGGACCGAGGTCCCCATCTCCTTCTCTCGGGAGGATTGCCCCACTGGGATGACCAAGCCTCGCCGGCTCCCATCGGTGGTCGCCCACCATCGAACGCGAGAGTTGGCCGTGTCTTAGTGGACGGCGGAGCGCTTTGGACTTGCTTTCGCTAAAGTCTTGGACGAGATGCAAATTCTCGCTCCAAGTCAAGGAAGTCGTAATGCCCTTCTACGGAATTGTTTCGGAGAAGCCGTCTGCCGTTAGGCGAGTTGTTGTCCCGCCTGTCACCTTCGCAACCCAAACAACTTCCGGACGAGTTGATCACTTTCGACGTGGTCGACTTCCCATCGGGCAGATAACGCGATCTTAAGCGAGCCATCTCGGTAAGTTTATGGTCGTGTCCCACCACGCTTACCATTGCGTGAAGATACCGGGTCCTAACGGTGTGATCACGGTCAAGGGCAACTACAAAGTCGCTCGATTGCGACGGCGATCCCTCGCCTCGTCGACCAACTTCCGCCACGCTGTCTCAAGTTCCGCAGACCAAGTCTCAGACGCCCTAGGGTCTCCCTTCACCGGGGAGAAACCAAGGAAGTTCATTGCCGCTGATGATACTTCCAAGATAGTTCACTGGGGCCAATCTGGACCCCAAATAGGAAAGCGAGCTCATTGCCTTCCTCCGAGCTAATGCAGATGTATTCGCCGGGAGCCATCGACATGCCCGAGTCCCAAGGAGGTAATCGAGCACAAACCGGTCGTCCGCGGACAAAAGCCTGTTCGCGGAAGCTTTCGCTTTTGAATTCAAACAGGATCATTAAAGATCGACTTATAAACCGCTCATTCTTTGGGTTCATCCGCGAGGTTGATCACACCAAGTGGTTAGCCAACCTCATCATTGTAAAGAAGAAAGGCGGCAAGTGGAGGATGTGTCGATCACACAGATCTGAACGCCGCTTGTCCTAAGGACAATTTCACGCCTCAGATTGACCGGTGGTCGATGCGATCATGACGCCAACTTTCGAGTTTTTAGATGCTTACTCCGGTTACCACCAAATAAGCATCTCTCCCGAGGATGAAGAGAAGACTGCCTTCATCACCCCTTTCGGCACTTTCTGCTATACGACCATGTCTTTCGGTCTGCGCAATCTTTGGTGCCACGTTCAGCGCTTTTAATGAGAAGACCTTCCCGAGCAGCTGAAAAACACGGAGGTCTATGTCGGCGACATAGTTGTAAAGAGCAAGTATGCTCCAGATCATGTAAAAGACCGGCAGAGACTTTTCATAATCTCACCAGCATCGAATAAAATTAAATCTAGAGAAGTGTACCTTTGGTGTTCGATCCGAATGTTGCTCGGTTATGTCATTGGCTCGCAAGGTATTTCGCCAACCCCGAAAAAATCGAGGCCATTGAAAATATCAGTGCTCCAACTACCATAAAGGAAGTACAAAGCCTCATGGGCGGATGGCTGCTCTAAGCGACTTTATTTCCCGTCAAAAGTAACGCGGGCTGCCCTTCTTTAAGGCCTGCGCAAGCACAATGGTTTCGAGTGGACGGAAGAAGCCGATAGATCCTTCCAGATCTCAAACGATACTGTCCAATCCTCCGTCTTGACTACCCAGCTGCATGGCGGCGGCTCCTATTGTACCTAGGTTGCACGCCACAAGCGGTGCGTGATCTTGACGGTCGAAAGGGAAGGCATCAATGACCAATCTATTACGTGAGCGAGGTACTTCACGGATCAAAGGAGCATTACCACGAGGTCCGAAGCTCCTCTATGCCTTGCTCATGTCCTCCGGAAGCTTCGCCACTACTTCCAAAGATCAAACATGGTCCCGACCACGCTCCTCCGGGAGAAATCCTATGGAACAAGGAATCTAGCGGACGATAGCTAAGTAGGCAATGGAACTAGCGAGTTTGATCGCTATTTGTCGCCCGAACTACTATTAAGTCACAGTGTCCTAGCTGACTTTGTCGCCATTTGAATGGACTTGTTCGACCAAATCCTGTGGAACTCCCGAGCAACCCGATGAACCCTCTTGGACCATGTTTTGATGGCTCGCAAGACCGAAACTCGGGGCTGGTTTTGTTCTCATCTCCTCAAGGAGAGCAACTCCAGATTCTATCCAACTACACTTTGCGGCGACTAACAACGCCGCAGAGTACGAGGCCTCCTCGCGGGACTAAGAGCGTGCAAGTCGCTTGGTGTCCAACGGCTAACCGTGAAGGAGATTCACGGTGGTCATCAATCGAGTTAACAAGGAGTATCGATCTTTGCGATAACTCAATGGCGCGATACGGTTGAAGTGAGGAAGTTGGAGCGGCATTTTCGATTCTTGAAGTGCTTTTCGTGCCAAGGAAGAACAACTTCTGGCCGACCAGCTATCCAAGTTTGATCTCACGCTAACTCGCTTTCCGGCAGGGTGCTCGCCGAGCACCTTTACAAGCCCTCAATCACGCCCCCGGACGAGGCGACAGAGGCAGTGGTGCTGTCTCCGTTATCGAAAGCAGTGCGGATCGGTCAACGCCATTTGTCCGTTACCTTACAGATGGGACCTCGCCTGGCGACGGCCGAAGCGTTCTCGGCTTACAAGGCGGCTGCTCCATACAAGCTTGTGGACGGCATCCTTTACCGTGAAGGTGCTCGGGAGTTCTCTCCAAGTGCATCTCGCAGCGGAGGGTGTGTTCTTCTTAGGGACATACACGAGGGTGCTCGTGGCAACGACGCCCTTCGTAACTCGTCGGCAAAGCGCGCGACGGGCTATTATTGGCCCATCTGCGTTATAAGATGCCCGGACATCGTGACTAAGTGCAAGGCTCGCCAATTTCACGCCGGAAGGCACACAAGCCCGCCCCAAGAGCTCCAAACAATCCCCATCCTCGCCCTTTTCCACATGGGGTCCGGATCCGCTTCGCCCATTCCCTAAGGGGTACAAGGGCTATACACACCGCTGTCGCCATAGACACTTTTACAAAGTGGATTGAGGCGTAACTCGTGGTCGTCTCTTCACGCCAAAACGGCTGTTCGCTTTTTCAAAAGCAACGTGGTCACGCACTTTAGGATTCCCCATAAGCTGATCACGGATAACGGTACCCAGTTCCGAAGCGAGCTATTCCAAGAATACTGCGAACAGCTGGGTACCAAGGTCTGTTTCGCCTCGTGGCACATCCACGAGCAATGGAGCAATGAGCGAGCTAACGGACAGATAGTCCGAGTATTAAACGGCGGGTATTTGCTGCTCTCGAAAGCAGCAAGAAGGGTTGTTGACGGTTCCTTCCGTCCTCTGGCGATTCAGACTACGGCCACCGGGCGACCGGGAAACTCCTTTCCAATCGGTCAATGGTGCGAAGCCATCTTGCCCGCCAAATCAAACTCGGTTCGCTTCGCAGACGAGCTCGGTCAACTTAATTGACGACGAGCAAGAGCGCCTCGATCTCGACCTCCTCAAGGCACACGCGACGGGCACAAGTCGAATGGCGCGCTACCAAGAAGATCTTCGCCGCACGCCGCCAAGTCGGATTCGACCAAGGGCTTTGAAGGCGGGCGACCTGCTCTGCGCCGTGTCCGAACTTGTCCAATGCCAACAAGTTAACTCCTCGCTGGGAGAGCCCATTTACGGTCGTTTCTTCCGCCGCCTGGGGCTGTTCACTGGCTATGGAGGACGGAGAGAGCCGACCAAAGACTTGGAACATCGACCGACCGTAAGTTCTTTGTGTTGGTCTTTTTCTGCTTTCTTAGCCTGCGCTTTTTGTAAACTTCGCGCCTTAGTTCGTCCAAGTCTCTCGGGCACCATGTAAAGTCCAATCCAACAATTAAGTGAATTCTCGCGACCTCGCGCTTTCTTCACTTTTTGTCTTTTGAAGACTACCTCTTTCTCTCTCGTAACACTTGATGGTGCCGGCCATAACTCTTGGCTCCGCAATCTTAAGGATTGTTCCTCATCCGTATCTGGTTTCAATAAGTTCCTAAACTCGTGGTTGCGTAATATGGCCTTTCCACCTTGCGGCTAAGTCGCTCTCGAAGCCCTCCATGGCAGAGGCACTTATCGCCCGGCGCGACCACTTGGTAAAGCTCGCTCGAAGCCCCGCGGCGCAGGCACTTTCTTGTTCGGTTATTTCTGAATCGCTTAACTTACGCCAACGAAAGCGTATTACGGAACGAATCGAGCAAGGTACGGTGTCGCTTTTTCTCCCACGCACGCGTGCTCGAGTTCGCAAGCTTCGTTCTCGAGCATCGTCTGCATCTGGGGCTAGGGTGTCGCTTTCTCTTGTGCACTGCTCGGGTTCGCAAACTCAGTTTCCGAGAGATGCACAACGGGCTGGGAGTTAGGCGAGCGCCACCGGTTTTCTTAAACTTCCTAGCTGCTCGCTTTCTCTTAGTTTCGCTTCGTTTTGTCTTTTTGTCGCTCTTTTTGCGTGAATAAAGGTAAGTACTTTATTACATTACTCAAAAGTTTGTGTACAAGGCCCTTTCGGTTACACCGTGGTGCTACTTAGGAGCAAGTGCTCCTTCACTCCTCAACTTCTAACTTGAGGCGCACGACTTCACCCCGAGCCTTGATTCCTTCCGGGCTTCAGCTGAGGCGCCGATCTCCTCCTTGTTCGCTATTTTGCGCGCCAGCCTCTGCTCGGATGGCCTCGACCTCCTCGGTCTTGGCGCTTGTTGATCGCTCAGAGCCTCGCTGGCCGACTCGCCGCTCGGCCGCCTTGAGCTGCTCGCCTAGCTCCTTGACCTTTTTCTCTGCGGTGATCGCCTCACCGTCATCCCAGCAGATCTCCTCGATCTCTTCCGTGAAGCCCATGTGGTCGAGATCTTTGCTCGAGACCGCTGAAGTCTGTTCTTCCTTGGCGAAGTGGGCCTTAAGCCTCTTGGCTTCCGCCATGAAGCTGGTCCCATTGTTGGGAACGTCGGCAAAAGCTGCTCTCGAGCCACTTGAGCGTCCGCTTCTCCTCATGGCCTTCGCCTTTAATGGCTTATGCCAAGCTCCTCGGCCTCTTCTAGGAGAGACTCGCAGAACGCCTCTCTCGACCAATTGGGCTTTGAGCTTTTTACCTTCGCTTGGTAGAACGGCTTCGACTTTGGGTGGTGCAGAGGCCCCGCCGACTCCTCGTCCGAGGTGCTCCTGAGGACGCCAAGACTGGCGCCCGCCGATGGTGACGCCTGTCCTCGAGCTCCTCCATGGTGTCCTCAAGACACGAGAGGAAGAACAAGTTAACTACTTTGCGATGACGTAGCTAAGCCGAGCAAGATTTGGTCTTGGTGCCTACCTTCCCAAGTCGTTGCTTGACCGCGACGCAGCGGTCCTCGAGGCTATGCGCCACGGCCCCCTTCGTGTGGGATGAGGCGGGCGCGCTCTTGCCGCCGCTTTGTTCGCTTCCTTCTTCTTGCGGGCGCGATTCGCCGGGTGCAGAGCAACGGGCGAAGCACTTTCGTCTCGCGCTCCTTCTCTCTTCCTTTTCCTCTTCCGCCTAACGTCTTGGTGAGGCCGAGCCACCCACCGGTGGCGCCGTTGTTTCCACGGGCGGGACGACTTGCGCGACCCGCCGGGGCTTTTTCATGTTCCTGGCGGTGGGGTTTATACCGCCACGGAGAATCCGTCGCCTCGGGGTAAGCCGCCTCGCGACGAAGTGCTGGCAGAGGGCTGCTCGGTCCTCGCTTCGGCAGCTTTCCGAGCCATCGCCTTGGCACCGAAGTTCGTGGTGCCGCTTGCCGCCATTTTTGCCTCCGGCCGCCCCACCGCGCCTTTGAGCGCGTCGACCGCTTCCGCCACTTGTCCTTGAGGCACGCTAGCCTCATCGCCCGTGAAGCGCCGTGCAGGTGCTCGGCAGCGGCGATCTTCGGCGCCGCCTCGAC
Organism: Raddia guianensis; assembly: GCA_036346415.1. Taxonomy (NCBI): domain Eukaryota; kingdom Viridiplantae; phylum Streptophyta; class Magnoliopsida; order Poales; family Poaceae; genus Raddia; species Raddia guianensis. Next base: position 23,280,511 of record CM070535.1, read on the forward strand.
ATCATCCGTGGCGATCTCTCCTGGGCGGTGATAAAAAAAAAAGATCGCGTTAAGTCTAACGCAGTCGGAAGGTTGGAAGGTCTAAAGATCGATTCCTACATACCCGCCGTGGAAGGCTTGGTCCCGATCTTCTTCGCGGAACCTTCCGCTTTCTTCCTCGGGCCCTTGGCGGCTTCTCCGCCTTGGCCCTTGGGTGTTCGTGGCGACGAGCTTAGCTCCCCGGTGAGGTGAAGGCCCTTTCAGCAGCAAGAAGAAGTTTTTCCTTGCGCTACGACTTCTTCTTCGAGCCTCCTTTGCTCGGCGAACTGCTGCAACCGATCCATGAGGCCGGGGTGAGCTTTATGGTAACGCCCGAGCCAGAGGGCCATGGTCTTACCTCTACGTCGCCTGTCTCATGGCGAGGAGGGAGGGCTTGGTCTCTTCTCATTTGGCCAGCGCGCCTCTTGGTCCGCTTTCGACGTCTGTCGTCGTTAGCTTGGTCTCTTCGACGGTGGCGGCAGCCAGTGTGCATGGCGAGCTCACAGAGGCTCGGCCGCCACCTTGGGCTTTGTGGCGCTTTGGCCTTGCCCTTCTTCGCTTTCTCCTTCTCGGACCGGAGAGTTCCTCAACGATCCTCCAAGGATCGATTGGTCCTCCCCCGCTTTTGAGAAGCGGACGTTAGCATTTAAACAACGTTGCAAGTCTAGCAACATAGGCCGAGGGTAAGTAATTTACCTCGCCTCAGGCGGACAAGCACGCTCTGCTGGCAGAGTGTCGCCACCTCGCCGGTGACCTCCCGTCCTTCTTCGCCGCCTTTCAAGATGGCGCCGACCCGCCGGTCACCCATGCGTCGGTTGGCTTCTCCGCCCAATGTATGGGATTGTTAGTTCTGCTCGGAGGAAAGAATGTATTTAGAGGTTGAGTCTTAAAGGCACTTACCCGTGCTCTCCCTTGTGATGTCTTCCCATCCTCTATCTTGTAGAAGGATAAGACCTTCTCCGCATGGATGCACTGCTCACGTGAAGTCCCGAATAATCTTCGCCGCGTGAGCCCAAGGCTCACGAGGGAGGCGATCTTCCATGTCATGTACCCGGTCCTCGGCGGTCATCTCCGCCGAGGCATTGGCGCCCCTTTCTTGGCGCCTTCCGGTGAAGACGAAGTTTGTCGTCCGCTCGCCCGCTTGTCAGAACCACCTCACCCACCACGCGCCCATTGAGTCGAAAGCAGAGGCGGGCGAGGGTACTGGCGCACATCGGCGGTGGCCCTGAGCTTGAGGTAGTAGCACCCGGCGCTGAAGCGGCGGAGCTGCTCCTCGCATCGTAGTAATGGAGGAAACATTTCACCGGCGGATCGATGCCCAGATAGCCCTCGACAGTGTGCAAAGACGGCCATCCGAGGATGGAGTTCGGATTGAGGTTCGTCACCTCCAATACCGATGTTCAAGAAGGCTCGACGGTCGCTCTCAGAGACCTCAACCCGAGCAAAGGTAAACTGCTCAAGTCGACGAACTCTCCTCGAGCGGCTCCGAGTATCCTCTCTCCGGCACCTCCACCCTACGGTGTCGATGTGGCCCTCCTCCTCCCAGATCCTAAGGTCCTCCTCGGTCAAGCTAGTGCCCGTGAATTTGGCCATAGCGATTCCTGTACTGGACGAGCGTGGTCGGTGATGGAGTTTGGGTACTTGATGTCGAGCGTGGTTGGAGCTAGGGCTTAGAGAGGAAAGGCGCGAGAGCAGAGTGGTGGTCGGCATGTGGCGCTTGGGTACTTTTATAGTCCCGTATAAGCAGCTCTGAACGGTTTTGTCCCGTAAGCCGCTAGTTTTTACTACAACGGCTAGGTAAAACGGTCGCTTGTTTTCACTGTGCAATGACAGAAGTTATCATGGAGTTCCGCATAACGGCTATTTTTTCGTGTTTGCATGAAGGTCGAGTGCTCGCCGGACAGATGTCGTTCCGCTCGACGAACGGAGTTGCTAAGATCGTCGGGTTTGTTCGGTCCCGAACAAGTCTTGTTCGGTTGAACCGTAACCTGCTCGGTCGCTTGTTACATGCCTTTGTAGCAGGAAAAATACCTCTTCGTGACTTTGAGTCTCAAGGGATGACCCACTCTAGTGAGTTCTTCCACTTGAGTCTCGGGGCTAGCTGTCGGGATTAGATCACGGCCCATAGCCATGGCCCACTCTCGACGGCCCAATCGAACGACCGCCAGGCCCAGCCCCTGGAAGGTTCTATCTGCTCATATGCATCCCGCCAACGACTTTCGGTGGCTAGATGCGTAATGGCCAAGGAATCATGTTTGAGTCCGTCTCGAACAGAGTTCTCAGACGGCTACGTGAAGACCCGGACGTGGTTTCCCGGATTGGAATAGGAGTCGTGATCCCCAAGACATGGAGTATGCCTTATCTACCTCGGGATGTATTTGGCATGTACTGAGTTCATTACGTACTCGTAGTTAGCCCGGCCCGATATTCCTTCGGTAGGTCGGTTTGCTCACCACTATATAAACAGAGCCCCTACGGCGTGTTAAGGGGGTCTAGTCGTCATCTTATAGCTTATCGCGCACTTGTACTCGCATAATCTCGCCGAGACTTGTTCGTCTCGCCGAGCCACCTCTTGTATTCATCCCTGATATATAAGAAAGGCTGGACGTAGGGCTATTATCTCTCCCGAGAGGCCTGAACCAGGATAAAAACCCCTGTCTCCTGTTCGTTGCTGTTCGTGGTTGTTCGGCGTGTCTCCTATCTCACTTCTAAAGAACCTTAGCGACTTGAGATCGATATCTCAACCGTCGACACCTTGCGCCACCAATCTTGCTTTATTTCGCACCACTTCACCGTTCTCATCTTGTTTGTTGCGGAAGACCCATTTGGTTCCAATGACATTGTGGTCCTTCGGTCTTTCCACAAGTTCCCAAACCTCATTGCGGGTGAAGTTGTTCAATTCTTCATGCATGGCGTTCACCCAATCCGCATCCGCCAATGCCTCATCAATGGTCCTAGGCTCAACAATAGACACAAAGGCGTGATGCTCACAATAATTCGCGGTATGAGAACGGGTTCTACGCCTTGATTGAGATTGCCAATGACTTGATCTAGGGATGATCCTTGGAGAGAGTGCGGTGTTGTTGTACGGTACTTGTAGATCAACGTCTCCCTTGAGCTTGATCAACTTCAAAGTTCGTGATCTCCGCCCACCGCTTGATCTTGAGTTGTTGGAGAGGTGTCTTGAACTTGATCATCGATGGAGCTGGTGGGGTGATTACTTCATCTTTGGTGCCTCGGTGAGGGTCGAATTTCCCCAACTCCATAGCATCATGCGGTGGCTCATCACCTACATTTCTTGTCAAATCTTGCTCATTTTGCGAGCCATTAGTTTCATCAAACTTGACATCATAGGCTTCCTCAACTAGCCCGGTAGAATAGTTAAAAACTCGAAAAGCTTTTGAGCGAGAAGAGTAACCTAACATGATACCAATGTCGCACCTCTTTTGGAACTTACCCAAATGAGTCCTTTTCTTATAGATGTATACCTTGCAACCGAAGACTCGAAAATACGAGATGTTGGGCCTTCGTCCCACTAGTAATTCATATGTGGTCTTGTGAAGGAGTCGGTGGAGGTAGAGGCGGTTGATGGCATGGCACGCCGTGTTGATGGCTTCCACCCAAAAAGCATGCGGCGTGTTGTACTCGTCAAGCATTGATCTTGCCATCTCTATCAAAGTACGGTTCTTCCTCTCCACCACTCCATTTTGTTGGGGAGTGTATGTCACGAGAATTCGTGCTTCACACCTAACTCATCACAAAATTCTTCAACATTTGTATTAGCAAACTCGTGCCATTATCACTCCTCACCTTTTTAATAAAAGAGTCAAATTCCTTTTGAGCTTTCAAAGCAAATATTTTAAACACATCACCGCAAGAGATTTATTTGCAAGGAAAACACCCAAGTGAAGCGAGAGAAATCATCGACAATCACATGACAATAAGAATTACCGCCTATACTCGCATAGGTGGTTGGGCCAAATAAATCCATATGCAAAAGTTCAAGTGGTGGGATGTAGACATGAAAGTCTTCGTCGGATGAGAATTAGCCACTTGCTTGCCGGCTTGGCATGAGCTACATAAACGATTCTTCTCGAATTTGTGACCTTCACTCCAACAACCAAGTTATCTTTAAAACCTTTTTCAAAGTGCCCATTCCAACATGTCCAAGACGTCTATGCCACAACCAACCAAGAGTGGTTTGAGAGATAAGACAAGTCTTGATTTGAGAAGTTTCACGGTTTGAAAAATCAACCAAATATAAGTTTTGAAACCGGGTGCCTTCAAATGCAACACTTTGATCCTTAGTGGAAACAACACGAACTCCGTTGATCGAAAAGAAGCAATCAAAACCCAAATCGCACACTTGAGCAACGGAGAGGAGATTAAAGTTGCAAGCTTCCACCAAGAGCACATTAGAAATGGATAGGTCATTTGATATTGCAATTTTACCTATACCCTTTACCTTTCGCTTGGAGTTATCTCCAAATGTGATATTGTGTTCGGGGTCCTTCTCCTCCTCTAGTGAGGTGAACATACTTGAGCTACCGGACATGTGTTGAGTGCAACCGCTATCGAATATCCAATGCCGGCCACCGCTCTTGTAGTTCACCTACACACAAAATCAAGCTTGGGTTTTAGGTATTCAAGACTTCTTCTTGGGTCCTTTAGAGTTAGTCATCAAGCATTTGGGCACCCAAATAGCCTTCACATCTTTCTTTTCATTGGGTGCACCAACATATTTAGCATAGGTAGAGCCATTCTTCCTCATAAGCATGTAACTAGCATTAAGCACTTGAGTTTTGGACATGAATTGAGATGTTTTAGCAAGAGGACAAGCAATGGCTTTATATTTTCAATTTTTACAAATGTGGCAACGGGTCCCTCCCTTAACGAAAGTTAGCTTGGGCTTACCACAACCACCCTTGGGCAAATCCCCGGGATGAAATCCCAAACCATGCTTACCCAAGGTATACCTTTGCTCCCGAAGCACCTTGTTAAGAGAGTTCTTCCCCACAAGCAATTTAGCCAAGCTAGAGTCTAGTTGCTCAATTCTATCCTTTAGAAGCAAATTTTCCTTGACTAGCTCATTAGCACATTTAGCAACACCACAAGTACCAATTGAACAAGCATTTTCGTTTGGAGAAGTAGCACTAGCGGGTGAAGATGAGCTAGCATTGGGTGTGATCGTGGGTGACAAGCTAAACGATGTGTCATGAGATAAGCTAAGTGAACCATCTATAGTGTCAATCAAATCACAAGTCACACCAACATTACATTTTTCAATTGAGCAATCAAGCGGAGTTTCATCATCAACATTAGAGCTAGCAAGTTTATTTTCTAGAATTTCAACTTGCAAATTTAGAGCTTCATAATCATCTTCTAGAGTTTCATTCTTTTCTAACAAGTTCTCAAATTCATTTGCAAGCTCTTTATGCACCTTCACTAGCTTCTTTCTCTTAGACTTTTCCTTCTCTAAAGCATTATTCAAATCATCAATCAAAAACTTAAGCTCACTTTTAGAGAGGTGCTCATTTGTTACCTTCTCCTCTAGTGCCATAAGACACATGGGAGGTGAGGGGTTGTCGATGGCGACTCTGGATATCTTCGTGTTTTCATTATCGGAGGAGTCCGCACAAGAACCTTCATCATCGGTGATCCATTCCCCAATCACCTCTTCTTGTATATTCGCGGTGAGGCAAAGCTTTTGCTTGGGAAGGGCCGGAGGAGCGTTTTCCTTGATCGCAAGTCCGGCTAGCCCATGAGCTCTAGTATCTTCTTCTCCGGATGATGATTGAGAGGACGATGAGCTTGAACTATCTTCCTTCTTGGTCTTTTGACCGGCAAGAGCTTTCTTCTTATCCTTTGATTTGTGATCGCTCTTACGATAGTGACGGTATTTCTTCTTGTCGTCTTCCTTATCTTCCTCTTGATTCCTTGCCTTGTGCTTGTTCTTTTTGCTCTTTGGACAATCCGCCGCCAAGTGACCCTTCTCTCCACATTCATAGCATCGCATCTCGGAGATAGGTCTTCGCCTTGAAGAGGATGATCCGCCGCGGAAGCTCATCTTCTTGATCAACTTTCTTGACCGCTTGACAAGGAGGGCCAATTCTTCAATCTCCGGAATTGCATCATCGGAGTCTTCATCATCTTCTTCAATTTCAACTTTCTTCTTTCCACTTTTGGCTTTGGCGGGAAGAGCAATGGACTTCTTATTGAGCGGGGACTCTTCACTTTCAAGAAGTCGCATCTCATATGAGTTGAGTTGCCCGAGAAGCTTTGTCGGTGTCATTTTCTTGAGCTTTGACTTGGATGCTCGAATCAAGGTCACAAGTGGATTGAAACTAAATGGCACAACGTCAAGCATCTTCCGACAAATGTCAATGTCTTCCAAGACCTTCTTCTCCGAACATCCGGCAATTTCATTGACGATGGGGTTCAACCTAAGAAACATTTCATTAACACTTTCATTAGGAAGCATCTTGAATTGATCAAATCTTTTTCTAGCACGAGATAGCTTCTCCTCAAGCATCTCGGCACTACCAACATGAATTTCTCTAAGATGCTTCCAGATGTCATAAGCTTTAGAGAGATTGCCAATGCAATCAAAGACTTCGGAAGGCACACTAGAGAGTAAAGCATTTCTAGCAATGGCATTAAAGCGTTTGTACTTAGCATGAACTTCATCAAGAGCAATTGTTCCGGCCGGAGGGTCCGGATACCCGGTCTCACAAGCAACCCACACATCATAACTAAGTGCCTCTAAGTAACATTGCATCCTAATTCTCCAATAGTTGTAGTTTGTTCCATCGAAAATAGGTGCTTTTTCAATTTCTATCCTAGGCCCCTCTTGAGCCATCTCCTAGCGGTTAAGCTAATATCGGAGAACCTAGACGCTCTGATACCACTTGAAAGAGGATCCTAAGGCCTAGAGGGGGGGTGAATAGGCAATTTTAAATTCTTTTGATTAATTGTTGATTTAGCATCAAATTAATAGTGACCCAATCCTAGTGCAATTGATACGCAAGCGGAAGCGATAAACAAGTTAAAGCGCAACTAAGACATGTCATCACAATCAACACAAGCAATGCAATAAGAGTAAGTGCGGGAATATAAATGAGAGGGAGACACGGTATTTGTTTGACGAAGTTCGAACCGCAACTCCTACTCTCCGCTGAGGCTACCCCTTGCGACAAGGACGGCTCGCTCTCGAGCCTCACGCCTCACTCACTCCCTAGTAGTCGTTCCGCCACTCCGCGAGGTGGACTCACACCAGACACCGACTCAAGAGTAGCCACACGCCAAGGCCTACTCTCAAGCCCACGCCCCACGAAGGATGTCTTCAAAAGTAACAAGTCTAAACGCCTGATCATGCCGGATCGAAGACTTCCATGAAGCTCGGTATTGGGGTTTGATGGAGTGTGGCTTTGGATGATCTTGTGGGTGGAGGAATGGCTCTAGAACACCTAATTGATGAGCTATGAATGTGGTAGGTGAAGTGGAGCAGCAAACCTCAAAATAGCCGACCACTAGATAGGTATTTATAGCCCCAAGAGCAAAACTAGCCGCTGCCCCTCGGAAGAGGACAAAAGACTAGCCGTTACACTCTCTACGGACGCCGTCTCGACGGGAATCGGACGCCGTCCGACAGAGCGTATTGCTCACCAAAATAGGTTTATCGGACGCCGTCTGTCCCACGGACGCCGTCCGACAAACAAGGATCGTGCAAGCCCCGAGCTACGGACGCTTCAGACGACGCCGTCCGGTGAGAAACACCGATTTTGAACCTGACGGACGCCGTTCGGCATTACTATCGACGCCGTCCAAGCGGAGAGAATTAATTTGATTTTGGTGGTCGGACGCCGCCTGGATTTTCCAGACGCCGTCCGACAGAGAGGGAATTTTCGAGCTAAATTTGTGGGGAATTAAGGTGGGTTTCTCTCTCTCTAGAAATCTCACAAAGGGATATTTGGGTATTTTTAGAAGGGTGGACTAAGAAAACCGAAGTTTTCGAGAATTCGCAAAGATCGGGCATAGTCCGAGATATTGAACCCCTTTTGAAATCCGATTTAAAAACAGAAATAAACCTAACTACTCTAATCTATACGTGACCTCTTCTCTCGCCCGGCCACGATTTGAAATCTTGGAGCAGCTTTAAAATTGTCGACGCTTTAAATTAGGGTTTATAAAAATCGCCGAGTCTTCGCTAGGGTTCCGAGAAGTCCAAAAACCCCCTAGCCCTTTACATTAATTAATTTTATCATCAATGCCACTAATAAAAATTAGGGCTCAACGATGCTCACAGATACAATGCCAAAACGGCTTAAAAGCAAAAGCAAGAATCGGCGGTAGCAATTGCCAGGGCGAGTGAATTCGGTTGGGAAAGGTACAGTAAATACTACTTTGAATCATAGCCGTTGGATCGGGATCCTGAGGCCTCGCTTGCGTACCCCTTCGGTTAAGTGGAAGCCGGCAGGGAGTCTATTCTGGAGCCGACTCACATGGTAACGCCCCGCAGCTGTGACACCATCCCTCCAGATCGATCGATTCCCTCCTCCTTCCAATCCCGACTTCACCCTAGAGATGGGCGAGACGACGATGAGGAGGCACGCGGGCGTGGGATTCAGGATGGGGTCCGTGCTCTGCTCCGCTTACGCCGCGCTGTGCTCTTGGATCGACATCCAGCTCGACAAGGCGGAGCTCCGCTGCCTAGCAGCGGACTTCCCGGCTGCACCACCTCCCCGCCGCCGAGAAGGAACGCCGCCTGCGCTGGCTGCTGGAAGGCGCCTCGGATGACTTCGCCTCCTCAGGTAGCTACCTCTACAATGCTGGAAATTTTTTACTGTTTGCCCATTAAAAATCACGCAAACGAAAAAATGCCCACTGCCACGCCAATTGCAAGAATATCCTAGGCGCCTGTGCCGCAGGCGGCATCACGGCATGGCGCCAGCGGACAGCGCCAAAGGCGAAGCCGCCCCTAGCCAGAGCGCCAAGGGATCGGCGCCCCCGCCAAGAGCGCCAAGGGGTCGGTGCTCCCTCGCCAGCCAAGGCTAAGGGCCAAGCGCCATCGCCTGGCGCCTAGCGGTCAGTGGGACGGGTGGCGGTGGTTTCGGCGCCCGCCTGCGTGCCAATGGCCAAGGCGCCACCGCCCAGAGCGCCTAGCGGGCAAGCGGGACCGGGTGGCAGGCGGGGCTCGGCGCTCCCGCCCAATGCGCCAAGGGGGGGACCGCCACATATATAAGACCTCAGCGTCATCGCTCTCACCCATTCTCAGTTCTGACCCGCAACGATTCCTTTCCAGGCAAACAGAAGAGAGCTCTCACCCATTCTGAGATTCCCACCTAACAGTGGAGAGCTCATTCAACAGTACAAAGCTTTCCTCTCCTGCGGGTAAGTGAAAAAATTAGTGTAATAATATTGTATAGTAATATTTCTTGTTTTATGTTTTAAACCATGGTAGGATAGTCATTCTGTTATTATATTACTAATAGTATAGTAGTTAATTTAGTACTATACGGCTATTTAACCTCCTAGATTTTAGGGTAATAAGTAGGTACTATAACGGCTATTTAGCAGGATAACGGTAGTAATAATGAAGTACTTAATTTTGTAGTTAATTTAGCATGATAATAACTAGTAGTATATTTTAACACAATAGTTATTAATAACGAAGTACTTAATTTTTTTGTTAATTTCAGAAAATGTATACGTTACCGTTTATCATACATTATGGTCCTGGCAATATCATAGAAGGTCCGAATGGGGTAGACCTTAGTCAATTCGCTTACATGCAGACAATTTATCCATATGTTAACAACGTAACACTTAATGGACTGCAAATGTGGATATGTCAATTATTTGGATGGTCACTGGAGAACCATGTAGTTTGGATACAAGCTTTATGGTCCAAGTCTGTAGAAACCCCATGTTATAAGCTAACTGCCCTGAACATGGAGAATGGGCTGTTGAGATTTATACAGGGGTGTCAGAGGAGAAATTGTTGGGCTGTTGTGTTGGTGCAAGCTACCCTGAGGCCGACTATCCCTATAGCACAAAATGTTGGCGAAAGTTGGAGGCGATGGGGACGGTAATCTGAGGAGGCTATCTTGACACGCTGGAAGCAAACAGAGGTATTGTAGCAGAACAATGTGTTTCTCAAAGAGAAGGTGGGGAAGAACATGCTGAGGAACAAGATGGAGATGAACAATATGTTGCTAATATGAGAGAGATTAATGAAGCAATTGTGCATGATATGAATAATGATGATGCACAGGCGATGGAGGAGGAACAGCTACAAACGGATGATAGTTCAAGTGATGAGGAAGATAGAACTATTCTGGAAGAATGGGATAGAGGCAATTTGACGGCGTGTTCTCCGCTCAACCACTGCGGATCACACCCCTGGTCAGATTTTTAGACTGCTAGCCAACTCGGTCAAGCTCGGTTCGATTTGGGCGTCGGGCACAACGAGGAGCGACTCGCCGATTTACCCAGGTTCGGACCCCCTCGCGGGTAATAGTCGTACTCCTGCTGAGCCTTAGCTCTTTTCCGATTGTGGTTGAATGGGGATGTGTTTACAGAGCGTTTCGAATGCACGAATGCTAGTGCACGTACCCCTTCCTCTCTCTCCTCCCCTTTATACAAGCTTTGGTCATTTGGCGGAGAGCCAGGGGTAGGCAAGACAAGATTTCAAGATAATCGACACGACTCGACGAGAAGAGACGAACGTGCAGCCGCCCACGCTGCGCTGGCGCCGCCTCGCGTGCCGCAGTGGCCTCGACCCGACAACACACTGGTGAGTCTGCGGGTGGGGCCCGCTCCTCCCGACGCAGGCGCCCTCCTCAAGCAAACCTTCTCTCTGCCGGTCAATTCTTACGTGCCCACGATGGATACCGCCGGACACGCAAAGGTCATCAGATGGCGGTAATCATGTCTTCGATTGTCTATCCGCGTGATGTCTCATTAAATGCGATTCGCCCTTCGCAGCAGGGGAGCTTTGTCCCAAAGACTCCTTCAGCGCTCCGCCGCCTTGGCCCCACTGGCGCGATGGGACTCACAGACGCACTTTGGCTGGCGTGGGGCCCTCGCCTCTCCTTCAGAGGGGGCTCGCCCACGCACCCGCCTGGCGCGTGGGGCCCTCGCCCCTCCTTCAGAGGGGGCTCGCCTCTTGGCCTTCTGAGGACTCTTCCTACCCTGGTATTTATTACACCGACACAATTCAAATGAGCTTCTTATAAATGATGGTCATGGATCGTCAACTGTCATTAGGGCGAGTGAGGTGCGTGAAGGACAAATATATAGTTCAAAGACGGTCAGGTAAAATGTCAGAAAGATGTGGTCCATACATATGCAACGGGAGTTCAAGGTGGACAAATCTGACAAGAGTAGGTACACGGTTCGATGCATGCATGATGGTTGCGACTTTAGGGTGCACGCGAGTAAGTCTAAATTTGTTTTGAAGTGACAGATTTCAAGCGTGCACCCACACACATGTACCTTAAGTGGCATGTTGCAGGAACACCGCAACATGAGTTCAACCTGGATTGCTGCTATGTTGAAGCAAGAGATCATTCAGAAGCAGGATATAGCAGTACAGTTTATTATGAATGCATGTGAAACAAGATATAAATATAACATAGATTATGGAAAAACATGGAGGGCTAAACATAAGGCATTAGTGTCTCATTATGGTAGCTGCGAGGCGTCGTACGACAACCTACCTCGTATGCTGCAGGTCATGAAGACAAGAAATCACAGCATGTATTTCAATATTCAGGACCATCCAGATGATGACCATTCTGGGTTTAAAGTCCTCAAGCGTGTTTTCTTCGTATTTGAATGTTGTGTTGAGGCATTCAAACATTGTCGACCGGTGCTATGTTGTGATGGTACATTTTTGACCGAAAAGTATAAAGGTACAATTATGACAGCTATTGCCATGGATTCGAATGATCAGTTATTACCTGTTGCATTCGCTTTTGTCGAAAGCGAGAACTATGATAGCTGATTATGGTTCTTGACTGAACTGAAGTGCGGTGTGGTTGAGGAGAGGCCAGACATATGCCTCATACATGACCGACACCTAGGTCTTTGCAGTGCAATAAATACTCTACAAGAAGATGAGGCTTATTCTTTTCATTGGTCGGACATGACAAATAGGTGGTGCATGCGTCACCTTGCCGCAAATTTTCACAGACAGTTCAAAAGCAAAAAACCATGATTCTATTCAAAGCCTTATGTAAGCAGAATCAACAACGAAAATTTGATCAATTATGGGTCACTCTCGATGAGATGACCGGCACCTCCATCCGGGAAATGACTCGACAAGCACCATCAGGCAGCACTGATATTATTGAGCCCTTGTCTTCGCTCCCAGGAGTGGAAGCACCAGGTTTAGTTCGTCGCCGTGGAAGGAACATAAGGTGTTTTTCGCACTGGATTGAGAATGAGCCAAGGGAGAAGTGGGCCTTACTGTATGACACAAATGGTGCTCGGTTTGGGGTTATGACAACTAACCTAGCCGAGGTGTATAACTGGGTCATTAAACGGTTGCGTCCATTACCGTTAGTTGCAATTGTGGAAGGCATAATGTATAATATCAAAGCGTACTTTCATGAGAGGCATCAAAAGGTTGCATTGTACGCACAAAGACCTGGGGTTATTTACAGCTCTATGATGACAAGATACTTAGAAGAAAAGTGTGAGCGGGCCAGGCTACATACGGCAATCCCTACGGGCAGCGAAAGGGGAAAGTACGAGATGTGGGTAAGGTCGAAGGACGGGTATGGTAGAACGAACATGCGCGCTGCGCATGAGGTTGATACCAGTGCAACTCAACTGGAAAATGTGTGCACATGTAAGAAACCATTATTATTGCGCAGACCTTGCTCACATTTGATTGCCGTATGCGCTGCTATGCGATAGGACTTAAGTGCGTACGTGTCTCATTATTTCGTCAAGGAGAGAGTTGTTGATACATGGACTGGAAATATAAATGGTTTTAGAATGTTCGGATCATTTATTGAGGAAAGGGGCACGGACAGAATATGGATTCCGGATAGCAGCCTATTCACAGCGGGAAAGAGGGGTCGACGACATACTCGGCGCATCCGTAATGAGATGGACGCGTCTCAGAGCGAAGGAAAATTACGGCGATGTGGGATGTGTAATGGAGTCGGGCATAGGAGAGACAAATGCCCACAGCGCAATGCATAATTTATTAGTTAACTCCGTGAGCTGAATTGTAAGTTAGCGTTTACTATATTTGTCTGCTTTATGTATACTAATTGTTTATGTTTTTATTTTTTATGCTAGATTTGTTTAAACTTTTATTAACTAACCTATATGTCAACGCATGTTGTATTTACAGGTATGGCTGGTGGGACCCCTGAGTTGCTAGATGATAGGATAGAACATCAGCACCGAGCGTACAAGCGTGTTCAAGAGGGCACTGCGATGAGCGTGTTGAGAACAAGGCACTCACGCAATGTTTGGGCGCTTGACATGAGGTGGTTCGGGAGGTACGTGATGTTAAATGGTTTAGGGATAAAGAATTTAATTTATTGTAACATGACTAACAATCACCGTTAATAACTAGCAGGCTTGCGGCGGCTCGACTTCTGTCTTTTTGTCGGATGATGCAGAGATCCGACGCTGACGAGGCCGGGGACGAGCTGGAGGATGAGGAGCAGGGTGGACCAGAGTTGTTGCAGCACTCTCCACAGTTCCCATTGAACCGACACTTGCTGACTGCGTTGGTGGACCGATGGCGGCCCGAGACCCACACGTTTCACCTGCCGTGCGGAGAGATGACATTGACACTGCAAGTCGATGTTATTGGGTCTACCACTACGTGGGACGGCGTTGGTACTGCACGACCTCCCCGTAGAGTACGACTGGGTTGATGACTTGCTTTATCGGTTCCATAATGTCTTACCGGCGCAGCAAGGCGAACACCACCCTGAGATACATGAGGGTAAGAAGCGCGGCCCTACACTGCAGTGGCTAGAGCAGTTCGAGGTGTAATTTACTGCAGACCTACTGTCAGTCACATTTATTACGTTTTATTGTTTATTATTTGCTTGTTTACTTATGAAGAATTTTTTTTCCACAGTTAAACAGGATGGCTGAAGATCCGACGGACTACCAGGTTGCTCGCCACCTAGAGACGTACTTGCTCTGGCTGTTTGGGTGGGTGATGTTCACCAATTCAAACGGTTCCTTTGTGGACGCGCGGTTCATTCCAATCGCGCGTGCCATTGCAGACGGAAATTTCTAGGCAATCCCGTCTTACAGTTGGGGATCTGCGGTTCTCGCAGCCACACTGCGAGGCCTATGCCTTGCTTGTCGTCGAAATAGGGACAACTCAGTTCTCACCGGATGCCCTATGTTCGTGATGCTTTGGTGTCTTGAGCGATTCGCTATTGGGCGTCCGAACGTGGACGCATCACCATATGGTGATGCATTTTACGGTGGCCTCCCAGTGGATGGACCGGCTGTTGGGTCCCTTTGGTGTCGGCGTGAGGTAATAACTCACATACTTTTCGTTTCATTATTATTCATATGTTTATAAGGCATTTATTGGTCGTTGGATGCAACTGACTTGGGCAAGACACGCTGTGGTGTCCGTGTACGAGTCGTTTGTCGAGCACTTAGACCATCTTAAGGACACGGACGTTGTTTGGGAGCCGTACCCCGCGCCAGGTCAGATGTACCCATGAGCTCCCCGAGGTCTTTCCCCTTAGTGCTTTGTGGACAGTCAGTTGTGGCTCACATGGCATAAGTTGGCGTACGACGTGTTTGTCGAGAACCACTTTCCGAACCGTGTGATGAGGATTTTTCTGTCTCGCTCGGTGATAGGCTACCAGACCGCGTCCACAGGTGTGTGAGCTCGAAGTTTTATTTTGTTGTGCTTTACGTCGTCATATTATATACTGTCTTATTGTAGACTGCTTTACGTTCGCAGGTACACTCGTCGTGGGGAGAACCCAAGAAATTTATGGTGGGTGCAAACGATGCAGACGTGGGTTGATCAGTGGGAGGATGCTCCCAATGACGTGTTTCCACAAAATGAACCACACTGCCCCGACAATTTCAGAGCCTACCTCCAGTGGTACACTCCACGCACCCGTGTGCGTCTTCTTCTGGTGGATGACACACCTGATGCCGTTGAGCCGCTCACCGTGACAGATACTTATACCCCCGCACTTGGATCTTCCCTTCACGTGGCGGTAAGCTCGTGAACACTACATTTCAATCTGCGTCATCGTTATTTTACAATCCATCGGATAAATTAATTTTTGTCTTTGTAGATTGATGAGCACCGGCGTAACGTCACCGAAGGCGTCAACATGATGGCTCGGATGAATAGACACGATGTCTCGTTCGGTGATTTGAAGGATTTCATTCGCTGTATCGTTGATCGTGGAGTCCGAGCTATCAGGCGTGCGTCATGCGTGGGTGGTGACGATGTGCAAATGTCAGCCGGCTCAAGTTCGACTCATACGGTGGTACGTCCTACTCCTCGCAGCCCGCACCCCAGCCGTTTCTCGCCGCCTCTCCGTTCCGGCGTGGACATGGGTGCGCCTGAGAGCTCGCGTGCTAGAGAGTTCGACGTGGGAGGCAGTTCTGCACAGGGTGGTCCCCCTCCCACGTTCGACATGGTGCCGCCTACGGTAGCGGTGCCGTCTACGGACGTGTGGCCTACCAGCTTTCAGACGGCCTTCGCGCCCTTCCCAGTCACGACGTATGCAAGGATAGAAGCACCGTACTCTGCGCCGACTGTGTTTACGTCTGCTGCGCCTTCTGGAGGGTTCTCACGTTGGGCAGGGAGGCCAACGGGCTTCTAGCAGGGTGACTTCGAAGGGGGTACGTTATTTCGTTAAACTGTTAACATATGCGATTGTCAAGCAGTTAGTATAAAACTTAACTTTGTTGACCGTTATGACAGGTGGTTCTTCGCAGCAGCACCTCTCGGGGTATCAGGACCCGGGACCCTTCAAGCACCACCTACCCGGCTTTCAGCTTCCGGGAGCCTTTCAGCACCAAGTCCCCGGCTTTCAGCACCCGGGGGCCTTTCAACATCCATCAGGTACACGCATTTGTGATACTCTATGTATAGATATAATACGTACATATGTCATTTAAAATGTAAGTTTATTTGACAGGGTCGCCGGTACAAGGCACGCGCACCTTGCCCAACCCCGACGAGGACGACTTTGGCGACGAGGAGAGCCACCGGCAGGCGAGCTTCCAGTCGTTGCTTGCTTCGGGTGGTTACCCTGCTGGGTCATCGCAGGGAATTGATGCCACGCCACAGGATGGTGGACGCCCGCGGCATGAGACGCACCCACCTGAGCATTTCAACCCATCGGGCCGTAGGCTACCTGGGCCCATCAAAAGAGGCCGTCATTAGCTTTGTTTAGGTTCCGCTGTGAGACTTCATGTATCTGTATCATATTGTCATTTCCGTGTTGTCAGCCCATCGTTGTTATTTATGCAAAATATTTCAATCCTCGGCCAGCGACATTGAAAGTAGTGCGAATTTCAATCCCACACCCTTTCTCTCTCCGTCGGTGAAAACAGTTCCCAAAAGGCCCGCGTGACACTGCGGCTCAAAAACAACGTGACAACACAACTACACACAAGCTGAAAATCATTGAAATATATAGCGATGTGACAACACAAACGGGACAAGCTGGCCCCATAGTGCTTCCAAACCCGATGTGACAACACCACGAAGCAAAAGCAACTGCATTTTCCTATAAATCACGCACCCGATGCCCACGAATCTCGCGCCGCATAAACACCCGCAACAGATATCTCGTTTTCAAACACTCATCCCTTGCACTGCCACTGTATCTTCAGGAGCTTGTGAGATAGCCTCTTTTTTTAATCCGTTTAATTATGACTATATTTTCTAATTTTATTATGTTCACACTTCTTACATATGTGTTGTTCGTGTTTTATCGTCCTCTTTATGTATAGTACATGGATAGAATGCATACTACTACTCGTCCATTTGTGCCACCTAGATGGTGGCTTTCATACGATCCAGAGTTGAAAGCACACGCCTCTCAAGATTTGCGGTCAGACGAGAGCTCACTACAACTCAAATCCGACGATGCTTAGAGATCCCGAGTTCTATAGAGGATGGCCGAAGTGCCTCCACGTGGTCGACACGATCGTACAGATTTTTGATCGTGTTGCAGATGGTTTTACGGGTCGTAGGTTTTACCGATGTCCCATGTTTGAGGTGCGTATACCATCAAAATTAACCTTATTAGGTTACAAAAATGTTATTAACAATATACTCGACTTTTCGCAGGCACAGGATTGTGGCTTTACAAAATGGATGGATGATCCATACCCCATGGCTGCATCTACATACATAGACTATCTACACGGAAGAATACAACAGTTACAGCATCGAGTAAACGGTCTATTGAGTGTGCAAGAGAGAGAGTGGGAGCGAAGACAATTAGTTCTTGACCCACAATTTGAGGTGAACGCCCATACACCAATTTTAAATGCATTTGTGGA